>CM070826.1:6372944-7072944 GCA_036326025.1 Chrosomus eos
GAATTCCTCGCTCGCTCTCGCCCTTCTCTCCGAGTCACTCCACACAACACTTATCATCTTATCAAACACCGACATTTTTCTGTCCGCCGGCTGAATCCCAATAAACCCCAGATTTATAGACTCAGGCCTCTGTATACCTCATGATGAGATCGGGAGATTTCACACCGCGTTCCAATTTCAACAAAGGAATCTATCAGAATATCAGGGAACGAACGTAATAACTTTCCTTGCTAAACAAGCCCAGCATTGTGATCGGCCAGCCACAGTTAGGGCCGCTGTAATTCAGCGCTTTCATACTTCACATTAATCCATGGATTTAGATGGTATCGAACGCAAACACTTCCCCCGCACTGGGTCTGTAGATTTATTCAAGCGTTATCCAACCTTTTCACACAGCCAAACAAACACCTCACCGAAATCCATTTCACAATCGAGCCAAATATTCAAATCAACTTGGGTCAAGATCCGCTTTGGACAAGTAATCATAAGAGAGCGCTTCAACGATCAGCCTTCATCGATTCGCTTGCGTGTATTTACGTCAAGAACTATTTGCAGAGTTAATTAAAGTCATTTTAAATAATTTAGCAAACATACACAAACAAGTCTATCCCTCGCTTTCCTGGCCATTATCCTGATCCGTTCTGATGAGCCGAACACCTGCTCTCGCTGCTGACCTGACTGTGCAAATGGATGCGAGCCATTCATCTCTGTTCTCCTGCATCTGTTTACCTCTCTCTCCTTCTCCTTCTCTACCTTCTCTCTCTCTCTCTCTCTCTCTCTCTCTCTCTCTCTCTCTCTCTCCTCTCGCTCTGCTCTCGCTCTCGACTCTCTTTTGTGATGAGGGCTCAAACTCAGCTGTCCGTGAGGCTTGATTAGGCGCCCGTTTTTTGGCACTGAATCAATGTTGTTTATAAGTTTCAATGCTGAAAATTGAAAAAGGCTCTTCACACGGTTCATTCTCTGTCAATCAAACTGAGGCTGTTAAGGATAATTGGATGAAAGACAGAAAGATTTCAATGTAATGATTGGTTCTGAGCATGCCTGTGAACCACACACATTCTGTGGACGTTTTTCGCAATTTCTGTGTTGATCTGCTGGATTTAAACAGAGTAAAAAAAGTTGCACTATTGGATGGATGGATGGATGGATGGATGTGTGGATGGATGTATGGATGGATGGATGGATGGGGATGGATGGATGATGGGTATGGATGGGTCGGTGGGGTGGATTGATGGATGGGTGGATGGGGGTGGGTGGATGGATGGATGGATGATGGATGGTGTGGATGGGTGGTGGGTGGGGGATGGATGGATGGGTGGATTGGATGGATGGATGGATGGTGGGATGGATGGATGGTGATGGATGGATGGGTGGGTGGGTGGTGGATGGGGATGGATGTGATGGATGGAGATGGATGGATGGGTGGATGGATGGATGGATGGATGTGGTGGATGGATGGATGGATGGATGGATGGTGGATGGGTGGATGGATGGATGGATGGATGGATGGTGGATGGATGGATGGATGGATGGATGGATGGATGGATGGATGGGTGGGTGGGCGGGTTGTTGGATGGATGGATGGTGGGTGGTGAGGATGGTTGGATGGATGGATGGATGGATGGATGGGATGGATGGATGGATGGATGGTGGATGGATGGATGGGTGGATGGATGGGTGGTGGGTGGATGGATGGATGGATGGATGGATGGATGGATGGATGGATGGATGGGTGGATGGATGGATGGTGGTGGATGGATGGATGGATGGATGGGTGGATGGATGGATGGGATGGATGGATGAGATGGTGGATGGATGGATGGATGGATGGATGGATTGGTGTGATAGGATGGATGAGGATGGATGAGGATGGATGGGGGATGGATGTTGGATGGATGGATGGATGGATGGATGGTGATGGATGGTGATGGATGGATGGATGTGGATGGATGGATGGATTGATGGAATGATGTTTACTGTTCCTCTGCTCTCTCTCATTCACTTTTCACAATCCAATCAACAACCGATGGACGAAAATCAAGTCCCGGCCTACGTTTTTCCTTGTTCGATAAGCTGCTTTACTCAGGAAGTATGTTTTCTGTTTTATGCTGACTTTAAATACATTTTTAACTAAATACTACGTAAAAAAAAACACTCACTTTGGCTTTCCTGGCCATAGACGTGATCTGAGAACAGATTGTGGTCTCTCTTTTGCATGGGCTCAAACACAAATGCAGGCAGGGGAATGCTAACATGAGGTCAGGGTTAAAGGCCGTCTTCCCACGCTTACCCAGGAAAGAAATGCATTAACACGAAGCACTTCAACATGAGGCGAGCGATGGAGTGAAAGAGATCGTTTAAAAAGAGACACACACTTCTTCCAGCGGCGCATACACACTGTACTATTAGGTCACTTTAAACAGATGCTCTTTGCAGATAAAATATGTATGAAGGGGATAGAGAGAAAAAGAGAAAGGACCTAAGCGCTCACCTTAACCTCAGGACCATGTTGACCGCTCCCTGACCACTCCAGGCTTTATCCAACGGTTGAACCTGGACAGTAAAACAAAACATTATGCTAAGTCACTTGCTAATGCTAAAGTATTCTGATTGTTGAGGTTAAAAGATCTTTACACCACACACACGCTGATGATTACGCACAGGTCTTGAGGATATCAGGGTTATATTGGAGATGTGAAGCAATAAAACTACTCTAGTCAACCCATATTATTACTGAACTGAGTCACAGAGTCAAACCTACACAAATACTGAGTAAAACAGTCTTCAATAGGATTCCACAACATATTAACATAAGTGCTATTCGCCATTATTAGAAATCTTTTCATTTGTTTTAACATTAAAGTAATATGAATGATGATGAATATTTATGCTGGCCAATATTTCATATTTTATTGAGCATGCCTCTATTTTTACATTTAGATTACCGTTGAAGTCTAATGCATCTAATGCTCACTAAGTCTGTTGTTACTGACTGTAAAGCTAAACTAGAACTAAAACGATTAAAAATATGTTTTTGTTAATTGATAACGCAGAAATAACAGATGAAATAATAGATAAAAATTAAATTAAAATTATACAAATAAAATCAAAATAAATGTAAGCTGGAGCGCTATAAAAGTAAATAAAAATCTAAAAATAAATAAAAATTAAGCCAAATAAAAATATTTAAAAAACTGATAAAAATTACAAAAGCAAATTACATTTTTCTTACTGAAATTAAAATGAAAAATAAAAATTATTTTTATTTTAAATAAAAGCACATTCAAAATATCAATACATACTATACAAGTATAAAAATTCACTACAAAATTTCATTTTTCACATTACAGTCGCCTACATTCACTTGTAGCGTTTAAAATTATTGATTTTTAGTTTGTGTTTTATTTTTTATTTACTCAGACAAAATAGTATTTAATTTAATTAATTAATTTAAGTATACATTAAATTAATTTAATACATTTAAGTATTTAATTTCAGCCATTAGCCATAAAAATATGTTTAATATTTTGATTAAACTGAATCATTTTTATTAATGCTTACAGAATACTGATGCAAATCAACATTTCTCTCATGTCATTCAACATTTTTATCACAATGCATCAGGGTTATTATTAACTAAAACTACAACTTAAAAGTTGAAGCACTAAAATTACTAACTGGTAATAATAACTAAAACTACTAATAAAAAAATATAAAAAAAATAAAAATAACAAAAGCACAAACAAAATTACTAAAAATATAAAATAAAAGCTTATTTAAAATACTGATAAAAATTATAATAGTATATAAATAACACTAAATGCATCACAGGATTGCTTTCTTCACAAAGCATGCATGCAACACGGCTGGAGACTTTAACAAAAAGCTCCATTTCAAGCAGTCTTTGTGTCCGCAGTGCAGCTATGAAGCCCTGAAACGCTTGCTCCACAGGAGGCTTACTAGCTTCTGGGATAGCAACTCTGCACATGTTGCTGCAGCAGACCTCCTCTCTCACTCTTTTTATTTGAGATATTACGTTTAATAGGCTCCCTCAAGGCCAGCCGGCCCCCAGGGTCGTGTCCAGCCAGCCCAGAGACAGCAGGAGCATCAGGGCCACCGAATCAACACACATCACAGCAACACCGTCTGCCCTCACCTGGGGATGCTGAATGGACAGGTCCTCTAGCGGGAGACTGTTAGCGTTCACTTCTCCCTGCAGAGGCAAAATGGAGTGCTTAGAAGTGAAGGAAGGTCCAGAAAGACATCTCTCCGCCCCTCGCCGTTTCTTTTCATTCCCTTCAAGGACAGTTCTTTCAGCAGCTGGGGAAATGGGTTTTCTGCAGCCTCAAAGCCTGAACTAAAAGTCATGACATTTGGTGATCCAGTGGGAGAAAATATGAGTGGAAGATCGCTACGCACACACAGACATTAGGAAATAAGTTCTGTGTTTGTGCTGCTTAATTGCTATTTGTCCAATACGGTTGAATAGGCCACGCTTGTTAATTATTTAATATGTAGTTTATTAGGCAAATAGCGCAATCCCTCGATACTCTTAATTAAATGATCAAGCGATACTTTAGTCGTTAATTAAATCTATTCACAGCCAAACATAGTCAGTCAAGCCCGATGTCTCTGTGAGCTCACATTTACAGCTTTCTAGGGTTTTAGCCATAGGGCAAATTGAGTTTATTTTTATTTTTTTATCTTATGCTTACCAAGGCTGCTTTTATTTGATCAAAATACAGTAAAGTTTTTAAATATTATTACAATTTAAAATCGCTTTTTTATTTTAATATATTATAAAATTAGTAGTTTTTCAACCTTCATAATATATTTCCAAGACCCTTGTGATGGTACATCGACTTAAAATAAGTTAAATGCCACGTCTGCCATAGCCTGACGGGGTCTGTATCGCTTTTACTGGCACTATGTAACTTCGGGTTCGGGTCGGAACCCGTGCACAAAAAGAACTACAAAATTCGACTGCTTTACGTCAAGCGCTACAATAGTCATTATTTCGTTTTTCTTCGTTTCTGATGTCGCAATACATCATCCTTTCATGAAATCATGTAACATACTCTACCTTGTCTGTGGACATCGTTCATTCTAGAGCCGATGCTGGATAAACAGCGAGCGTGTGTGCGACGGTTGGCTAAACTATTTACGACAGCGGCAATGGACAATTTCGTTTCCAACCAGTAGGGCGACCGAAGAGGAAAATTTACTTGGTGTTACTTTAAAGGAGCATTGCGGAAGTTCTGAAATTTCTAACCGTTACTGACACCAGTGGCCGTTAGAGAAACTGCAGCCAGTCTCATACTTGTTCTCGGTGCGCACGCTCGCTCGCACGCTCGTTGGCCGCACTAGATAAGGGTTTTTTTTTTTTTGTTTGTTTTTTTACGAGGAGTTTCCGTGGGTGTCTGGATTGTGCTGGAGGCTGGTCGCTTCTTTCCGTCCGCAGAGTCCATTTGAAACACCACTGCTAGCGATTGCCGCTGCTTACTAATGGCTGCCGTACGGATGTAAGCCCAAGTAGACGAGAACGCGCATTTTGTGAATTTTCGCGCCAATTCGGACCGACTCCTCCACACAACCGTGGTGGACAGACAAGGTGTCATTCTTTCTATTACATTATGGTTGGCTCATAAATATACAAATGAAAACTCTATCTTAAAGATTTGTTTAAGTAAAAACCTACATATAGCCCCTTTAAATACAACAACCTAAACAAGGACTAAATCCCTATTTGGCTACATAAACAAACAGCCTGTACTACCGAAAAAGAAAGTTGTTTCAGAGGCAGAGTGAGTTTTGATAAAAGATTTTACGGACAAAAATGTATTTTCTTGTGCTGATGATTCATTCCCAATATAGCTAGTAAATTGCATTACAAATGTAAACAGGGTCAGTTCTGATTTCACACTCAGAGCAGCGAGTGTTTATTACCCCACACAACTAATTAAAAAAACAGCCATTTCAAAAGGTAAAGAAAGAATAACTGTAACTTACATGCTGGTTTTCCTCTTTGACCCTGCGTGACTGCAAAAGCAATAACGAGACAGGATTCAATTAGGTTCTCGCTCTCGCACAAGTACGACAGACAGATGTAGCTATTTGTGTGGGAGTGCAATCAGCACTTGCTCATTTGCATTCCATAATAAACAATAAACACAAGAACAACGTCTCCAGCTTCATTAGCAGCCGCTGATTTGCGGACGCTTCGCTTCAGGGGCTCTGATTGTTCCTTCCTGCCGAAGACATTTTAGCATTATATATTCCACATTTGTGAGTGAGAAAGGCCTTGGGCTTTGATCAAATGCTGTGCGTCACCTGTGTGCTACAGGCAGGGCGTTTATGATCAAATATTAAGGGAGCTTGAAGTGAAACCGCTATTGGCTCTACTTCAGAGGAGAAGTGCTTTATTTATACGGTGTGGTCCAAATGTCTAAGACCACTCATGAAAATGGTATACATTTGAATACAACATCTTCTGAAGACAGATAATTGATTTGGCTGAGAAACACATTTAATTTAAAGCCTTATTCATAATCTTGATAACTGCTGCTATTGGAGTATTCAGCAAATTTGTCAATTTTTGCCAAACAATCTGAATTATCAGAATTTTTCAGATAAACGTATTCATTGAAATAATATATATATATATGGTGTAATGTTACATATATTGGTGGCATGACGGAAATGTAAATGTATAAAACTCGTATCAAACCGTGACCACAAACGAGTTACGTACCAAAACTTGATTTCTATTAATATATATATATATATATATATATAAAAAAAACACACTGCTGTTCAAAAGTTTGGGGTCGGTAAGATTTTTAATGTTTTTAAAGAAGTCTCTTCTGCTCACCAAGGCTGGATTTATTTGATTAAAAATACAAAATAAACCCAGTAATATTGTGAAATATTATTTCAATGTAAAACAGCTGTTTTCTATGTGAATATATAGTAAAGTGTAATTTATTCCTGTGATCAAAGCTGAATTTTCAGCAATTACTCCATTACTCTTGCATTACTCTTCAGTGTCACATGATCCTTCAGAAATCAGCATAATATGATTATTTGATGCTCAAGAAACATTTATGATATATCACAGTTGAAAACAGTTGTCTGCCTCATATTTTTGTGGAAACCCTGATTAAATTTTCTCAGGATTCTTTGAAATTCAAGAGAAAGCATCATTAAAAATAAATATTTTGCATTATTATAAATGTCTTTACTGTCACTTTTGATCAAATTAGTGCGTCCTTTCTAAAGAAAAGTATTAATTAATTTATTTTTAAAAATCGTATTGACCCCAAACTTTTGATATAAATATATATGTATGTTAATTTTAAGAAAGATCATTGGGCATCCTACTAGGCCACGCTCACCCTTCCATGATTGACGGCAGCCTTCCCTTCTTCACTTCTCTCGTCCATTTCGTCATCACTCCATTCCCAGTCTCCGTCCTCGGTCTTGTGCAGGTGACCGCTCGACCCCGGGACCCTTCTGACCTGCGGGTGTGAACGGGACACGCAAACGTCAAACTCACAGTCGAGCGCAGCAGTTACCACACACTTCTACAGCAGACGTGGTGCTGAAAGTATTTATCTCATTCATTTTCTCCAGAAACATTTCAAAATATAAATAAAGAGATCTTGAACCAAACCAGCCAGCTCTGAGATGAAGCACATTACAACCTTTAATTTGTAGCAAAAAAAATAAAATCAGAAATTACAACTAGAATTGAATTATTAAACATATCTATCTATCAATCTATCAATCTATATACGGTATATATATATACGGTATCTATCTATCTACCTATAATTTTATAAATCATAATCATAAATCATGAGAAATCATCTATCTATTTTTGTCTATCTATCTATCTATCTATCTATCTATCTATCTATCTATCTATCTATCTATCTATCTATCTATCTATCTATGTCTGTATATATACATATAATTTTATAAATCATAAATCATGAGAAACCATCTATCTATCTATCTATCTATCTATCTATCTATCTATCTATCTATCTATCTATCTATCTATCTATCTATCTATCTATCTATCTATGTGTGCATAAGAGTTCAGATGCAAAAGCCTCTAAATGCCATCTGAAATTTTCTTCTAAAATGATCATTTTTATCAAGCTCGTATATTTAAATTCAGTAATTTCACTTAAATGACAATTAATGGGTCATTTTTCTTGCCATTAAAGTGTAATTATTGAACTTAAATATACGAGCTTGATAAAAATGATCATTTTAGACGAAAATTTCAGATGGCATTTAGAGGCTTTTGCATCTGAACTCTTCATATACACAGACTAATTTACACCTTTAATAAGGGAATGAACTATTAATTTAATCCCCACTTTCTAAACTATTTTATATTTCAAACTACACTTTTTAAACTATAATATTATACTTAGCTAAAATCACACTGACTTGTTCCTACAGAAGCATATCAATATTTAAGAACGTCAGAGCTGTAGGTCCAACTTAGTATGTTTACAAAAAATCAATTTTTCTATGGAGTAAATGAATGGCATTTACACTTCCAGAAGCCTACGGTTGTGCTCTACAGCGTCACGCGTGGATCTCAGCAGGGCTCCAGTTTGTCTGTGCTGAACTTACAGAGCTTATTTCTCTGGGTCAATGAAGTGAGCTTTAATTCATCTCCCGGCCGGCCAATACTTCAACAAAAAGGGAAGATTTTTTGAGGCCTGCTCAGTGATTGTATCCAGCGCTGAAATATCCCACTATCTGTTCTCTTATGCAAGACACATCTTTCAAAACATGTGAAAGGTTTTATCTGGCCTACAAGATCTCAACATCCATTGATGTACGGCAAACAGCTCAGCTCCTGAAAACATGCAATTTTGCTCAACAAGATCCCTAAATTCCTGTCATTTACACGAGCCTTTCTCAGTCTGGCAAGTCCTAATCTGATCGGCTGGCTTCTTCTGAGGAGAAGTGTACACAGGTTTTACTATCCATCCACCAGGAAACCAAGTCATATTTACAAGGTACAAGGTTGATAAAATGAACACTTTTGAGGAAGAACTAGTCACTCGCTAAAGTTTGCCAAATGAATTAGATATCCAAATCAATTTTTTGCTTTTTCTTCTGTTATTGTGTGGGAGGGGATATACAAATATATATATAATTATAAATATATCAATTATATAATTTAATATATAATATTTATATAATAATATTATATAATATTTATATACTATATAATATTAAATTATAATTATATATATAAATCATATATATATATATAATTTATTATTATTACTATTATTATTTTCAATACATTTTTAAGAATTTGTTATATATATATATATATATATATATATATATATATATATATATATGCACAGATGTGTGTGTGTGTGTGTGTATACATATGTGCATTATATATATAGGCCTACAGAATATATATATATATATATATATATATATATATATATATATATATATATATATATATATATATATATATATATATGTGACCCTGGACCACAAAACCAGTCGTAAGTCGCACGGGTATATTTTTAGCAACAGCCAACAATACATTGTATGGGTCAAAATGATCGATTTTTCTTTTATGCCAAAATCATTAGTATATTCAGTAAAGATCATGTTCCATTAAGATATTTTGTAAATTTCCTACCGTAAATATATATAAAAAATATTTTTGTGAGTGGATGCAGCAAAATCGCGCAAAAAAAGTCAGAAAACACGCCTAAAAAAACTCGCTCGCTGCTAAGTTTGGTATCGTTGTCAAGCTTAGATTTCCAGCTTTCGGTTTCATAACTCTCCACAACGTCATTAGAGCAGTAAGCCAATAGAGAGCGTTAAAACAAAACTTTCTCGTGTAAAAAAAAAAACGTTTTCTTCCTAGCAACGGCCTGCTACAGCGCCTCTCATTGGCTGGCGACTTCTTCGCGTGCACAGTGTACACAATCCGCAATGGTTACAGTGCAAGCCATGGATTCTGAGATAGCGCGTTTGCTCAATTTAAACTTTAATGACAGCAATAATGTAACGAACATAGTAAATTATTTTTTCGCAAATGATTGGGAAGATGATACAGAATGTCCAGAGACCGGCTTGGCAAATAATATGCCCTGGAAGACGACGAATTCGATCAATGTGTGTTGTCTGGATCTCTTCAATTTTATATGTTCCTGGTGAAATGTGATGCGATCTGGGAAAAGCCACCACATGGTGAAATTTGACATAGCCTATTACAGGTTTTGATAATCTGTTTCCCAAATCTGTTTTTATTTCTTTCATTGATTAAAATGTCGATTTTTTCTCTCTCTCTGTGCGTGTTCTTAAAGAGAAAGTAAGACAGTCTTTTCAGCTTGCCACTATAAATCGCAGTTTTTCTGCACTAAACTTGTAAATTTTCCCAAGATATATTCAAAGAGGATAGACAAGATGTTATAGAATAATAATTTTATGAAAACCCAATTTTGACAAAAAACTGACATTCGATCTATTTTTAGACCTTATACTGAAACCGTGCAGCGCGACAGCCGATGGGTTTGACCAGATCGCATTACAAATAATGCTATTTTAATGAGATTTTTTGTGTGAATAAAGGTTTAGTTGTGGTAAATCAATGGTGTAAATTTTATTTATTTCCCTTCATTAGTAATATGCGTAGCTGGACTTCATTTGGACAACTTTAAAAGGCGATTTTCTCAATATTTAGATTTTTTGCCCCATCAGATTGCAGATTTTCAAAAGGTTGTATCTCGGCCAAATATTGACATATCCTAACAAACCATATATCAATGGAAAGCTTATTTATTCAGCGTTCATGTGATGTATAAATCTCAATTTAAGGAAAATGACCCATAAGACTGGTTTTGTGGTCCAGGGTCACATATATTGTATTATATATATATATTATACAAACTAACTTTTATGTTAGATGCGATTATCGCGATTTATCGGTTTGACAACATAAAGGGTGTATTGTGAATATAAATAATACTAAATATCTGTATTTTCTTATATATTTTTAAGAATATATTAGTGCTGTCAAATCGATTAATCACATCTAACATTCAAAGTTATAAAGTGTTTATAAAATGTTCACAATATAAAAATTTTAATGGAAAAATAATAATGATTGCTTTTTTTTTTTTTTTTTTTTTTTTTTACAGAAAACAATGGCATATATCTGTGATTTTTTTTTTTTTTTTTTTACAAATTTTTACCAATACCAATATTGGTTTTAACCTGTATATCACTCACCTCAATCATATCAATCACTCACATTATTGTTTCTACCTTCCCCTAAACAGCACATCAAATCAATGAAACTGTAGCTGAACTCTTTTCTGTCAGACGGTCTCTTCTGGTCAAAGGAGGTTCACAGTGAGTTATAGCAGTTCCATCCCTTTAATCGCAGAACCAGCGATAACTCTATCAAAAAGGCACAGAAGACCTTAAATCCTCTGGACGTCTGTGAAATATATATGATGCACTAGACTGTGGATATCAGACAACATCCAATCAATGCACTTTATGACGTTATTGACAAAATCATATTGGCCCGATCGAGAAATCCAGTGGACGCGGCCTCGACCCAATACACGTACATCCGTCCGTCCTGTCCTGACACAAAGACACATTATCTTCCAGGAGATTTACTCAGCTTCCACTTCAAGACAAGAGGTTAAAAACGACGAGATGGTCCTCACTGCAGAACATGAAATCCATGTAAGGTGGGAGGAGTCGGATCTAGATCCGACTCCTCCCACCTTACATACCTAAACCTACCCAGCTCCACCCCTTATCCCTAAACCCACCCCTAAACCTACCCAGCTCCACCCCTTATCCCTAAACCCACCCCTAAACCTACCCAACCCCACCCCTTAATCTGGATCCGACTCCGCCCCCGGATCTCGTGTACTGCAGTGAGGTGCTACTGAAAACGACACACACACACACACACACAGGTACATCTAGAAGCGAGAAGCAGTACGTAAGCGTTCAGCGAGTGAGATCACATGTACCCGTCTCCCAGAATCCTGCTCTGTGTTCTGCTTCCTCGGCTCTGGATCCTTCAGAATAACACACAGATAAACAAAGCAACAAATAAACATGAGCGCATGATGATGACAAACTACACCTGCGGGCTGTGTGTTTCCCAACACGAGTGGGTCAGCGGCACAGCTCTTCAACACACACTCGCTGTCATTTACAGACATTATGTAAGCTCAAATACCCAGTGGTAAATTGCTCTCTTAGAAAATGTAATGTGTAATCGAGTGTTGTGATGCAGACATTCAATTACACAAAACAAATCATTATAATGCTGCAAGAGAAAAACAAAACCAAAGTATATCATTTTAGCATCTAAATTCATTCACACTGTGACTGTACACTGATCTCGATTTCCTTCACCCTTTTTTCAGCACTACTGTATATGCTTTGGCAATACAGTAAATGTTTACAGTCGAGCCACTAAAGCTTTGCTTATTTTGACTGAAATGAAGATTGAAGAAATAAAGATTGTTTTTTAGCAATATATTCTGATTTACATATTTAATTCAGTGCCAGGTATAACTCAGCAATAAATAACAATAGATTATTAAAATTGCAGCTGAAAATAACTCAAAATAATGTAGTTATTATTAGAAAATATTGTTCTCCACAATGAGGACTTCACAGCAGAGATGCTGCAAGTTAAAGCAGTGATCTGTTGCGCCCCCTACTGGACACACACTACACTACACTACACACACTCAACTTCACCTACTAGACTGAAGAATTATACAGATTTAAAATGTAATCTTATTACAGGTGTAAGTGAAGACAAAAGATAAGGCCTTATCTCCGGTCACAATAACATGATCTTGACTTTCTTCAATGACAGATTTGCTTCAGGAAAATCAAAATTTTATGAGGCGACAAATTCAAGATAATTAAATAGGATAAATGACAGGATAAAATTAGCAAAATATTCATAGTTATAACATTAAAAAAAATATATATATATATATATATATATATATATATATATATATATATATATATATATATATATGTTTGTATATATATACACACACAGCATAAGCATATAACGCCATTTTTTGAGTCTTTTTTCTTTAAGTTGTAAATCAAAGATGAGATGTAAAAAAAATTTTTTTTCATTAAGTAAAATTAAAAATCCATTTTAGAAAATTAATAGAATCTCTTCTTTGATGTTTACAACATGAAGAAAAATGCTGAAATTGTAGGTAAAAACAATAAAACATAAAAATTAATTAAAAAAAAATATATTATATTTTATATATTTTATTTTTTATTATATTATTATATGTTTTAAAATATTATTAATACTTGAAAAAAATTGGCGTCAAAGCGTATTGAAAAAAAATATGCAGAATTTTGTTGTCATGTGAAACAGGAAATATCACCATGCGTCTAAAATCGCAGAGTATAGTATTTGAATAAGTAATTACTTCACGGCCGCTTCAAAAAGTATGTTTTTTATGAGTGTGTGACGTATGAATGTAATCTGGATATACTACATTCGGCTTGTTGTCCTTATCACATGACCTACAAGGTCACCGTGTTTTTCAGGTCAAATAGAGTAAAATATTTGTGTTTAAGAAATGATTGTTTGTCAAAAAATATTTGCCCTTGAGTTTAAATTCATTTTTTGAAAATTATTAGTTAGTTAATTTTTCTAATGACACAGTCTTCAGAAAACTCAAAGGCCAAATAAATCATTGTGATTTTCGCACCGCTGCTCAAATCTGTATCGCTCGAGTGGATGTCATTGAACTTTGAAAATTCCAAGGTCAAATACCGATTCTCTCCAGTGTCCTGAACAGAAGCGCAGCTGCTAATATTCAAGTCCTCAAGGTGAGGAGAGAAGAGAGAGAGAGAGAGAGAGAGAGAGAGAGAGAGAGAGAGAGAGAGAGAGAGAGAGAGAGGAGAGAGAGAGAGAGAAAAGGAGAGAGCGAGAGAGAGCGAGAGCGAGAGGAGAGAGAGAGAGAGAGAGAGCTAAAGGAATACAGACAGTGAGTGAAGAGAAAGGGTGTTTGTCAGGAGTTGTTCAGGTCAGAGAATCCTTACATGACAGCGTCTTTCTCCGAGAGCTCCGGCTATGCTGACTGGATACGTAATGTGGGAGTGATCCACACAAACACATCAGACACCAGGTGACAGAAAGGACACGCACACACTGCTGACACTGACACATCCTTCATCCGAATATTCATGACGGACCGGGATTCAATTTCATAATTCACATATTTAGTAGGCCCCTGTTCACAACGTGGCTGTGTCCAAAACCTGGACAACTGTTCATGAAAAAAAATATTAAGCAGCACAACTGTTTTCCACATTGATAATAATGTTTCTTGAGCAGCAAATGATTTCTGAAGGATCATGTGACACTGAAGACTGGAGTAATGATGCAGAAAATGATCACATGAATAAATTACATTTTTAAATATATTAAAATAGAAATCAGTTATTTTAATTTTAATTCACAATATTACTGTTTTTATTGTATTTTCAACCCAGTAAATGCAGCCTTATTGAGCATGCATTTCTTTCAAAAATCTTACCTTATCTTATCTCAATCTTTTGAGTAAATGAACCAGGAATTATATTTTAATTTGTGGACAAATTATCTAAACATCATTCTAATGGAATGTATCATTAATTTAATATTTCTTTATTTTAAGTATAATATATGAAAACTTTTCAAAGATTTTAAAGCATTAATTCCATTTTGTTAGTTATACTTAAAGTCACTTTAAAATTAAAGTTGACCATTCCTAATTTTTTATGGAACACTGCAGTATTTATTATACATGATTTATTTGTATCATAATTTTTTTTAATTCATGTGACCTAGTATATTCTTTTTTCAAAATAATTTCCACCAAAAGCAAACCACAACCATCCAACCAATTCCCCATGGACAAAATCAAGTCCCGTCCTACATTTGTTCTTGATCAAGAAGCCGCTTTACTCAGATATACATCACAATAGGGAAGACATGTCAACTTAAAAAAAAAAGTTCCCATATGGTTTAAAAAATAAGCTTCATTTAAGCTTCGTCACTGTCGGGTGGAAACCTGTCCAAAACTGCTACTTTTCAGAAAATGGAAAAAAACACTATTTTTAAACATTGTGTGTGTTGTCAAAGTTGAAATTATGGCTTTAAATATGGTCAGACACTTGCATGTGTCTTATATTATTAACATTTTCCCAAAATCAAGTTTCAAGGTTTTTGACCAGCATATTTCATACAAGAAAATGAAATGCACTAAGTGCATCGCATTAGGTTTTCATCAGCTTTCAGGTTAAAAAGTTGAACGTAGCTATGTGAGCGCTTAGCTTTTTCTGTCATTTGGCCAAAATCTCATTTTATTAAAGGTGGAAAATGTAATGTTATTAAAGGCGGAGTGCTACACACAGGCTATTAAAGACAGTATTGTCTGTGACTCAACGACAAATACACTAAGACACTCTTCTACGCTTCTCAAATACATAAAACGTTGGCCTAAATATATATAGTGTTTGTTAAGTAAAGAAAATGCTCTACTTATTCAAACAGTTCTTTATCCTTGCATTGCAAACAAGCAGAGACGCTCGAAAATCTCGAAAATGTGAAAACGCGGCACTTCATTTTCGAGTTACGAGGTTTAGTCACAAGCTCTTTTAAATACTTTTAACAAAGGACCACTAGATTCATGACAAAAAAATGTAAATAACAAAATATGGAGATTTAAGCCTGTCATGATGATATATTCTCTGTAAAAATGTCTTAACATCTTTGCGTCTCCAGAAAATGTATTGTGTTTAAAGGATGTTTAAATAGTTTTACAGGAAAACAAGACAAAAAACACTGATAAGTTGGACACTGCCATCGACTAGCAGAACCCAACAGCATAGAGACCCGCTGGCCTCCAGCGATTTAATCACTGTTAGTGTGTGTGTGTGTGTCCCTTAAAGCTGTGTGTTGACACAGTTTCAGTTGATGAGCTTCAATACAGTACTATCCCACTAACAACTCCAATTACACAATTCAGGCACTACAAATAATGTTTCAGATCTCCAATTAAACCTACATTTCCCAGAGGTTCCCTTTCCTGAATACGACGCCTCGGTTGACTGCAACTCTTGTCAAATCTAACGAGTATGCATGGGCTCCCTGTTCTACCCAGACAATAGACCGTATGTCGGTTTCACCCTCCCACCCATTAATACTGTAATTCATTGAGAAGAGTCTATTACTGAAAGCACGACTAGTTTTCCCAGAGCACTTCAGACAACTAAAACACCATCACACATCAACAAAATCAATTCTAAATGGATCTGCTGTAGTGATTATTCTTTACAAGTCAGACTAAATATGTCTGTGTGGCTGCACAGTAATCTGCCAGGCAGCTTTTAAGTGCACTCATTCGGTCATCTACTGGAATAAATCCCTTTATCAGTGCAAAACACCTTTTTTGATGCACGCAAGCCATTCAAACTAAAAAACACTATTGCAAATATAACACAAGGCAGTTTGCATGGATTTAAGAGTTTCTCTCAGTTCTTTGTTATTTGCATGGATGGATGATATGGTTAAAATATTATATATTTATACATATAGTATTTTTCAGTCATGTACTGTATGCATTTGCTATATATTGGCTTTAAAATTTGTATTTTTAATCAAAAGAACAATCCTTTTAACCAAACAGTCATGCAACCAAATCGATTCAAAGTGTTTAATGCTAAATTGAAATGCAATAAAAAATAACCCTATTTAATGATTTTCATTTATCATTTATATCCACCAATGTTATAATACTTAAGTAATAAAAAGTGCACATATTTACAAAAACATTTGAAGAAACTTCCATGAACAATTAATTAATCGCTGAGTTTAGAATCGATTCATTGAAACAGTTTAACTATTTAATTATAAACGAATAAGTTTAAATCAGAAATGCTATTAAAACTTCTTTTCGACTTGCAAGTTGAGGAAGGACTGCAGACTGAATAACCAAATAAAAAGCACATCAAATTACATCAATATTCATATCGCCAGCAAAATCACTGTGAATGTTGTATATGTGCCCTGCATATTTCTCTCATTCTGTCTGTTATCAGCTATACCTCGATACAACATCGACAGCCCACATTGAAAACACCCACATCCCTCCATCATTTCAGCCCATCAGTGTCACAGCCCCTCCACTCGGGACATTCTGTACATCCTCCTAAATGGATGGATGAGCAGAGCTCTTTACCCGCCATTTCTCTCATTCATTTAGTGGGCTAGAGGTGTGGGTGCTGATAGCCGTCCCTCTCTGTCCCCACAAACAGACGGTCTGGCATGCAAATGGCGGTTTAACACAACACCCTGCTGCCTACATTAAAGCTCATTTTTCTTCATCGCTCATCAGAGCTCAGAGATATTAGGAGTCCGATTTACTAACAGCTTACTAAACACTCTTTTAGCATTAAAAAACTAGAGGATTTATTAAAGACACACAGTGAGAAATTAGCGTTGAGAAGGCTAGACAGTGTTATTTTTGCAGCTGACCATTGCATATGTAGGCGTTTCCCTTTCAGACACAAAACTTATGACAGGAGATTATTTAAATGAATCATGCAAGGTGATTAATTATGGTTTGCGCTTGTCAATTTACTGGTGTTGCATCTCAAAAAGCATGTCTTAAACCCAACGCTAACTGAGCTTTGAACTGAACTAAAAGCATGAACTGAAACAAGGCTTTCATTGAGTGTGAGTGAGATTTACACCACATGCTTAGTCAAGAACCACTCCACACACACGCTTTCAGATTTTGAGGGGAGGGTCTATTATTGCATGTTTATTAAGCGTAAACATGTTTATAAAATGTCAACATAAAAAACTGCTTCCAAACATGCATCCAAATTATTATCTTACCACAAACATTGCGTGTTAATTCTCATTGTTATTTAAGTTTAGTTTAAGGTTTTTTTTTTAATTCCAAATGAATTCCTGATTTTTTATTTTATTTTAATTGGGGTAACAAACATTATGCAGAACTGCAAGGCAACTTTGAATTTAAAGATGTAGAATTAAACAGATTGAAATTCACAGGAATACATATAATAGGGCTGAAACGATTAGTCAATTATGGGCAAACAGACTGTGTCCGAAATCTCCCCTCTATACCATTAAATATGGCAATATTTGAAGGGACAGCCATTTGTAGTGGTGTCTGAAACCATAGTGGACATTATCGAGTGCACTGCACTCATCCCATAATACACCACAATAACGAGTGTACAACAGATGCACACTCAACGGCTAGAGAATACCAATAATGCACTGTGAGGGTCGTGCCAAATGACTCAAAGTGGACTATTAGTGGAGTCATGTAGGGAAAGGTGAATAGGGGAGATTTCAAACACAGCTATAGTCTTTTGATCTCATATGGGTCTGCAATAACGTGGTTCGACCAGTGGGGCGCTGTAGTCATGGATGCAATACAAATCCAATAGAAGAAGACAGTGCCTTGGAATGTAAGGCCCAGTCCCAAATGGCGGACTTTCGGTCTCGTGGACTTAAATTGCGCGTGCTCGGCAAGTCTACGAGTCCGTAGGCCATCCCATTTAGCATTTTAGCACACAAGTGTGCTCAGCTGTGCCCCCTTTGTACCCTTGAAGCGGTCTTCCGCGAAGCCCGCACAGATGCAGGCTCCACACACTTTAACTACCCAGGAATCCTTGCGAAATGCCAATCAGAAAACGGATGGGAGGAGATTTCGCTCACGGACTGTAAACATTGCTGAGAAGAAAATATTTAAGAGTATCATTTGGTTTTTATGACATAGGCGTACATTGCGTGCATTATGATTAATTACATAAATAGTTCTAACCGAATGTCATGGCTTTACTGAATCATATAAACGTAGTATGAATATTGAAACCTATAAATTTTTCTGAAACTCATTTTCATTTTGTGTTAAAATTGAACATTATGTATGATTATGTACAACTGTATTTATCATTTACATAATCATGACATCTATTCTAATGCCCAGGTGGCATATACAATTATAGAACTGTAAAAGCAGGCTGTGTAGATCACACGGACATAAGATTTGGGAAAATTAAATAAATCTTTTTTCGATGCTAAAGACTGGAATTTTTTTTTAATGATTTTTGTGATATTTTTCTAATAACTAGGGACTTATGAGATAACCTTTAAGTTTATTCAGCTCCGTATGGAGAGAGATAAGGCTTTCACAGGCATGAGGAACGAGTTTCTGTTTCCGGCGTGACGATCGAGTCTGTCCCAAAAATACCTCTCAATGCGCCCTCACGGACTCGCGCTAAGGGCCCTATAGGTCTGCACTACATGACGTCACCGAAGTGTTGACTCTGAGGAAGTCCACAAGTCCGGAGTGTGCCATTTGGGACAGGGCCTAAATGAAGGCAAACTAGTCGAGTGTGGGAAAGTTTAACATAACTTAAAAAAATTGCTGCCATATGCATATAATCAATCAAAGCCTACTGATTAATCAGTAAAATAATCGGCGATTAGTCGATTAATCGTTATAATAATTGTTAGATTAATCTGTTATCAAAATAAAATAAAATACCACAAAATAATAAGCAAAGACAGATGGATTTAATGATAAAAGGATAGAATTAAAGATAGAATAAAAAGGTTAGATCAAACGATAGAAAGAACGAAACAGAGATAGACAGACAGATTAAACAATAGATGGAGAGAAAGAACAATAAACAGACAGATAAAATGAGTGATAGATAGATAGAGATACACAACAGACAGACAGACAGACAGACAGACAGACAGACAGACTAGATAGATAGATAGATAGATAGATAGATAGATAGATAGATAGATAGATAGATAGATAGATAGATAGATAGATAGATAGATAGATAGATAGATAGATAGATAGATAGATAGATAGATAGATAGATAGATAGATAATAGATAGATAGATAGACACGAACACATCATCTAGCAGAGAGTAGACCGCTATCGCTCAGGGAAAGAGGTCACAATAGACTCATGAACTGGCTAATAGGTTAAAGAGCATCTGGTTTCTGAGTGGACGAGTGAGTGTTGAGGGCAAATGTCCTGCAGTGAGAAACATTACGTTTCCGATCCCTCAATCAAAAGCAGCCACACTGTTTAATCAATACAGAAAGCACTCTGCTAAACACGAGAGAAGAGAGACCCATCTGGCCTGTGGGGGAAATGCACTCAAATGCGTGGGAATGAATGAGACTGCGTTACCTTTTTGGCTCTTTGGCTTATATTTGGTCCTTTAGTAAGCAGCTTTTCATTCAAGTACTCTCGATTCTACAACACAGAGGCAGGAGGGGGGAACACAGAACATATATCAGTAACAGACCGCTGTGAAGCACTGGTTAAAGCATTTGAAGTATGGAGAGAGAGAGCATTCTGCCGTACCTTAGCCTTTTGGAAAAATTTACATTTCAAAAGCTCGGCTGCAGTGGGCCTGTGGAGATGAGAAGAGCCGAGTTAAAGCAGTTGATGCTGACATTTTCAGACAGGTCCATATTTCAGGACTCAATAATAAGAATTTTTTTGTTCAGGCTATGTTTTTTATCAGATTTTTATTTGACCTGGTGAAATTTTCACTTTTCCTAATGCCCAATTTTGGGATATTGTCAGAGATTATTTTATAATGGCTTCCAGTCACATTTAAATAATCACGCAAGTAAACATTTAAAGGATAATACCGGTATTTAGCACTTTGAGTCTATTTTCTAGTGTGTTTTGGATGAACTATTGTGGTGGACACAGAAATTTTGACGATGGGTCCTGTCTCGACTTTTTGACTCTTTTAGAATCGCCTCTGAGCGCTTGAGTTGCTGTCTATGGGCATGCACAAACATGTGCTTAAAACAACCCTTAACGTTCGTTTTCAAAACTTTGCAACTCACGGAGTGGTTAGTGGTGTTCGTTGATGTTCCAAAACAAGTAGCGTAGCGAAATACAGTTTCTGTCGTGTTTTATTTGGCATTTTGTGAAATCGCATGATTTCTGTTGGAATTGCTCGTTGATATTACTGCGCTACCAGAAACGGAAAGGGGTCTGTTTACATTTGGTTGTAGTCTTTTCACTCGGTTCTCCGTCTCTCAGTAGGCTAGCGTGAGCAGAGCAACTGCGGCAAAGTGGTTGTCGCCATCAAGTGGTCGGGAGTGTGCTAACGCTTCAGACTCAAATATCGAGCGGAAGTTTATACGCGGTTGTGAGGTATCGGAAAAAATAGTTCCACTATAGCAAATAACACGGATTGAAATCATACATTGCGCCGATATATTTGTTTTTAATCATCAACGAACACCACTAACCACACGGTGAGTTGCACAGTTTTGAAAACGAATGTTAAGGGTTGTTTTAAGGACATGTTTGTGCATGCCCATAGACAGCCACTCTGAAGCGCTCAGAGGCGATTCTAAAAGAGTCAAAAAGTCGAGACAGGACCCATCGTCAAAATTTCTGTGTCCACCACTCTAGAAAATAGACTCAAAAGTGCTAAATACTGGAATTATCCTTTAAGAGTTACATTATGTGATATTATTGATATTATATTTAAAGTGCATGTATGTGTATATACATACAATGTAAGTGTGTGTATGTGTAATGGAATGAATATCATGTTATAAAATGATTATCCCCCAGCACTACAGCCATATAACCCAATGCCCAATATATTGACCATATGAGACCGCTGATATAGACCGTGAACAGACCAGCAGCAATTTATGTTCTCGAGATCACATTAGCTCATCTGTATCTATTTGAGCGTGATCAGGCCTACTTTGTCAGTGTGGAATTTATTTTATTGACTGGCTGCAATTTATCTTTAGAAAGAACTTCTATTCAATAATGAACACAACACAATTCAAATCAATATGTTTGCCTTGAGTTTTAAAGGGCTTTGTGGAAACACAGAGAACCCTCAGCATTAGTTATGATTCCTGAACACAGATTTACTCATTTGTGTGAACAAATAATGATGAATAGGCGGATTCCAATTACCTCTTTGCAGGGTCCTTCTGAAGGCACAAGGATATAAGTTTTCTAAAAGATTTCCCATACTTCTTAAGCATCTCTTTGTCCTCAACCCCAGTCTCCAGGGTTGGAGGATCGTTCTGCAGCGTGAGCATTAAAACCTGCAAACATCAGATAGGAAAACACTTGAAGAATATTTGTAGGGTTGAGAGAAAGTCTTTAATGCTACTACTGGGTAGAGGAATACTTTTGAAATGCTAACTTATGAACTCTCTGCAAAACATCGTGTGTATTTTAATGAAAAGCCTGAACAATATCAAAGGATATCTAAATTATGACAATTTTTATTTTGGGTGAACAATACTTTCACCCTCTGAGCCTGCAAAACCACATTAGATATTAGATCAACTGTACAGGCTTTGCATTCATTTTTTTTACAGTTTCATCTTTCTTAACTGTGAAATGTTTCTGCTTTGGCATGAAAAAGCTCTGCAAAGTTACAAAGCACAAAGTCCCTCCAGCGTGAGTTATTCTCTATATCAGTGTCACAGTTTTGTACTCCCTGAAACGCCTGCATTGTAGTCTTGAGTTTTCTTCCAGACACTTACAAACACGTCACAATATTCCTCATTTAAATTTATTCCCGCCAACAGAATAAGCAATGGCCTGGTTGAGTTGAGTTAGTATAGTGTGTTAAAACTTGCAGTTATGGTAAGGTTATGGCACTTCTCAAACACGCTCGAATCGGTTTACCAATCACAACTCACTGATCCAACTGACCAATCAGAGCATATCGTGCTTTTCAGAAGGAGGGGCTTCATAGAGAAATAAACAGAGCGTTACTGACAGACTGGGAAGAGAGGAGCTGCGATAATGTCAGATATGGGAAAAATAATGTGTTTTTTGAACATTAAAGGGAATCCATTCAGCCGATTTTCTGATATTTAGAAGAATATCAGTAAGCAGACAGTTTCTGGTCTCATTGACTCCCATAGTATATATTTTTCCTACTATGGAAGTCAATGAGACCAGAAACTGTTTGGTTACTGATATTCTTCTAAATATCAGAAAATCGGCTGAATGGATTCAAAAAACGGTAAAACTCAACTGTTTAACTCTGGGAGAGTTGTAAAATGAGCCTATTTCCAAAAAAAGTGGAGTATCCCATTAAAGCATAAAAACCTATTCTAGTAGAGCCAAAAAACAAATAGCATAATAGGTCCTCATTAAAATCGACAGTATAGACAATTAAAATAAACCACCAACACTTGATTTATCTTGTGCAACTGTTATAAAAATAGGGTTTTTACCACAACACACAGCACGAATGATCACATGAATAGGCAGTTGTCCGTTTACCTTCATAGGGGGGTAGCGATGATACGGCGCAGAGCCTGTTGCAAGTTCAATGGCAGTGATCCCGAAACTCCAAATGTCAGCTTTGAAGTCGTAACCCCGTACCTGCAGTCACATGACATGCTAACTGACATCAGTTGATGGAATGGCAAACTATACGACCCACATCAGCCATAAACAGCTGTTTTTTTCCCATAGCAGAAATCAAATGATTAATCAAAATTGACATTTTTTATTTTTTTTTATTGAACATTGCAGTATTCATTATAAATGATTGATCTGTGCACATTTTTTTGTTTTTTTGTTCATTTGCCCTCATAATCTTTAATCAGAATAACTCCCCCTCCCTCTTGCTCATTGATGACGAGGGCGGGACAAGCTGTCACTCACATGAGATTCATCAATAGCAAACCACAACCATCCAATCAATTCCCCATGGACAAAATCAAGTCCGGCCTACAATTGATGTTGTTCAAGAAGCAGTTTCAGTCACATTAGAGAAGAAAAGACTATTTCAACTTTCATTTTATGCAGACTTTAACTTTAACCTTAATCTCCATGATCTGTGCTAGAATGGTTTAATGGTTATTAATAATTCAGTATCAGAAAAGGTCTTAGAAATAGGCTAGCTGTGAACACTTTCATATTTCCAAGATCTGTCATTTTACAGTAGATGAAAGAAACATTTTGCTTTGTTACAAAACCAAGTGAGCATCTTTCTTCTTCAGAAACTCTGCTTGAATTGATTCAGTTATCATATCGTTATTCAGCTATTTAAACATTGATAATAATCAGAAATGTTTCTTGAGCTGCAACTCAGCATATTAGAATATTTTTTGAAGGATCATGTGTCACTGAAGACTGGAGTAATGATGATGAAAATTCAACTTTGATCACAAGAATAAATTACATTTTAAAATATATTCAAATTAAAGTGATTATTTTAAAATGTTAATAATATTACTGTTTATGAATGCAGCTTAGGTGAACATAAGAATGTTCTTTACAAAATGTGTAAAAACGGTGTTTGATATTGATATATTTCAGTATGAAATAATCAACATTTCTTGCTTTGTCCACTATCTTTGATGGATTATGTTTTTGAGCTTGTCAATGGCAATGCATAATGGGAATGACCCATTCATGTCTTATAAGGATACATTTAATGCTGCATTAAAATGAGACCCAAATAGACTATCTTACTACAGTATGTTTGAGCTTATAAATCTCAATATTAATAACAGTCTGTTTAATTTTGAGTCTTGAAGTGGAAACTATCAAGGGTTGGCTTTCTAAATATATGTGTGATATGTGTCTATTCAGAATGACTTATGAGCAGAAACCTTTTTATTTTGGGTATGTCATGAATGCATCACTTGCCAAAATTGGAGCTGACTTAATGCTGCATTAAAATGAGACCCAAATAGACTATCTTACTACAGTATGTACACTTTAATGTTGGCAAACTTACCTGCTCCATCACCTCCGGGGCCATCCAGCACGGGGTCCCCACAAACGTCTTCCTCACTTTGTGTCTAGTGACGTCTCCACCGGTGGCCAGAAAAGCACTCACACCGAAATCTACAGAGTCAACCGTTTCAAATGAGTGGCAACCTCAAAAGATAATGCACAAATAACATCTATTGAAACATGGGTTGAAGGACTGAAAGTAAATGTTTAAATGGACATGCATGCATAGTCTGATAAATGTGTTCGTTCAGTCAAACACTGAAAACATGTCTTTCCAAAAAATCTAAACAGAGACTGCATGTCTATCCTTCACAGCCATATTTACATTTTCTTTCAACAATCAGAAAAGATTTATTTGTTGAGATTGTAGTTCACATCATAGCTTTGTTTGTTTGACAGATACATTTAAAAAACACATGTCAGGGTCAATATTTTACTGCAAAAATAATATTTTGCATAACAAAAATATAGCCTATTTGTACTACAATTCAAAAATCAGAAAAGATTTATGTATTTGTGAGTGAATCCTCATAAAAACATTTTCCAGGTTGCAAAAATCAAAGAAAACAACTGTATTTTGTCTAAAGCAAATGAGTCAGTAATTTAGGACAATTAACACATTTCATATTTTCAGTGAAAATACTGTCCCAATTACATTTTTACTTGCAATTTGTTTTTTATTTCGATAAATGTGTATTGCTGAATGATATATTATTTCAAAAGTATTCATTGGTAGATCAAGATTATAGGTTCAACTTTTTATGAATGAGTGAAGATGCATGTTTTAGGTGTTGAAGGGTTTCACTGTATCATGATTTAAGGTAATTGGATGATTTAAAAAATGTAACAGTAAAAGAGAGAGAGAGAGAGAGAGGGGAGAGGAGAGAGAGAGAGAGAGAGAGAGAGAGAGAGAGAGAGAGAGAGAGAGAGAGAGGAGAGAGAGAGAGAGAGAGGAGAGAGAGAGAGAGAGAGAGAGAGAGAGAGAGAGAGAGAGAGAGAGAGAGAGAGGAGCCTAATTAGAATCATCATTAAAAATAATGGGAATTACAAAAACCTCAAAAGTAAAAATTATACGTTAAGACATTTTTTAGAAATAAAGTAAATCATTTCACAATGGAAAAATAGGCTTAATTATTTGTGTGTGTAAAACGTTTTATAAATTTGTCTGTCAAACATTTCAATAGAAAAAGCTCTGATGTGAACTACAATCTCAACAAAGGAAAACCAAGGTCGCTGGTGGAAACCCCTGTTACATAAAACCAATCAATATTCCAGAAGTAGATCAGCCAGTTTCCCTCCAGGGACGGAAAAAAGCCCCATTTCAGGAATTTAACACTTCTCCACAGTACGATCAAATATATCTCAGGCTGTTTGTCTGCTCTCCTTCATGTGGCTCGAACTTGCAATTTCACAAAACAAAATGTAACAGGGAACAAAAGTGGAGAATATATTATCATTTAATAATCAAAACATAATTAACTTTCTTGACGGAAAAGAAAAATTAACGCGGCTTGACTGACTGATTAAATCACTGCTTTTTATTGCTTTTATAGTTAGCATAATTAAAGTTAATTACCATGGTTTAATCTCTCTTAAGGCCCATAAATGTTGGTTTTTAGAGTGACAACCAATATTAATTAAAACAGGATTTTTACAGCTAATGAAAGCTCAATTACCTCATGGCTATAAATAAGCTCTTAAAGGGCTGAATAGGAATGCATTGGTCAAAATCAGTTAAGAACAACAAAGAAATTAAAATATATTCTGATTCTATCTATCTATCTATCTATCTATCTATCTATCTATCTATCTATCTATCTATCTATCTATCTATCTATCTATCTATCTATCTATCTATCTCACTCTTACAACTAGAAAGTGAAGTTCGTTGAGACAAAACTTTTACGTTGACAAAGACTACACATTTTATAAGCTTTCAGCAAGTTTTATGTCGTGGCAGGTGTTTAGTATTATTTTGATTTTTTTTAGCATGTTTTAACATGTTTTAGTACATTGCTAGCATTTATTAACATGCTGCAAGCATTTTAACATGTCAACAAGAATTAGCATGTTACTAACATGTCTTACCAAATTGCTAAAAATGTCTCTAACTTGTTTTAACACTTTGCTAGCATGTTGTTAGCATGAATGAGTATGACAACACATTGCTAACATGTTAACATATTGCTAATGTTTTAACATGTTGCCAGCATTTTTTAACATTTTTCTAGCATGAATGATCATGTTGCTAACATGTTTTAACAAGTTTTAACATGTTTCAAGTTGAAATTAGCATCTTGCAAACATTTAATTAGCACATTGCTAGCCTGATTACCATGTTGCTAACATATTTTAACATGTTGCTAGATGAAATTAGCATGCTATCTTGAATTAGCACATTACTAATATAAATTAGCACATTGCTAGCAAGACTTAACATGTCAGCTAGTATGTTTTAACACATTGTTAACATGATTTAACATGTTGCTAAGATGTTTTAGCAAGTTGTTATTAACATGAATTAACATGTTGCTACCATGAATTAACATGCCAGCATGTTTGAACACGTTACTAACATATATTAGCATGTTGCTAGTATGTTTTAACACAGTGTAAACATTTAACACGTTGCTAGCATTAATTATCATGTTGCTAACATTAATTAACCAATTGTTAACATTAAATTAACATGCGGCTAGAATGTTTTTAACACATTGCTAGCTAGCATGAATTAGCATGTTGCTAGCAAGTTTTAGCATGTTGTCCTAAGCTGGTTGTTAGGCTTTGCTAGTGATAGGTACTTGATGGGTGAAGCTTAAATACTCTTGGATGTAAAAAAAAACAAACATTTTTTTTCCAGCTTTTTCTTAAGAAATCTATGTAAACGCTCACTTTTCATGTGAAATAAGATAAAGTATTCATCTGCAAGCTGTGGATTTGTGGATCTAATATTTAACAGCCCCATGAAAAACTGACAAGATGTTGGTGGTTTATACTAAATATTTACTACTTTAATACAAAAGCAGTCCTTCCAGAAAGGCTGAGTTTTTTCTGATTGTTGCGGCAAAAATCCTTGATTGTGCGGCACGTTTTCTTAAAAAATGCAATGGAATATGCGGGATATTTATGCAATTTTATGTGATAAAATTGCGGGAACTTACAAAAATTGTGGGAACTTGCAAAAACTGCGGTTTGATGAAAAAGAGAAAAAAAGTTCTCACTAGGCTACTACCTTAAAGGAGTAGTTCACTTTTAAAAAAACTTTTGCTGATAATTTACTCACCCCCATGTCATCCAAGATGTCCACGTCTTTCTTTCTTCAGTCGAAAAGAAATTAAGGTTTTTGATGAAAACATTCAGGATTTTTCTCCATATAATGGACTTCATTGGGAGCCAAACGGTTCAAGGTCCAAAAGACAGTTTCAGTGCAGCTTCAAAGGGCTTTAAACGATACCAGACGATGAATAAGGGTCTTATCTAGCCAAACCATCATTCATCATCATTCCAAATCGTCATTTAAAAAATAAATAACTAGATAAGACCCTTATTCATCGTCTGGAGTCGTTTAAAGTCCTTTGAAGCTGCACTGAAACTGTCTTTTGGACCTTGAACGTTTGGCTCCCAATGAAGTCCATTATATGGAGAAAATCCTGGAATGTTTTCATCAAAAACCTTAATTTCTTTTCGACTGAAGAAAGAAAGACATGGACATCTTGGATGACATGGGGGTGAGTAAATTATCAGCAAAAGTTTTTTTAAAAGTGAACTACTCCTTTAAAGGTGCCATGTGTAATAAATGAGGTAAAAATATCCAAAAAATGAGCTACACGCATTAAAAGAATGAGAAGAAATAAGGGCGATGATGTCATTAAAAAAATGAAAAGTTATAGTGTTGCAGAGATATCAACCTAAATTAGCATTAGCATTACTAGCCCCGGCCCGACAGGTGTTGTAATACCAGTTTCGGCCATGGGAGGCGGTATGCGGGCAACATACATAACCACCAGCCAAACTGCAACACACGAATAACTCGCACTGCTTGTATCTCTTTAATCTCTAAAAATCTCCAAATGCTCCACGTGAAACTGCGGTCTTACTATCGTGTCAATTGATTTGATTAATATGCGCGAGGGAGAGAGAGCAGGACTGCTCTCGTGTTGTTTGAAGACGTGAGAGTGCGCGCGCGCGGCCGGGGCTCGCTCTCTCTCTCTCTCTCTCTCTCTGCTCGTAACGCGCCCTGTCAAGCGCAGCGGCAGCAGTCATTCTAGTCTACATCCTCACCGATCAAAATAGGCTTTGGCGGGACAAAGCGGACTATTTGACGGTTTTAGAAGATTAACAACCTGAAACTAAAAAACAGACTAGAGTAGGCCAACTTTCTGGAGGTATACTGCCCCCATCTGGTATGGAATATGTGGAGTATGAATAGATTTTTTGACATAGGGCACCTTTAATGTAAAAAGTCATTTCTTATTATTTCCTATGATAAGCAAGCACACTACATCACAGAAAGTGCTGGAATATTTCAGTTCTCATCTTGTTTTATTTCAGAGCTTAATAAACACATGATCAAACTTACAAAACATTGATGAGTCAAACAAGTTCTGTAGCTTTATAAAAGGAATATGCTACAACTTCAGTAAAAATGAATAAATAAAATAAAAAAAAAAAAAATGTGTGCTTCCTGTTTTACAGCTTTTCGATGATGTTCACGTCACGTAATTACGTCACTTCATAACGATCCCATGGCAACCGGGGAAAATGGCTGCTCTTGTGTGAAGCAAACGCAACATTTTTCAAGATATATGTGACTTTTTTTGCAACTGCAAAATGAAAATGAAAATGCGGGGATTATGAAATCATGCAAGCCCTGCATATTTTGCGCAGAAATCTGCAATTTATGCAGCGAAAGTGCAGAGTATTTGAAATGCGGCCCCCGCATAAATATGGGGACTTTGGCTGATTATGCATTGAATCACATAATCACGTTTTTCTGGAGGGACTGAAAAAGGAACAAAACATCAGAAAATCTACGGTAAAGTTTCAGTAAAAGTCAAAGGCAAACAAAGTTACAAACCTGCGATCTGCACCGATCCATCTTCTCCCAGTAGAATATTACCAGCCTTCACGTCCCTGAGGTCAAACCAAGACAAAGCACACACATGTCACGGTTTATTATAATCTTAAACATTAACAATAATGCCAGTGGCTGAAGAATGAATCCGCATGTTTATGAATTTTTCAGACCATTATTACAGCAGTGATGGCCTAGAGGGAAAAGACCACATTAGTATTTTTCAGCACTTAACATGCAGAGGAATTTAATTAAAGCATTTTTTACTCTAGTTTCACAAAACCAGACGTTTGACTGTCAGCATAAAGTCTGGCCACTTTGCATCCTATTTGGACCAAGAGTTGTTCACTCAAACAGGAAGAGACCATCTGAAAATCCATGTGAAATGACAAGCCATAAATCAATTTGTCATTTAGGCCTGGGTAAATCTGAAATCAATACTGCAGAGAATGTGTGTAAACTTCATCAGAATTAAATCCAAATGTATGTCCTTCCAAATATAACAAAGTGAAATATGCAGTTGTTCTAATTTAATTGCTATTTACCTAGTAGATGTTAAAGAAAAACCTCATGAGTATCTTTCAAAACTTTGATGCCACTAACTAAACTTCAAGTTCAAGTATGATTATGGCCTTGTTTACACCTGGTATTAAAGGGATAGTTCACCCAAAAATGAAAATTCTGTCAGTAATTACTCACCCTCATGTCGTTCCAACCCGTAAGACTTTCGTTCATCTTCGGAACACAAATTAAGATATTTTTGATTAATTCTGAGAGCTAGATCAGTCCTCCATAGGCTTCTAAGGGATTGAAACTTGACAGCCCCGAAAAGTTATTAAAGAAATCGTTAAAAGAGTCCAAGTGACTACAGTGGCTAGATCTTAAGTTTATCAAGCTACGAGAATACTTTTTGAGCGCAAAAAAACAAACTAAAATAGCGACTTTATTCAAGTATTCTCTTTGGGCCTGGAGATTTCACGTAGTGTTATTGCGCAACGCTTCTGGTTGAACGTCACACGCATCACACACATGACCAGCGTCGGCCAATAGTGAGCCTACGTGTGACGTATAACACAGAAGCGCTGCGCTGTACACTACGTCAACAGCTTAGAAAAAATAAGCCGCAAAAAATAACGCGCAAAAAATATTCTCGTCGCTTGATAAACTTAAGATTGAGCACTGTAGCCATTTGGACAATTTAACGATTTCTTTAATGACTTTTCGGGGCTGTCAGGTTTCAATCACTTAGGAAGCCTATGGAGGAGTGATCCAGCTCTCAGATTTAATCACAAATATCTTCATTTGTGTTCCAAAGATGAACGAAGGTCTTACAGGGTTGGAACAACATGAGGGTGATTAATTACTGACAGAATTTTCATTTTTGGGTGAACTATCCCTTTAAGATGCGTTTTGGTCGATCGGATCACAAGTGGACGACACTAAATACAGGTGTAAACGGGGTCTAAAAAGCTTTGAGCTTGTCCACTTTCGACCACGTTCGATTTAAACTTTGTCGGCTGGAGACCCAAGTTTGGTTTGAAGACGAAAAATGTACCAAGCACAATGTTCTCTCACCATTCCTGATTTCTAACACACACTCACAGCGTTCGGCTGGTCTTGTGGCTGTCAGAGCAAAAACTAAATCTGATGCTCTCTGTATGTTTTTCCGTGTCTCCGGTCGCGTTCATATGTAAATTGCACAAGCTTATTTTGCCCATTAGATCGAAAGATCTGAAAAAAGCCCATACATTTACCCACCCATAGACCCTTCCCTCGAAGAAATCAGGGCAGAAGTGGTTAAAAGTGGACAAAAGAGACGGATTTAAACACCAGGTGTAAACGGGAATGTGTTTCCCTCGTCTACTTGTGATCCGATAGACCAAACGCATCTTAAAGAGTTAGTTCACCCCAAAATGAAAACTATCCCATGATTTACTCACCCTCAAGCCATCCTAGGTGTAAATGACTTTCTTCTTTAGGCCAAACACAATCAGAGTTATATAAAAAAAATATCCTGGCTCTTCCAAGCTTTATAACGGAGTGAATAGAGCCTGAGATTTTGAAGCACAAAAAAACGCATCCATCCATCATAAAAGTAATCCATAGAGGGTGTTAATAACGGCATTCTGAAGAGAAGCCATGCATTTTTGTAAGAAAATTATCCATATATAAACCTTTATAAACTGTAATCAGAAGCTTCTGGTAACGTCCGTTCATGCGTTCACGAAAGAGTCAAGTTCTGGCGTACGATTTAGGACTTTAATTTACTCACCCCCATGTCATCCAAGATGTCCATGTCTTTCTTTCTTCAGTCGAAAAGAAATTAAGGTTTTTGATGAAAACATTCCAGGATTTTTCTCCATATAATGGACTTCAATGGGACCCAAACGGTTCAAGGTCCAAATGACAGTTTCAGTGCAGCTTCAAAGGGCTTTAAACGACAACAGACGATGAATAAGGGTCTTATCTAGCGAAACCATCGCTCATTTCAAAAATAAATAAAAAAGTTTAAGTTTTAAAAGCACAAATGCTCGCCTTGCTCTGTTCTGTGATGCGCGTTCATGACGTCACGCAATTACGCCGAAAAGGTCAAGTAGGCGGAAGTACCGAGTCAGTGTTTACAAGTTGAACGTACAAATAAAGTCAAACGCTGTTTACAAAAAAAGGAAGTTAAAAGGTAAAACAACGATGTTGGACAATTTTGAGTTTTTCACCCTGCCTTTTCGTCAGACGTGACCTTTTCAACGTTATTGTGTATTACGTGACATCACATGAATCACAGAACAGAGCAAGGCGAGCATTTGTGCTTATAAAACTAAAACTTTTTTATTTATTTTTTAAATGACCGATGGTTTCGCTAGATAAGACCCTTATTCATCGTCTGGTGTCGTTTAAAGCCCTTTGAAGCTGCACTGAAACTGTCATTTGGACCTTGAACCGTTTGGGTCCCATTGAAGTCCATTATATGGAGAAAAATCCTGGAATGTTTTCATCAAAAACCTTAATTTCTAAATTATCAGCAAAAGTAAATTATCAGCAAAAGTTTTTTTTAAAGTGAACTTATCCTTTAATACCAGGTGTAAACAGGGCCAAAGTGAAACATGGATGTCTAATTTACTTGGTATTTACTTAGTAGGTGTTTTAAAAAACTCTTTTGCCACTAACCAGGACAAATTTAAGTCCAAGTACGACTGAAGCAAATGGCCTGTGATTGGAAGGGAGTTATATAGTGAAATAGTGACAATACTAGATTTTTCCTTACCTGTGAATCTGCCCATTTTTGTGGAGATAATCTAATCCCTCCAGTACTTCCTTCAAAATGGTTGCTATTGTGGATTCATCTAGGACACCGTTTTTATGCTCTCCTTTGATGAACGTGTGCTTTATGATGTCTAACACTGATCCTGGATGAATGATGAATAAAAAGCCTTGTAAATCACACAAAACACATGCAAATCTACAAAATATACATGCATATAACACACACAGTTGCCACAAATAGAATTTGGACACACAAACTGAGCATTGGACAACATTATCAAATCAAAATGACATTTAAAAAACACAACCACAGGCAAAATATTTCATAAGCAGCTTGTTTTAAATGATAAAACAATATATATAGTGTTAAAAATGAATACAATAAGACTTTGTGGTTGTAACTGATTCCTCTCACCTCCACTCAGGAGTTTCATGACGAGCCAAAGTTCATCTTTCACAACGAATGAAGTGTAGTATGTGACCACGTTTGGATGGTTACACTGGCTCATGGCTTGGATCTCTTTCTGTGGAGACAGATGGAGGTGTCTAGCTTTATAATGCACGTCTTTAATTATGTCTATGTGCTTTATAATGCATGCACATCAACGTGATTGCAATGGTAGAAACAGAGAGAAGTTCATGAACTGATTTATAAAAGACACCATTCACCAATAGAATAAATCTCACAAAATCTGTGTGTGTGTTCATGTCATATTTCACCCCAAAATAAAGAAAAGAAGAAGAAAAGCAAGACCATGTTTATGACTATGAATTGTTTGACTTATAAAACATGTAAAAACATTACCCTATTAGAAAAAAATCAATTCTCATTACTGTAATGTCATGTATGTTGATGGCTCTTCAAAAAAATGCTTTTGCTGCTCACTTTGGATGGTAAATAAATTAATGAAAATGTGCATGAATCAATTCTTACTGTCCATTGCATAAAAACATTTATTCAATTTGATTAAACGATTTATTTGAGCCATCATTCAAAAATGTAGTTCTCTAAATGTATTAAATTGTTTCAATAATATGCAAATACATGTTTCTGATCTGTTACCATGTATTTCTATATTGATGTACTATATACCTGGTAATGATTAGTAAAAAAATGTATTTAATGTATTTTTAAACCTACATTTAAAGTCTCCCCTGTAGTCAATAACTTTATCCAAAAATTATCTTTGATAATCCAAATATAATATTTAAACTTTTCCTGTTTAAATATTTTTTTCATGCCTTAACATGCTTGAATATAACTCTACATCATTAAGTATACGCGGATACATTAATATGCAAATTAGTCTCCGCCTCCACTCACTCACACCAGCTCGGACTACCTGATCCTGATTTAATAAGGAATCTTTATTTCTGAAAATATCAGACAAATATAACCTCTTATCCTCGACATGTGAAGTGCTAAGCAAAGCTTCAGTACTAAAGCTGTTTTTCAGTTTATTTCAAAGCAGAAATCATGCATAAAAATGCTATCTTGCTTGCAGGTCAACAACATACAATTGATGAAGTAATTTTACATGTTATAATAATATGAGGCTGTAACAAAAAACCCGCAAGATCCAAATCTGAAGAAATTTGAAAAAGGTCATTACGTATGTATGTATGTCTGGGTTCAGCATAAATTTACACAAACCCATATTTCTGTGTCAGCCAATATGAGAGTAAATCTGAGAGATGTTTATAGCAGATTCCCATCTCTGTGAATAAACTTGTTTTCGCGGCAGAATAATCATTAATCAAACCATCAGTTTCCAGTCTCTCTGCACCAAAACAAAGATCAATGGAAAACAACTCAGTCATGAGTCATTGGTGGTGTGTTGTGTGTGTTTTGTGTGTGTGTGTGTGTGTGTGTGTGTGTGTGTGTGTGTTGTGTGTGTGTGTGTGTGTGTGTGTGTGTGTGTGTGTGTGTGTGTGTGTGTGTGTGTGTGTGTGTGTGTGTGTGTGTGTTGGTGTGTTCTGTACAGTAGGGAAAGCGCGCTGTGAGAAAAGCATGTGACGTGTGTCTTTGACAGATATGAAACACATTCATGAGAAACTAGGGCAGTCACAACTATTAAGTGTTGGCTAATGATCAATTATCCAACAAATAATTGTGATTAATGATTTAATTGACTTTTGAAACATTTACATTGTAGGTTTAATGCACATGCACATTAACAAGTCATTTATTCACTTAAAAATATTAAATGTGAAGTTTTTGTTGAGGTTTGAAATCATACATGTTCTCTATAGGGGAAAAACACTGCTCGAAGGGAAAACAATGATAGTTGTCTCTCAGTGCTGGGTAAATTACTTATAGTAGTCGGTTCCTGGTTCTAAATTACATGACCAAATTGTAGTTAGTAACATAATCCATTACATTACATATTTATGGTACTGTTTTGACCTAACTCGTTTATAACATTGATTTGCATAGGATAATATTTTATTGATATAGAAATAAAAAGAGACAGAAAATATATTTCATTCTTTGTTATCAACAACATAAAGTGCATTAAATATTACAGTTTCCCAGACTGGGGTTCATGATGGAACGGCAGGGGGTTCCTGAGTTTAATGAAAAGCTATTAATGAAATCATTAAAATTTTAAATTACAATAAATAATTTTAAAATAACTACTAAAAAAGACTTAAAAAAATAATGTATTTGTTTACCTGCATGTCATGTGACCATTAACAGACATCAGAGCACTGTGAACTTAATTTTATTCTTTATTATTATTGATTTAATTGTATTATTGACCTAACTTATGAACTTACTTCAAGTAAATATATCAGGTCAAAGAGGTTCAACTGACAAAAAAAGTTGGGGAATCTCTGCATTGCATGTAAATTACGTGAATTTGTACATTTGTATGTGTTTGAAAGACAAAAGCCTTCCAGAGATTAAATGACTAAATGACCTTTTAAATCATTTAGTCATTTATGATTGAATGACCTTCCATGGTTAAATGACTCAATTCAAATTCAAATAATAATGAATGTGTTTGTCAGGAGTTGATTAGATATGCAATGTTGAAATGTTGAGAAAACACTTAAAAGTGGATCAAATAATTGTGCGTGTCTGTGTGTGTAATTCAACAAACCTGGAAGACCTTCTGAACGGATATATTTTTTAGAAAGGACATGTTTAAAGATAGAAAAGAAGTAGTGGGGAGAATCAATGAATTATGAATAATTTAATTTAAAAACGTGTAATTATGCAATCAATGAAAAAGTAACTGTAGTCTGATTTTAAAACATAATCTGATACCTCTAAAGAAGCAATAAGTCAGGATGATTTCAAATGAATGTTTCTGAAATAAAAAGAGCAATCGCACACTCCCATGAAGCATTGCGAATGAAGTAAACTAGTCAACTTCTGCATCTGTATATACTACCATTCAAAGGTTTGAGTTCGGTACCATTTGTACAATATTTTTGAAAGAAGATTTTTATGCTGCATTTATTTGATCAAAAAACACAGTAAAACAGTAATATTGTGAAATATTATTACAATTTAAAATACCGGTTTTCTAAAATATAATTTATTCCTGTGAGCAAATCTGAATTTTCAGCATCATTACTCCAGTCTTCAGTGATCCTTCAGAAATCATTGTAATATGCGGATTTGCTACTCAAGAAATATTCCTTATTATCTGCTACTTCATTTTTGTTGAATTAATATAAAGTAAAAAAAACAGCATGTATTTGAAGTAGAAATCTTTTATAACATACTGTATCTTAACTGATAATTTTGATCAATTTGCATCCTTTCTGATTAAAAATATTAATTTCTTTCAATACTTTTTTACATTTCTTTCACTCAATTTCTTTAAAATATTTCACAGTTATCTTCAAATACAGAGCAATATACATATTGGACGCATCATTTCTGACTCGAATACATCATTCACCATACTTTTTTAATTTTCATTTTCAATTTATGCTTTAAATCAAAGGTTATAAAGAGATTGTGAATTATCTGGGTTAGTTTGGTTCTTTATTTAAGATTATTTTGGACTGCCTATGATGAAAGATGAAAATGAATGGGGAAAAAATACTTCTGGAAGCAAATGATGACAGGCTCCAAACTGATGTCATTGGTCGATCCAATATTGTTCTGCCCGGTCCAGTCAGGCTGCTCAAACAAACAAATTACAATTCACCTTTAACTCTTTGCAAATTGCAATTCACTGCGATTCCATATAGTGTGAGTGTATGTGTGTGTGTGTGTGGGGGGGGGGGTATTCCCTACGTAATGGGGACCGTTGGTATAGTATGGTAATACCAATAAATTTTGACCTTCGCTTGTAGGGACATTTCTTTGGTCCCCATGAGAAAACAAGCATATTCATACAGAATGATGTTTTTTAAAAATCAAAAATTGCTGAAAGTTTCCTGTGATGTGTAGGTTTAGGGGTAGGTTAGTGTAGGGGGATAGAATATACATTTTGTGAAAGTATAAAAACCATTATGTCTATGGAAAATCCCATAAAACATGGAAACCAACGTGAGTGTGGTGTGTGTGTGTATTAACATGCATATGCATGTGTATGGCAAAACCTGCATGAGTAGTCACAGCTGTTTTTATGTTGTTCCTCACCAACAGCTCATCCATGCTGGTCTGGCATTTCTCCAGGTTGATTCTCTTGATGGCCACACGCTCCTGTCGTGGGTTACAAAGAGCTGCCTGGACGACTGCTGTGGCTCCGCTACCTACAAAACACAGTATACACGTCTCTAATGAACAAAGCACACACTGTGTCAAAGACATTATTCTAGATGAAAGGCAGACAGTAAATAAGCCCTCTGGAAAATAAAAGCTTGTGCAGAGCAGGTGCAGCTGATCATTGATGTGCTTATAGGATTGATAACAGACGTGTGTGGCGCTTTGATAAGTAGCTTTACTGTAAAAGGAGACAAATTGCATATGTGCGTGCATATCATTTCAGTCATTGTATTTGAACCTTGTATTTACCATTTAATCCTCAATCCTCAATCAACTCATCAGCAAACAAACAGTCAGCATAAGAAAATATGCATAGTGTGAGTGGGAAAAGTATGTGAATCATCCAATTGACTGTCCTTTGGCAGCGTAACCTTTTCTAAACCAGTAAACAAAAGATTTCAGTTCTGCAATATTCAGGCTGAAGTCAGGACTCGGACAGGGTCACTCAAGGTGGCATATTTTTATTGGTTAATTTACTTGTGTGCTTTGGGTCCTGTTTCAGCTGGCTGACAGATGGCCTTCAGTCTTCTGAAAAATGTCCTGAATCTGATAAACTTGGGAATTCATTTCCCATCAATGTCAGCAAGCTGTCAAGGTGACTTTTTGCCCACTTCAGACGTACAGCAAAGCTTTTTTTGGGACAGCAGTGGCTTCCTCTATCAGTCATATTTGCAGAACACCCACAGCGCTGCTGAACTTTCTCCATTTATAGACAGTATGTTTCACCATGTGACACTGTCATGGCATTCAGAGATGATTTCGAAACCCTTTTCATCTTGCAAGTCAAAACATTTTATTCTGAGGTGTTTTGAGATCTCTCTTGGTTTTTGAAATTGTCCTATACTGATATCCCACAATGCTGTCCATGCAGTCAAGTGTCCATCAACTAATGATTCAATTACTACTACTTATAGGTACTAGATATTTGCTTGGTTATGCCTAAGCTCACTCAAATTCAGATAATTAGTACATGACCTCATAGTAGAGCTGCATGATTAATCGTTAAAAGAACGCTATCACTATTCAAACACCGATGCAATCTCATTCCTAAATGACAACGATTCGCCTGTGTCTATTGAAGCTTTGAGAAAATCACACCAGAACATTCAATGCTCACGCTGACCCATAGAAATCATTCATGTATAGGTATGAAAGAAAATCCTGGGAACATTCCCAGACCGAGACATCACTATCATTATAGGTGACTTCAATGCCAAGATCGGATCCAATAACATGGGATATAAGCAGGTCATGGGGACTCACGGACTGGGAACTATGAATGAGAATGGAGAGAGATTTGCAGACGTGTGCAATCAACAACCTGGTCATTGGATGTAGCATCTTTCCCCACAAACGGATCCACAAGTGCACCTGGGTATCTCCAAACACCAAGACAGAGAATCAGATAGATCAAGTCTGTATGAAGTAAGAAGTAATAAGTAAGAAGTTTAGGAGATCCCTGCAGGATGTTAGAGTTAGAAGAGGAGCAGACGTGGCGTCCGACCATCACCGGGTGGTGGCCAGAATGAAGCTAAAATTGAAGAAGAACTGGACAGCCATGGCTGATAAAAGAGTGAAATATAACATCAGCCTTCTGAAACCCCAAAACTAGAGCAGAGTTCGGACTGATGTTTAGGAGCAGGTTTGAAGTACTGCAAGAAGTCCATGAAGAATGTCAAAAATACAAAATACTCTGTAGATGGCAGCCAGTGAAAGAGGCACTCAGATCAGTTTGCCAGGAAGTACTCGGAGTCAGAAAACACCTGCATAAAGAGTGGATTACAGTGAAGACCTTGACCAAGATAGAGGATAGGAAGAAGAAGAAAGAGGCAGTCAATAGCAGTAGGACTAGAGCAGAAAAAGCCCAGGCTCAAATAGATTATGCAAAAGCAAACAAAGCAGTGAAAGGGAGTTATTAAGAAGGATAAGAAAGACTATGTGAGTGGACTGGCAGCTGAAGCAGAGCAGACAGCATACAACGGCAATATGAAACAAATGTATGGCATCACCGAGCGACTGTCTGGAAAGTTCAGCAAGCCAGAGCGAAATGTCAAGGACAAACAGAGAAAGACCATCAAAGAGATCGAACAGCAGATGAAGAGGTGGGCCGAGCACTTCGAAGAACTCTTGAATAGACCAGCTCCACCAAATCCACCAAACATCGACCCAGCCATCTCAGACTTACCCATCAACTGTAGTCTCGCGTAGCCAGACCTTCAGACTGACGGCTGAAGGTCTGGAATTCATAGCAGCTTTCTTTGGCCAAGGCCCGCCCATTAGGCCGTTTGTCCGACATGTCAAACAACCAATTACATATCGTTTCGTTCAGCGTCACGTTTCGGGGCGTGGAAATGTCCCCACAACAACAGACCGGCGTGCAACAAGTCAGTCAGCATAGAAAATCAAAGAAGGAGAAGAAAACAAGCAGTAAGTCATTGATCTGTTCGTCCACGTATAACAACAATGGCGTCTGCATTACCACATCTGATCAAAACGTTCACACGTTCAACGTTCAAGCAATCACACGTCTGCGCTTTGTTTCCCGGCGGACCGAAAATAAACGCGACACTCGCGCCCCCCGGAAATCCGATAAATTCAACCAATCAGATGACGACTTCGACATTCCTGAAGTATTTCCAGTTAAGTGTACCATATGCATTAGGGTTGTGCAATGTCTACCAATTTGACATCAGACGATGTGTACAGTCAAACATCGCGATGGACGATGATGTCGGGAGGAGAGGCGGGGCTAACATTCAAATTTTTCACTTAAGCAATAAGCCCCGCAAAGCCGTGTTTTACAGTGGATTTAGAACAGCTAAGGGGCATAGGCACAACGTGGAGATATTTTCCTCTACATCTCATCAGCAATTTTGATTTCGGCACGCTCTTCATCAGCTGACCACTAAGGAGCGAATGTACAGTGACGTGACAGAACTGCCAGATTCAGACTGTGCTTTCGCGCTGTGGCTGGCGGTGAGCCAGAGACGGACACGCTCTGCGCTTGTCATATTAAATCACAACTATTCAGTGTTTTTAACATTGACACAGACATTTAAATACATATAATTTATAGCAAAACAATACATTTATAGTTTGTAAAATACACAATGCTGTCTATGGAAGCAGCAATAACAACCCATTCAAATATATTTGCCGACGGATTTTATTCATATCAGACACACAGTTTAAGTAACTATAAAGTTAACTCTATTCTTCTCCCAGTTCACCGGCCATGTATTTCGGGAGAAACTGATGAATTCACGTGCTATAATAAACCCAACAGACAGGAATCTCTGAACTGCGGCCCAAACAAACATGACGGCGCTCATCTCACGTTACAGATCAAAATCATTTATAACGTTTTTTTAAACGGCAAAACAAACTTACTTACACGTATATGAGAATCGGAATAGAAGATAGTTGATGACATGGTAACCAGGTTTGTTAATATTTATAAATAAAAGCGCAAACGTTACATGTCATACAGCGCTATTTTGGCTGTGGTGAATCACGTGCCAAGCATGACGCGTCACCATGGAAACATGGGGGGGGGGGGAATCGCGATGCTGGCTTAACATCGTGATGTCTGTCAGCCATCATGATGGACGATGATATCATCTATCGGCACAAACCTAATATGCATCAGATGTTTAGCCAACGTTCCGTGGGCGTGACGTCTGAGGCTGCGACTACCTCAACTGTAACAAGCCAACCAGAGAGGAAATCAAGAAAGCCATCACTCGGTTGAAGAACGCGAAGGGGGCTGGAGCTGATGACATCCCAGCAGAGGCCCTGAAAGCAGACTTGGATGCATCAGTGGAGATGCTGTATCCTCTCTTTGAGAAGATCTGGGAAGAAGAGGAGATTCTGACAAACAGGAAAGAGGGATACCTGGTAAAGATCCCTAAAAAAGGTGACCTCAGTAATTGTGCCAACTACAGAGGCATCACACTTCTGTCTGTACCAGGGAAGGTTTTCAATCGGATCCTCCTGGAGAGATCGAAAGACATTGCTGACACGCATCTTCGAGATCAACAAGCAAGCTTCCGGCAGAATAGATCATGCACGGACCAGATCACGACACTCCGCATCAGTCGAACAATCCCTCGAGTGGAAATCCCCTCTGTTTATCAACTTTGTCGACTATGAGAAGGCATTTGACAGCTTGGATCGAGAGACCCTTTGGAAGCACCTTCGACACTACGGCATCCAAGTTAAGTTGGTCAACCTGATAAGAAAATCTTATGATACAATGTCTTGTAGAGTCATCCATGGAGGGCAGCTCACTGACATCTTCCAGCTGAAAACTGGTGTGAGACAAGGATGCCTGCAGTCACCCTTCCAGTTCCTGTTTGCCATTGACTGGGTTATGAAGGAAGCCACAAGAGAGCAAAAAAACGAAATCCAGTAGACCTCGTAGACCCAGCTCGAGGACTTGGACTTTGCTGACCTTGCACTTCTCTCCCACAACTAACAGCAGATGCAAGAGAAGACAGATGTAGTGTCAGCTATCTCATCTCAGTTTGGCCTCAACATAAACAGAGATAAGACCAAGATCCTAAAGATAAAATCCTCAAGCGAGGAACCAGTCATGCTGAATGGAAGTCCCCTGGAAGAAGTTCAGTCCTTCACCTATCTGGGCAGTGTCATTGACCAACATGGCAGGACTTGGCATGGCAAGGATTGGCATGGCCTACGTACAGCTCAAGAACATCTGAAGCTCAAGAGACCTGTCCTTGACAACAAAGATTCACCTATTTAACTCCAATGTGAAGTCTGTGTTGCTGTATGGAGCTGAATTCTGGAGGATGACCATCAGGAAGGTTCAAACCTGCATCAACAGCGGTCTTAGAAGAATTCTCCAGATCCAATGGCCTGACACCATCAGCAATATCAACCTTTGCAAAAGGACCCATCAACTCCCTGCAGAGGAAGAAATCAGGAAGAGAAGAGGAAGTTGGATAGGGCTAAGGGGGTAATTCATCAGCCGGAAGTTGAAGCCTCGCGGGAGCCGCCATTGTAGCAGAACTTCACCTGCTGTTAGCATTCCATTGACTCCCATTCATTTTGGCGTCACTTTGACAGCGAATAACTTTACATCTGAGGCGTCCAAAGACTCCATTTGTCCATTATTTATTTCTAAAGAAACACGACAATGTATAAAAGGCTCCATTACTTTGTATCTTACGTTCTGGCCCCGTAGAAGCCGTTTTTGTAAAAATAGGCTAACGATTGCATCATAACCACGTGACTTTCTGGCGCAAAATAGAGACATTACCGTATAGACAGGAGGAGAAGCTCACATGCAATCTTTTACTGTCTATGAGGCAATCGGGGGGACATAGAGGCATAACGTCAAGGGAGAAGCCCATAGATAGAGTCCATAAAAGCAATGGGACCAAATATTTCAACAACGTTTTTCAGGAATTAGGTGATTCAGATTTGTCTTGCCCCTGCTACTAGAAGATTTACAACTGTCAGACTGTCGTCATGCTCAGTTTGAGCCTGTGCAGTCACTCAGCCATCAGACAGGAAGTGCAATAATCGGGCTTCAGTCTTCTCCGTTGAAATCAATGGGGTCGCTGTGTCCATTTCTTTTACTGTCTATAGATAGGGCACACTCTTCATAAAGCATCAAACAATATCAACAGGCAGGCGTTGAAGTGGAACCCCCAAGGAAAGCGGAGAAGAGGCCGTCCAAGAAACACCTGGCAACATGACCTCGAAGCCGACATCACCAAAATGGGCTACACCAAGAACTAGCTTGAAAGAATGGCCAAAGACAGAATAATCTGGAGATCTGTGGTTGGCGGCCCATATGACGGGCCTAAGTAAGTAATAGGTATGAAACAGCTTCACAAACACTCTTTTCAACCACACAGTATCGTTATTTCTGAGACAAATAGTCAAATTATCTCTGAAGTACTAGAATAAAAGTTTCTAAACGTATATAAACAGTGATGTCTACCATAGAGCTCGAAATAGAGCAAATCAACTTTTGAAAGTAACTTGGTGCTTCAAATAAGGATTGTATCATTCATTGGATTCGTTCAAAACCATGATTCATCCAGAAATAAACAAGTGAATCATTCAATCAAGCCATTGAATCATTCATTGAAACAGATTTCTTTTTTTTCCCTCTTTCAAAAAAAAAAATCTTTTAAATTAATTAAACATTTTTAAATAGACAACAGCAATGCACATTTTTAAGATATTTTGTTTAGTTTGTCTTTTAAGAATCGTGAGTGAATCGTGATTCTCAATTTATCCAGAATTGTGCCGGCTCTGCCTCATAGTGTCTGAATCCACTTTTCTTAAAAGGTACCTTCATACAAAACACTGTCTGGGAAGTCATCGACTAAATTGGGCAGTGAGGCAGAAACTAGACTTTAGATATACAAAGATGGTGCACTTATATTACTATGAATGGGAGAAAGTGTAACACACAATATGGCAGAATAAGTCCCGCGTTTCAAGTAAAAGGGAAATTCATAGTGTCACTGAAGCTGCCGTTGGAAGCTTGAGTTGCTATAGAAATGATGACTGCACATGCGCATTAGCTGGTCCAGCCTGAAATAATTCTTTTCAGTTTTTCTTTTCGTTTCTGAGGATTTAGAAACAACACAGTTGTTGTCAGATTCCATTGGTGACTTCAAATATGACATTTATTCGTAAGTTATATCGTAAGTTATTTCCCCATTCAAAGAGATAAGAGCTGTACTTGCATGACTGAAATAGCTGCCCGAGAGGCGTTTCAAACAAAGATGGCCGGCGCCAAAAACAAAATTGGTTGACCACTAATAAATACCCACACACATACACACAAAATGGCACAGGGACAAAATAATATCAAAATAATATGATAACACAAAATACATAAAATAAAAATCTAAATAATATCATTCAGAAAGTTTGCTGTCAACAAGATTTTTTATGTTTTTATTTTATGTATTTGCATGATCATAAATGCAGTAAAAACATGTTGTAAAATATTTTACAATTTAAAATGACTCTTTTCTACTGTAATATATTTTCAAATGTAATTTATTCCTGTAATCAAAGCTGAATTTTCAGCATCATTACTCCTGTTTTCAGTGTCACATGATCCATCATAAATCCTGGCTTCTAATGTGCTAATTTTCTGCTCAAGAAACATTTCTTATTATCGTCATATGAGGCTGCTTCTTTTATTTTTATTTTCTTAATAAAAAATCAAATAAAACTGACAACAATCAATGTCTACTCAAAATGTATTAGACTTAATTTGACAGAGGTCTGGTTGATCAATTTACACATTTACTCAACAATAAATGCATAAAACATTTATAGCCAATTGCTGATTCACATTAGATATAGCACACTGTGTTTGTGACTGTAAACACACAAACACAGACGCAGTGCTGCTATTCACACTGCAAGAGTGTGGTATTGTGCCAACTGTGGCTGAGAGATAAGGAGGGGGTCCTGAACACGTCACGCACCGATTAGCAGAAGAACAGCGGAGAAACTATACAGATGCTAATCGCTAATGCTAGCTCTTATAGAACTGACAGCGTATACAGCTTTAACATACATCTCAACCTCACTGGGTGTACAGCCATGAAGAGGAGCTTCTGTGTTTCTGCTTACTTTGAGACCCACAAATCTGCAGACAGTGGGTACATCAATAGCAGGACGACTCAATCACACTTTTATAGTTTAGAGAATGCAGCAAAATGTCAATGAATGCGGAGTGTGTGTGTGTGTGTGTGTGTGTGTGTGTGTGTGTGTGTGTAATTATATTTATATTTAATAGACCTATTGTTGGGCAAGGGCAAGTTGTAATTAATTACCAGCTACAAAAAATGATTCCATTATTTATTACTGTCTAAATCCCATCAACCAGTCGAACAAGGATAGACATGAAACTGCTCTTTTAATTCTTTCAAATAAATAATATAAAATTGCATAAAGTATTCTTGAACTGACCAAAGTATTTAAAGGAAGAAGCATTAGCAATATATATATATATATATATATATATATATATATATATATATATATATATATATATATATATATATATATATATATATATATATATATATATACACACATACACATATAACAACACCATGCTAATAATTGAAAATAAAAACTGAAATTCTAATTTAAATTGTAATTGATTTAGAGATTACCAATTTATGTGTGTGTAATATTTAATCTAAAAAACTATTTTAAAAAGTCTATTTGCATAATTTTATGACCTCATATTAACCATTTAAAATTAACAAGTGAAAGCAAAATGTTTTTTTCCAAATAGAGAAAAAAAATTATAAAAGAAATTAAAGGAAATTTTAAACTACATCTTGATGTTGGTCATTTATACACTCTAAAAATTGATGTGTTAAAAATTAACACAAAATATGTGTAAAAAGATTAGTAACACATTTTGTGTTACTACAGACACATGATGTGTAAATATTGTGCTCAACTGTTTACACAATTACTGTGTTAAACACATTTTAGTACATGTAAGGCATATATTCTGTTGCAAATACTCAACGGGTGATGTCACCTTTAATAATTGGATTTATTTATCATGTTGCAAATGTGAATAAAGCATTTTAACTCGCTGGGAGAAAACAACTGTTGGGACTACGGTATCTTGCTGCGCGCGCCTGCGCAGTGGCGTTCTTTTCCAACCGACGCCTAGTCAGCCGTCAGAAATGCGTCTGTCTGCCTCAGGTGAGTGAGTGTATATTACGTGTAAAATAATAAAAAATTCTCCACCTAGCATGAGAAAGAGTTGTGTTAATTGTCCAGGAAACATAATTTGTTTGTTTTAACCGTTTTCATGTTCCGTAGCCGAATATGTTTTGTGTGTTGTTAACCATGGTGTTAACAAGCGTCAATAGGCAAGCGAGCTCTCACGCTTTGCAAAGCTGTTTATCTATTGGGTATATGACTGCTAATAATTGTTTTTAAAAATACGTAAAGGTTAATATACATGGCACCTTAAGTTTGAACTCAGTCATTACCAAAAACTATGGTTAAAGAACGTTGTGGGGATGAGTGATGTGGTGTGTGGTTTAAAAAGCGCGCCACTTTGTGCTAACGTTAGCTGCTAACGTTACCTTGCTTGTCACTGACTATTTAAAATGTATTGATAACGCGCACTTAACGTTTACATTTTCTCATTATTAAATTATGACTCCTGTATGATTACAGCATTATAATATGGTGTTATTATATATTTTATCTAGGTAATGGAAGACGAGGGTCAAATCACGTTTACTCCAACAATTTTACACAAGAGTTCTCGCGACTGTCTTCATAGACGGGAAGGAAACATGGAGAAAACTGTTCACAGTTGGAATATCCCAGATTTCTGGACATGCCAGCCTTGGTAATAACATGTTAAACTGCAGAGAACTTTACACAAAGGTTGTGTTTGAGGTTTAATTTGGTAATATTAATAATTTCTTTGTTTCTGTTTTATGCACTGCAGGTGGACATTGAATTTTCCAAGATGACAGATGGGAAAGAAGACATGTTTATCAAGAAATGGGAGGGGACGATTATCCCAAAACTCAAGGAAATAGCATCCTTTAAGAAAAAAAACGGACATCAGACACTTATTAGAGAAAGCTGACAATCAGCAGGATGGTAAGATTTTTTTCTTTTATATCTGTGGAACGTGCACAAATGTCCAAATTGGGTTTCTGTGAAAATGACATGTACATTTTGTCATTCAATTCATGATTTAAAGGTAATCATTTCAAATAGAATTTTGTTTTTAATCTTTTGCATGTGGCCTGCATCTTTACTCCAAGATGAGCTGTGTTAGTTACACTATGTTAAGGATCCTCATTCATCTTCTTCCACCCACGCATTTTCTGATGCTTTTCATTGTTTCATTTCTATAGGCTGGTACCATTGTGACATATTTGCTTCAAGAAGGCATGAATGGGTCTCTAAAGTCAACGCAGCCGCAGCTGGTTTCCATCGGCTCTCCAGGACATGCAGCCCAGTATGTAATTGTGGCAAAGAATAAAGAATGATTCTTTTGCTTTTCCACTTGATGTTGAAAACCTCACTTGTGCTGTAGACAAACTTTTTAAATTCTACTGGCTGTGTAATCTTCAATATCCATCCCAACTGTCTTCAGTTTTCTAATTTTTTGAGTATGTATATGACCTGCCTTTGTCCCAGAAAATGGTTGCCCCAGAACATATCATAGTTTTAAAGGATTAGTTCACTTTTTAAAAAACTTTTGCTGATAATTTACTCACCCCCATGTCATCCAAGATGTCCATGTCTTTCTTTCTTCAGTTGAAAAGAAATTAAGGTTTTTGATGAAAACATTCTAGGATTTTTCTCCATGTAATGTAATACAGTGGCAGCCAAACGGTTCAAGGTCCAAAAGACAGTTTCAGTGCAGCTTCAAAGGGCTTTAAACGACACCAGACGATGAATAAGGGTCTTATCTTGCAAAACGATCGGTCATTTTTAAAGTAAATAAATAAAAAAGTAAGTTTATGCCTTGCTCTGTTCCGTGATTCGTGGTCGTGAAACTGTTATTTGGACCTTGAACCCTTTGGCTGCCACTGTATTACATTACATGGAGAAGAATCCTAGAATGTTTTCATCAAAAACCTTAATTTCTTTTCGACTGAAGAAAGAAAGACATGGACATATTGGATGACATGGGGGTGAGTAAATTATCAGCAAAAGTTTTTTTAAAAAGTGAACTAATCCTTTAATTCATTTTCTAAACATTTTAGCAGAGCTCACTCTAATTCAAGCCCTACCGTAGAGTCAGGACACACTGAAAAAACAGATGTATTCTGTCAAATTGATGAAAGCAGAACAATAATCTAGGAGAGAATGTCGAAATGTCTGAAACACAGGAAGTTCATCAGAGCAGTTTAAATCTAACAGACTATGCTGATACTTTTGCTGCCCGCAGGTATGCTATAATATTTGATGTATGTTGTTATTTAAAATGTCTGATGAATGTTTTATATGATTAATGTTTTGAAATGCTTATTTTTTTTATCAGTATTTTTAACAGTATGAATTTCATGTTAAAACCAGAAAAAAATGCAAAATAAACACAGTATGTGAACCGTATTCAATGCTTCAGTGTGATTTCATGATAACTGTACATATTGTATTTTGATCTAGCTTTTTCAATAATAATTTATAATAAAATAAAACTAACACACAGTTGTGTTAGATGTATACAAAAAGGACACATTAATGTGTTAACTAAAGTAACACATCAGTCTGTGTATTTTCACAACACATATTCTGTGTTGTATTTTAACACAATATGTGTTGTCCCTGAGCACACTCAGAACATGTGTTGAAAACGACACATGTTGTGTTGTTTTCAACACATTTGTTTTAAGAGTGTACATAAAACTATGAAAAACAGTAACCAATAATAGTTTGCTTATATTATTTTGCTGTGAAATCTTGAACGCTTTATATGAATGTATATTAATTTATATGATTAGCATGATGTTGTTAACACTTCCTGAACTGAGGCAACTTAGTTTAATTGATTATAAAATAAAACATTTTTGAAAACTTGAGTTAAAATGTGAGTTTCAAATAAGATTCAACATGCTTTTGAGGAGCATTTATTTGTTCATCACTGTATTGCATTATATTTTGCCCCTACAATAAAAACTACAGAACTTTTATATCATAAAAACTAAATATTTAAATATCATCTTACAAAGACATATTATTATGAGATATTGAGTGACATTTGCATTTTATGCAAGTAGACTGCTATACTGTTATAAAGATATAATTGACTTACATTACAAGAACTGTATCTTTTTAGCCTTGTAAATATCAGCATCTGCACCAAATTGCACATTTTGCTCGGTTTGGGCCTCCGGATAAAACACGGGTGTGTTTTGCTCCTCGGGTATCAATGAGCTCCATATTCTCACTATATCATACTATATGATCCATACAAGCCTGATGTATCAAATATGATACTACATATAAAACACGTATGCAAACTTTGTTCTTTGTGTAAAACTTTGGTGAAGTAGCTAGAAATGCCGAGCACGAGCAGCAGAGGGCGTCACGAGCACAGCGCACACGCACACGCATCGCATGCAGCAAATCAAATGACACCTTTAAATCTCACAGACACAGACAGTGCAAGTGTTGAGAACATCCACACCTACAGTACACACTGAGAACATTAAATATCATGCTTAAAATTTATGAAAATCATTTATAAATATAAGTTATTGGTGTTTTGTTTAATATCCGCCAGCCTGTGCAATGCATCAACTTAAAACACAAAAACTTGGTTGCACTTTTTGGTAAAAAAATAACCTTTCCAACACTCATGTGTCATCATACCAGCACCTTTCCGGTAAACATCACAGTAGCCTGACGTCTCAACTGATGTATCATCACTCATAACGCGCGCACTGTCCTGTGCATGACATTACACCCAACAACTTCACAACATATGATCCGAGCTTCACTTGTCATATCCGCATTGCATTACTGTCATCGGCCAGTGGATATGGGGAAAAAGCCGGTAGGCCCTAATCAACAAACTGCAGCCACTGACGGGCTCAAATCCATCTGTAACTACCCACCGATGACCTCCTGGAGCTCGTACGCCTCCTTCACGATGGGCCAGCTGGTGCTGAGCGAGGGCTGCGGGGTTTGGACGGCCGCCGGGGAGTCGCTCTGCTCCGCCATGATGATGCTGAGAGAGTCGCTCTCACACACACACTCACACACACCTCTCTCTCTCTCTGCTGCTGCTGCTGCGCTGGATCATTGACATTCACTACCGCCTGCGAGAACACATCCGGAGGCAGACACACACATACACACACACATCTCCAATCCTACTACAGCGAAGGCTGAGCTCATGAATATTCATTTCAGCGCGCTGATATCACTACAGCGTGGCTTCTGGATATTAATTAGCTGCTTTTTATTTTATAATTTATTATTATTAAATGCTTGAAGAAATAAAAAAAAACGAATTATCGTCATTATCATAACATAATACGGACATTAATTAGCTTATGAATATAGATTCGGTCATGGTGACGTTATTTAATAACCTGCTTCGTTACATCGTCTAGTCACGTGACATAGTTGTCCACCTTCTTCGGCTTTTTTATTTCAGATTTCTGTTAATTTATGAATGATCGCATCGTGCCCAATTTTAAATGTTTTATTCGACATTTTCACTTAGTTCATGTCTTATATACGAAATAGCCTATTGTTTAATTACTAGTAAACTGCTATTGACTACATTTAATATGGGGAAAATTTGTCTTTATTTGTTTTTTGTTTGTTTGTTTGGGGGAGGTAAAAATAATTTTACAATTTGTAACAACTAAATTATCATGCACGTATGACCAATCTTAATTAACTATAGGCTAACATTTAACTCCACTTTAGTTAAAAAGATTTTAAAAAGTGGTTGCGTCTTGGTAAATTTGGCTTTATGTATAAAGAATTTAGCAAGAATTAATATAGACCTATGGTAAACAACCTGTACAATGTAAAAGTATAAAGCCCAGCATCGCAGTGGCCGCTGGGACAAATTGTCCATCACCCAGCAGGTGGCGCTATTTCATAAGCTTTGGCGGCTAAAGGGCCCATGACACGTGACCCGCTTTAGTCCGATTTATACTTTTATTTTGATTTAGAACTATAAGGTGATTCACTGTATATGCAAGGAGCCAGATTAATAAAAAAAAACATGCTTTATTGCATATAAGGATACAATCAATAAGAATAACACAATACAAAATACATTTTAATAAAACACATTATTAAACAAAAAAATCACAAATAGAAGATTGGTTTATATTGATTGCTTTCTTGTTAGAATACAGGGAGCCATAAAAATTCCCAAAACAATACAAAAATTGAATAAAGTTTATTTCAGAACAGGGTTATATTGTTAACTGAAACTATTTAAATAATTTAAAAATATAATATATGAGATGAAAAGCAAATTAAATGACAATTAGAACTTAAGTTCTAAGCACCAAAATTACAATTTATAGAAATAATAAATAAACAGTAAAACTTAACTAAACCTTAAACCTTAAAATGAATCCTTAATAGTAGCCTAATATTTAAACTTAGAGATTAAACTAAAAAAAATTCTAAATATATATATATAAAAGTAAAAATGTCATACATATAAAAGTGCTTCTAAACCAGTGTTATTTTTCGTATAATATATATATATAGGCTTACAATTATAGTTTTTATTAATATTTTGAAATAGCTATTATTTTCATATTTTCAGCTTTCATTAGAATATAAAAAGCTCAGTTTCATACAGTATATATATATATATATATATATATATATATATATATATATATATATATATATATATATATATATATATATATATATATATATATATATATGCCTACTGTATGAAACTGAGATTTTTTATATTCTATGTATCAACGTCTCCTTAATAAAGATTTGGTTTTCTTTACTAGTTATTTCACTTTAATAAAACCTTAAAATGTATGAATTAATTCAATTTTTCTTCATTTTTTTTAGATGTTTTGTGTGCTATTGAAATTGTATGCCCTACATTATTCTATTATTAATAACCTCTTCTTTCATTGATTTATATCTTATCTTTTGATTTACTTTATTAATTAAGCTGTAAAGAAATATTCAATTTTCCCATTGTTCCACTTTCCTTTCTTCTATTGCTTTATTCCATATAAAAACCTTAATTTCTGACTTGCTTAATGAAACTTGCATCTCTATTGTTTCTCTCTGTAAAACTCGTTTTGCTAATGTATCCATATCCTCATTTCCCTTTACTTATATGTGTGCTTGAATTAATTTAAACTGAGTTATATATAATTTTAAACAATACCTGAATGTATTTGTAACACACTAAAGATAATATCTTGGTGTCTAGATTTAAAAGATCTCGAGATCTCTCCCCGATTTGACGCTGGCTTTATTCCACTGATCCTCTGATTTCCAGTCTGGAATTAAAAAAAGCCCTATGACGCTCTGGATCTGTTGAGCCGTCTGTAAATATTTGAATAAGGGGAACATATACTGAAAATGCTAATGTCAAGTCTACTTCTCATTCTGCTTTTTATACCTCCAACAGATGCAGATCTACTTGAGGTGTTACATAAATATGGCTCATATTCTGAAAATTACAACTGTTGGGCTTTTCTAATTTCTTTTGCATATTTTACTCACCCAAAGCTTCTTTTACAACGTTTATTTTGTTCCCAGCACTTCTGTAAAACCATATTTGTATGATGTGCTTCTTTATGCCCCTTAGCCCAGTAATTAATCATTAATTGTCATTTCGAATGCATCTCTCCTTCACAAGACTTAAGACACTCTCTCTTGAGCTTGTATTTTAACTTTAAAAGAGTTTTTATAACAAGGATTTTTGAGGCTGAACCATATACACTACCATAATCAAATACAGACCGGATCAGAGCCACACAAACAGCTTTTCAGAATAAACACAGAAGAATATGAATTTAATTCTTCCTGAAGTGTTCCTTTAAGCGACGCGTTTTTGATTGACAAGCTCACGGACCAATCAGCATCGCGGAGGCGGAGCGTGTCGATCGCATTCTACTTCCCTAGAAGAGAGAGTGGAGACTCACAACACAAACGGGCGGTCCATCATCACCAACATCATCATCATCATCACCACACACTGGACCAGCAAAGATCAGCCGTGAAAGAGGCCAAAGCCGCATCGGCCATTGACTGCACATCAGCGCGGGCGTCAAAGCATCAGATCCGCTGGAAATGGCAGGGATTCTGGTGTGGTTCTGGAACGAGAGGTTCTGGCTCCCGCACAACGTAACCTGGGCTGACTTGAAAAATACTGACGAGTCAACCTTTCCACAAGCCGAGGATCTGTATCTAGCGTGTCCTTTAGCATTCTGCATGTTTATGATCCGGCTGGTCTTTGAGAGGTACGTCCAGTGTCACATCTTCATCATCACCATCAGCACCAGCATCATCATCATCACTGCTGAAGATGATGTTGCGCTCAGGGCTTCATCCTCAGCTGATGATCATGATGGGACTGGTGGTGTGTGCTCCTTCACATTGTCACTGAAGCCTTGTATGAATTAGGACAATGACAGGAACTCAATATGGCCCTTCTTCTGGAATAATGATACTGATGAAAGTAGGTCAGTCAGTGTCTCTCTTTGTTTTGTAGATCGGTCTTAGGTGTGCCGTATAGTTTAGTTTTTTCTAAACGGGATGCTTTTATAGCAAATGTAAAGTTTTTGAATTTCCCATTGACTCCCAGCACCGGGGCATCTTGTCACACTACTGTATGGGGTAAGTTGTCATAAGGGGAACCCGTCCTTTTCAAACAGTGAAACTATTACTGTACGAAGCACAGAATTTTGTTTAATTAATATGTTTCCTATTATGCGTCATGTCACGTAAGTGTATTATGTAACATATTCAGGTTTATAGAAACCTGTCAAAGGCATGTATTAATCAGAATTTTAGGTCATCTTATTTAGAATATTTACAAACATTAAAAGAAACGTCATGGCCTACGAGTATCATGACCTACATTTTGCAATTCATCACAATGTTTTTAATTTTTTTGAAATAATTTCATATTATTTTATCAAAAATAAAGTAAAAACGGTAATATTGTAAAATATTTTTACAATTTAAAATAACAGTGTTTTTTTTTAAATATATTTTAAATGCAATTTATTCCTGTGATGCAAAGCTGAATTTTCAGCATCATTACTCCAGTCTTCAGTGTCACAGATCCTTTTTTTATTATCATCAATATTGAAAACAGTTGTGCTGGTGCTTAATATTTCTTTGGAAACCTTATTTTAAAAATATTATAAATGTCTTTACTGTCACTTTTGGTCAATTTAATGCATCCTTGCTGAGTATTAATTTCTTTAAAAAAATCTTACCGACCCCAAATGTGTGAATGGTAGCATATAAGTAAATATATATTAATAGGTAATCATGCTCATCTTTTTGTGAACCATGATATATCAACTCACACAAATTGAAAATAAATTAATATAATTTACATAATTGTTTATACAGGTGCTGTTAGCTGCAACACCAGAAAACTATTTTAAAAACAATTATTGCATGTGACAGAAAATATGGTCATTTTATCAAAAACAATCTGTCATGACTGTGCTGTGGTAACACTTAGATTTTTTCATAGTCTTCGAATTCCATAATACAAAATCTTTTCTTCCTTTTTTTTTTTTGCCCAGAACCAGTGTTTGGTTTAAAACCAAAATTCAAAACCACTGCTATAGAAACAAGCTTTTGTGCATTTGGGCTTTTGACTAGTTACTAACATACAGTACAGCCCCTGTGACAACTAGCCCCGCGTTTAAATAATCATAATTATATCATTTAGATGATTCACTGTGCACTTGATATCAGCAGTATATCATGCGTTCCAGTTGGTTAATATGATTAATTATTAATTATGAGCTTTGACATCTGAAAGTGTGTTGGCTTTCGATGTCACAAAAGCAGCAGTTTTGACACATTCCCAGCGGGACGGCGCAGTGTCAGGTTTTGTGTTTATGTATGCCACAGACCATCTGCTCTTCACCTTCATCTGACAGAGCTCTTTACAGCCGAATTTTGATCTTCATTGTTAGAAGGTGAAATATACTCCTCTGGGATTGCGTCTAGAGAGGATGATGGATCTTCTAGGAATCGTTTTTATTACCAAGTTTAACCCATGTGTAGTTGAAACATTTGGATCTGACTTTGCATGTTAAAAAACATTTTCAAAATAATAAAAAGCAATAAGTGTCCAATCAAAAGTTGCTAAAAGCTTCACTTAACTTCCTCTGTGAAAGAGGACACATTATCTGAAGTGTGAACGTGCTCTTCATCCTCTTGCATTGTACAATCGCTGTAAAGTTTTACGATGAGGAACAGCACATTTATGGCATTTCAGCCCCACAAAAGCAAACAGTGTGCAAGCGGCAAATCAGTCTAAGCACGGACTACATAACCTTATCGTGTCTCTTCAGCTTTATATAAGAATCATTTCTGGAGCAGTTTCTGCACTGAATTGCATTTTCATTGTGTGAGGGCTCTTAATTGGATGAGCTTTTTAATTAAGTGGCAAAAGCTCATTAAAACTGTCTGCTGTCTAGTGACATCTCACTTCCCATGTCCAGCATTAGAAGACCATTTATCTCAAAGTATTTGCATATATATATAATATATACACTGCAAGGCCAAAAGTTGCTGTTTGGATTTAAATAGGCAAATGCTTAAGAGTCAATTATTGGATCATTATTGCAGTGATTATTATGTTTCTATCATGTTATATGTTTGGCAACAGTTCTTCTAACTGTAGTTGATGGAGTTTGTAGCTTTTTATTTGTTAAACAAGCATGTAGGAAAACACACCATGGCTATATTCCAGGATGACAATGTCAAGATTCATCAGGCTTAAATTGTGAAAGAATGTTAGAAGGGGGAATCATTTTCACTCATGAATCGGCTCCTCTGAGTCCAGACCTTAAATTCATTAGCCGCGTTTCCACTGTCGGGCCAGGGCTAACATCTAGCCGAGCCGAGCCAGTGGCCTCGGGCCTTAAAGGATTAGTTCACTTTTTAAAAAACTTTTGCTGATAATTTACTCACCCCCCATGTCATCCAAGATGTCCACGTCTTTCTTTCTTCAGTCGAAAAGAAATTAAGGATTTTGATGAAAACATTCCAGGTTTTTTCTCCATATAATGGACTTCAATAGTAGCCAAAACGGTTCAAGGTCCAAATGACAGTTTCAGTGCAGCTTCAAAGGACTTTAAACGACACCAGACGATGAATAAGTGTCTTATCTAGCGAAACGATGCGCCATTTCGAAAATAAATAAAACAGTTTAAGTATTACCACAAATGCTCGCCTTGTTCTGTCCTGAGATGCACGTTCGTGACTCTCCTGTTCGAACTCGTTCATCAAAATGAACAAATCTTTTTTCGAGTCATTTTATTCAATCAACGAACGAAATGACTCGAAAAAAGATTTGTTCATTTTGATGAACGAGTTCGAACAGGAGAACAGAGCAAGGCGAACATTTGTGCTAATAATACTTAAACGGTTTTATTTATTTTCTAAATGGTGCATCGTTTCTCTAGATAAGACCTTTATTCATCGTCTGGTATGTTTAAAGTCATTTGAAGCTGCACTGAAACTGTCATTCGGACCTTGAACCGTTTTGGCTACTATTGAAGTCCATTATATGGAGAAAAATCCTGTTTTCATCAAAATCCTTAATTTCTTTTCGACTGAAGAAAGAAAGACATGGACATCTTGGATGACATGGGGGTGAGTAAATTATCAGCAAAAGTTTTTTAAAAAGTGAACTAATCCTTTAAGCACCGGGCTTGCGTTTCCACTGCCGGGCCAGTAGCCCCGCAGCGCTGCCCTAAACCCCGCCCCTAACACGCCTTTCTGGATCAAACATCATACAACCCAACCCATTTCAGCGGGTATTATGAATTTATTTATTTTTTAAGTTAGGAAGATAGCATGTATATTAACTCACCGGCCGTGGCTGCAATAGAGTCCCGACTTGTCTCGCCACTATCAGAGGGACGGTGACCCAGCACACCGATGGTGACCCAGCACACCGTCCATCAAGTCGAACCATGGAAAGTTCCTTCTCTGGGCTCCGCTTTGTCCATTGTGCGTTTTAATCGCCTCGTACTGCGCCCGCAACTTTTAAAATTTTTTTTCCCGAACTTGAACCGTTGCTCGCTGAATGCTTAGCTTAGAAAATTCAGCGTCTATGTATTTTATAACGCCTCGTTTCTACACATGCCGTCAAATTGACGTTGTACCCTTTCTTCTGCCCAAATGCTCAGAAGAGCTTTGGGATCTTCGACAGACCAGTACAGCGATTATTTTGCGCGATATAAAAAAGTGAATTGTGCATCTTGCTTCAGATCATAACTTTCCATAACACCGATAAACTCCGCCTTTACCTTGCCCATGCCTCTAGCCCGAGCTGGCCCGCTTTGACCCAAGGTATTAGACGGGCCAGAAATCCTGGCCGTTGGCCCCGAGTAAGCCCCGCTCAAGCCCCGGAAGTGACAGTGGAAACGCGTCTAGCACGGCTCGGCCCTGGCCCGGCAGTGGAAACGCGGCTATTGAAAGTCTTTGGGATGTGCTGGAGGACTTTACAGAGTGCTGGACTCTTGCATTTCAATATAAGATCTTGGACAAAAAATTATGAACATCTTAATGGAAATAACATCACAACATTAATTTCCATCAAGAGGTGCATCATATTTTGATCAAGATCTTGTATTGTCAAGAGTCCAGCACTCTGTAAAGTCTCCTCAAGCACATCCCAAAGACATTCAATGAATTTAAGATTTGTCATCTAAGGTTTTGTTTATAGCTGAATTGAACTCATTTTATATTTGATGATCCTCAGTTTTTGAGCTGAATCTACACTGAACTGAATAATGACACTATTCTCTTTTTAGCTGCTTTATAGTCAAATTTAATTTTGTTTGTTTGCATGATTGAATTATTATTAATTTATCCCTGCAAATAACCTACCAAATCTGTATTGTATAAAGTGCTATATAAATAAAGGTGACTTGTCTTGATTTGACCTTTTGAAAGAAGTCTCTTTTGCGAAATATTGTGAATATAATATTGTGAAATATTATTACAATTTAAAATAAATCCTTTGAATTTGAATACATTTGTAAATATAATTTATTCCTGTGATTTTTTCAAAGCTGAATTTTCAGCATCATTACTCCAGACTTCAGTGTCACATGATCCTTCAGAAATCATTCTAATATAATAATTTGATGCTCAAGAAACATTATTATTATCAATGTTGAAAACAGTTGTGCTGCTTAATATTGTTCATTGAATAGAAATTTCAACTTTTGTAATATTATAAATGTCTTTAATGTAATTGAATAAAAGTATTAACCTCTTTAAAAAACTAACCAGAAAATGTTTAACTGTATTGTAAAAAAAATATTCTTAGTAATTCCTGTTCTAAAGTGCCATTTGAACTCCTTAACTTTGTGAAAATTAATATGCTTAATTAATAAGGATGTATTTCTCTAAAGTGTATGCCAGACTTTCAAAAATATGCTCTGCTCAGTTCAGCATTATTAATTATTACTTTATTATACATATCGACTAGAAAATGAACACAATGTAAATAACAAGCTAAAGTTAGCCATTTCTGGATTGAGTTAGAATACATGAGGACGTCAATGTGAACTTCATCTTTGAAATCAATGTTAATATAATTATCAAAATGATTTGTGTACTTTAATCAAACAGGATAAAATGTTTTTGTATAGACACAAACCGGCCATTATCACAAAATATCACAGAATTCATCAAACCCATCGCAGGAAGATATCATTAGCACACTGCCTTTGTTAGTTAAAGGTTTTAAAAAAGGCTTTTAAATTGAAATTCAATGAATTGATGTCCAGAAATAAGCATTACTGCCAGGAACATTTAAGAAATTGCTAGTTTATAATTTCAGACGTTGGACAAATTATGTGCTTAAAGAAAGTTAAGTGATTTATGATCACTTCATTGACAATGTGATAAACATGACTTCCATCTTAAAAATAGTGAGTTAATATTTTGTCAAATAAGAGATTTTAAAGGTGCAGTATGTAAGTATGTATACTAGTGGTCGAAATAGGTACTGCAGTCAAGTTAAAAATATCTGAGATCGTTGTTTCTCCCGACAGTTTGAGCACACGGGCAATGGACAATGAAAATGATCACAGACCAAAACAATAACAAACACTCCAGCCTGGAAACGCACATTTCAAAGTAAAATAACTGAAGTGTTTTGAAGTATGTGAACTTCGCATGTTTCCTCAATATATGCAAACATATTATGGTATTTTTATGCTTAAGTAGAGTCAAAAAGTTACATACCGCACCTTTAAGATGAGGATACGAAAAAATATAGTGCATAGTAGCAATGACCCATGAAATGTCTCTACTGGTTGTTTTTCCTTTATGACGTTCTCATTATCAGATCAACAAGATATACTGTCTAAACACCAACTTTAATGCAGTTGCTGCTCTGATCATGTTTATCAGACCTTCGCAAAAGAAGCTAGTCAGGCAAAGTGCTACAACTGGCCCGTGTGGTTTCCTCGCTGTCTCTGCAGATTTGGCAAGACTTCCACACAGTGATTGCAAAAAGGAGAATTTCTTTAGCCGCCCGCTGTGGTTGCAGGCGTTTTACCTCTGAGGTTCCCTTCCAAAATGTATTTTTAATGCAGCCTGTCAGACCTTCAGTATTAAGTTAGCAAGCATTGATATCACAAGATATGCATAATAAAGTCTTCTTTGTTATTGGTTGTTGTAGGTTTATTGCAAGGCCATGCGCACTAGGTCTGAAAATCCAGGCCAATGGACCGCAGAAGGCTCAGCCCAACGCCATTCTGGAGAAGGTCTTTACTGCCATCACCAAGGTAAAGACCATGTTTCTTACCACGGTTCAAGAGGATTTATTGCTTTGGGAGGGTAAGAAGAAGAAGAGGCACTATAACACACTGCTTTTTGAGCGGTTTAGTGCTTTTATAAATGGCTGAGACTGCAGTTTGATAATATAGGGTTATCACAAAAAAATTTGCAAGTTAATTTCAATATGACAGCAAGAAATAATGTGCTACTGAACAGATATTTGTATTTAAAGGTGCATTGCGCAACATGTCATGTTAAAAATACCCATTTTTCTAACCCATACATGCTTAAACTATTGCCTGATGGGCTGAATGAGCCCTTCTCTGATCACTGCGATTGCCTCTATAATCCTGTACAGTAAAATATATAAGAGGGATTCGGGACGGAATTTGAGACGGGGGCGTGACGTCATGCGCGTTCACGCTCACCTGGCTATGTCTGGCAGGTTTGTGTATTCGCCGCCATTCTCAGTATCAGCGAAGACAACTTGAGCGACAAAACTTTAGTCAACTTTCGACAAAAGTAGAAGATGGATTCAAAGAGACCGGCTTGTACCGTAAAACTTCAAATAATAGCCGAGTCCCAAATAGACGACTGTCTCTGCCTGGTGTGGCGACAGCTTTCTCAAATAGAGGCCGGGTCTGTTTTTTTCGGGTTGTATTTATCTTCTAAAACCCGTCGGAGCATATTTGTGTCCCGCCAAAGCCTTTTTTGATCGGTGAGTGATGTAGAATGACTGCTGCGTTTGAGAGGCGCACAAGCAGAGAGAGAGAGAGAGCCCCGGCAGTGCGCGCGCACTCTCACGTCTTCAAACAACACGAGCGTTGTCTTGCTCTCTTTCCCGCCTTGCGCATATTAATTAAAATCAATGGACAGTGGACACGATAGTAAAAGGTCGGAAGACGGCAGTTTCACGTTAGGGATGGGCGATATATTATCGTTTGCGATATATCGTTAAAATTTCTCCTCACGATAAGAATGAGTCTTCCCGCGATAATAACGATAAAGCCTATGACGCGGACCCATTCGCAGCTCACGCGCATGGCGGAAGGCGGACGTGAAGCTGAGGTGAAGTTTATCGCTTAACGAGTAACTACCTCTACAATCTGGAACTGGTACACACAGATAGATTTTCACCCGCTCATCTCGCCGAACACTGACTGAGCGCTTGAGAGTGTCACTCTCCGTCAAGTGATCCGTAAAGCCCACTAGATCAGTTAATCTCAATGAATACACAGTGTATTTGACACGCAGTAAACACTAGTGTGACGCGCACGACTTGCTGTCACTGCTGAGAGCGCTCAGTGTTTCCTCACTCGATGAGAGAGAGAGAGTCTTAGTTACATACCACGCAGAATTGAAGTGTACATGAAGTCTACATGTAAATTATATTATTTGTTGTATTTTCCTGTAAAAATAATGGAGTTCATTTGGAATTATTCAGCTTTTATGAGCAAGCAGAAACTAATGCACAAACGCAGACGTGATAATATTCATGAACCCAGCAGCTCATCAATCCTTAGTGCGGTTTATATTGTTAGTAGTATCAGAATTCGTAGTAGCTAGTATTAGTAGCAGCTAGGCCTATTCGTTGTTAGATTTTTTACATTTCAAACTTGTATAATTATTTGAATTATTACTGCGTGATGTTTTTCAGTATAGTTGCACTATTTAAACATTATCTGCACTTTTACAGAAGAAACGTATGCAACTTTTCCATTTCTGCAAGGGATGGTGTTTGGATTTTTACAGTTTTTTTTATTATTATTTTATGTACGGTAATTGGTATTTTATAGGAGCCTATTGAAGGGTACATTTTACTTTGCATGCAGATATCACTTATAGCCAAAAACAGTGGTGAATATGGTATTATATAAATATCGTGATTGATATCGTTATCGCAATAAATGGCAGAAAATATCGTGATATATTTTTAAGTCCATATCGCCCATCCCTATTTCACGTGTAGCATCCTCAGTTGGCTTTTTCCTTGATAAAACGGTAAGATATAGCCCAGTCTCTAATGTCTGATACGGCAATCTATGACAACAAATGACAATGCGTAAAATGTGTAATGCTTTAGCGTAAGCTAGATAAATGTACAATCAGAATTGTTTTTACTAACATTGTCAGTGAACAGGTTTATAAACTAGGAATTGTCTTCGGAAGAATAGTACAACATGAAACATAAAACATGTCCCATAAAAGATGCTAACTATGTTTTTGTGTTTGGCCTACCGGTAGCCACAGTTCAACATGGAGATAGATGGAAACAAAAACCGAAGTTTTCTTCTACCCCCGTTTTCCCCTCACACACATAAGTGTGTAATTTACTCAAATGCCTTTCCTTTCATATATTTAAAATGACTTGCAGATTTATAACTTTATTACCTCTGAAAACATTATGACTGTAAACAAAAGATTTTTGCGGCTCATGCTCCTTTGGTTATGAACAGCTCGTGCTCGTGCAAGCGTGCGTGTGCGTGTGCTCCATGAGCGTGCACACCTCTGGTTGCAGTTTCGCTTGTCGCCAGAGGGGGCGTAGTTCTGCAAAAACTCAGAGGGTTGCGCTATGCACCTTTAAAGGGATGGTTCACCCCAAAGTGAAAATTTTCTCATTTTCTCATGTTGTTTTGCTTCTGAAGACATTGATTGATCCACTGGGGTCATTACTGTCACGATCGCTGTGTGTGGTTTTTCAAGGGTGCATTGAGTCTTTGTGTTCATCATATACATCAGCGGGATGGCATGAGGGGGAGTAAATGATGAGAGAATTTTTTTTTTTTTTTGGGTGAACTATCCGTTCTGTTCTGCGCATGATCTACTGACGACGCGCAAATTAAAGAACACAGATTCAGCCAGATCATTTCCATAATGACAAACTCAATCTACCAAGAGCAGCGCAAATTAGCTTCTGGTTTAAGAATAATAATGGCGCTAATACCAGTAAATTGACTAGCTCCAACCGTAGTAAATCACCTTGCATGATTAATTTAAATACTCTCCTCCCAGAAATTTAGCGTCTAAAAGGGAAACTGCTACAAATAATGTCAACCACAAAAATAACCCTTTTCACGCCTTCTCAGCGCTACATTTTTAACTGCGTGTCTTTAGTAAATCCTGACAGTCGTTTTTTAATGAGGGTTTGTGCTGGCGCAAGCTGTTAGTAAATCAAAAAGGCGATGAACATGAACCAATGAAGAAACAGGACTAATAACAAGATAATAGGTGTGTTTGATTTGTCGCGGCGTTGCGTAGACCGATGGGTGTCTGACTTGAAGCAGTGCATGTTGGTTAGAAATTCTGTCCGACTTAAGATGGCGTAGATGCCACGCGATGTATTAATACCGTGAGAGAGATATGAGAGGGCTGGCTAATGAAAACTTGACACAAGAACAAGCGGGAAACAGAGATCACATGACATGAAACACATGACTAGATCACATGAGGGGAACATGGATTCATGTGAAATTAATACTGATATTAGATGCTGTCAGAGGTTGACTGACTAAGTAATTAAATTAAAGTAACACTATGTAGTTTTTCAACCTTCATAATATATTTCCAAGACCCTTGTGATGGTACATCGACTTAAAATAAGTTAATTGACACGTCAGCCATAGCCTGAAGTGGTCTGTATCACTTTTACTGGCACTATGTAACTTCGGGTTTCGGGTCGGCACCCGTGCACAAAAATAAACTACAAAATTCGAATGCTTTACGGCATACGTCACTTCCCCCACAGTTCCTCCAATTCGGACGTGAGTGAACAGCCAGCGTGTGTTTTCGTTTGCTATTGCTTTCGTTATGGCCGAAGCGGTAAAAACAACTAAGACAAAGGTTTTGTCTGAGAAGACTCGGAAGAGGAAAAGGCTGAGTGATAAAGCAAGAGGCCGGACAAGAATCAATATTGGTCCAGTGTTTGCTCGCTGGCGTGAGCTTAAAGATGAACTAAGTAACTTTTTTACCTTAACCGAACAGCTTTGGAGTCATTGTAATGTTTATATTACTGATTTCATGTTGAATGGTGGTCGTCGCCGGCGCCGTGTTCGAGGCGCACATACAATACAGACTGCCGACAGTTCAACAGGGCGCGCACAGCTCTTAAAGGGGCCACACCTTATTTCCACTCGTTACAGCTTTCATCCTACTGAACCGGTACCGGTGTACAGGGGGAGGGGATCAGGCCGTGAGTGCAGAGACATCTCTGCGTGCGTGATATTTACGACAGTACAAGTGTCCCACAGCGACTGTAGGGGTCACTGTTTGACAAAAACGTAAATCCTGCATAGTGCTGCTTTAATAAAATTTAAATTAGTGAGTAATTAAACTCAGCTGAACATTTCATTTTTTGTGTTTTAAATTGAAAGGGATTGTTATTAAAGGTATTTATATTGTTATTAAACCTACCAAAGTTAAGCCAGCCAGAGAAGCCAGCGTTTCATCTTGTCAATATTGTCATTTCATTAATATTAACAGCATAATCGACAGCGACAGGTCTTTTAGGCTGTATTTGCGAGGCATAATGATGTGATATTCTGACACTCATCCTGCCTGCAGCTGAAGTTCACCTAAAGGGACAGTTTCTCCGAAAATGAAACGTCAGTTGTCTTTTTCTTGCGTGTTTTTGACCAAGAAGGGCATTTTTTTTTCATGTTTTTATCTAGTGCTTTGTGTGTTTATATTGTATATATATGTTTTCGTATTTCTGTGCACTAGAAGCTTCTGTCACCAAGACAGATTCCTTGTGTGTGTGAACAGACTTGACAAAAAAGCTCATTCTGATTCTGAGTTGACTCTTCATCCATCCATTCATTCCTTCCATCCGTTCCATTCATTCATTTCCTTCCATCCATCCATACATCATCCCATCCATCCATTTAATCCTTCCATCCCTTCCATCCAACCGTCCATCCATAATCCCTTCCATCCATTCAGTCCTTCCATCCATCATCTCTTTCTTCCATCCATCCATCATCTCTTCCACCATCCATCCATACATCATCTCTTCCTTTCATCCATCCATCCATCATCCCATCCATCCATTCAGTCCTTCCATCCATCCACCCATCCATCCATTCAGTCTTTCCATCCATTCCTTCCTTCCATCCAAGCATTCATCCATCCATCCATTTAGTCCTTCCATCCCTTCCATCCAACCGTCCATCCATAATCTCTTCCATCCATTCAGTCCTTCCATCCATATCTCTTCCATCCATCCATCATCTCTTCCTTCCATCCATCCATCTCTTCCATCATCCATCCATCATCCCTTCCATCCATTCATCCATCATCCTTCCATCCATTCATCCTCTCTTCCATCCATCCATTCCTTCCTTCCATCCAACCATCCATCCATCCATCCATTTAGTCCTTCTCCTTCCATCCGTCCATCCATAATCCCTTCCGTCCAATCAGTCCTTCCATCCATCATCTCTTTCTTCCATCCATCAATCATCTCTTCCTTCCATCCATCCATCATCTCTTCCTTCCATCCATCCATCTATCATCCCTTCCATCCATTCATCCTCATCATATCTTCCATCCATCCATCCTTTCCTTCTTCCATCCATCCATCATCATCCTTCCATCCATTCATCCTTCTCTTCCTTCCTTCCATCCATCCATCTATCCCTTCCATCTATCCATCATCTCTTCCATCCATTTCCATCCATCCATCCTTCCATCCATCCATTCATCCATCCTCATCCATTCATGTAGTTGTACAGACTTGTATCTATACCTTTTAACATCCCTAAAAAGGCACCAATGGCATTTTTTTTAATAAAAAAGGTTCAAATTGATTATCAGTAAAATGTAAAAATAGTGTAATATAGTTTAGTAATTTTAGAAAGTAATGTATAATATTCTTAATGGGGCTGGAATGAATCATGACATCGAAAATATTTTTTTTATCAGTCATTTATCTTTAAATAATTGTTAAATTATGCAGAAATGTGATTAAAAACTGCAGAGACTGTGAATCAGAATCAAATCAAGCACTTGTCACAGTTGCTGAGAATTGATTACAGAGAATCACATTAAGTGAACAGGACATTTCTACAACAAATTCACGTGAACTCTCCTCCCATCAGTATGTAATGTAAATTAAGTTCATTTATCTTGAATCAAATGCAAGTGTTCTTACTGAAGTTCATTTGAGAATGAAGGACGACAGTGTTTAATCCACAGCATGAACGTTTGAACTAAAGCAGAGGAGCAGTTGCCATGTAAAAGAAGAATAACGTTTTTAATTTTGAGCTCTTGTCTTGAGAAAAAGAGAACAGTGTCGATGGTGACGGCAGTATGGATTGACTGTACAGGTAATCGTAATCTCAAAGTTAAATGCAGAGTGATAGTGAGGCTCTTTGACGTGTGTGGCTTTATCAGAGCTCATGTGCACTGACGCACCGGGACTATTTTTAGACACCACAGAACTAAGTTTCCTTGACAAATGTTCAGATTCTCAAACACACAATATCCAAGCACACTTTAAGAATAAAGAGACAATTCCTGCCTGAAATGAAGAGAGAGAGAGAGAGTGTGAGTGAGTGAGTGAGTGAGTGAGTGAGTAGTGAGTGAGTGAGTGAGTGAGTGAGTGAGTGAGTGAGTGAGTGAGTGAGTGAGTGAGTGAGTGAGTGAGTGAGTGAGTGAGTGAGTGAGTGAGTGAGTGAGTGAGTGATGGTGGTGTGTGTGTGGTGTGTGTGTGTGTGTGTGTGTGTGTGTGTGGTGTGTGTGTGTGTGTGTGTGTGTGTGTGTGGTGTGTGTGTGTGTGTGTGTTGTGTCATGTAGCATGCCTGCAGATACCTCGTTCTAATTGGAATTTGATTGAGTTTGCATGAAACCCATTACAGATAGACATCAGTTCTAAGGCTGCTATGAAATATTTTTGGTATAAAAGTAATTTTCTTTAGAAATCTTTTTTTTTTTTTTGGCTAAAGCTCAGGTGTCTTGTATCATCCTGAAGTGTTTTGTTTTGCAATAATAGCTGTATATATTATTCTGCTTTTTGCATGACTGCTTACCAAATAAATAAATGGACATAAAATATTGATGGAAGGGTTTTTTATGAGGGAAGATAGCGGAGTAAAACTAGCACAGCATTTATTAATCTCAGTTAATGTTAACATCAACATTTACTAATACATTATTAAAATCAAAAGTTGTAAATTGAATAGTTGTATTTTATTAACTCATTTGTACAAAGATGAATAAATACCATACAAATTGCTCATTGTTAATGCATTAACTAATATTAGGGACCTTATTGTAAAGTGGCAACAATATTTGACTCATGAATGCTACGATGAACAATCAGAATCAAGTATTTCAGAGATCTGTGAAATGAAGTAAAACATTGTACTAAAAAATGTCAAACACATACACAATGCCTCATACATGACTGTTGGTGGGGATTTGGATTTGACCAACTGACTGAATCTTTTTATTGTTTTTTACAAAACATATTTTCTGTAAGTTCATTCAACAACACTGTTCTGTCGAGTTAAAACAAGTCTTATTATTATTCATTATTCAGTTCATGTCTAAAAAGTCTTAAGATACTATTACTATTGTTTCCACAAATGACAACAAAGCAGATTTGTTTCCTCCATTTTATCAAGCTAACAAGCCTAAATAAATAAATGATGAGATTCAGTAATGCCCTTAAAGATGGATAATTATTCAACTTTATTGTGCTTGCTCGCATTAGTGCTGTGTGATTAAACCTAATTGATTTTTCTTTTTCTTACATCACTTAACCTAGTATTAGTTTTTGCTGAAGTATCGATAATTGTGAAGTTAAAAATTAATAAAAAAATATTTTTGTCAGTCCTACTCACAATTGACGTAATTTTAATTGTGTATGATCTTCAGTCATTTTTTCAAATTCATGTGGATTATGCATTTTGCACACTTGTTAAACCTGTTTTTCGTATTTTCTTAACTCTCCTTGTTTTACAGAATAACCTCACGCTAATGTGACTGAAACACATATGGTGGCCAATGTTGGTCAGCAGATCCTCAATCAATGACATGCTTTGTTGGTTTTGTTTGCATTTTGTTCAAGTCTTGTTCAGACAAGTTCCATGAGAAATTAGGGCAAGGAAGTGAAGAAGAATGATTTGTTCACTTGAAAGATTCGCTCATTCACAGCTGATTCCCCGCTACTCAAGTCAGTATACCAGCACAGCAGTGCATCACAGTGTGATTATGTGCGAGTCTCACTGGCTCATGTGTGCAGATGGCTTTTTAAAGACAGTTTTAAATGTGCATTGAGTGAATTTTTCAAGCTGTTAAATCCAAATCCAGGCGGTTTGTTTGTCCTGGAACAGTGTCAGATCTCTGCAGTGAATGCTTGTGTCTGCTGTGTGTTTCAGCACCCCGATGAGAAGAGGTTCGAGGGTTTGTCCAAGCAGCTGGACTGGGACGTGAGGACCATCCAACGCTGGTTCAGACAACGACGCAACCAAGAGAAGCCCAGCACACTGGCGCGCTTCTGCGAGAGCATGTGAGAGTCGGCTTTTTGTTTGTGCTTGCTTTGTCAGGAGCATGATTTGTTATTGATAACTTTTGCGTATAATCTGAATTTAAATGGTTGTAATTCTTTAATGATTTGGAATACAGACCAAAAAAAGGTTGGTCTTTTTTTAGAGAAGACATTCAAAATGATTGCAGAAGTGAAAGCAGTTTCAAAACATGAAAGTGTAAAAGTTTACTGTAAAGTTACAAATTATTGCAAAATAATTTGGACTCTAAAATAGAAATTCAAGGTCATGTGTCTAACCAAGTTGTGTGTCAAATTTCAAGTTTGGTATTGCAGAAATTGAGCACCCTAAATGGTTTAAAAGTACTGTTTCCATTATAAATGCTGGAGTATTTTACATATATATATATATGGGACATTTTTTTCTTTGGAGTAATGATGAGTCATTCACAAAAAGGCCAGCTACATGCATTAAGTGTATGTTTCTTTAAGCAATAAAAAATAAAAAAATTATTTAAAAAACATGCATTAAGGGCAATTCTGTAAGATTTTTGAACGTTTTTGAAAAGGAGACTTTTGCTCATCAAGGCTGCATTTTTTTAATCAAAATTACGGTAAAAACAATAATATTGTGAAATATTATTAGAACTTAAAATATATTTCAAAATGTTATTTATTCCTGTAACGCAGAGCAAAATTTTCAGCATCATTAATCAAGTTTTAGTGTTAGTTAAGTTCAATTCAAATCTGAATAAAAGTATTAAATTCTTTCAAAAACTTTTGAACGATAATGTGAACATGCACTCTAAAAAAATGCTGGGTTGTTTTAACCCAACTTTGGGTCAAATATGGACTAACCCAGCCATTGGGTTACATTTTTTTTTATTACATTTTTAACCCAATGTTTGAGTTTGTCCATATTTGACCCAAAATGGATTAAAACAACCCAGCATTTTTTAGAGTGTGGTCAGTTTTGATTTCATGCTAACCTGAGTTGTTTGTTCCACATTTGTTCCACATTTGTTCCACTTTTCTTTTGTCTGTGTGAAGTTCCTGCTGAACTCATTTGGTTGGTGTTGGTCCCTGTGGCGAAGCGTGTCTGAAATAGACAGGTCTCACCTGTGTGTGTTATTGTGTACCAGTGTCGACTAGTTAGGCGGCATGAGGGCAAGTATGCCAGTCTATTCCTGTGTCTCTCTCTGTACCATCATGTCACCTGTCCTTGCTCGTCCTGTCCAGAATCTCAGTTTCTTGTCCTTTACTACTTTATCTCTCTGCATTAACAGTATTTCTTCTTCCATTCCACATTATCCCATAACTCAGATGTGATTTTAAATCAATATTTGACCAGAAACTTAAAGGGATAGTTCACTTTGAAATTAATTTTTGATATGTTTTAGCTTACCTCAAGGGCATCCAAGATGTAGGTGTCTTTGTTTCCACAGTATTTTCAGTTTTAATATTTTTAGGTCAAACCGTTCTTGTCTGTCAGTCATATAATGCAGGTCTATGGGGTCCACCTCAAAGAGCATTCATAGAGAAGTCCAAATTAAACATGATTTAATGACTCGTAAATGTAAGTACACATTGATGGCCTAAGACACGAAACGAGCGGTTTGTGTGAGAAAACGAACAGTATTTATATCGTTTTTACCTCTTGTAAACACAGCCACGTCCAAGTGATCTGAGGTTGCGAGCGCTTCGGTCTTTTCCGGAAAGCACCGGAAGTTATCTCTCGCGCGTGTACGTCACTCATTGTTTACACAGAACAGAGATTGTAGGTAAGACGGCTAATTAAAAGGGTACTAATTTGCGCTTATCCGGGATGTTTAAACCGTCGTAAAAGAAAACAATTACAAAACAATTGTATGAGTGACGTACACGCGTGAGAGATAACTTCCGGTGCTTTCCGGAAAAGACGAAGCGCTCGCGCCCTCAGATCACTTGGACGTGGCTGTGTTTACAAGAGGTAAAAACGATATAATACTGTTCGTTTTCTCACAAAAACCACTCGTTTCGTGTCTTAGGCCATCAATGTGTACTTACATTTAAGTCATTAAATCATGTTTAATTTGGACTTCTCTGTGTATGCTCTTTGAGGTGGACCCCATAGACCTGCATTATATGACTGACAGACAAGAACGGTTTGACCTAAAAATATCAAAATTGAAAATACTGTGGACACAAAGACACCTACATCTTGGATGCCCTTAAGGTAAGCTAAAACATATCAAAAATTAATTTCAAAGTGAACTATCCCTAGTTTCTGTATCTTGGGGGATACAGACATTTAAAGGCTGTAGGGGGAGGGTCTATGGGGGGAGGGGGATTATTTGGTTGCAGTTGATGAGAAACACTGATGGGGTGATGGGTCATGTAATCAGGTCATGTGACTTTATGCTAACATTCCCAAAATTTGTATCAAAATCCAAAATGGCAGCATACGTGGACAAAGACACTGGCCATGAGATAAGCATTTTTATATTTTTCACGGTTATGATATTTTAGAGTGATTTTGTTTTAGAAAATAGTTTTTTAAGGATAGTTTTACATGTTCTTGTTGATATTTTCAAAATAATCTTCTCACAACTTTGATTATCAGGCATTGAATGTCTGTATCCTGGGGGATACATTGCCCATTTAAGGGTATTTAACAGGGCTGATCACTCACAGATATTCTTATGTTTTGAGGCCTGTTCTCTACAGATATTGAATAGGATAAAGGTTTTGGATGTGTCAGGATGGCCAGACATCCATCATGTGTCAGAAGTGCAAAGTGAGGCTTTGCCTGTTCACTGGACAAAATGCTCGCAACTGTTTTCTCAGCTTCCATTGCCCATAGAATATATCTGGTGTGGGGCACCACAGGGAAGATGGTAGAATTAAAAAAACAAAACAGGAAAAAGGTGTTTTAAAAATCGGCACATGAACTGTTAAAAAAATTATGAAATGTTAAATGTATATCCTACATAGGCAATGCATCTTGGGAGAAAAAGTTCAGTTTTTTCCAATTTTTCTAATGTTGTATGGATAACATGAAAAAAATTTAGCTAATTAATTGTTCATTAAATGTTTTAAAAGTTGTCATATGAACTATAAATAAAAAAAGAATACATTGCAAAATGTTACCCTAAATGGTTTATGTATCTCGGGAGATACAGAGTGTAACTTATAAAATAAAGGTCATATTTTGAAAAAAATGCATGAACTGTGTCATTTTAGTATAGATACATAAAAAAATAGCAATGAATAATTTTTCCATCAAATTTATTTATGCTTGCCCCTTTAAGGGTTAACCAACGTGCTTCATCATGTCACTGCTCATTTGCATAAAGTCAACCTCTGCTAAACTCTCATCGGCAGCGCTCGCTGTTGCTCATGTCGGCATAAATCAGCAACTTAATGTCTTACAATGGCTTTGTTACACTGCATGTGTGAAAGCTGTCTCCTTGTTCACCGTTTGTAGCCTCAGCTATAGGATTCGATGGCACTAATGTTCTGTCGGTTTCTCTCTGATCTACAGTCGAGTCTGAAAAGCCCCAGAAGTAATAGTGACCATCTAATCAGTGCTAAAGCACGACACTGTGCCATTTCTTTCAGAGGCAATTAAGCCGAAGTCTTCAAAGATCACAGAAACACGCTCACTTTTGAGAACTAGCCTAATGAGAACTATAAAATGATGAGAATTATAGAGCTGATTCTTGCTAAAGGCACTATTGGAGATCATGTTTTGTGGCGCTTGAACAAGTACTGCTTTTAGGGAAGAAGAAGCGAAAACAACTGTGATTCTCAATTTATCCAGAATCGTGCAGCTTTAACTCCTGTTAAACGTTTAGTCTTTGAAATCTTGCACACGGTAACAATGCAAGTCGACACCATTGTAACTCAAAGTTTGCTAAGAAGAATTTCCTACTCAAGCAATGCAGTATTTGACTGATCAAGCCTCATAGACGTATAGGCAGTCCAGTTTTATTTACAGCCCATTTTGTCGGCTGTGAATTACCCCTTTAAAGCTTCTCTTTTTTGACAACCGGTTTATAAGCGCTTCTCATTACAAGTTTTAAAAGATGGTTGACGAGTTAAAGTGACCCAAAGAGATCAGCATCTGAGACACTGAAAACAACAGGTCATGAGTTCATATATTTATTATTTCACAGCCTATCGATCTATATATGATGATAATCGATCTAAACCATATCCCAAGTTTTGTTTTATTTTCAATTAATTATACAGTCCTAGTATAAACTGAAGGAACAGAATGCGAGAGTGACCTTATGTACATAATTAATTCTGTGAATGGCATCCAGTTATCATCTAAGAAATAAAAAGTGTTTTTGATTGTGCCTGATCTTCTGGTTCATGCATCACACGCAAAGGTCAAGTTCATTGCATTTTATCTCAGACCATGCGCTGTGTTCATACTTCATACTGTATTTTTGCTGTGTTTTGTGCATACAGAATACTTTTTTTATTATGCACAGTTTACATACTATATACTGCACAAATAGTGGTAGTATTCTAGTCTGAACAACTTTATTCTGTCAGTAGATTATTTTTTGGCTTAGATTTTTAACTAATTGTATTTGGGGGTTTTTGTGTGGTTTTTTGGCATAAGGAAGTCTTGAGATTTCTCTTGTTAGTCGTGTAAGCTCGAAAGCGTTTTTTTTTTTTAAAGCTACACTGTGTGATTTTTACCCCCATCTAGCGGTGAAAAGGTATATGACCATCCAGTGAATATTAGTTACTTTTCCTCTCAATTCCGATTTCGCTTTAACTCCTACGGTGGCCAATGTAGTCCAAGATTAACATGGCTTCCAGTTCGACCTCGTCCACATTCAACACGTGCCATCGAGTGTTAAAACGCGAAAGGCAAAGCTTGAATTAACGGGTATGTCCCTCTTTGGCTAATGTACTTTCAAGATGGAGGGGCAACATGGCGACCGACATTAGAACCCCTTACCCGTATGTATTTTCAATGGCATATTATACACTCACGAGAATGCTTTATTACTTGAACGAAGTAAATATACATCAATGAGCACATATATTTTTGAAAGAAGTTGAACTAAGTGTTTTTAGCTAAGAATAAACTAAAAAAGTTACACAGTGTAGCTTTAATCATCTTTCTCACTTTGCGATGAAAGAATCACAGCTCATAGAAAGCTCAGTGGAAAGAGTGGATTATTTCACACCCACAGAAAATAAGGAATATTTTTAGTCTCCATAGAAACACTGTATGACTTGAACATTTACACAGATTGTGTGGTCAGTTTTATGCATTTTCAGTTCAGTATTTTGTCAGAGTTGTATAAAAACAACCAGATGCTCCACAAAAGATTTTGACGTGGTTATTGCGTAATGCCTGAGATCACCACGATTATGGAGCACTTCCAATCCCATCAAAAACATGGGAATTTGTGAACGTATATAAAAATTTCTCACAATGCAATCTCTGTCAGAGAACTGTTGTGCTTTAAATCCACAATGCACTTCAGGTTTGGATAGGGGAGTATATTAAAAACTGTCTGGTGTATTCTAGTGTGTCTGTATTGAACATTCAGCATCCAGGACTTAAACTTTCTGTTTTAATAATCTAGAACTATATTACAGAATGCAGCAGATTGGTTTTGGAAGTATAAATTGCTTTTATTTAATTTTCTCCTTAGATTAGAACAATAGATATTATATATATATGTTAAAATTGTAAATGTTATGTAAATGTAATCTTTTTATTATCTTACATCATTTGCTTTGCTCAATGGGATTATAGTTTTCTATCAAAAAAGCTCAGTCTTGTTTCTTTGACTTTTTTCCTGATTTTCACACTTTTTTTGTTGTTTGCAATAATCCATGAATCAGTTTAGAATTTTCTGAAATTCATGTGAAGAAAATCAGTGAGAAAAATACTTATCCAAGGCTGCTGAAAAAGTGGGTGATCATTGATTTACTGTCATGTTAGAGGGTATGGATCCAGCTATAGTCATTTTATACAGTATGCTTTGTACAAATGCTTATTTCTCTCTCTTTTTCGATGCCATGTTTAACTAACCCGTTGCCAGGCAACTGCTTTGACCTCTAATTAGGTAAATTACTCCAGTTTGTTTTTACTATTGATCAAGAATAAAGCTCAAAAATTTTGCCGTGTTAAATAATGCCAAACAGCAAAAGCTGCCCTTTCATTTCAATGCACTTGAATTGATTATTTTTCCCTTTGCTTAAAAAAGGCCTCCCTGTGCTTCGTTAGCCAAGCAAAATCTTTCTTTCTCTCGGCCGTTGATTATGAAAAAGCCAGCCGTGAAAGTTTTAATGGGTGATGCAATTTAAAGTTACTGAGAAGTGGGTAAACAAGAGCTGGTGTTTCTGTGCTCCATAGTCCAGCGCAGTCCTACAAAATGTCCTCAGAGAGGCCTGTCAGACAACTTCACTGATCAACTACAGCGTCAGGAAGCAAGCATCCCTCTCTGTGAGGAGACTCAGATCTGTCCTTCTGGAAGCAGAGCATCCTCTCTGTGAGGAGACTCAGATCTGATCCTTCTGGAAGCAGAGCATCCCTCTCTGTGAGGAGACTCAGATCTGATCCTTCTGGAAGCAGAGCATCCCTCTCTGTGAGGAGACTCAGATCTGATCCTTCTGGAAGCAGAGCATCTCTCTCTGTGAGGAGACTCAGATCTCCTCCTTCTGGAAGCAGAGCATCCCTCTCTGTGAGGAGACTCAGATCTGATCCTTCTGGAAGCAGAGCATCCCTCTCTGTGGGAGACTCAGATCTGATCCTTCTGGAAGCAGAGCATCCCTCTCTGTGAGGAGACTCAGATCTGATCCTTCTGGAAGCAGAGAATCCCTCTCTGTGGGGAGACTCAGATCTGATCCTTCTGGAAGCAGAGCATCTCTCTCTGTGAGGAGACTCAGATCTGATCCTTCTGGAAGCAGAGCATCCCTCTCTGTGAGGAGACTCAGATCTGATCCTTCTGGAAGCAGAGCATCCCTCTCTGTGAGGAGACTCAGATCTGATCCTTCTGGAAGCAGAGCATCCCTCTCTGTGAGGAGACTCAGATCTGATCCTTCTGGAAGCAGAGCATCTCTCTCTGTGAGGAGACTCAGATCTGATCCTTCTGGAAGCAGAGCATCCCTCTCTGTGAGGAGACTCAGATCTGATCCTTCTGGAAGCAGAGCATCTCTCTCTGTGAGGAGACTCAGATCTCCTCCTTCTGGAAGCAGAGCATCTCTCTCTGTGAGGAGACTCAGATCTGATCCTTCTGGAAGCAGAGCATCCCTCTCTGTGAGGAGACTCAGATCTGATCCTTCTGGAAGCAGAGCATCTCTCTCTGTGAGGAGACTCAGATCTGATCCTTCTGGAAGCAGAGCATCCCTCTCTGTGAGGAGACTCAGATCTGATCCTTCTGGAAGCAGAGCATCTCTCTCTGTGAGGAGACTCGGATCTCCTCCTTCTGGAAGCAGAGCATCTCTCTCTGTGAGGAGACTCAGATCTCCTCCTTCTGGAAGCAGAGCATCCCTCTCTGTGAGGAGACTCAGATCTGATCCTTCTGGAAGCAGAGCATCCCTCTCTGTGAGGAGACTCAGATCTGCTCTTTCTGGAAGCAGAGCATCCCTCTCTGTGAGGAGACTCAGATCTGATCCTTCTGGAAGCAGAGCATCCCTCTCTGTGAGGAGACTCAGATCTGATCCTTCTGGAAGCAGAGCATCCCTCTCTGTGAGGAGACTCAGATCTGATCCTTCTGGAAGCAGAGCATCCCTCTCTGTGAGGAGACTCAGATCTGATCCTTCTGGAAGCAGAGCATCCCTCTCTGTGAGGAGACTCAGATCTGATCCTTCTGGAAGCAGAGCATCTCTCTCTGTGAGGAGACTCAGATCTGATCCTTCTGGAAGCAGAGCATTCCTCTCTGTGAGGAGACTCAGATCTGATCCTTCTGGAAGCAGAGCATCCCTCTCTGTGAGGAGACTCAGATCTGTTCCTCTGGAAGCAGAGCATCCCTCTCTGTGAGGAGACTCAGATCTGCTCATTCTGGAAGCAGAGCATCTCTCTCTGTGAGGAGACTCAGATCTCCTCCTTCTGGAAGCAGAGCATCCCTCTCTGTGAGGAGACTCAGATCTGATCCTTCTGGAAGCAGAGCATCTCTCTCTGTGAGGAGACTCAGATCTGCTCCTTCTGGAAGCAGAGCATCCCTCTCTGTGAGGAGACTCAGATCTGCTCATTCTGGAAGCAGAGCATCTCTCTCTGTGAGGAGACTCAGATCTGCTCCTTCTGGAAGCAGAGCATCCCTCTCTGTGAGGAGACTCAGATCTGCTCATTCTGGAAGCAGAGCATCCCTCTCTGTGAGGAGACTCAGATCTCCTCCTTCTGGAAGCAGAGCATCCCTCTCTGTGAGGAGACTCAGATCTCCTCCTTCTGGAAGCAGAGCATCTCTCTCTGTGAGGAGACTCAGATCTCCTCCTTCTGGAAGCAGAGCATCCCTCTCTGTGAGGAGACTCAGATCTGATGCACAGCATCCCTCTCTGTGAGGAGACTCGGATCTGATCCTTCTGGAAGCAGAGCATCTCTCTCTGTGAGGAGACTCAGATCTGCTCCTTCTGGAAGCAGAGCATCCCTCTCTGTGAGGAGACTCAGATCTGCTCATTCTGGAAGCAGAGCATCTCTCTCTGTGAGGAGACTCAGATCTGCTCCTTCTGGAAGCAGAGCATCCCTCTCTGTGAGGAGACTCAGATCTGCTCATTCTGGAAGCAGAGCATCCCTCTCTGTGAGGAGACTCAGATCTCCTCCTTCTGGAAGCAGAGCATCCCTCTCTGTGAGGAGACTCAGATCTCCTCCTTCTGGAAGCAGAGCATCCCTCTCTGTGAGGAGACTCAGATCTGATGCACAGCATCCCTCTCTGTGAGGAGACTCGGATCTGATCCTTCTGGAAGCAGAGCATCTCTCTCTGTGAGGAGACTCAGATCTCCTCCTTCTGGAAGCAGAGCATCCCTCTCTGTGAGGAGACTCAGATCTGATCCTTCTGGAAGCAGAGCATCCCTCTCTGTGAGGAGACTCAGATCTGATCCTTCTGGAAGCAAAGCATCTCTCTCTGTGAGGAGACTCAGATCTGATCCTTCTGGAAGCAGAGCATCTCTCTCTGTGAGGAGACTCAGATCTCCTCCTTCTGGAAGCAGAGCATCCCTCTCTGTGAGGAGACTCAGATCTGCTCCTTCTGGAAGCAGAGCATCCCTCTCTGTGAGGAGACTCAGATCTGCTCATTCTGGAAGCAGAGCATCTCTCTCTGTGAGGAGACTCAGATCTCCTCCTTCTGGAAGCAGAGCATCCCTCTCTGTGAGGAGACTCAGATCTGATCCTTCTGGAAGCAGAGCATCTCTCTCTGTGAGGAGACTCAGATCTCCTCCTTCTGGAAGCAGAGCATCCCTCTCTGTGAGGAGACTCAGATCTCCTCCTTCTGGAAGCAGAGCATCCCTCTCTGTGAGGAGACTCAGATCTGATCCTTCTGGAAGCAGAGCATCCCTCTCTGTGAGGAGACTCAGATCTGATGCACAGCATCCCTCTCTGTGAGGAGACTCGGATCTGATCCTTCTGGAAGCAGAGCATCTCTCTCTGTGAGGAGACTCAGATCTCCTCCTTCTGGAAGCAGAGCATCCCTCTCTGTGAGGAGACTCAGATCTGATCCTTCTGGAAGCACAGCATCCCTCTCTGTGAGGAGACTCAGATCTGATCCTTCCGGAAGCAGAGCATCCCTCTCTGTGAGGAGACTCAGATCTGATCCTTCTGGAAGCACAGCATCCCTCTCTGTGAGGAGACTCAGATCTGATCCTTCCGGAAGCAGAGCATCCCTCTCTGTGAGGAGACTCAGATCTGATCCTTGGAAGCACAGCATCCCTCTCTGTGAGGAGACTCAGATCTGATCCTTCTGGAAGCACAGCATCCCTCTCTGTGAGGAGACTCAGATCTGATCCTTCTGGAAGCACAGCATCCCTCTCTGTGAGGAGACTCAGATCTGATCCTTCTGGAAGCACAGCATCCCTCTCTGTGAGGAGACTCAGATCTGATCCTTCTGGAAGCTCTTTCAAGGTCAAGCCTAAAGGCTCTGATTTGCTCTCTGGGGTTTTCCAGTAAAACTGCTGAAAGGAAGACGTCCAAAGCTTCTCAAATAATAACCTGAGTAACACATTGTCAAATGCATTTCCTTCTTCCAATTAGGACTGAGTGATGGCTTGTATAATCTTGACATTATTTCAGCCTAATAGATTCTAGTAGATTCTAAATGTTTAATGCAAGAAGAAAAATACAGTAATTCCCAAAAAATAATCAAAACTTGAATAAATAAATTAACTTGTGATTTTTTTCATTAAATGCACCAATAAATAGCAATAAATGTCAATATTTACCTATAGATTTAAATATTTATTAACATTTTAATTAACAAAATAAACAAAAAAAAAATTCAATAAAATAAAATCCATTTTAAATTATTCATACTTTGACATTCAACTGCATTTAAAAAAAAAAATTGTTGGTTATCTTGTTTGGTCATTTTTTCAGTCTTGTTTTGCATAGACTTTTTACTATTACTGTCCAACTATACATCCAGTCTATTCAAAGTACAGTCCTGGGCAAAAAAAAAAAAAAATGGGCCAAGCCAAAATGGTTTTTGGCTTAATGGCACTTAGCTTTTTATTTATCTTAACCGCAAATGATTGGTCTGGAAATTAGCAAAAATTTTAGCATATGCACTAATTAAAAAAGCCATTGCTGTCCCAGAAAAACATCAAAGGCAGAATTAAGTTTTTGGCAGAATATGGGGAAGTTGTGTGTAAGTGATGAATCACAATGAAACACGAGTTGCGTGATGATGCTCCAGAGCGATGAAGAGACCGTGTCATTGTGTGGGAGCCTTTTTAGCTTCTGCTTTTAATGAGCTACTTCACTGTGAAAAGAAATATAATGCTTTGTAGTACAGGAGAATATCGCAGAATGGCTTGCTTTCCACAAATGAAAAGTTGTTATCTAAAGAAGAATGATCAGATGTTATAATTCAACAAGACAATGCTCCTGCCAAAATTGTAAAAACAACCTAGAAGTGACTTGAGAACAAATCCATCAGGCTATAGTGAATATTTGGTGTCACATTAAACTCCAACTAACTGGAAGACATTTTTCAACTACTCATGAACTGGATTTAAAGGAAGGATCTGCAATTGATGTTGTTTTCATTTCTCATGCAGAGTGACAGGGAGTTCTGTCTATGTGAATATCAAAGCAGTAGTTAATGCTGTATATCACATGGTAATCCTCAGAGGGCTGTACAACCGCAGTCATCCGGCCTCAGGGAAGGTGCAATGTGTGTGGTAGGTGTTTGTTTGGCTGTGAGACCCTGTTACTCATTTCTTTGTGGGCTTTGATCTCAGAGGTATCGGCTGGCACAGGCGTCTGCGCTTGGAAACTGACCACAGGCAGAGATCTATAACCACAGAGACAAGCTAGCTTAACTCACCTGGTATTCTCCGGCACTCACCGACTCTTTAGTTGTTCCCAATCGAGCGCTGCAGTGATGCTGTATTTTTGTAGGCCAACCCGGAAGTTAACATAGACAAAAACAAGAGGATTTTTCCATTGGCTGTTGAATTATTGCACAAAATAATATCCGTGAGCAACAAAAGTTTATGATTCTTACACATTTTGTTGATGAAGAGAATCTTCACAACTTTTATGAATTTTAAAGACTACTGTAAGTAAAATGCTAAACGTAGACTATGAATAAACTACACCACTGATCGGGGCGTAACGGTACAAAGAAGTCACAGTTCAGTACGAGTTTGGTACAACAAAAAGCAACAAATCCCAATTGCTAGGTTTCTTTTTTTATTATTTCATTGTCAACAGACAGTAGTGCAAATTACAGTTGGTTACAACTAGCTAGTTCCCTCGTGAAGTAGTCGGCTCAGTACAGGAGAGCCTCCTTTAGAGTATGAAGCAGTATACAGAATGCACTCTTGCATAGGTCTTTTTTTCTTTTTTGTTGGGCTGATTAAAAAACAAAAGTTATTTGGTCCCAATCAGCTACAACACTGAAAAGTAGATTTTGCACTTTGTCTTTTTCTGCCTAGCTCGGGTGATTGGCACATTTGGATGATGTGTCTTCCCACTACCCCCTTATTATAACACTGGAAGCAACTTAAAATACTCTGTCATTTGTGGTCATACAGACATGATTCGAAACTGTAAAGGGTCTATTTTTATTTGTGTGCACTCACAATAATAACAAAACATTGTGCTTTTGTAAAATAACGGGAAAAAAAAACGGATGCCACTTTCTGTCGTCCCGCTTTCCTTTCCGTGAAGTTAGTGGAGCATGTTACAAAAATGAATCGAAACTCAGCGTATAGGCTACTAGCAAGCTCTTGCGTGCCATCTGAACTCTTGTTGGGTTGGTCAAGTCAAGTCAAGTCACCTTTATTTATATAGCGCTTTTACAATACAAATTGTTTCAAAGCAGCTTTACAGAGATAACAGGAAAACAATGTTGTAATAGTATTGTTCAATTGAAAATTAAATGTCCCCAACTAAGCAAGCCAAAAGGCGAAGGCAACAGTGGCAAGGAACCAAAACTCCATCAGGTGACAGAATGGAGAAAAAAACCTTGGGAGAACCCAGGCTCAGTCGGGGGGCCAGTCCTCCTTTGGCCAACGAAACAGTGTATGATTATGAGTTAGGCAGCATAATGTCAGGAGTCAGATGGGATCAGAACTTTCACAATATTATCCAGTTCATCTGGTTGGGTTGGGTCATCCGGCCGGTAGGAGATGAGTGTGGTGAGGTGTCCATGGGCCTTCACAGCCCTGATAATGCGTGTCGTCGTGTCCATGTGATGGTCCTTCATCAGATCTGGATATGCCCTGGATCCGGCGGTTTGCGGTAAACCTCGGGATAAACAGAGAGACTAATATTAGCGTAGACGCCATCCTTCTTATGATGTACAAAGTACATCAGGAATTATGGGAAGTGTTCCCGGTTCCGGCTGATCTAATCTATGCAGCCTAACATTGAATTATAGAAATCTATAATGTGTTATGTGTATGCTAAGCCAAAGAGATGTGTTTTTAGTCTAGATTTAAACTGACAGACTGTATCTGCTTCCCGGACCGTGTTAGGAAGATTGTTCCAAAGTTTTGGTGCTAAATAGGAAAAGGATCTACCGCCAGAAGTCGATTTTGATATTCTAGGTATTATCAACTGGCCAGAATTTTGAGATCGCAATAGACGTGAAGGACTATAATGCGTTAAGAGCTCGCTCAAGTACTGGGGAGCTAAACCATTTAGTGCTTTGTAAGTAATCAGCAATATTTTAAAATTTATACGATGTTTAACAGGCAGCCAATGCAGTGTTGACAGAACCGGGCTAATATGGTCATACTTCCTTGTTCTGGTAAGAACTCTAGCGGCTGCGTTTTGAACTAGCTGTAGTTTGTTTAATAAGCGTGCAGGGCAACCACCCAGTAGAGCATTACAATAATCTAGCCTTGAGGTCATGAAAGCATGAACTAATTGTTCCGCATTTGTCAGTGAGAGCATATGACGTAATTTAGATATATTTTTAAGATGGAAAAATGCGGTTTTACAGATACTAGACACGTGACTTTCAAATGAAAGATTGGTATCAAAGAGCACACCCAGGTTCCTAACTGACGACGAAGACTTAACAGAGCAGCCATCAAGTGTTAGACAGTATTCTAGGTTATTAGGTGAGGAAGTTTTTTGTCCAATGATTAGAATCTCTGTTTTTTCAGAATTTAGTAATAGGAAATTACTGGTCATCCAATTCTTTATATCAGCTATGCATTCCGTTAATTTTGTGAATTGGTAAGTTTCGTTAGGTTTTGAAGAAATATACAGCTGAGTATCATCAGCATAACAGTGAAAGCTAATTCCATATTTCCTAATTATATCTCCTAATGGTAGCATGTACAGAGTGAACAGCAGCGGTCCTAGTACTGAGCCTTGTGGTACGCCATACTGAACTTGTGATCGATAAGACATCTCTTCGTTTACTGCTACAAACTGAAAACGGTCAGATAAGTATGATTTAAACCATGCTAGTGCAATTCCGCTAATGCCAACATAGTTTTCTAGTCTATTTAAAAGAATGTTGGGTAACACTTTATTTGAAGGGGTGTGCATAAGACTGACATGACACTGTCATAAACATGACATAACACCTGTCATGAACATGAAGGAGTCTTTATGAATGTTTATGACTGTTGTCATTAAGTGTCATTCGGTAAATTATGACACTTTCAATGCAAAGTTGACATTGTTTAAAATGTCTTTGTTATGACAACTTGACATTACCCAAGACAAAAATGTCTTGATTATGACAACTTGACATTAACAAAGATAGAAATGTCTCTGTTATGACAACTTGACATTAACCGAGAAATCATAACATGTCAACCTGTCACAACTTTGGCCGTCATGACACCATTATAACTGTGTCATGAATATTTTACTTGTCCTCAAGTAAAGTGGAACACATTGTACTAGTTATAAAGATGTCATTAAGGGTTATTACACTGCAAAATGCTTGAAGTTTGATAATTAGACCTGTTATGACATATTTGTGACAGGTTGACAGGTTATGATTTCTTGGTTAATATCAAGTTGTCATAACAAAGACATTTCTGTCTTTGTTAATGTCAAGTTGTCATAATCAAGACATTTCTGTCTTTGTTAATGTCAAGTTGTCATAATCAAGACATTTTTGTCTTTGTTAATGTCAAGTTGTCATAACAAAGACATTTTAAACAATGTCAACTTTGCATTGAAAGTGTCATAATTTACCGAATGACACTTAATGGCAACAGTCATAAACATTCATAAAGACTCCTTCATGTTTATGACAGGTGTTATGTCATGTTTATGACAGTGTCATGTCAGTCTTATGCACACCCCTTCAAATAAAGTGTTACCGAATGTTGTGGTCGATAGTATCAAATGCAGCACTAAGATCAAGTAACACTAATAGAGAGATACAACCACGATCGGATGATAGGAGCAAATCATTTGTGACTTTAATGAGAGCAGTCTCAGTACTATGGTACGGTCTAAATCCGGACTGAAAATCCTTGCAGATATTATTTCTTTCTAAAAAGGAACACAGTTGTGAGGATACTGCTTTTTCTAGTATCTTTGACAGAAAAGGCAGATTCGAGATTGGCCTGTAATTGACTAATTCTGTAGGATCAAGCCGCGGTTTTTTAACAAGCGGTTTAATCATAGCCAACTTAAAGGTTTTTGGTACGTATCCTAATGACAAGGATGAATAAATGATATCTAGAAGAGGATCTATGACCTCTGGAAGCATCTCTTTCAGTAGCTTAGTCGGTATAGGGTCTAGCATACAAGTTGTCGATTTGGATGAATTAACAATTTTGCAAAATTCTTCCTCTCCTATAGCAACAAATGAATCAAAATGCTCCTCACGGAGACTACAATATACTCCCTGATGCGATACTGTAGTAGACGGTTGCATAGTTATAATTTTGTCCCTGATATTATCAATCTTATAAGTGAAGAAGTTCATAAAGTCATTACTGCTGTGTTTCTTGGAAACTTCTGGGCTTGAAGCTTTCTTTTTCGTTAGTTTAGTCACTTGTTCAAATAAATACCTAGGATTATGTTTATTTTCTTCTAATAGGGTTGAAAAATAATTAGTTCTAGCATCTTTTAAGGCCTCTCTGTAAGCAATCGAGCTCTCCTTCCATGAAATCCGAAATACCTCTAGTTTTGTTTTCTTCCAGTTTCGCTCCATTTTTCTGGCTGCTCTCTTAAGGGCCCGGGTGTGCTCATTGTACCACGGCGTTGGACTATTTTCTTTAATCTTCTTTAAGCGCAGCGGAGCAACTGTGTCTAAAGTGCTGGAAAAGAGAGAGTTAAAAGTTTCTGTTGCAATATCAAGTTCTTCTAAGCTATCTGGGATGCTGAGATTATGAAACTGATTTGGAAGATTATTGATAAAGCAATCTTTAGTGGCAGAAGTGATAGGTCTAACATATTTATAACACGGAGTCGGCTTTGCAGCCTTGGCTAAATGTAATTTACACGAGACTAGATAATGATCGGAGATGTCGTCGCTCTGCTGCAGAATTTCAACGCCATCAACATCTATTCCATGTGATAATATTAGATCAAGAGTATGATTACGACAATGAGTAGGTCCTGACACGTGTTGTCTCACTCCAATTGAGTTTATAATGTCTTTAAATGCCAATCCCAATTCATCTTTTTCATTATCTACATGTATATTAAAATCACCAACAATTAGGACTTTATCTGCAGCCAATATTAATTCTGACAGAAAGTCAGCAAATTCTTTGATAAAATCTTTATGGTGCCCTGGTGGCCTGTATACAGTAGCCAGCAGAATTCTCAAACGTGATTTATTGTTTACACTATACATTTTTACATTAAGCACCAACACTTCAAAAGAAGTATATTTAAAACTAGATTTCTTAGTGGTTTTGAGAATATTACTATAAATTACAGCAACACCTCCCCCTTTGCCTTTCGGACGAGGCTCATGTTTATAACAATAATCTTGCGGAGTGGACTCATTTAAAGTAATGTAATCGTTTGGTTTTAGCCAGGTTTCTGTCAAACACAGCACATCTAGGTTATAGTCTTTAATCTTATCATTAACTATGAGCGATTTTGAATTAAGGGATCGAATATTCAGCAACCCAAGCTTTATCGTTTGCTCATCTGTATTATATCTGTTTTTTATTTGTTGAACATCAATTAGATTTTTAACCTTAGAAAAGTTTGGCATTTTTTTGGATTTCCAAATTCGGGGAACAGACACAGTCTCTATATGATGATATCTAGGTGAAAGAGTCTCTATGTGATGGGATTTATCTGACCTTGGTGACGTGAGGCCGCTAGCAGACGGTCGGTTTAGCCAGTTTGTCTGCTTCCTGACCTGAGCCCCAGATTGTCATGTTTTATCTCTAAGACTATGAGCCAAATTACTAGAGAGAAGAGCAGCACCATCCCAGGTGGGATGAATACCATCTCTTTTCAACAGGTCAGGCTTGCCCCAAAAACTTTTCCAATTGTCTATGAATTCTATATTATGTTGGTGCGTAGATCATCTCTTCTTCTTCTGCTCTTTTTCTTGTTGTGGAGGTTAGCAAATAGCGTTGCATTACCGCGCACACGCCCCCTTCTGGATTGTAGCGTGGATCGCCTATGATTGACTGTATTCGTTGTCTGACTGTATGCACAAAAACATTTACCGATACAACCCTTCCACAGATGCATGATTTCAACGTCACCATCATTAAGCTTTTGATAACTCTTTTTTTTTGACAAGTCTTTATTTTTCAAATAATGTCCTTTAAAATTTGAGTTTGAGTAGTTCACGATTAAAAAAAGCAATGACACTCTGAATTCTAGTAGTGAGTAGATAAGTTATCTGTTGATGACGTTTACTGTCTCTGAGAACCTATATAATCCCATTTTGATATATTAAATAATATATAATCCCAATTTCTTGTTAGCAACCACCCTTTTCAAGTAAAAGCTTTAAGAACAAGCACAAGGGGGTTTTACTGATGTATGTCAATATGAAAATATCTTAAGCATGTGTTCACCATAGGGGTGGAACGGTACACATAAGTCACGGTTCGGTTCATACCTCGGTTCAGACGTCACGGTTCGGTACGATTTCGGTACAATGGAGTGAAAAGCAAAACAAAAATGCAGAAGGCATTTTTATAAATGTCTTAAGCCTTGTATTTTTTAAATAAGTTTTATTAATAAAGGCATAGAACCCGTTTATTTGTAGTGCACTGACAAAAGTTTTATATAATTAGTTTATTAATTAAATTATTAAAAAGATGAAAAGACCTTGAGATATGTTTGGTAATTGTACCTGAATGAATTTAAAATTAATTTGCTCTTTCAGATCAATATTTTTTTTTTCCTTCATTTTAGTTAACCCTAACTGTATTCTCATCTGAATTATCAATAATTGATTTCCGTATAAGTGATACTACCTTTAAAAACTTTTGTTAACATTTGTAGGTTACAGTTTGACAAGAGTTTGGAGTGTGACAAAAGCACAATGTTGTGTTTTATTGCAAGTGTACACAAAAGTAAACAGTAAACACTTTGCAGTTTTAATGATGTCCTGTATGAAAAAATGACGGAGTATGTTTCCACTGTTCGATTGCGCACGAGAGATCTCTCTCGCACGCGCGCAAACACACACACACACACACACACACACACACACACACACACACACACACACACACACACACACACCCCAGACAGACTGTTCATCGCGCCTCTCTCTCGCACACGCGCGCGCAGACACACACAATGTTCATCGCGCCTCTCTCTCGCACACGCGCGCGCAGACACACACAATGTTCATCGCGCCTCTCTCTCTCTCTCTCTCTCTCTCTCTCTCTCTCTCTCTCTCTCTCTCTCTCTCTCTCTCTCTCTCTCTCGCGCGCGCGCGTTTTTGTACCGTGTATTCTACGTGCAAATTCGTGCACCGAACCGTGACGCCCGTACCGTTTCGGTTCGATACGAATACATGTACCGTTCCACCCCTAGTTCACCACAAACATTATTTTAGGCCTTTAACCGAAAACCCATTTTAAAAAGCCATTGAATTTGGGACAATGGAACCGGAAGTGCTAAAATGCTCAAGGTTTTGGCCTACAAAAATACATCATCCCTGCAACACTCTATTGTCGTTTATTTTTTCCTTGCTGATCATTGGCATATCCCCCACTACCATAATCACTAGTTTTAATGGCCTCGTCATCTTTCTCAACAACAGTGGTTCTCAATCAGGTGGTACGCAGCACAACAATTTACAGTATTAAACTAAACATATACACTGTAAAATCCAATAGTGTTCATGACTCACATATATTAGTTAACTTTACTCAGTTATATAAAATACGTACTTCTTACTAGGTTTTGTTGAGTTGCAGTCAATTGCAGGGTGAAAATTACAAGTTACTCAATAATTTGAGTGACGCTTACTTGAAAAAAGCAAGTAGCAACAAAGGATGCAATGACGCTACTAAACCAGTGAGAGGCAGCAGTGCATTAAAGCGTGCCTAATGTGCCGAAAAAAACAAAGAAGAAGAAGCTGCACTTGTGAGAGCATGCGCGAAAGCTTCTGTGTGCATTTCAGCGCCAATTTTGAAGATGTGGAAAGACGTTGACAGACTGGAGACTGCCTACATTTTTATCTGGAGCTTCGCTACATTTTTGGAATAATAATATGAGATGATAATAAGGTGAGTAATCAAGCATGCGACTTTTGTGTGAATGTTTTTTTTTACAGTCTGTCGCTAATCTTTACTGATCTCCTAATGTGTACCAAATAATTGTGATATTCGGAGCTTGAAGAATATGGTTAGGCATAACAGTTCCTGGAATGGCTGAAAAGCTATTTATTGTTCCCAAATTTAAAACCGATGCATTTTCACTGATGCATACTCCTCTGTTGGCATTGGTTTATAAATTATTAAGGTTACAAATCTTGTGAAATGGCGCACATTTACAGTTAAAGGTAACGTTAACCTGCAGTTTATGCAGAGATGAAGTTTATGATGATTTTTGACAGTATTTTATGAATTCACAATAGCATTATACTTTTATTTTTAAATTGAGTACATTAAGAATGTAATGCAAGCAATGTAAAAGTGATTTTCTCTACTGCTTTATCACTGCTGATAAAATTAGCCATCTTTTAACAAGATGAGAAACTTATCGTTAGTAATGTTAAGTAGCTAATGTTATCCTAGTGGAACCTCTGATTGCATCAAAGATGGACCAGACCTTCTCAATGCGAAGATGTGAGATTGTGGATGCAGGTGGAGCAGTGGCCAGCTCTTTTTACAGAGAGACCAGTAAGAACTTATTCACATCCCTTTTTCCACCATGAGTAACCACATTCTGTTTAGGTATGGCTTTAGAATTGGCCTGTAGGCCTGACCATGCATTGAAAAATTTCCACACTGTCCCATGCCTTTTTTTTGTGCCTGTGTTGTAGGTGTTTGCAGAGTTTGACAGGATAGTCGACAGATCTGCCGACTGCAGAGTAACTTTTATGGTGCTGTGGATCGCTACACACCACGTTTTGTCACAAGTCTTCAAGAAGCATTGGAGAGAAATTTGATGATCTTATGCAGCAAATTAATACAGGGGTGAGTTTACTGCAGCCTTATTTTTTTATTATTATCCTGAGTTGATTATGGTTTTGCTTACAATCTATTTAGCTGTTGTCTAACGTGTTGTGGGGTTTTGTTGATAAACCATTTAACTGTGGACTGTTTTCTTAATAGTCACTTCTCCACTTAAAGACATAATGGTAATGACACTTTTTTTCATCTTCAGATCCTGTCCTTTCTTTTACTCAATAGGCAGCAATGAAAGAAATCATTAAAGTAGCTCATGTGTCTCCAGTGGTTTAACCTCATTTCATGAAGCAACATGAGTGCTTTTTGTAATAATATTTATATAAAATAATATAAAAATAATATTTTGTATTTACTAAATCTTATCGATTTGTTCAAAGGATAACACTGGCTGGCATGGCTGCTCATGCATTAACAATAAACACATGTATGCAGGGCAGATAACTGATAATTAATCATGCCTTTTCACTTTTCCCTGTTGTAATATTTTTATTGTTTGGTTTCATTCAGGTTTGTGATATTCATGAAGCCACAAGTATGTGTTGGGGTGCTGACTGTCATTGACGAAGAAGAATCTCTCTCTCTACCTTTGCCCAGTGTCTACTGCCATCATTGTTGAGAGAGGTATTGTAATAATCTGCAGAACCTGCCTCATGCAATTTGCATCTATTTAGGTCTGTCTAATGCTTTACATTTGGATTACACAAAAGACATGAAAAACACTTGGTTTGGGACAGAACAAACTGCCACCAAAACTGCAATCTCTGAAAAATCTCTTGTTGAGTAATGAAATGTGCAAGATTAATGATGTTTTTGGCATTAGATTAAATTCGTTTATGACAGTGGAATTAGATTAGTTGATAGACAAATAAAAGGGAAACTAAGTCACTTGTTTAAAATTGTCAGCCCATTAGTTCATGAGCAAGTTAAAGGGTTAGTTCACCCAAAAATGATAATTCTGTCAGTATTTACTCTCCCTCACACTCCGTTCCAAACCCGTAAGACCTTCGTTCATATTCGGAACACAAATAAAGATATTTTTGATAAAATCGGAGAGCTTTCGCTCCCTCCATTGAACGCAACGTCATTGAAATTTTCAAGGCCCAGAAAGCTAGTAAAAACATTATCCATGTGACTACAGTATTTCAACCTTAATATTATGAAGCGACGAGAATACTTTTTATGTGCAAAAAAACCCCCAAATAATGATGTAACGAGGTTCGGTTGTTATGGGAAGAAGGAGGGGTGAACCGGCGAACATTCAACAAGTTTAATAACATAAAATAAAACGAATACAAAACGAAAGTATAAGCCAGCTGCCCCTCGAGAACAAAGGCCTTACGGGTTTGGAACGGCATAAGGGTGAGTAATTACTGACAGAAATTTCATTTTTGGGTGAACTAACCCTTCAAGATGCTGTCAGCATATTCATTTCTAATGTACATGTGTGTTCGAGACATTGCTTTTTCATTGTTTAGGCTAATGAATGTAGCCACTTTTTTTGCACTTCTATATACCAAGTTTGGTCTCTGAAGTGTTATTGATTAAAGTGAGTGATTGTTATATATAGAAAATATATGTTATATATGTTATATATGAATATATAAATATATTCTATATGTTTATATAGAAAAAATTATATTGTTGTACTGTAAAAGGTTTTTGGGAAACACTTAACAAAAAGGTTCATTAGTTAACATGAACTAAGAATTAACAATACTTCTACAGCATTTATTAATCTTAGTTAATATTAATTTCAACATTTACTAAAACATTATTAAAAACAAAGGTTGTATTGGTTAACATTAGTTAATGCACTGTGAACTAACATGAACAAACAATGACCAGCTGTATTTTTATTAACTAACCTTAACAAAGATTAATTAATACAATAGCAAATGTATTGGTCATTGTTAGTTCATGTTATTTAATACACTAACTAATGTTAACTAATGAACCTTATTGTAAAGTGTTTCTGTTTTTTGTTTTACTTTTTTTTTTTTTTAGACCTATTGTATACCCCAATGCAAACTTATGTGGCCCACCCCTGTGTCAGTTTTTAAGAAAACAATACAATAAATTTACATTTGAACTGTATCATTGCCTTACATTTATTTGTCCAGTTGTAAATGTTATCTTTGTAAAATTGTGAAACTATTCTCAATGATTTATAATAGATGTGTAGTACACGTGTAAGTGTACATTACTAGACATGCACTTGTTAGTACTACATATTTTTCCTATTTCACTTTACTCAGTTTTTAGAGTGCAACCGGTTTGCATGCTTTTTTCAAGTAAGGTGTACTAATTGGATTTTACATCAGAGTTAACACAACTAGCATAAATGAGTACATCTAAAGTAAAAGATCAAGTATAGTATACAACTTATTTTAAGTTACTGGAACTCTCTTGTAAGTGTACACTACTAGACATGCACTTGTTAGTACTACATATTATTCCTATTTCACTTTACTCAGTTTTTTGAGTGCAACCGGTTTGCATGCTTTTTTCAAGTAAGATGAACTAATTGGATTTTACAGTGTACATTTAATTCAATTTTTTTTCTCATGTCTGTTTCTTAATTTTAATATATACACTACATTTTTAGCCTGGTCCCACCAGACTCTCGTACATTTAATTTGTACATAGAGTCTGGCATCGCTCCATTGACAAGCGTTAACTTCCTTGTAGGCGGGAACTCTATTGAAGTCTAAAACTATTGGATCTGACCTGTCGTGACATATGTATTTTCCCGAACCCCGTGGGGAGGATGGCCATAAACACAAAACTAAGCAAAGATTGTTCTTGCTCCGGCTTAAACTTCTTGATATTCAGCAGCGTTGTCACAACGGACCGAATGGCTTCACTCGCATCTTTCCTCGCGGCCATTACTGAACTACAACTCAAAATAACGCACGAGTCGACATCAACATCATCGCTCTCAGCCACTCCCTCTGTTCGCTGATTGGCCCGGTAAAAAATTGATCGGAGAAAACCAAAGTCTACAGCAGAATCCCAGACGTACTACTGAAGGAAAATGAAAATTGAGTGGAAGTACGTAGGAGGCCGGAGTCAGGCTACTACATTTTTACATCGGCATTGCAAAATGTAATCGGAAAACATTTCACATTTATGCATACGCTGTTATCCAAAGCAGCTAACATTGCATGCAAGGTACACATTTCATCAGTTCATATGTAACCGGTCCTACTCGACCCGCTCGGAGCAGGATTCGAACCAAGGGTCTCTGGCGTGGGAGGCGGACGGGCTAACAGAGACGTAACCGCTAGCGTCAGTTGCTAGTGTGCCTCTTGAGGCCAGGGGAGTGAGGTTTACACACACAGCTCTTACTGGCCTACGTCCGCTACACTCACCCCCCTAAACCTCAGTCCCATCCGGGTCATGGCACCACGTGTAACCGGTCATACTTGACCCGCTCCGTTTGGTATTCGAACCTAAAGACGCAGCCTCTAGCGTCAGTCGCTAGTGAGGGGAGTGAGGTTTACACCCACAGCTCTTATTCCTTGAGAATCGAACCCATGATCTCGTTGTTGCTAGCACCATGCTGTACTGTTTGAGGTACAGTGCAGTCAGCAAAAGTACAATGTTCAATGTTCCAAATTCATACATATATGTATTAACCGGTATGTTTGAATTGGATTGCAAAACTTTAAATGTTATTTTTGTTGTGCATGTGTTTTTCAAGGCTCTTCCATAGAAATGCAAAGGCCACTTAAGCTAGAAGTTTTCAATCCAAGGTGGTACTTGGCCTGAAACATTTGACTGCACTGGAAAAATACTCCAAAAGGATTGGGAAAAGGTTACATAAATCAGTATTGGAAAGCCTGGTGAGGGGACCGTATGTGTGTGGTTGTGGTGGAACAACTGGTTTACGGTGACTCATACAGATGACATTCTGGGCAAACAGGGCGACTGTGTTTTAGAGCAGTGCATCTTAACTGGTTTTGCTTCAGAACCCAGATTTTACTTTTTTTTAACATCTAGTCAAAGTATATAAAAAAATGATACATTTAAAAAAATTACAAAGTATATAATCAAACATTAAAGCTTATTAAAGGGGTCATATAATGAGACATTTGAGGTATCTGTTTGCTTGGCCTAAACTTGGCCTAAAATGTATACATTTATGAATGGTGTGCTTCCAGTTCCAAAGGTACACATACCATTCAAAAGTTTGAAGTCGGTATGATTTTTTAAATGCTTTTGAAAGAATCCTCATCAAGGCTGCATTTATTTGATTGAAAACACGGTAAACGGTAATATTATGAGACATGATTACAATTTCAAATAACTGTTTTCTTTTTGAATGTATTTTAAAATTGTATGTATTCCTTTGATAGTAACGCTGAATTTTCAGCACCATTCCAGTCTTCACAATATCATCATTTAAAATGGATTATAACATAATTACAGCAGTTAATACGCTAATTTTGCAGTCCATTTCAGTGTTACATGATCCTTCAGAAATCATTCTAATAATTTGCATTTGTTGAGCATCTGATTTGATGCTCAAGAAACGTTTCTTATAATTATCAATGTTGAAAACAGTTGTGCTTAAAGGTGACCTATTATGTCCCTTTTTACAAGATATAATATAAGTCCTTGGTGTCCACATAATCTGTGAATTTTTCAGCTCAAATACCCCACACGTCATTCGATGCAAAAACACGCTGTTTTCGTGTGTGTATCTTTAAATGTAAATGAGCTGCTGCCGTCCCCCCTTTCCCCCCTACCCCCTTTCCATAAGGGGGCTGCGCCTTTATAGCTCGGATGGAGAAACAGTATGGGGCCGTTTCCACAGAACACCTTTTTTCATTCCACTGCATTGCTTTTCCATTATTTTCAATGTAAATACGCTAGACCAGGTGTGCCCAACCCTGCTCCTGGCGATCGACTGTCCTGCACAGTTTATCTCTAACCCTGATCAAACACGCCTGCCTTTAATTTTCAAGTAATCCTGAAGACCTTAATTGGTTGTTAAGACCTTAATTGAAGACCTTCAGGTGTGTTTGATTAGGGTTGGAGATGAACTGTGCAGGACAGTCGATCGCCAGGAGCAGGGTTGGGCACACCTGCGCTAGACGGACCAGATTTTTTTTTTTTTTTTGTCCCATTCAGTGCCATTCACACACAGCGTGCCACTCGACATTTTGTGTCTAATAACGTGAGACGCTGGTAGTGGAAAACGGAAGGTTTCAACTAGTTTTTTAAAAGTTAAACTTCTTTTAACATGAGTGCTGCATTTTTGGAACACCTTTTCTTGCTGTAAAGATGTGAGATGCGAGGTCAACGGTCAAACAAGTCCCATCTAGTGCGTTTACATAGAAAAGCAATGGAAAAGTAGCGCAGTGGAACTGAGTTCTGTGTTCATTGATACAGCCAACTACAGAACATTCTGATTGTTTATCACGTAGCTGAGACATTCATGTTTTTCCACTAGCTGTTCTAACGATGGGATAAGCATGTTAAACTGTGTGCAGGTCTCTCAGGGGAGGAGCTAAGCTTATTCCAATCTGTTGCCAGTCGGGGGTGGGGCTTGTTACATTGTGATGTCATAATGTGTAGAAAATGCGAACGACTCATTTTTCGCAAAGACACTGTTTAAGATTCATGGGGAACATAAAAATGAGCGGTTAATTTGTACCATTATAGGGTGGTTGTGTACACACACTGCCAACACACATTTATGTTCAAACACCATGTAAAGGTGAATTTTGCATAATAGGTGCCATTTAATATTTTTGTGGAAACCGTGATGCATTTTTTCTCAAGGATATTCTGATAAAAAGAAAGTTCAAAATAACAGCATTTGTTTGAAATACAAATCTTTTCTAACCGTATTAATGTCTTAACTGTCACTTTTGATGAATTGAATGCGTCCTTGCAGAATAAAAGTATTAAATTTATCAAACGCTGCGTCTAATTGCACTTGGGGGTAATTGTGGAGGGTTATATCAGCCCAGGTCAGCGTTCTGTCTCCAGCATTGCCTTTGTTGTGAAGGATGTGCTGTGAAATGTTGTAACCGTAACAGTAGATGTAAGAAATAGGACATCTTGCACATTGAATTCCTAATTATTTTTGAAGTACTTCAGCCCGTAGAGTGGGGTTAACCTGATCTCTGTGTTCCTCTCTCCCCTTCTCTGGACGAGTTGACGCTTCTGCTTTAAAAATGACCTTTTGATGCAGTAATAATGCAAATTAAAATATTGACAGCATGTTTCTGAATGTACCGTTCTGTTTGTTTTCTTCACAGGTGGAGATTCACGTTTTACCTGTACATATTTACTTATGGCGTGCGGTTCCTGAAGAAGGTAAACAATCTGTTTTGACTGAAAAATTTATGGTCAATGTGAAGCAGTGAATCTTTTATGAATGACATGTTAATACATCCACTATTTTGTTTTGCCCTCAGTCTTATTGTTTCCATAAAACACTCCGAGTTGTTGACAGGATGTTGTCGAGCAGAGAAGCGTTGTTTTTTTTAAACAGCATTATCAAATAGATGGAGTGTCACAGTTTTTTATTTACTTATTTGGTATCACGACTACAAAATGCCGCACACATGCAGAGTTATTCTCCGTACTGCTTTTCATCATCTCTTGGGGTTTTGTGGAGAGAACATGCAGACAAGATGAAGTTAGAGAGACGTCAGCTTTGACTTGATTTTGATTTTATTTGTTGCGTCGTACTGTGCGACGAGAGACAGCATCCATAAACTCTCTTTCTCTCTCTGCCCTTCCTCTCATAAATCTATTCATAATTCATCAGTCTATCCATAATGCAGATTATTTCCCTCCAAGCAAACATGTTTGGCAGAGCTGGCCCCTTCTTTGACTCTTCAATGAAGCAATTAAAGGAAAGTTCACACAGAAATAAAGATACTGCCATTATTTACTCACCCTCATGTTGTTCCAACTAGAGCTGCACGATACATCGCACATGGAGTTAAATGGAGCTTATCAACATTGCTGCAATATGCATTGGGATATGATTTTAATGCATTAATCTGTAACGTTTATGGAGATGCCTCAAAAAGACTAACAAATTAACAAGCTTATATGTATACATATACGATGGATGGATGGATGATGTCTTATGATTTATGATTTATAAAATCATATAATTATAGATAGATAGATAGATAGATAGATAGATAGATAGATAGATAGATAGATAGATAGATAGATAGATAGATAGATAAGATAGATAGATAGATAGAAAGAAACTAGGCTAAAGGTGAATAGCTTGAACTTGCATGGCAAAGCCTTCTACTGAATGAGTTCATTTACTGCAGAGGGGACGGGTTTCTCCTGCTGGTGTTATTAATAGTACCAGGCAACTGGGCTGACATAAACCCAATACAGACACAGCTCATCCTGGGTGAAGAACTGTTGAGCAGATATTGAAGAACAGATTCACCTGTTTCTTTTATCATAATTAAGAAGAGTAGGTTATGGTTAAATGGAGCAACCATGCAGAGCGTATTTGTAACTCGCCTTCCATTTTAATGGAATAATGAACAATAATGCACAATAATGTAATACTGAACAATAATGCGAAAGTGGACACAACCGTGACCATCGGCTTTTTCGCCAGCCGTGGTTCTGGAAGTGTTTTCCACTATTTATTTTCTGCATAGGCATTTGAAATAATGTGATAGAGACCTGAGCGGTCACAAGGAGAATCACACCAGGCGTCCGTTTAAAGGTCGCTCCAAAATAATTGTAATACTTTAAGGGCAAGGAAGTGCAAAAGGTCCATTCAAAAGTGGATATGAAAAATAACAACAAAGGTTACAAAAACACAGTCTAAAAAAATAGCACTGTTGAGGTACTAAAACTAGCACCAACTTCTCTCACTAACTGCTCAAGCATCATTAGCAACCTTTGCATTAAGCTCTAAAACAATCTCTGTTCACCCTGCCTCACTTCTGAACTCTCTTAAATGCACAGTTTTCCTGCCTTTAGTTAATTGGAACATACCATTTTCTGTAAAACTAACTCGTCTCTCTTTACATTTCAGCAAGTTCCCTCAATGATAGTTAAAGGGATAGTTCACCCAAAAATGAAAATTCTGTCAGTAATTACTCTCCCTCATGTTGTTCTAACCCCGTAAGACTTTCCTTCATCTTCGGAACACAAATTAAGATATTTTTGATGAAATCTGAGAGCTGGATCACTCCTCCATAGGCTTCTAAGGGATTGAAACTTGCCAACCCCGAAAAGTTATTAAAGAAATCGTTAAAATAGTCCAAGTGACTACAGTTTATCAAGCGACGAGAATACTTTTTGTGCACACAAAACAAAACAAAAATAACGACTTTATTTCAACTATTCATTTACTTCTCTGCGGGCCTCGAGTTAGTTCACGTAGTGTAATAGCTAAGCGCTTCTGTGTTGTACGTCACACGCATCACACACATGACCAGTGTCGGCCAATAGTGACGTACAACACAGAAGCGCTTAGCTATTACACTACGTGAACTAACTCGAGGCCCACAGAGAAGGAAATGAATGGTTGAAATAAAGTCGTTATTTTTGGGGGGTTTTGTGCACAAAAAATATTCTCGTCGCTTGATAAACTTAAGATTGAACCACTGTAGTCACTTGGACTATTTTAACGATTTCTTTAATACATTTTCTGGGCTGGCAAGTTTCAATCCCTTAGAAGCCTATGGAGGAGTGATCCAGCTCTCAGTCAAAAATGCCTTAATTTGTGTTCTGAAGATAAAGTCTGATGGGGGTTGGAACAACATGAGGGTGAGTAATTACTGAAAAAAAAATGTTGGGGGTGAACTATCCCTTTAAGACCAAGAGTTTAAAAACAATAAATAAATACAACCTACAGGCAAGAGAAAACAAATATTTCCATTTGCACAACTGATATTTCCTAAATTAGTTAAAATGAGCATTTCCAGCAACTCAGGGTGTGCACATCCCTAGAGGTTAGGCCCATTTCTCTAACCACGGGAAATGAAACCGTAAAACTCTACATTAACAATTACGATATGCATGATCTAAAGATCACAGTTTTGAGGGATGGAGAAGCAACACTGGCCCTCCATCACAAACAAACAAGCTGAATCACAACAAAATAGTGTTAGTGCTGAATAGATTTTACACAGAAGAAAAACATATACCTCTGGTCAAGTCTAGTCCCAGACTAAAATGCACGTTTGAGCTGTCTTAACTGAAAGCAACTTGCACTGACATATCTTTCTAAGGCACATTTATAAAAGCTACTTAAATGTCCTAATTAAACTAAGGCCTAATCCTGGCTTAATATAAGCTCTGTTTGTGAAACCAGGCCTAAAGCACTTGATTCTTCTTGCCCTTGTGAGAAGTCACTGTTGTTTTTGCAGTATTGATAGTTTCACTAGTATAAAGAGTATAAAATGATGTTAGCGCCTTTAAGTGATGCCTTTGGTTTTCTTGTTCTTGTATGTGGCCTTTGAGAAAGATGCTGTGATGTACAGTAGCTAATTAGCCAAGAGTTGCATTAGATTGGATCATATTGTCAGCATTCTCAAAACGCAACAGCAGATCTCACAGGAAATCATCAGCTTCAGCAAAGCAGGCTTTTAACTTTCCTACGTAATGATGTGGTTTATCGGAGGGGGGAGAGTGAATTTAAAGCATTTCAATTATGTAGCATTGAGGATAACAGTCTTTTCTATGCTTTGATGTAAACAGCAGAATTCAAAAGCTCTTTCAAAGGAAATTATCGTTTCTTTCGTAAAAAGCTCTGGAGATCATTTGCCTCTCTGTGTTTGATTTTAAAGACCCCGTGGCTGTGGAACACCAGAGAGTGCTGGTACAATTACCCCTATCAGGTACAATTATACTGTTTCTTATATCAATCATAATTAATAAAGGGTTCGGTCACAGTCACACTATCATACTTTTTTCTCTTGAGATCCACCAGCTATGTAAAGTTTTTTTTTAGACAAAACCATTTTCCACCTTCTCTGAATCTTAGGCCCCGTTTACACATGGTATTAAGATGCGTTTTGGTCGATCGGATTCCAGTTTACACCTGGTGTTTTAATCTGTATCTTTTGTCCACTTTCAACCACTTCTGTCCTGATTTCTTCTAGGGGAGGGTCTATGTGTGCGTACTTGTGCAATTTACATTTAAACGCAAAAGGAGACATGGATAACATACGGAGAGCATCAGATTTGTTTCTGCTCTGACAGCCACAAGACCAGCTGAACGCTGTGTGTGTGTGTAAATCCCGTCTGGCTAGCGCGCTTACCATAATGTTCACACATTAGGTCAGTAGACGGAGAGTAGACAAACTTTTGTGGCTTTTTGAACACATTCGACCACATAAGCGTTTACACTATAAAAGCAATCCGGTCAAATGTGTTTTCGACTACCTCTGGAAGTGGTAGAAAGTGGACAAGCTCAAAACCATTTAGACCCCGTTTACACCTGTATTTATTGTCGTCCACTTGTTATCCAATCGACCAAAACGCATCTTAATACCAGGTGTGAACAAGGCCTAAAATCCCTTTAAAAGTTACTAACCAATTTGCCGGGCTCGACAATTAACGGGATAGTTCACTCAAAAGCAAAAATTCTGTCATAATTACTCACCCTCATCTCGTTTCAAACCCGTAAGACTTTCGTTCATCTTCGGAACACAAATGAAGATCTTTTTGATGAAATCTGAGAGATTTTGGTCCCTCCATTGACAGCTACGCAACTAATACTTTCAAGCTCCAGAAAGGTAATAAAGACATTAGGCAACAAACAAACATAATTTGCCACTTTATTTACAAAATATTAATCTTCATAAAATTGAGGTTAAACCACTGGAGTCACATGGTTTACTTTCATGATGTCTTTATTACCTTTCTGGAGCTTTCAATGGAGGGACAAAAAGCTCTCAGATTTCATTAAAAATATCCTCAAGTCTTAACATTGTAGTCAAATATAATGAAATAATGCCATTCTTACATTTTTAATGCCAAACTATGTTTATGAAATTTAATTATTTTAAAATAAAAATATATTTATTTTTTATTAAATGTAAATATTTAAAATTAAATGTATTTTTTTTTATAGATTAAATGTTTTATGTACCTGCATGTCATGTGACCATTAACCAATATGCTTATGTGTTGTTAAAATTGAAAAATATTTCACCTGACAAAAAAGGTTTGGGAATCTCTGTGTCAAAATCCTCATTAGAGTCACTGCAAATGTGGTCTTGTGTTGCATTGACGATGTTGTGTATGACTTTTGTAGCCGTTAACCGTGGATTTGCACTACTACTACATACTGGAGCTGTCCTTCTATCTGTCGCTGCTCTTCTCGCAGTTCACGGACATCAGAAGAAAGGTACGTGAGTTTGCACTCATATAAGAAGAGCATCAGTATTGGGCTGCTGGTATCAATTCACGGTACATCTGATCTAGATCTGAACAATAGCTTTGTGCAAAGCAACAAGCGTTGGTCAGGTTTGGTTAGACAGGTCTCCTTCAGTGGTTTGAGTTTCTCGTGAGAAGGCTCGCGCTGGGTTTTATTAGCACTGACGTGCGGGTCTGATTTCCTCTGCTGTGCATGTGCAAAACTTCCTTTTCAACATGTAAAAGCATGACCACTAATAACTTCTGCCATGCCATTTCAGCTTAAGCTTGCAGTGTTTAATATTCATTCTGTGTTCTAATATTCATCTAAGGCTTTAAATATGAAAAAATACATATTTATGCTCAGTATGCATGATCCTCATTCATATACCAAATTGAGTTTCTTTGTGAATGTGTTACATGTTAAAATTGCAGTTTTTCAATTGAATAGTGTAAGTCAGTGGGCGCCTGACAAATAATTGATCTGATCTATTGCGGTTCTGCTTCAAATATTTTTTTGCAATCTTAATTGTTGCAAATTTATTTTAGGCTTTGGCATTTTGATTTTAAAGGGCCAAGTAAAGAATTGTGAACATTGCTAATATTGATCTATCTCTACTACTCAGGCATATTAAGCACTCTAAATAAATAGATACACTACCATTCAAAGGTTTGGTGTCAGTAAGATTAAAAAAAACTGCGTTAAATTGTGTCAGTAAAGACATATTAAAATTATAATATAAAAAAATATTGAATTTCAAATAAATACTGTTCTTTTTACTTTCTATTCATCAAAGAACAAAACATTTTAAGCGGCACAACAGCTTTCAACATTAATATTAATCTTGAGCAACAAATCAACATATTAGAATGATTTCTGAAGGATCATGTGAGTGAAGACTGGAGTAATGATGCATCACAGGAATAAATTACATTTTAGAATATTTTAAAATAAAATAAAAAATATTTGAAATTTTAATAATATTTCACAATGTTTTGCTGTATTGCGAATATCAAATAAATAGATACAAATAAATGCAGCCTTGGTGAACAGAAGAGACTTCTTTTGAAAAAAAATGTTAAACAATCTTTTAAAACACTAACTAACTAATTAAATAAACAAATAAAAGCTCAGAACCTAAAGTCAGGAACCTTTTTACTGCACATGGACAATCACTCATAGAAACAGTGGTACATATGCATGGATGATTTTAATGATAAAGCAACAAACAGTAAAAGCTTCCACGTAAATCTGCGTTATTTCTTTTTCTAATAGCTTCGATTAGAGATTCTATCTGCCGTATGTCTTTGTTTCTTGTTGCCCGTCACCATGAAATCATTGGTCCAAAATCCTGCCTCAAATAATTCTATATTAACATTTATATAAACACCTTCTGTTTGGCTGTTATTGTGCCTCCACACATCATTTGTGCTTTCATTGTGGACAGGCAAATGACTTGACACCTGGTTGGGACACAAGGCAAGTCTTAAACAAATGTCATGTAAATGAATGCAAATGTAAACAAGTAAAATCCAGTCTGCCTTCAGCAGTCTCTGAGATCCACAGGCTCTGCGATCGCCGCGTATGGCGATGTGTTTTCTCGATGTTAAAGAGCTCTCCCGCAGCTGCCGGCTTGGGTTTGTGGTGTAACGCAGGAGATGCTCATCCTGTGTGTGTTTGAACAGGCGGAGGTTTCTCTCAAAGACAGTTAGCACTTGCAGTCTGTGCTTTATATTTTTTCTTTCTCTTCTTTCCTTTACAACCCCTCAGTGTCAGACTCACTCACTCTCATTTCTCTGCTCATTGTTGGCATGTTTTTCTGTTTTTACAGTGTTTGCAAGGCAGCACACACCATTTAGGGTTTGGTGGAAACAGCTAACCCTTGGTGTTAAACTTCTGCAATCCATTTAGTTTGGACTGCTTAAAGTTGCTCTAAGCGATGTCACGCGTTTTTTAGGCCAAAACATTTTTTGTCACATACAGCAAACATCTCCTCACTATGCGCTAGCTGCCTGTCCCCTGAACACACTGCAGAACCCCAGGCTCCACAAACGGCATCAAAAACAAACTAGGCTAACCCGCACCACGAAACATAACAAACTGTTCCAGCCGACATTGCTTAGAGCACCTATGTGTGTTGTGTGTGTGTGTGTGTGTGTGTGTGTGTGTGTGTGTGTGTGTGTGTGTGTGTGTGTGTGTGTGTGTGTGTGTGTGTGTGTGTGTGTGTGTGTGTGTGTGTGTGTGTGTGTGTGTGTGTGTGTGTGTGTGTGTGTGTGTGTGTGTGTGTGTGTGTGTGTGTGTGTGTGTGTGTGTGTGTGACATAAATGCACAGTGACTCATGGTTCCGCGGGGACCTAAATTGAGGTCCCCATGAGAAAACAAAAATGCAGAAAGTTTTCTGTAATGGGGATGTTTAGGGGTCGGGTTAGTGTAAGGCGAGAGGAATATACAATTTGTACAGTATAAAAACCATTAGGTCTATGCAGAGTCCCCACAAATATAATGAACCAGACATATTTATTTCATCTGCAGCTGACTATAAACCAGACATATTGTGACAGTAAAACAACTCAAATTCGATCCTTTTGCTGCCTTGCAAATTCGATCCTTCAGAAAATGCAAATCTTGTTTTTGTTTCTTTTGCTCTCTCCTTTCAGTTTTTTCCATGCCCAAAATTCAGCCCACATTGAGGACGTCCTCTGCCCCATTCCCGCCTGCACCAGTGTGCTCCTTCTCTTCGTTTGCCATGCTTCCATTCTGTTTTTCGCCCCACTGCACTTCCTCCTCATCTTCATCTTCATCAACCTGCTCGGCTGAGTCAGTTCAATCCCATGATGCCGCAGGGGAGCATGCAACACCTGGCCTCTTAACAGCTTTCTTCAACAGGATTTCCTCTGAGAGAATAGAGTGTGAGGACACTGCAGCCTTGTTTCAATATGAAGCTGCTTAATTTCAAGATTTTGTGAAATAAAGTCTTAAATTAGTCATTCCTGTTCTGCAGTACATTTTGGACTGCATCTAAACATGCATCTAAACTTAAATGTTTGTAATGCATGAATGCTTTAGAAAACAAAATACAGAAAGCACTTCAAAACAAAACTGAAAAAAAAAGTTTTAGAAGTTGAAGTTTACTGTAAAGCAAATGTACTGTACTAGAAAATCAAAGCCATATGTCTAGCCAAGCTATATTCTATATAAGTTGATATCACAAATCCCGCTTAAAGGTTTTCAAGTACCGTATCCATATTGACGCAAGTTTTCATAGGACAAGATTAATATTTACAAAACATTAATTTCCCAATGCACGTTCACACAAAGACGTCTACTCTCGCATCAACACAACACTCATGCGGCATGGCGCCTCGTGAACGTGCGTTGGAGATTAATATTTTAAAAATAAAGTGGTTAATAATGTTTTTAACAAAGCACTCGCGTTGCTTCATAAAATTGAGCTTAATCCACTGGAGTCGCATATATTACTTTAAAGTCGGCATGAAACGGAAGTTGAGATTGTCATTTTTTCCTTGCTGTGACGTATATTCGAGTGAAACGGCTTCTGAAATTTGAAAAAATGTAGGGCGGGGCTTGATTCCGTCCTTCGGGAATTGATTGGATCGTTGGAGGACACTGACACTGACAGGTTCTCTGAGAGGCTGAGCACTGATAGCCGCACCCTCATCGGCTCTGGCCGCACCCTTTCGCCATTGCACGTGACCGGAAGAAAAAGAGAGGTCGTTTCGAGGGGGGAGGGAAGGGTAATGTATTTGATTAAAGATTATAAGGGTACATGAATTTTAAAAAAATAATGAAGTGCACAAATAAATCATTTATAATAAACACTACAATATTACATATAAAAAGAAGATTTGTCAAATTTGATTTCATGCCGACTTTAATGTTGTCTTTATTACCTTTCTGGGACTTGAAAATGGTAGTTGCGTAGCTGTCAATTACTGTTGTTAAAAATATCAATATTTTGATATATATTGATACTTAGCCTAAAGATCTGAAAAGGTTCCAATACGCCTTTTCTGCAGTAACGCAACATGACATCATGACTTTGCGTAAACATACACGCCACTTTCAAGTCAAGTGGCGTGTTATCCATTTGCATTTTGAGCTATGCGCGTGTATGTCCACGCCGAAACGAACCGTCATCTTTTGCGTGTATGTCTACGCCGTTAAATGTCCGAGTGATTCCGCGTGTATGTACACGCCGTTAAATGTCCAAGCGAAACGAAGCAAAATGTACATCTGGGGAGCGATATTTTTTGTCCTAGGATGGTAGGGAAAGACTCATAAATGGTATTAACCCCAGTGACGGGTAGGTTTAGGGACGGGGTTGGGGTAGATCATATATTTATATATACAGTAATGTAACGTTAAGTCAACGGCGTTCATAAACACGCTGAAAAGCGATGTTGCGTGTTGATAGCACGCCAAAAATGGAAATACGAATTGGCGTGTCATACATACGCCATTTCATGAGATCAGTCTGAGTAACGATACACCGATACCAGCTGCGTGTACTAGCGCTCTCTTCTCTCCGAATTGACACAAACCTGCCTCCCCTCACTCACTCACTCATTTGCTTCGGTTGAATAGAGAAATGTATTTATTAGGATTAACCCCTTGAGATGAACCATCTCGGTTTCGAGGGGGAATAGTGCTTGTATTGCGCATTATTTTACTCATTCCCGCAGGTTTTGCTCTCACACCACTGACCTATATAAGTGATATAAAATTATGTAAAAATGCCCATCTTGCCTAGTATTCATATAAATAGAGTCAGTTTTGCAATGTAAATAGTTGAGTGAAAACACGTTGTGTAACAGTATTGGATCCGTACGTTAGCTCTTAAAGTGACAGCAGCCTAATAAACCTGCTGTCGTCTGTCATGTTAATCAAAGAACAAAAGAGAGAAAAATCACTCTCTGCTCTTGAGTGAATACATTTTGTAACTTTAATTGTAAGCATTAATCTGTATTTAATTTTAAGAATTTTACTTAAACAGTGTTTACATAAAAAGGTTTAACAAACTTTCAGAAATATCTGTGAGCAAGCTCAGACATATTAACAATTTTAATACTAACTTGATTTACACAACGGACAGAAAATGAATCGAATGACTAACATGTTGAAAATGAAGAGCTATTGATAGTCAATCATTGCTCAGTCAGAGTTCAGCAATTGGCAGTAAACACTTTGGGCCAACATGAAATGGATTTTTTTTTTTTTTTTTTTTTTTTTTACAAATCAATTAAACTAATGAAGAAACAGCTGGAACATTTATTAATAAATTTAAGTAATTAAATAAAAATTCACTTTTATATTCACTTAATTGTGACATTTAAAAAAGTAACTAATTTGATTTCCATCAAATTTCAACAAATTGTGAGTTTAATGTTTTATGCAGTGTATTTAGACATGTGATGAGGACAGGAAAATGTACTGCATATTAGGAATGACCCAAAGTTTGCCTTCTAGGTTTACAGTGCATAAACATTTACACGTTCCATGTGACTTCCTGCAGGACTTTCTACTGATGTTCCTGCATCATGTGGCCACCATCTCTCTGATCACCTTCTCATATGTGAATAACATGGCTCGAGTGGGAACGCTTGTCATGTGCCTGCACGACGCTGCCGACGTTCTGCTGGAGGTGATTTCATCACTATTACATCCATTAAAACCACAGAAAAAAACACACAATTCTATGCTCATTATTAGTATCTATGGCAGCACATACAGCAACAGGAATGCCTAGGTAAATAAGTTTTTAATTTTAAAGTTACTGATTCAAATGTTATTGTTGGAAAGTTTTTTGGCAGGTCTACATGATAGGGAGAGATCGTTTTAAAAGCATAGTCCGCTCAAAAAAATAAATAAATAAAATTCACTGTTTACACCCTCATGTTATTCCAAACTTGCTTGACATTTTTTCTTCTGGGAAAATCACAAATAGTAAACTACCATAAAGTATAAATGTAGTCAGTATGAGTCATGTGCTATTTTCTACAGGATAGGTCACCTTAGAATGAAAAGTCATCTCACCCTGCTGTTGGTCTAATGCCATATGTCACTCTTTCTTTTTTTGGACCACAAAATTATTATTATTTATTTGTTTAATGTCCTGCTCACGCTCGCCTATATAAATGGCAGTGAATAGTGATCATCATCAAGCTCAAAAAGATGCAAAAGTATCACAGAATGGTCCGATGCGAAACGTGTTTCAATTTCAAACTGAAATTGAATGCATTATTTAATGAAGATCCTGAGTTTAGCCGTTGGTCTTCTGTGTGTGTGTTCATTAGACTCTAATAGTGGCACAGTTCACTCCGACTCACCCTAAAAAAGCACACAAGTTGTGAGAAATCAAGATTAATAAATACACGTTACGTGACATGCGCATAGCTGTGCACACAAGACCAACGGCCAAGGTCAGGATTTTTGTGCAATAATATTACATTTCAATTCATTATTTTATTTTTTTCCCAAACCCTATCATAAACCCCCAGAACTCTTGGTATATACAACATGTCACACTGGACAACTTAGGCTGAGTTCACACCGCGAGCATTAGTGCTCAATTCCGATTTATTGCTCAGATCCAATTTTTTTGTATAGCTATTCACATTGTTGTTTTCATTTTCACATATTCACAATGTGGCCAATATCAGATTCCAGTGCGAACAGATCATGGTCCTGAACTGGACCATCCTCATCCTTCAGATGAGACGTTAAAGTTAAACCGTGGTCCTGACTCTCTGTGGTCATTAAAAATCCCACGATGATCCCCTTTGGAAAAAAAGTAGGGCTGTAACCCCGGCATCCTGGCCAAATTTGCCCATTGGCCTCTGTCCATCATGTCCTCCTAATCATCCCCAAATATACAGTATATACTAATTGGCTTCATCACTCGGTCTCCTCTCCACCAATATGTGTGGTGGCCGTTTTGGCGCAATATGTCTGCCGTTGCATCATCATCCAGGTGATGCTGCACATTTGTGGTGGTTTTGGAGATTCCCCCCTTCCATATGCCTCAAAGTCCTTTGAGTACCCAGAAAAGCGCTATATAAATTTACCCACATGCGCAAAACAACAATAAAAAGACGTCATGCAGCACACTGTCATATGGAAGCAAACACAGAGAACATTAAGTAAAAGATTACGCGTTTATTTATAGTGTGATCTGCCGTCGAAGCCAGAGAATTTATGTGCAGGCAATATTAAAAACAAAGACGAGGATGTGAAAAAAGAGAGCAGAGTTTTTTAATATTATATGAAATGAGCCCTCATGTTTTGCTTGTAGAGCTGTCAATGTAATACTTATAAGTTCTGACACATGACTGTCCTTCACTACCTTGATAGTCTTGATAACGTCAGTTATGTCAAATCTTTGAATAAGCTCAGAATTGTGACGAATGTTCCTCGTATGACGTAAAAGTCGCATGAATTCTGTTCAGACAGAAGCTCGCATTGCAAAACATCTGATCTATATCAGGTGCAGAACCACATATGGAAGTGGCACATATCAGAATCGAAAAGAACCTGGCTTGTGCTGTTCACACTGTCATGACAAAAACAGTCACATATGAGCAAATGAATCAGATTTGGGCACATTAACCTGCAGTCTGGATTCAGGATTAGTGATGCAAGATGTGCTATTTGCATGCATTAGAGATGACTGTCATGTTGATCTAAATCATGCAGCAAGTTTGTGTTTGCAGGCTGCTAAAATGGCCAATTACTCCAAGTGCCAGAGACTCTGCAACGTCCTGTTCATCATGTTTGCCCTGGTGTTCATCAGTTCCAGGCTGGGAGTGTATCCTGTATGGTAAGACACTCCTCTCAGTAACAGAGGATGAGCGTTGATGATGTGTCAGAACCTCTCCTTCTCATCTGTATATCTGAAATGTTCTATTTTATCATCTTTCCAGCGTTTTATTTCAGGTTTCGACACCTTCAGTCAGTGTTGTTGCCAAGTAATAGTTACTATGGCTACAGCAGTAGTGTTGAGATGTGGAAGAGTTCAGAATGAGAGAAAACAGATGGGATCTTAGTTTTTTACACCTACTGTATAATTAGCATTTTTAATCACAAAAGGAAACAGCTTTAATCAAACTTTAAACATGATTTTATTAGATCATTTAGACAACTTTTCAGATTTTGGCTAAAAATGTGATTTCCACAAGACATTATTTTAACCAGTGTTGTTATTGTTAACTAAAACTATTAAAATTGTTTTCTTCATTAAAATAACGCTGAAGTCAAATAAAATGGAAATATTGAATGGAAAAAATAAACAACAAATGAAATTTAGAAATGACTGAAATAAGTTAGTCACTAAAATGTCTAAAACTTAAATAAAAATAAGTTAATGCTAAATAGAAATATAAAGAAACTAATAGAAATGACAAAAGCACAACAACATTTCTAAAACTTAAAGTAGAATTAAAAACTAAAAAAAAAAAACTAGCTTCAAAAATGTATAAAATCCGTAATAGTATATAAAATGATAACATTGATTTCTTAAAAAAAAATATTGGGAAAGTAAAAACAATAAAACACACACACACACACACACACACACACACACACACACACACACACACACACACACACACACACACACACACACACACACACACACACACACACACACACACAAGGTTAAAACAAGACGTAAATGTGAATGTTGGTATAAGAATATAAGAATAGTGAGATAAAATTATCCATATCCAATGGATGCGTATCCAATTTTTTCCAATATTATCCAAATTATTCAATCTCAACTTACCACCTCTGAATGTGGTTTGATATGATCACAAAAAGTTTTGAACCATGTGTGCCTGAAATTAGCTAATGTTAATAGCAGGTGTGTCGGCGTCTCACAAGTTTCACTACTGTGACATTTTCAGATCCATTATTCTTTTGACATGATTCTTTTCTTCAGAATGAGTCATTGTGCTTATTCTTCTAGCTTTTCTCATTAATCATTCAGTGCTGGAAAGACGTTTTATTCACTCACCTCATCTAAGTGTCTACTGTGGCTTTTGAGTACTTGATCGTGTGACTCTAATGGAATTAGAGAAACGGTCTAATCACAGCGTGCGATTAGATTGAGCTCCACGTGAGGAAGCGTTGAGTTGATGATGGATGTGACGGCAGCAGCCCAAGTCTCTGGTCCTCTGAGTCCTCACTGTCATTTAGTAATGATTATGAAATGGCCTTCACAGAGCTGCTGTCATAGTATTCACTGATATACGCTGCAGTGCGAGTTCATGTCAATTTTGATTCAGTCTTATTTTAGAGGTTAAGAGTCGTGCATCTTGTGCTACAATGCCGCAATGAAAGCTGACCTTTTATAAAAGAGTTTGCATGATCAGCATCACTCGTTTGATTTACATTTGATCTAATGACCTGCAGAATCTGAAATATTGCTTTGTTGTTTTACATTAATCCTTTAAATTTGTCCTAAAACAGTTTATTTCCAGATCTACATTACTTTTTGAATGCCAGAAGGTTCAGAAATGCTAGTGTAGTATTTATTACTATTTTGTATTTATTAATATTAATAGTCATTTATTAATATTTTGAATGAGCTTTTATGTTTTTCATTTTATTTTTTAGAAACGTTTGTACTTCAGCTTCAATTCATTTAATTTCAGTTATTTGCCAAAGCAACATTTCTAATTTCTTTTCAATTTTAGGTTTACCATCTAATATTTACATTTTATTTCAATTAACAAAAACATTTGGTTTCAGTTTTATTCAACTATAACAACACAGCACACAAGGATTTTAAAAAGAGAGGATTTTAAAAAGGCTGAAAATCATAAATACATTCACTAGTGATGATTTAATCGATTTTCACTTTTGACCAAGAGGTGGCGCTGTTACTATATCGATGTGGTGTGGACACAAAATTTGGTTCAATATGCCAGAAAGCATTGCAGTTACAGCCTCAGAATCAGCTTGCCATCATGTCATTCATTTCGTTAATGCTTTATTTGAAAACAGTTTTGTCTATCAGAAACTCTTTGCCGGCATAGTCTGAAGATGATCAACTCTAGATTAATTAGCTATTAGGAATTTTGGAAAATTCATTGTAATTTTTGACTGCAAAATGGTGCTGTCTCTAAACTTTTTGAGTACTTTCAAGGCATGGTGCAATGACATGTCGAGTTTCGTAAAAATAAGCGTATGCGTTTGTAAAATACAGCATTTTACGAGATTATTCAAAATGGCCGACATCCAAAATGGTTGACACCGGAGATCATTCGACTCGGGATGCTGCACTTAATCAAAAGAGATCCGTTCTATTATTTTTGGGCAAACTCTTCAGAAGTTATTCAAATTTTTATTTTTTCATATTTCTTGACCAGTAGGTGACACTGTGCCGAAACGCTGCAAGTTGCCTCAGGTCATGCTTTTGATGACATGTACCAAGTTTGGCCTTATTACGCCAAGTCTTCGCAGAGATACAGCCTCATATCCATTTTGGCATCCTCGTCTTCAAAATCTTTTAACATTTTGCCGGTTTAAAGATGATCTGTGCCAATTTTAGTGGAAATCGGACAAACTATCTAGGATGAGTTTGAACATGTAGCCTTATGTTTGTCAGAAAATTCAAAATGGTGAACAAACTTTGTTTTTAGCCGTTAAGGTTCAAAAGTTATTAGCATAAACATGAGTGCAACTTTGGACATTTGATGGCTCTAGTCTACAGGGATTGAGTTAGAGACTGGAAAATTGCCGTGGTTAATGTTGAGACTGTCCTCTATCTGTGTGCCAATTATTTTCCCACTGATCTCACATAACAGCTTTGAAGCCATGTTTGTTGAATATACTTGAACTAATGGAATGTCTTAAGATGTTGTAATAAAATGTGTGTTTTGCAGGATTTTAAACACTACTGTGTTTGAGAGCTGGGAGATCGTTGGGCCGTATCCATCGTGGTGGGTGTTTAACACACTGCTCGTCCTGCTGCAGGCCCTGCACACCTTCTGGTCATATCTTATAATGCGCACCGCCTACAGGGCCATTTCCAGAGGAAAGGTGAGACTTCACAAAATCTCCTCCATCACCCTTATTGTACGGGCTTGAATATATTTAGCCATTAAATTAGCTAAGATATTGACAATTCGATTCAAGTTTATTTGTATTTCGGGTGTCTTGATATACTGATATTGACGTTAATAGTGATATTTAAAAAAAAAATTATATACATTATAGCCTATATAACCGGTCAAAAGTTTTAGATCGGTAAGATTTTTTATGTTTTTAAAAGAAGTCTGTTCAGCTCACCAAGGCTGCAATTATTTGATAAAAAAATACAAAAAAAAATCAGTAATATTGTGAAATATTATTACAATTTAAAATAATATTTTAAATGTGAATTTATGTGAATATATAGTGAAGTGTAATTTATTCCTGTGATTAAAGCTGAATTTTCAGCATCATTACTCCAGTCTTCAGTGTCACATGATCCTACAGAAAGTATAATATGATGCTCAATAAACATTTAGGATTATTATCCATGTTCAAAACAGTTTTTTACATTTTTAGTTCAGGATTCTATGATGAATAGAAAGTTCAAAAGAACAGCATTTATTTAAAATATAATCTTTTCTAACATTATAAATGTCTTTACTGTAACTTTTGATCAATTTAACTCATCCTTGATGAATAAAAGTATTTTCTAATTTCTTTCCCCCAAAAATAAAAAATAAATTCTTACTGACCCCAAACTTTTGAATGGTAGTGATTAATGTTACAAAAGCTTTCCATTTCAGATCAATTCTGTTCTTTTAACTTACTATTCATCAAAGAATCCTGAAATAAAAATGTAAAAAAACTGTTTTCAACATGGATAATAATCATAAATGTTTCTTGAGCATCATATTATAATAATTTCTGTAGGATCATGTGACACTGAAGACTGTAATGATGTAATGTAATGATGCTGAAAATTCAGCTTTGATCACAGGAATAAATTACACTTCACTGAATATTCACATAGAAAACCACTGTTTTAAATTGTAATAATATTTCACAATATTACTGTTTTTTTTTGTTTTTTTTATCAAATATTGCAGCCTTGGTGAGCAGAAGAGACTTCTTTTAAAAACATAAAAAATCTTACAGATCTAAAACTTTTGACCGGTAGTGTATCTTTATCCTGTTAATTAGGGGTGTTGCAATATACCGTTATTGCCAATAACCGTAATTTTTCAAATGTAATTTTTCAGCAATTTATTAAAAGCTATTAGCATTTGGGGAAATGTTTGACTGCAAATTGGTGGTGTCTCAAAACTTTTTGAGTACCTTTAAGGCATGGTGCCAATGACACATGTTGAGTTTCGTAAAAATAAGAGTTTGTAAAATACAGCATTTTGCGACATAGTTCAAAATGGCCGACATCCAAAATGGTTGGACTCAGTATGCTGCACTTAATCAAAAGAGATCTGTTCTATTATTTTTGGGCAAACTCTTAAGAAGTTATTAGCATTTTTATTTTTTCATATTTCTTGACCAGTAGAATGTATAGTACACGTATGATAATATGTCACGTAAATAATCCAGCGGCAGTTTTTGTCTGACATCCCAACGTAGGCCTACAGTAGGTGTCAGTATTGCACCTTAACACTGGTTGCCATCTGTCATAAAACTCAAGCAGACAGTGCATATTCGGATAAAAAAACTTAGGGATTATCTTGTTTACTTCAAATATCTTTAGAGAGCAGTATTTTTTTCTATTTTTACCCACAACAGGACTACAAGTGAGACTTATAAGATTAATATAATTTATGACATTCCAGGAAATCCCTAATATTGAGAAAGACATCCAGCAATCGCTGTAGCTGAATAAAACGCAGATAGACATTTGACTGATTAAACAAGGAGAATTAACACACTATTGCGACAGTGGTTTATCTGCGGATGTGGATGTATAAAATGTAACAAATTATCTCAGCTTTTAAATAAGGCACCGATGATCCTGTGACCAAAAACAGGAAAATTATTTCCATAAAGTTACAATCGTCAGAGAATTGGCTGTTGATAAAATGAAGTCTCTCCCTACTTTTTTCCTCATTAAAGGTCATCTCGTGAGCTGCGTTTCATGTTGTTTTCAAAATCAGATTGTTACATCTACTATCAAACCTGGTTTATATATTTTATATATAAATTTGCTTTTTCTTTCTTCTCTTCTCCGCACGCTCCCATCAAAGGCGGGAAAATGGAATCCTTTACATGTAAGTAGTTCATTATAAAAGTGTTCTGTTCTGTGCATGGATGCATTAAGCTTCTTAGAGTTTTTCAGATACACTGCCATTCAAAAACTTGGGGTCAGTAAGGTTGCAAAACACTTTATTCAGCAAGGATTAATTAAATTGATCAAAAGTGACAGTAAATACATTTAAAATGTTACAAAATGTTTCTATTTTTAAATAAATGCTGTTCGTTTGAACCTTCTATTCATCAAGGAACTGTGAAAAATAATGCACCATGGTTTCCACACACACACACACACAAAAATAACAATATATTAGAATGATTTTCTTTCATAATAGATTTCTTTCAAGTACATTACAAATGGTTGGTACATTCTTTTAGTGTATGCTGGCACTGGCAGGAGTTATTCTTAGATAACTTGTTAAATGTAGGTGATTAGAAAGCAAGTGTTTGTCACGCAGTGTGCTAATGCTGCTTAACAGATTCAAGCATTGTTCTCTCCAATCGTTTTCTATCACAACAAAAATTATGACTCATCATTTGTATATTATTTGAACTCTGTCATAAGAATAGCGTGTATTGTAATCTAAAGCATCTCTATAATCTTCCCAGGTGTCAAAGGATGACCGCAGTGACATTGAATCCAGCTCTGATGAAGACGAGGTTCTTCCTCCTCCCTCTCAGAAACACCACACTAACGGGACCAACGGGGCTCACGGCACCAACGGCTACCTGTCCCCGTCCCCGTGTCCAGACGAACACTAACCACCCGCCCCGCGCGGAGGACGTTTCACTGGGTCCCGGCTGCAGATGGTACCTGCATCACTCTCCGTTGTGTCAAACCATGTATGAACATTACCGGTCCGGTCCCGTACTGGAACTACTCAATAATGTGAATGCAGTTCTGTTTCAGGTTGGTCGCTTTTCACAATTTCCCCCAGATGTTTTGTGTTCCGTTCGTTCGCTTTTGTTTTTGTGGTCGTTGATCCATTGGTTATCGAAGCACCTTTTAGATTCAGTGCAGCTCACTCTTTCGTTTCAAGCTGGTGAATGAAAGCGACGCTCATCCTTTCTTTCATAATCACGTGAGCATGCTGCTGCGGTCATGTATTCTGGCATCTTGGGAATAGAAGTTTTCTTGGATTAGTGTCTTTTTGTATTTATTTATTTTTTGTATCTTTAATAAATTTGCATTTTCCGTGCTGCTGTTTTTTTCTCTCTTCTTTCTCAACATACATTCCCCCTTTCCACGACAAAATGACCGTGCTGGAGCCGGTGCCCAGTCTGGAACCATTCGGCACATTTCCACCGCATCAGCCTCGTAGGCCTGAAACATGCTCTATGCAAGTGCAGTAAATTAATGTCAAGCACATTCAGCCGATGCATCATTGCATTCCGAAAGAGATTCAAATCGCAACATTTAGAATTTTTTTTACTAGATTAAAGGATTAGTTCACTTTAAAAAAAAACTTTTGCTGATAATTTACTCACCCCCATGTCATCCAAGACGTCCATGTCTTTCTTTCTTCAGTGGAAAAGAAATTAAGGTTTTTGATGAAAACATTCCAGGATTTTTCTCCATATAATGGACTTCACTGGGGTCCAAACGGTTCAAGGTCCAAATGACTGTGTGTTCAGTGCAGCTTCAAAGGGCTTTAAACGATACCAGACGATGAATAAGGGTCTTATCTAGCGAAACGATCAGTTATTTAAAAATAAATAAAAAACTTTAAGTTTTATGAGCACAAATGCTCGCCTTGCTCTGTTCTGTGATGCGCGTTCGTGACTCTCCTGTTCGAAGTCGTTCATCAAAATGAACTAATCTTTTTTCGAGTCATTTCGTTCATTTCGTTTGTTGAATGAACGAAAAGATTCGAAAAAAGACTCGTTCAAAATGAACAGAGTCAGGACAGAGCAAGGCGAGCATTTGTGCTCATAAAACTTAAAGTTTTTTATTTATTTTTGAAATAACTGATCGTTTCACTAGATAAGACCCTTATTCATCGTCTGGTATCGTTTAAAGCCCTTTGAAGCTGCACTGAAACTGTCATTTGACCTGAACCGTTTGGACCCCAGTGAAGTCCATTATATGGAGAAAAATCCTGGAATGTTTTCATCAAAATCCTTAATTTCTTTTCGACTGAAGAAAGAAAGACATGGACATCTTGGATGGCATGGGGGTGAGTAAATTATCAGCAAAAGTTTTTTTAAAAATGTACTAATCCTTTAATATGTCTGAATACATAGTATTAGAAATTACCCGGATGACCTTACTACTTCCGGCGAGTGTGCATACAATGGATCTTTACTATCCCATGAGGCCACGGTAGAGGATTTTCAATGGTAGTGAAGCGACACAACGCTGTAGGTCACATGACAATAACATGGCGGCTGTAGTAAGTCTGAATTTTATACATACTACACACATTCATTGTATAGAATATACATTTTTAATGGTAGCAAAGTTTTAAACCAAATGTAGTACAGAAGGTTGTGCGATATACATTATCTACAATTATATCAATGTCAGATTGCACATCGTTAGAACAACAATTATCGAGAATGTGTTCTCATTTAATATACATCAATATCACATGAAGAGTGCCAATTTATTCTCCAAATATCAGCATGATTACAAATGTTATATTGATTGTATACAACAGTTCAATAAACAAGAAGTTAGAATTAAGTGACTTGTATTTTAGACACAAAATTGCCTGTTTTTGCTCTCTCAAACGAATATAGTTCCAATCAAAGCCACAGCACTGTTTTGCATCTCTGTGCAACACATAGTGCTGTTTCATTACTGAATGAATCTGCTATTAAACAGATTGGTTCAATGAATAATTCAATGACTCACTCATTAAGTCAAATGTCAATTTACCCAATAACATTTAGAAACCCCGGGTTTCAGTTGCCCGAAAACAGTGTATTGCAGACAAGAAAGCCAGCAAACAAACTGGGTCAGAGATTGCAGATTCTACAAAACATAAAAAGCATCGGTATCCATCTAAAAAGAGGCATATTAAAACGCTCATTAAAACACGGATAAATATACACCGTAAGGCTCGTTGCCTTCCATTAACGAAGTGCCCTCAATCTGGCAACCCGTGTGAGTGTCGAGTCTGAGGAGGAGGAGGGGGCGGGGCAAACACTTCTTTTCAGTATTTTGAATTTGGACTGCATTACCCATTTCAACCGCTAGCTGTCAATATTCCGTACTGCACCTTTAAGTACACCGATGTACTTGTGGAAAGGTTATGCAGTAACAATCATTTACGGCATTATTCGGCTCTGAGGTCGAGAGATTCACAGATCCCCAGCTGAGCACCGGTCTTGACACGAGTACCAGCACCATTTTCGTAGAAAAGGGATAACTGTTTTAAATGGGCAGGTTTACCAAAGTCAGTCAATTTGCTCAATTTATAATTTGTTCAAATGAATCACAATCAATTAGTGGGGTAGTTTGGGGTTGGCAAGATTATTTTTCTATTTTTGAGGTGCTGCATTTATTTGATCAAAAATACAGCAAAAACTGTAATATTGTCAATTTGTTTTTACTATTTAAGATAACTTTTATTTTAATATAATTTTAATTTTAGAAACTCCAATCAAGGAAAGTTTTAGCAGGAAATATTTGATATTCTTTTCTCATTAAATCCCAATCAAATTTCCAAATACATAGTGCATCATCAGGCCCATCATAAATAAGGGTTTATTACTGTGCACAGTAAGACTTCAGAAACAAGGTACATATGAGATTATGATTTATATCAAACTATCACACTGTTTGAGACCAACATACAATGATGGTTGTTTTTTTATGTTGTCTGTTTTTTTTTTTGTTTAAAAAAAAATATTCTTCCCGGTTTCCACATGCATTTTTTCATCATTCAGCCGAGCTTTATTTAAAGCATTTGATTTGAGTGTTGGGAAGGTTGCTGCTGCTGTCTGTTTAAAGCTGGAGAAGCGCTACAGCTAATTAGCCGTCATCTTATTTGCACTGCAGACAGGTTGCTGTGTTATGTGGTTTACATTTGATGTCAAAAAGGCGAAGAATTAAAAAAAAAAGACAACTGTATTCTCTGCCTTCGCTGGAAAACTGATTATCAGCGGTACTAATGAATTATGTTGCCATGTATTTTAAATAAAACACAACAGACCAAAACCCTTCTGGCTGCTTTTATGTGTCTGTATCTCTAATATTACACCTAATAATTCATGATTAGTTGCAAGGGATAATTTGTCATTTTATTTCGAAGCATTTTTGGATTGAGTTATCCTTTTGTAGGTTGCAGAAGAAAATGAAACAAGTAGAAAATGATGTGAAAAGAGGATAACTCATAAAAACTGTTCTGGGATACAACACCCTCTAAAGAGCTCCAAACTAATAAATAAAACTTAATATAACTAAAAACAACAGACACAGAAGAGATCAGCTGTAGGAAAGAAAAATATATTACCATGACCACAGAGGAAAAAAAATATACAAAGACGAGTTTTTTGAGAGAGATTTGACCATTGTAGGGTACCTTTGCATGACAATGATGTTCTAAATATGCAAAGTAAAAACTGTTGCGTTTCTCGCATACAGACAACAACATTGTCAAAATTATATTTGCTCACACCGACCCTACTTTGTAAAGAAATACTATGTGACTATAGACTGAACACGTAATTTGCATGCCCATGATGTCACCGTTTTCACAAATTCATGTTTTTGTGGTTTACACATAGACTATAACGCTATTGATTTCAAAAACGTGCACTTTGAATACCGTTATCAAATGTCTGCGTTTTAGGCCCCCATAACGCCGTTGTAGTGTGATGGGTGATGATCTGCTACAACTGTAATTCTATAGTACATCATTTGCATGATTTTGTTTACATATTATATTAGATTACACTATTTTACAGTGTCCTGGTTAAACATTACATTTAGTTACTGTAGTAATTAAACTGTACACAATTGCACTCAACTATCCCCAAACCAAACCCTATTCCTAACCCTATAGTAAGTACATGTAGTTAATTAATATTATTAATATTAATTAATTAAATTTCAATCATAAATAAAACACATATACTCACTACTCTCACTCAACATGTTCAAGTTTATTGTCAATTCTACTATATGTTAAGGACATATAGAGGATTGAAATTCCATTTCCATCAGACCTGGAATTTCAATCCTCTGTATATCCTGTACATATAGTAGAATTGACAATAAACTTGAACTTGATAATGTTTTTATCCAGAATGTCCCTGTTCGGGCGCCGTTAAATGTAACATACCATCAGAAAGTTCAAAAGATAGAATTAAAGCACTATAAAGAGGTACTGGGTACCATCCGTTGAGCTTTTGGAGTGGTTATACCGGTATTTAAGTGCACAAGTAACAACAAATGTATTCACCCTCCACAACAACACACACAATATATACAAATCAGTTCATTCAAATCAATCAATGGTTTGCGTGATAGAAAAACCTGAGTTTCCAACGCTGTTTGTCATAAACCTCCATTGTTATAAAGTTCCACAGGTTTGAACAGTTCCAAAGACGACAAACTCAGCCGATATAATCCATTGGTAGTTCCCACGCGCATTACGCAGTCGAACTTAGCATAAAACAGTCCAAAAGAGAAGCTTGTCTCAAGACGTCTTATTTAGCATTTTTTAACTTGAATGGCAAAGAAAAACTATTTCCCATCAAAAAGCCAAACCAAGGACAATGAACTGAAGACGCCGCCCCCTAGTGTAGTGGAAAAGCACTAGTAACAGTGAATTCAATCTGGAACTTTTACTCTCCCACCCCTTTTGGAGAAGGCTGGACAGTCCCAAAAAAGGGTTTCAATTTGTTCAACATGATAACTCAATGTTCCAAGGTTCATCTGGCAATTTTACCTTATAGTTCACTCTGTTAGCCTGTGCCACTATTTCAGCAGGACCTTGCCATTTGGCCACCAACTTTGCCATAAAAGCGTTACCTGCACAGCCGATGGGTATCCAAACTAAATCATATTGGCGTATTGAAACTCAGCAATCCATCGGTCCATTGTTTGTGACTGTTATGACATAGGAGGCATCATTATTTAAGGATAGTGAGATGCTTTGATAAAGATCTTGGCTATTAAAGGGGTATTTGCAGATCTCATTGGAAACAGTTCTACCCTCTTGCTAAAGTAGTCAACTACCACCAATAGGTACTTATTCAAACAGGGTGCTTTTGGAGAATGGCCCCATCAAGTCGATCCCCAGCATGTATCCTTCAACCCAACCACTGGTGTAGACTGTAGTCGACCTGCAAGCTTGGTAATGCGAGGTTTACACTGTTGATGTACTTGGCATTCCTTACATATCCTCCAGACATATTTATGAATTTCAGTCCAGTATGTTACTTCCAGTTGCCTGCTCAACATCTTCATACATCCAAGATGAACACTTAGGGCTGGCGTGTGCATATTGCAAACACTTTCCACGAAACTTGGTTGGCATAACAACTTGTAAATTCTTCCCTACGTTCTTGTCCATAGTACTTCTGAAAAGGTAGCCATTTTGGTTAACATAACGTACTCGGCTAGAAAATTTTGTATCACCATCATCATCCGACAGTGGCTGGAGAGTAGCATCCTCCTTTTGTTCTCGGCTGATATCTTCCCAGGTTATAGTGCAAAGTGTACCTATAGTTCCTTGATTTTCTTCCTCCACTCCTCCTTAGAACGTATCTGGGACCAGGTTACATCTGCCTTTTCAATACTTTACAATAAACTCAAAGCTATGCAGTCTGACCCCCCATCTAGTGAGATGGGAAGAAGGTTGGGGATGACTAAAAAAAACAGGTCAGGGCAGAATGATTTGTCACTACCTCAAAAGGACACCCCTCTAGGTACTCACACTATTTTTTCACTGCCCACACGGCTGCCAAGCACTCTTTCTCTGCTGCAGAATAATGCTTTTCAGGCCCTTGCAAAAGTCTTAAGGCATATGCAACTACATTCTCACCTTTCTCTTGAATAAGCACAGCTCCAAGTCCTTTATTACAAGCATCTGTCTGCACTCAAAAGTCACAACTGAAGTCAGGAGGTCGCAGTATGGGGGCAGTCTGAAGAGGTTCTTTAAGAGTTTCCAAAGGCTTGCATCCATTCCCATCTAGTGCCTTTTTCTTAAGCGCGTGAAGAGGTGTATGTCTTTGGTCTTTTACTTTGTAAGCAGCTATGTCTTTTCAAAAAAAAAAGAAAGAAAAGAAAAGGTGCTGCTTGCTCAGAGAAATGTGGGATAACGCGATGGTACCATCCTGTTAGTCCTAAAAAGCGTTGTACTTCTTTCACTAACTTAGGAACAGGGAAGTTTATTGCTTCAACCAGGTTCTGTCTTCATTCCACCTTTCAATACAACATGCCCAAGAAAAGTCAAGATTTTTGCAGAACATTACACTTCTTCAAATTCAGTGTCAGACCTGCAGTCTCCAGTTCAGTAAGTAATCGACAAAGATGCCCATACTGTTCCTTGACCTTAGAGGTATAGACCACAATATCATCGATATAGACGAAGCAAAACTTGCCAATGAAGTCTTGCAGAATAGAATTCATCATTCATTGAAAAGTCCTTCTTCGATACAAGTACTATCTGAGCAGCCCATGAGGTAGAAGGTCTGATCATTCCTTTCTCCAGTATTTTAGCTATTTCATCATAAACAAACTTTTACTTATGAATGGGTACCGTACATGCCCTCTTCCTCACCGATACTTTGTCTTTTGTATTGATCTGATGAGTAATGATGGAAATACCAATCGAACAACAATTGTTCCAAATTTCTTTTTTGACTTCTTGAAGCCTTAGTTGTATTCAACAACTCCTTTATCATAGCTTGACTAACATTGGTCTGCTGTCTAGTTGGAAGTGTGCTATCTGCAATCTAGTACTTGAGGGTGATGTAACAGCAAGCTTTAAGAGTTAGTAAAATAAGGTAGCTCCTCCTCTTTGGGGAACTTATAGGACGTGCTGGCAAAATCCAAATTCATACCAGAAAGAGTCAGAAATACAACTCCCACGATGAGAGGATAGACCAAATCATGATCTCTGATCATGAACGCTCTTAAAGGATAGGCTTGCCCATGCACTACACACTGCAGAGAAACTTTAACAAGTGCATTTTGAATATGGCCATTTGCCAGAGAAAATGTTTGACCCTTACTAGACTGTAAAAATCTCCCCTTCATGCTTGATTTTGTTTCACAGACACTCTTGGATCAAAGAATAAGTACTACCCGTATCAATAACTGCCTCCAAATGCTGGTTACAACTATCTGAAGGCAGCATCAGAGTAGACATGGAAGACTTAGCATACACAGCAATGTTATGGCTCCAGAAAATTCTCTCCTCATTCAGGTCCCATTCCACCAGTGTGCCCACACGAACTAGCTCCTCTATTGTGGATACAGTCCCTCGCAAGATAATAGCAATGCGCAGATTGCAATTCCTCAATATAGCTTGAAGAAACTCACGTTGCGTCATGGTTGGCATTAATCTCAAGCACAAAGCTGAATATTGATAAACAAAAGATCGAATGTTCTCATCCACTCCCTGTTTTCTTTCTCTGATCCGTCTCTCCATCTGCCCCTCATGATCTTCAGGTAGAAATGTCTGTCTTAAATTGTGTTCAGGTCAACACATGCTCTCTCGGGCGGCTATCCACCAATCCTAAGCCGTATGGGTAAGCACAGATGACAACATAGACAATATCTCAGCATTACTCAAAGGTTGGATAGTGAGATAGTCTTTGCATTTCTCTAAATATGCAATAGGATCTTCTCCATCCAGACATATTTATAGGAAACTCAAGATTTAGGGGTGTTTTAAACTGAATGGATCTAGAATTAGTATCTGGCAGTGGAGTTGAATGTCTTGCAGGCGTGGAGGTAGCATCTCTCCGCTTGAGACAGTCCATAACTGCACGTCCCAGATCCTGAATGCTGTCCTCTAAGACCTGTTTCGCTCTTGATACTCTTTCTTAGATTCTAAAATTATCGCTTCCTCTCGTTGTCTCAAGGATCTTTCATAGTCTTCTACAGTACTTCTAAAGAACTGATTTTGTTCTGATAGGTATCTAAACTATCCAGAAACTGGGTTTCAAACTTATCAAAATGGATGTTCAGTTTTTCCCTTTACCTTACTCATTGTATTTTCCAAATATTTAACTCTATTGGCCAAAACCATAAAGATAAGATTTTCATCCTCCTCTTCAGGAGGCTGGGGAGGTGGTAATTGAGTACTATCTTCAACCTCATTAGCCTCATCGTCCTGCTCAGGTTCTAAATAAAGACTACTAAATGATTGATCAGATCTTGTATGGGTTTTCGACGCACAGTAAATTCTTCTGCACTATAATTAGGATCTCTTTAATACTCCCTCCAGTCCATGGCAGGATCATCCATTTGGAAATATTATGAGGAAGAGTAAACACCAAACAACTTATACCACTTTGTTGATACATAAATAAAACGCATATACACACTACTTTCACTCAACATTATAGATAGATAACAAGCTAACTCTCGCTAACGTTACAACAGGAAAATTTACATTTACACAAAAAAAAATAACAGGAAAAATAAATACACAATATAACAAAAATCAATCATTTATAGGTAAATATTTACAATAGTAATATATATATATATATATATATATACACTACCGTTCAAAAGTTTGGGGTCAATACGATTTTTTTATTTTTTTTTAAAGAAATTAATACTTTTCTTCAGAAAGGACTCATTAAATTGATCAAAAGTGACAGTAAAGACATTTATAATAATGCAAAATATTTATTTTTTTAATTGAATGCTTTTCTCTTGAACTTTCAAATAATCCTGAAAAAAATGAATCACGGTTTGCACAAAAATATGAAGCAGCAAAACTGTTTTCAACTGTGATAATAATCATAAATGTTTCTTGATCATCATATTATAGTGATTTCTGAAGGATCATGTGACACTGAAGACTGGAGTAATGATGCTGAAAATTCAGCTTTGATCACAGGAATAAATTACACTTTACTATATATTCACATAGAAAACAGCTGATTTACATTAGAATAATATTTCACAATATTACTGTTTTTTTCTGTATTTTTAATCAAATAAACACAGCCTTGGTGAGCAGAAGAGACTTCGTTTAAACACATTAAAACTCTTACCGACCCCAAACTTTTGAACGGTAGTGTATATATATATATATATTGTGATTCCAGTGAATTCATTGCAATTTAACTGTTTGCAGTTCAGCATACACACACACATAATCAGAGTCCAGTATTCTTTAAAAAAAAATATGAATAAATGTAAACTGTGGCATAAATTAATTTATGTACGGAAATGTTGAGCATAACAATAGACTAAACTAATTTACTGAGTGTCCAGAACTGGAATCTAGACAAAGTTAAAGCTCAAAATATATAAATAAATATATTTTGATGGAATTTTATGTATTATTCCTGCACTTAATAATCAGGTTCTATATTGGCACAAAAGGTTCCTTATACTGGTAAAATGTTATTTACATTACACTATAAAACAAATGGTTATTTTAAGAACTGTTCACTGACAGGTTATAGGGAACCTGAAATGTTTCTTCTACAGCATCGCTGGGAAAATCCCCTTTTGAAACCTATTGTAACTTAGTTTATAATTCTATTTGTATTATTTCATAGTTTTAAACTATTATTCTAAAATGTTTCCAGAATTTTGACTGGTCATATACATTATAATTCTTCCTGTTGGCAAAAAGACAAACATCAAGCCAAAACTTCAAGTAAAGTGAAACACAGTGATTTCTACAGCAAGGACTGACCCAGCATTACGCCACTCCTTTGGTTTTATGGTGGGTTAATGATGCAGTAATCTTGTGCACAGACACACAGGTGATTTCCGCATGCATTCTTCAGGAGCGGAGAGAGGTCAAAGTTTGAACAGCAGAGTTATAGATCCACCAGTGTGAAGATGAAGGACCCGCTGAGCAGCTGTACTGTGAGTCCACACTCTTACTAATGTGCTCAACTACTAACTTAATATCTAGTATTAGTGGTAGTAATAATAGAGTAAAGATGAGGTGGTCAATGTTGATCGTGGACGTCTCCGTATAAAACACACTTCTGACTCGTTCACTTTTACATTCTGAAGAATTGCTTATTATTAACTAGAAGAGTAACGTTTGTCAAGGCTTTGCTGTTAACCTGAAAGCTTGAACTTTTTAAGCTTTGAATTATAACTTGAAAAAGTTTTAAAAATCCTCTATGTTTGTAGATAGACTCAAGAAAGACTGATTGATTTGTAGCTGTTAGAGGCTGTTTCAGAGATGTTAGTGGTTGCTAGGGAGTTCTGTCTGGTTACTAGGGTGTTTTGGTTGATTTGGTGATTCGCTAGGATGTTTCTAGGCAGTTACTGCGTGGTTGCTAGGGCATTGTGAACATTGGTGTTAGACAGTTTTTTGAAATTAAAATAATGCTAAAATTAAATATAAATATTAAATGAAAAGCGTGAAAAAATTTTTTTTAAATGTTGCCAACTAACTGAAATAAAATAAGTCTAAGTACTAAAATTACTAAAACTGAAATTAAATCAATAATAAAAATATATATATTTAAAAATAAACGTTAAGAATTAAAAAAAACTTTTTTATAAAAACTCAAAATTTTAAGAGAGCGAGAGAGAGAGAGAGGAGAGAGAGAGAGAGAGAGAGAGAGAGAGAGAGAGAGAGAGAGAGAGATAGATAGATAGATAGATAGATAGATAGATAGATAGATAGATAGATAGATAGATAGATAGATAGATAGATAGATAGATTAAACTGCTTTATTAAAGTGTCTGATTTGTTTCAGTATAATCTGCTGTATCAGGACCTGAAGAGAATCTCTAAGAATGGCGAGTATTTCTGCAAAGAGCTCTTGGCCGTGTTTCAGCAAAGGTAACATACGAACTCTGACCTCTTCTAGCAAGTTTATTGTAAGTACTTGACCTCTTGATTACACTAAGGATACTCGACTTTCCATTCTCATGAGAAGAAAATGAGATGGAAAAGAATATAATAGTTCTCCTGAAAATGTGCTTAAAAAAATGTTCAGGGCAGAATCTCAAAGACCCTCATATGGACCAATACTGAACTGTACAACTGACACGGCTTTCTTTGAATTTAGATCTGAACTGGAGATCAACTATTCAAAAGGACTTCAGAAAATCGCAGGGAAACTCCTAAAAGTCTCGAAAGAGATGAGTGAGAAGTGAGTGAGCACGTCTCGAATAGGGGTGTGAACGTGATTTCACCAAGTACTACATGATCCAGGATCAACATCTTTGTTGATCCTGATCAACTTCCGATCAACCAATCAGATTTGAGGGACAAATTTACAGTTTATGTCATGTTTAGGCTTAGAACCAGGATAAAGTACTTAAACATCAGTGTTATTCACCTTTCATTACCCTCTGATTTTAGGGAAAAGTTATGGGTAGGATTAGGTTTAGGGGTAGGATGTGGGTAAGGACTACATTTTGGGACAGGAATGTTGATCCAGGACCATGTCTTACTTGACAAAATCACTGTGACCTCGAATAGGGTATGAATATGAATAGGGTACAAAACAGGGCAGTTTGAATTTCTAATGTCCCACATTAAATTTAATCTTTTAAACCTTGATTTGTGTGATTTTAATAAAAATATTAAAACGTATAAAACTAAGTAAAATAATTCAAAATCAAATGTTTTCATTTATACATATACAGTAAAATAAAAACATAAATGTAATAATTTTAGCAATTAATATTAAAGGATGTAAGCTAAGTTGATACAATATTTTTTTTTATAAAAATAAATATTTATAGTATAGAAAACAAGATTTATAGGGGCGGTTTCCCGGACAGAGATTAAGCCTAGTCCTGGACTAAAATGGCTTTTTAAACCAGATTAACAGAAATCTGCTTTCTCTGTCATGGTTTTGAATATCCCTAGACTTGGTCTAGTTTAATAAACTGATTTCCTGGAGGAAGACTAGAGCTACTCCAGGAATAAATTTAGGCTTCAATTAAACCTACCAGGAGGCAGGTTTAACTTCAGATTAACGTTGTGTTTCAAAGAAGACACGTGTATTACTTGGACTGTGTCAGTCAGTGAAGACCAATATATACACATGTGTGTGTGTGTGCGTGTGTGTGTGTGTGTGTGTGTGTGTGGTTTTTATTTGCTATTTGCTTTAAGAGTTATCTCGTTTTTTTTTTTTTAGTTTTTTTTTTTTACTACAGTCTTTTTCTGCTGTCATTGTTTTCCTTGGATTTGCTTACCATGCAATTTTAAGATTTTCTTGATCCATTCCATGTTTTATAGGTAACCTCTGTCATGCTAATTCATATTAGCACAGTTGGTTTTAAATTAATCTGTTGTTTGTGTGTTTTTTAGTTCAGGACTAATCTGTAATCTGTACTTTTAAGACATTTTAAACCCACGATTACCTATTCTATTGACCTATTTCTATTTAAGATCATCTATTCTAGGCATACTCCTGTCTTAATTTAAACCCTGTCCGGGAAACCTCCTCTGTAGTTTATGAACTGTTGCTGTTCATGTCAATTGTAGACTTGTTTTGCAGTGTAATGTCATGTTGACTGCATCAGCAATGCAGGATAATATTTGATGCTCATTGACAGTTTTTCCTCTTCAAAGCTCCACATATCGTGCGTGGTCCTTCATATCAGATGAAATGTACGCCTCAGCTGATGCTCACCGGTATGACACTACGCTGGATGAGTACGCTCTTTTTATTATTCATGTGAGTTGCTGTTGTGTATTTATATTGGGCTTATTCTTTCAGCATACTGGGAAATGCTCTCAACCAAGATGCTATTCAGAAAATCCGTCAAATCCTAGATGAACACGGCAAAAGAAAAAGACCGGTATATCCCTTCATGTTTCTGCAACATATGCATATATTCCCATCAGGATTTACAGAAGCGGGTTTACATTTAGTCTTGTTTGTACACAGCTTGACAATGCTGTTGAAAAGTCCGGAAAGCTTGTTCTTACAAACTGGAGTGAGCAAATTAAGGTAAGAAAATACTTAGAAGTGTGTTTTTCTAATTCTGAGGAATCAAATCAAATGAACCCAATATTAAAAAAGGAATTGCCATGAGGAAAATAAGTTTTGAATAGAAATGTGTTTCTACAGCTGAAGAAGAAGCTGATTGGGTTGACTAGAGAACATGAAGCTCTCTTCAGCTTTGTGGAGAAAAATAAGCAAATCAGTACAGAGAAAGAAAAGCAGAAGGTATTTGTGATTGTTCATTGACTGAGGAAAAAGAAGTTATGTTTGTGATATAATGCCATTCGTTTTTGTCCAGATGTTTAACAGATTGACTAAATCAGCAGAGCTTCAGGCCAGAGTTGATGAGGAATATTTCAACAGCAACATGGAGGGTCAGCACATCCGTCTGAAGCTGGAGAACACACTGAAAACCTGCTACCAGGTTCAGGCTGTTCTACACATCTTTATATTTGATCCTCTTTTAGCATCTTGACTGATTCAGTGCTGCGTTTCAGATCGTCCAGGAGCTTGAGAAGCAGAGGATAGAGACTCTATCCGACACCCTAAACAAGTACAGCCTCTTCATGACAGTATACGCACAGACCGTCATTCACGTGAGCAACTGGAGAATGTGTGAATTTGAATTGAAATGGCCACAAACCACGCAATTATGAACTGGATCTGGATTCAGTACTGTACTTTCAAAAAACATTTACTTTTGCCATACAGTACCACAAAATGTCCACACTTATACACTTCATGAAAATAAAATATAAATATTTGGCTTCAATATTATATACTTTAATATTTTGTTAAAATTGCTTTTATTATTTAGACACATTTAAAGAATTGAGTAAATTAAAGTATTTTGGGAAATTAACCTGCTTCCGTTCCATGGTGTTATATCAGTTAAAAGTTCATTCCATAAAAAATAAATATTAACACTTTACAATAATGTAAACCATGAACTAACAGTGAAAAATAATTCAAAAGCATTTATAATGTTAATTAATGTTAATACATTAACTAATGTTAAAGGGGGGGGTGAAACACTCAGTTTCACTCAATCTCATGTTAATCTTGAGTACCTATAGAGTAGAATTGCATCCTACATATCTCCAAAAAGTCTTTAGTTTTATTATATTTATAAAAGAAAGATAGGCTGTACCGAGTCTTTCCGGAAAAACCGAGCGGGTGGAGGCGTGCCGTGTGGGCGGGAGCGCGCGAAGCTTTTGCGTGTGTTGTAAACAGACAGACTCGTGGTTTATGAGGACATGATATATTTTTACAATAAACAAACGGACACCTACAGTGGCCAGCTAAACAAATGTATTTAAACACACACATACACACACCATACATCGCATGCTCCATCCTTACGTGATCATGTTGTTTATTTGCTTGTGCTTACACGCCGATAGTTTAACAACACACAGACATTTGAAGCAGTTTTACTCACCGCATGCGGTTCCAACGCACGACCGTGAACCTTTATCGTTGGGACTGCTCCATCTTTAAGTATTAGGCGATCTGCAAATCCGGCGTCGAACTGGGCCTATAACTATAACCGTCGAAATGAAGGGAACAAACAAGCACACTTGCACAACTCCGTTGCTGCTCTGGAAAAACAAAATCCATCCACAGGTCCCTTAACGCTGGGTTCTTTGGAAATTTGTGCAGTGTTGTCTTGCCCTGGCAACCAAAAACACACTTTTTTGGTGCCATTTTTTTGATTGCAGCGCAGCCGAGCCCAGCCGCGCTCTGACGGGCATAGGCGTACTCTCGCACACACTAGGCTACAGCTGGCTGCGCGCGCGCCCTTCCGGGAGAATTGCCCTTAAGACCCGTATAAGGAAATTCCGCCACTCTGACGACACAATGGGCCGTATTCGAAAAAAACTTTCCGAAACTTGTGACAAACCGGAAGGAGTATTTTTGGAACAGAAATACTCCATCAAACTTACAACTTCATTTTTTAAACTTTGTCCATGTTTAGCATGGGAATCCAACTCTTTAACAGTGTAAAAAACTCACTATGCATGAAACAGCATTTCACCCCACCCTTTAAGTAATGGGACCTTAAAGGGATAGTTCACTTTGAAATTATTTTTTGGTATGTTTTAGCTTACCTCAAGGGCATCCAAGATGTAGGTGTCTTTGTTTCCGCAGTATTTTCAATTGTGATATTTTTAGGTCAAACCATTCTTGTCTGTCAGTCATATAATGCAGGTCTATGGGGTCCACCTCAAAGAGCATACACAGAGAAGTCCACATTAAACATGATTTAATGACTCGTAAATGTAAGTACACATTGATGGCCTAAGACACGAAACGAGCGGTTTGTGTGAGAAAACGAACAGTATTTATATCGTTTTTACCTCTTGTAAACACAGCCATGTCCTAGTGATCTGAGGGCGCCGGCGCTTCGGTCTTTTCCGGAAAGAACCGGAAGTGATCTCTCGCGTGTGTACGTCACTCATTGTTTACACAGAACAGAGATTGTAGGTAAGACGGCTAATTAAAAGGGTACTAATTTGCGCTTATCCGTGATGTTTAAACCGTCGTAAAAGAAAACAATAAAAAAAATAAAAACAATTGTATGAGTGACGTACACGCGCGAGATCACTTCCGGTGCTTTCCGGAAAAGACCGAAGCACTCGCGACCTCAGATCACTTGGACGTGGCTGTGTAAGACACCTACATCTTGGATCCCCTTGATGTAAGCTAAAACATACCAAAAATTAATTTCAAAGTGAACTATCCCTTTATAACCAGTAAAGTGTTACCATTTAAATATATATATTTTATAAATGTAACTTTACACACACACACACACATATATAATCCTTGTTTCAATTTTCATTGAAGTGGTTAAACTGACTTTTAGGTGTTTTTCTGGGTGGCAGAGTCACAAACAGATCGAGCTGGCCGTACGGAGGGTTGATGTGGAGAAAGACATTCAATCACTGGTCGAGGATGTTGGCGCTACAGCGGACGAGAGCAAAGCTGAATTTCTCATGGCTGACTACTTTGTAAGTCTTTGAGTTTACGGCACAAATTTGTGTGGAACGAATTTAAATGAAATGGTGTGTGTGTGTGTGTGTGTGTGTGTGTGTGTGTGTGTGTGTGTGTGTGTGTGTGTGTGTGTGTGTGTGTGTGTGTGTGTGTGTGTGTGTAGGAGGAAGAAGGGAAAACAGTGATGGGAAAAGACAGAAGGAAAGATGGCATCAGGAGTAAGCTTCAGCGTCTAGAGGACTACATCACAAAAACAAAAAGCGACAGAGAAGGTTTGGATCTTGTAGGCTGGGATTTGTTTCTTGGCTGGGGGTGGGGGGGGGGGGGGGGGTCCTTCAATATCCTGCATTTCATTTATTTAATTTTCCAATTTACCTTAAAACTATAAACTCACAAGGTCACATTGTAGAGTTTTCAGTTATTAAGCACGTTTTCAATTCCACTGAACATCTTTATAATCACCTTATCAGCTCTTTGAATCAATACCGGTTTATTGAAACCGGCCGGCTGACATTCCCACCCACTGACCAGAACAGTAATGAGGGCTTTAAAACTGCAGTGAGTGAACCAGTGCGTTTGAACACCTGAACTAAATGTAAAAGAGCGCAGGGTGTCGAGTTGAACTTTTAACTTGACGTGGTGTTTTAAAACATGGCATGAGAAACTGAAGAAGCAGAAAAGGCGCAACAATCAAAGAGACGTATTATTTTTTGATTGAAAAGAAAAATATTTTCTTTTTTTCATCACCACTAACCTGGGACAAACAAAGTGCAAGAATTTATATTAAAATTCATATTTTGCATTTATAACGTGAGTGAATCTTCTCTGAAACCACCGAAGTAGCAGATTACAAGAGGACGATACGTCTGTTGTTTTCTTTTGAGCTAATAGAGAGCCTAAGTCCCTTCACTTCCGGTCCACCACCATGGGACCTTATTTCGGAAAAATATTGTATGGTAGTCAATGGCGACAACAAATATTTGGATCCCGTTTGAATTGTGTCCTGAATTATATGATGTTTGTCAATTTAAAAGACACATTTTAAAGTCAAGAAAGTTGCAGTTTGATGTAAAACTGTTGAGGTATAAGACTGTGGAAATATGTAATTACAAAGACTACAAACACAAAAGGCGCGCATATGACGTCATACCTTTTCTCTCAGTAAATGAAGCTCACTTTACTGAAGCTCACTTTACTGAAGCTCACTTTACTGAAGCTCACTTTACTGAAGCTCACTTTACTGATGCTAACTTTACTGAAGCTGACTTTACTGAAGCTCACTTTACTGAAGCTCACTTTACTGAAGCTCACTTTACTGAAGCTCACTTTACTGAAGCTAACTTTACTGAAGCTGACTTTACTGAAGCTGACTTTACTGAAGCTCACTTTACTGAAGCTGACTTTACTGAAGCTCACTTTACTGAAGCTCACTTTACTTTAAGCTGACTTTACTGAAGCTGACTTTACTGAAGCTGACTTTACTGAAGCTCACTTTACTGAAGCTCACTTTACTGAAGCTCACTTTACTGAAGCTCACTTTACTGAAGCTCACTTTACTGAAGCTAACTTTACTGAAGCTGACTTTACTGAAGCTGACTTTACTGAAGCTGACTTTACTGAAGCTCACTTTACTGAAGCTCACTTTACTGAAGCTCACTTTACTGAAGCTCACTTTACTGAAGCTCACTTTACTGAAGCTCACTTTACTGAAGCTGACTTTACTGAAGCTGACTTTACTGAAGCTGACTTTACTGAAGCTGACTTCTTACTGAAGCTCACTTTACTGAAGCTCACTTTACTGAAGCTGACTTTACTGAAGCTCACTTTACTGAAGCTCACTTTACTGAAGCTCACTTTACTGAAGCTCACTTTACTGAAGCTGACTTTACTGAAGCTGACTTTACTGAAGCTGACTTTACTGAAGCTGACTTTACTGAAGCTGACTTTACTGAAGCTGACTTTACTGAAGCTGACTTTACTGAAGCTAACTTTACTGAAGCTGACTTTACTGAAGCTGACTTTACTGAAGCTGACTTTACTGAAGCTAACTTTACTGAAGCTCACTTTACTGAAGCTGACTTTACTGAAGCTGACTTTACTGAAGCTGACTTTACTGAAGCTAACTTTACTGAAGCTCACTTTACTGAAGCTGACTTTACTGAAGCTGACTTTACTGAAGCTGACTTTACTGAAGCTGACTTTACTGAAGCTGACTTTACTGAAGCTAACTTTACTGAAGCTCACTTTACTGAAGCTGACTTTACTGAAGCTGACTTTACTGAAGCTGACTTTACTGAAGCTAACTTTACTGAAGCTAACTTTACTGGAAGCTGACTTTACTGAAGCTGACTTTACTGAAGCTGACTTTACTGAAGCTAACTTTACTGAAGCTCACTTTACTGAAGCTGACTTTACTGAAGCTGACTTTACTGAAGCTGACTTTACTGAAGCTGACTTTACTGAAGCTGACTTTACTGAAGCTGACTTTACTGAAGCTGACTTTACTGAAGCTGACTTTACTGAAGCTAACTTTACTGAAGCTCACTTTACTGAAGCTGACTTTACTGAAGCTGACTTTACTGAAGCTGACTTTACTGAAGCTAACTTTACTGAAGCTCACTTTACTGAAGCTGACTTTACTGAAGCTGACTTTACTGAAGCTGACTTTACTGAAGCTGACTTTACTGAAGCTCACTTTACTGAAGCTCACTTTACTGAAGCTGACTTTACTGAAGCTGACTTTACTGAAGCTGACTTTACTGAAGCTAACTTTACTGAAGCTCACTTTACTGGAGCTCACTTTACTGGAGCTCACTTTACTGAAGCTCACTTTACTGAAGCTAACTTTACTGAAGCTCACTTTACTGAAGCTAACTTTACTGAAGCTCACTTTACTGAAGCTGACTTTACTGAAGCTCACTTTACTGAAGCTAACTTTACTGAAGCTGACTTTACTGAAGCTGACTTTACTGAAGCTGACTTTACTGAAGCTGACTTTACTGAAGCTGACTTTACTGAAGCTAACTTTACTGAAGCTGACTTTACTAAGCTGACTTTACTGAAGCTGACTTTACTGAAGCTGACTTTACTGAAGCTAACTTTACTGAAGCTCACTTTACTGGAGCTCACTTTACTGAAGCTCACTTTACTGAAGCTAACTTTACTGAAGCTCACTTTACTGGAAGCTAACTTTACTGAAGCTAACTTTACTGAAGCTCACTTTACTGAAGCTGACTTTACTGAAGCTCACTTTACTGAAGCTAACTTTACTGAAGCTAACTTTACTGAAGCTAACTTTACTGAAGCTGACTTTACTGAAGCTGACTTTACTGAAGCTCACTTTACTGAAGCTTTACTGAAGCTCACTTTACTGAAGCTCACTTTACTGAAGCTCACTGAAGCTCACTTTACTGAAGCTCACTTTACTGAAGCTCACTTTACTGAAGCTGACTTTACTAAGCTGACTTTACTGAAGCTAACTTTACTGATGCTAACTTTACTGAAGCTCACTTTACTGAAGCTAACTTTACTGAAGCTGACTTTACTGAAGCTGACTTTACTGAAGCTGACTTTACTGAAGCTAACTTTACTGAAGCTAACTTTACTGAAGCTAACTTTACTGAAGCTGACTTTACTGAAGCTGACTTTACTGAAGCTGACTTTACTGAAGCTAACTTTACTGAAGCTAACTTAACTGAAGCTCACTTTACTGAAGCTGACTTTACTGAAGCTAACTTTACTGAAGCTAACTTTACTGAAGCTAACTTTACTGAAGCTAACTTTATTGAACCTGCTTGACACACAATAATGAATCTTATTGGTTCTTGTGGAAACTCAAACGTGCTGCGTAACCCTAGAATGAACCTCACTGTTTTTTGCTGAAGCTACTACTTTAGAAGAGGACATCAGGGAATTGAATTTTTTAAAAGTGTTATATGACCCCTTTAAATAGAACTGCTTTATTCCTCAGAGATCTTATTAGGTGGTTCTGTCCTGTTATATAACCACAAATCTGGTTTTCAGGTTTAGAGAAAATGGTGAAAGTAAACACAGACCAACCAAACTTCTCAAATATAAAAAACCTGGAGGAAACAGAACAGTTACTGGACGAGGTGAGATTCAAATTAAAAAATCAGAAATTTTCAGACTTTTTAGTTTTGACCCCACTGTGTTCAAATATTTTATCAAAAATGTGGTATTCAATAAATAGGTTTTAACAAACCAAATACTGACTGATCTCTCTGTAGGCCATCCTCAAACTGGACCTTTTAGAGGCGACACACTGCAAACTGACTCACAGTCTGGCGGAGTTAGAGGGAAAACCCAAATCAAGACATCGATTCAGTGACAGCATCACTAAATGGAAAGAAAGGGTGAGTTTTACTCATCCTATCCTGAAAATCAAAACCACCTGTTCAGTTCTAGAAACATTATATAAAATCCACTATTTTTGGAGATAATTGATTAGTTTTAATATTGAAAATGACATTCTGATAGTTGTGTATAAATCACTAATTGTTTGTTGGAGTCCTTGTCTAAAGACACTTTTCTACCCCTGTGGGGATAGACAATAAAGATTTTATGAATTTGAATTGAATTTGTTAATGATACACAATGTAACTTGTGGCCCTCTAGCGGTTGCATGCATTTTGCTGAAGAACATTGTTTTGGTTGTGTTTTAGCTCTGCATTGAATATGTTTTTTTTCTCATAACTTAAAAAAAGAGATAGAGATTATCCTACTGCTTTGAAAACAACCAGTTTAGATGGAAAATATCTCAAGCTGACTAGCTAAAGACATTACTGTAGCTTTACCCATTAATAGACACGACACTCCCTTGAAAATAAATTCCAGCACAGTGCTACAATAATGTATAACTTTCACAATAGATAATGCTTTACAATGAACTCTGATAGAGAGCTACATATGGAAATGTATCTGTTCAATAAAATGCAAATCACCTGTTGAGTGATAAAAACGCCACTATTTCCGCATTGATTTTACATTTCAAATCTCTCAGTTCTCGCCTTCAACAAACCTATGGCTCTCCCATACTGTAGGCTACAGGGAACATAGTAGCCTATACATATTTCAAAGTAGGCTAATATTGTTCGTTTGTAATTAGTATAATCATTAACTGATAGTTGATAGAGACCCGACTTCGAGGGAGGACCCGATTTGTCATCATGACTGGAGCAACTTTTCTCTATTTATGGACATGATGAGACAAGCACTGGCGAGTGACACAAGTACACAATTAAACTACTGTAAAACACTTACAATAGACTTACCATTGTGAATCTGGGTAAGTCAAAAACACATTTTGGAAGAAGGATTGATGATGCATTGACTCATTTAAATTTTGTTTATTTTGAACAAAAAAAAGTTACATAGTGTACCTTAATATATTACCCAGTCTGGTAACACTTTACTTGAAGGGGTGTGCATAAGACTGACATGACACTTTCATAACCATGACATGACACATGTCATGAATATGAAGTAGGGTTTATGCATGTTTATGACAACTGTCATTAAGTGTCTTTCGCTCAATTATGACATTTTGAATGCAAATATGACATTGTTTAAGATGTCTTTGTTATGACATCTTGACATAAACCAATACATCATAACCTGTCAGTGTCTTTGTCATGACAACTTGACAAATAAGTTAAACTGTCATGTGGTTGGTTTTGACATTGGCTGTCATGAGGCCATTTATAACTGTGTCATTAATATTTTTCGTGACCTCAACTACAGTGGTACAAATTTAATTTGTCATTAAAATCTTATAATGGCTTCATAACAGCCAATGTCAAAACCAACCACCTGACAGTTCAATGTAATGTTAACCAGTAAAGCTAAGTGGTTTCTTAAGTTTGATAATTAATCTGCTATGTCATGTTTATGACAGGTTGTGTTGTATGTCAAAGACACTGACAGGTTATGATGTATTGGTTTATGTCAAGGTGTCATTACAAAGACATCTCAAACAATGTCATATTTGCATTAAAAATGTCATAATTGAGCGAATGACACCTAATGACAGTTGTCATAAACATGCATAAAACTTCCTTCATATTCATAACATGTGTCATGTCATGATTATGAAGGTGTCATGTTAGTCTTATGCAAACCCCTTCAAGTAAAGTGTTACCAATAAAATACCATCGGATTTTAGTAAAACTATTATTAGTGTGCATAGTCTGTGTAGGAACTGCAGAGGGATGCATAAATAGAATAGAATAAAAAAAAAATCTAATGTGGTTGATTTTGTTTTATAGATTTATCTATAAATGTGTATATATATATAGATTTAAACTCTTAAATCATCATTGGCTGATTCTGATTCATGAAAATCCACCATTAAACATCCAAGTCTTGATGAATCCAGGACATGGAAAGCAAAATAAACACAAGTGGGTTAACTGAGAAAATAGGTCAACGCTAGTTTAGCATCATATTTTGTTTATGCTGTTTCTTTTAAACAGTCTACACTTTGTTGACTTTTATATATATATATGTTTCCCCAAGGCTGTAGGGTGGAGAGAGACCAAAAAACATCCATATGTTTAATGCGTTTTTAAATTCTATCTCGGATTTTGCTCCAGGACTGTGAGCACAGCGTAGTGCAGCTTTCCCGACCTATGAGGATCAAAAAGACTCCGTTCAGATCCCGCCAGTCCATGAGGACCAATAAGACCACGCTGACCAACCAAAGCTCTGATAGGACAAGCAAAGAGCCCTCGAATGAGACGACCAAAGTCGATGATCAACAACAGAGTGGTCCGGTTAATGGATGCGTGACTGAATCTGAAGAGGATAAAGGTGAACAGCGAGCCACATGTGTTTATCTTCCCTTCCATTCAAGGATTTTCTTAACACACAAACTGATTTATTAAACAGGTGCAGAACTCTGCTCAATCGGCAGATGCAAGGCTTTATACAGCTTTACGTCAGAGAGAGAGGACGAGTTAAACATTACTGAAGGTAATATGGTCGTTCATCTTAATACATCATCCCTCAGCACCTGCTTTCTGTTGACTCTCCCTCTTCAATCTGGCAGGAGACGTACTGGATATCTTTCAGAAGGACGACACGGGCTGGTGGTTCGGGGAGCTGAACGGACAGAGAGGACATTTCCCTTCCACGTACATCGAAGAGCTGCCCGTTTTTACCGCGATGAAGTCATCCGAAGCCTAGCTTTAAAAGAGCATGTGAAAGAAAAGGTCACTGACCTCAGTGCCACTGAATTATGATTCATTCATGCTGTAGTTAAACACTCTTTAAACTAATTACTTTCCCATGACCTTTCCATGTGATTACAGGACAAAGGACTTTTGAAAATCATTCAAATTAATCATTTCAACAGATTCACTGACTCCAAAGAATAATTTACTCACAAATCATACATTACTGCAGCTTGTGTGTAGTGTACAAGAGCAATATCTAGTTGATTAAATATATTTTAGAGCAGAGGATAAATGCATTTGCTACAAAAATTCCTATAATGTCTGGAAATACTCTTATTTTATTATAAAAGGTCATGTTTTTCATGACCACAGGAAGCCTATCAATGAAATGCAAGTGTGTGGATATAAAACATATCAAAATGTACTGTATTGTGAAAAATATATATAGATTTTATTTTCACAGTAATAAACCACAAAATGCAAATGGTTTAGAACTTCTTGTCACTGTAGTATAAAACTAAATTAAGACATTTCAAAGCACTTTTTTTTTTAAAAACTTTGTTTATTGCTAAAATTACAAATCAATAAATGAATGTACAGAAAACTGAAAGGTAAATAAAAGCTCAATATGCTTAGTAATGATATCTACAAATATGGTGTGTGGGTCTCTGACTGCTTCAAATGATCTGAAATGAACAGTTAGCTTGGGTTCATCAGTCAGGCCATCTTTGCACCAGTGTGAAGCGCCACAAACTCCCTCCGGACATTAGCGAGGAAGGCGGAAAAGTTGTTGGTCTCCTGCAGTCTGCGTTCTAGATGTGCCATTTTCTCCAGTGGAGGGTCACAAGAGATGACTGAAGAGGGGGAAATATAATGATGTTATTCAGTGCTTAGTTTTGTCAGCCATTATACACAAATGTTTAAAAATATAGGACTCATTAGGATTTAAAAAAAATAATAATCTTTTGCTCAGCAAGGACACATTAAATTGATCAAAATTGACAGTAAAGACATTTGCAATGTTAAAAAGATGTATATTTAAAATCGGTTGCAACAAAAATATTAAGCAACACAACTGTGTTCAACATTGATATTAAATGTTTCTTGAGCAGCAAATCAGCATATTAAAATGATTTCTGAAGGATCATGTGATACTAAAGACTGGAGCAATGATGCTGATAATTCAGTTTTGATCACAGGAATAAATTACATTAAAGGAGAACTCCGGTCAATTTTAACATTGAGCTCATTTTTTTGTACATTTGGAGTGATGTCAGTAAAGACAAAAATCGGTGTTTCCTACACCGTGTTATCCTCTTTTTAAAATTCGCACCCTGTTGACTTAAACTCAATTGTCGAGTTCGCGCGCGCGATCATTGGTAACTAGATAACTAAGGATCGCGCGCGCAACCTCGACAATCGACTACTGTGGACTTCGACCGAAAACAGGAAGAAAACACAGGTATGTGAGCTGGCTGATTTAACATCATTTTTATTCATATCTTTCACATCTACTGCAGTCAGATTGACCGTGTTCACTCTTAATAACACCACTCACATGGCTGTGCACTTGTAATGACACATCAAGGATGTTAAGAGGCTAAAAGCAGGTTTAGAACTTGCCCCGTTGAAGTCAACAGGGTGCGAATTTTAAAAAGAGGATAACACGGTGTAGGCAACACCGATTTTTGTCGTTGTTCTCTGTACTGACAGCACTCCAAATGTACAAAAAAATGAGCTCAATGTTAAAATTGACCGGAGTTCTCCTTTAATATATATTCAAATAGATTTTTTTTGTTAAATTGTAATATACTATTTCACAATATACCGTTGTCAATGTGTTTTCATCTAATAAATGCAGCATTGATGAACATGAGAAACTTCTTTCAAAAACTTTCTTTTAAAAACTTGTAAATTTAAAAGTATACATTTTATTTATGTAATAATAATAATCTTTTATCTGTAAAAACCAATGCTGGGGCCTAATCACATGCAGGAGGAAAATCAGGTTTAATTTAACCAACAAAACAATAAAAATCAAGGATAAAAAACTGATCAGAAGATGAAAACTTACTGTGGTAAACACCCTCAGCATCAAGCTGGAGGAGGAACGCATGGACCATGTCTGGATCTTTACGACTGATGTTCCTGAAGACGAACTGCAGCTTCTCACCTTCAAATCAACAGATGTTGGTGATACACCATCAATACTTGCATCTCCAAGTATGAGACATTTAATAAAAATGCTTTTCATTTTTATTGAAACAACAAATTTGAGTGAAAAGGCTCAATTAAAAATGGCACATTTTGCTTAGTGATCTAGGAATAGAGGTAAATGTTTTTAAAAATCCTAAAACTTTGTTCATTTCCAGGTTTGAATCAGACTTTTGAACCTCAACAACTTCAGTCATATGCTATAGTTCAGCACTTAGACTATACCTTGGATTTTTCTGATCTCAAGACTGAGGTGTTTCTGAAAGACGTCTTTACACTTGTTCAGCTTCTTCAGTCTGTCCTTGTTGGCTCGGTTTTGTGACTGAATCACTATAAAACAAGCATAAAGGACATCAGCAATAATAAACCTTTGTCTGTTGTGACTGTCACCTAACAGTCACGTGCAGTAAATGAAGACTTCACATGAAAACATTTATAAAACTGATATCTATTTGTTTTATTGGGCATACAACATGCATTTCATTCAATTATATTCTTAGTAAATGATTCGCAAAAGAATCACAGTGTTTTTATGCAATTATTTGGTAGAATGTTTCAGAAAGTGTTCATGAATCACTCATCTGTAATTGATAACTCTCTCATTTGATTTTACCTCCTTTATTTTAAGAGTAAAGGCCAGAACACACCAAGCCAACAGTCAGCCGCCAGGCAAAGCCGGGCCGTTTTTAAGCGTCAGTCAGTTTAGTTTATGCCGTCTGTGAAAGAATGAACTCTGATTGGCTGTTCAGCTTAGAGAACGAGTCAGAGCACGAGAATAAAAGTGAAAGTGATAAAAGCGGGCAAATAAGTCAAGACGGTACAAACAGAAGGCAGTTATAATTTTATGTTATCTTACATGAGCATTTGAATGCACAAATATTCTCATAATAACATGAGCCGGAAAAAAAAGTGATCGGCGTGATTGATATTTAAAAATGGTAAGCAAGCGCTGCTTTGTTTACTGTTTGTGTATCTGCAGTCCTATTTTTTGTTTCCCTTTTTGAATGACGATAGACTATTGATACCTGCTGATATAGACTGATATTTCCTTACACGCAGGCACACAACGCATGTGCTAGATGACAGTCACCTTTAGTGCTTATGGTGTTCAAGCGCAGCTTTCTGACCGAGACGCAGCCGACAACACAGTCAGCTTTCGTCGCCGCTAGTTATTTGACGTCGGCTTGGTGTGTCCCGGGTTTTACACATCAACAGAGAGGCTATGACAGTGCATGAGAGGAAAGAGAGGCCTACACACATTCCCTGTTTCTGGCCTGATCCTTCTTGAGCTTCTCAATTCTCTGAAATAAGAGTGCTTTGTGATGCTCCTTGTCTTCAATCTCCGACACAACCTCAAGCTGTTCAGCACTCTTTTCTTTCAGTAAAGATGTTTTCTCCTTCAAATCTTAAAAAAAAAAAAAGTAACAATATAGAAACATAATACTGATTATTCAACTGCTAGGTGCAGATGGCATGTACTGTATATTAAAGTGTCAAACTATTGTGCCAGTCAACATCTTACCTTGTTTGTAAGCATGTATCATGTCAAACATGGTTTCATCCTCCTTGCATTTCTTAAAGCAAGTATCTGTGTAGGAAATAATAAATAAAAATCAACATTTATTAAATATATAAATATTTGATGTGTAAATGCTTAGTTTTATGATCAAAGCTCTGTAATTCATAATTAACAAAACATATAATGCAATGCAATGATGACTGAGCAATGGACAAGTATGCTGGTTGCACACATTTTAAGATTATTTTTTCCTAAAAATTATGTATAATCTAATAAACCTAAGTTGTTCACTAACTGTTTGTGAAATATTAAAACGTTTCAACAACATAAAAGTTATTCTTATGTTTACTATATAAAAATCATTAAAGATTCACAGCAAAGACACATGAACCACAACCTGAAGGTGGATGTTTTTACAATTATACTAAAAGGCCTTTTAGTTGCTAAAAAAGAATAAACTATCACTTGGACGACAGAAGGCATGTAGTAGATTGTGTGCAACAGGTTTTTCAGCAAAGTTTAGATCATTTTGGTAATTTAGAGGCCTTCATGTATAAAATATAATATAGCATGTTTTAGGGTTAAAACCAACAAAATTGACCCTCTTAACCCTTTAAGTGTCACCCCCCTTTTTTTGAATATACATGAAAATGCACATTTCGAACTTAAATGGTTGTAATTCAAGAATGCTTTGGAATATAGACGTAAGATTGGTCTCATTTTAAAGAAGACATTTGGCAGATTTTTGTAGAAGTGAAATAAATTGAGAAAGTGAAACAGAAAAAAAGTTATAGAAGTTCGAGTTTATGAAAATGTACTATGTAAAAAATTTAATTATTCATATCTTATATAAAATATATATTTTCAAAACCTGGGCGACTCTAAAACTGCAAAAAAATCAAAGCCAAAAATCTGAACAAGTTGTGTTTCAAATTTTAGGTTGATATCTCAAAAAATGAGCTTTCAGTAAGATTTTGTTTGGGCGCAGTACCCAACTTTTTCACTAGATGACTCTATTACTGCCCATATAAGGGCGCCTCCATTTCCATATATTTTTTGAGTGATCTGAGCCATTATTTCCACAATTTTCAATAAATTTATGAAGTAGACATCCTATTCAGAAGTAATATGAGAAGTTTGGCAGATTTTGATATGAATTCAACCTCTAAGAAACACATAAAAAGAACACGCATGTGCGTTATAGCTTCCTGCCACAAATGGTGAATCTATATTTTTTTTCTTTATATTTAAAACTTGGTCTTTTTTTCTAAAATAATTGAATGGATGCTATCTTTTGAACTCTTGGCATGAAATCAAACTGAGGTTTCTACCCTTCTTTCATAATTTTTCATGTTCATCACTATTTCAAAATAAAGGTCTAAATATCTTTGGAGTATGAAAGTATTCTTGTTGCAAATTGATAAATTATGGCTCATCTGTAATTTATTTTGAAAATCAATCACCAAATATGGAAACTAGAGATTGTAAGCTTTCAAATGATATATAGTTTGTCAATGTTAGTTTAGGTTTAGTATAAGATATTACTGCTTTAAAAATGTAATGAATTTGGGCCCACCGGTGGGCCGGTGACACTTAAGGGGTTAATGCATTTTCTTGGTCTTGTTCAGTTTCATCAGTGCTTTTTATTCCAAATGTTGAATATCATGAGTTTAATTCTTTATTTATCTATTAATTTTTCGATTCTGTGAATCAGTTTTGAAAGAAATGACCATAAAAACATCCATAAATACAGACATTACGGCCTGGTTTCACAGACAGGGCTTGGATTAAGTTAAATTAGGACATTTAAGTAGCTTTTATAAACATGCCTTAGAAAAAAAAACATTACTGGTGTCATCTTGAGACAAAACAATGGCACCCAGTGACATATTTTAAGATATGTCAGTGCACAATGCTTTCAGTTAAAACAGCTGAACATGCAGTTTAAAGGGATAGTTCACCCAAAAATGAAAATTCTGTCAGTAATTACTCTCCCTCATGTCGTTCCAACCCCGTAAGACCTTCGTTCATCTTCGGAACACAAATTAAGATATTTGTGATTAAATCTGAGAGCTGGATCACTCCTCCATAGGCTTCTAAAGGATTGAAACTTGACATCCCCGAAAAGTTATTAAAGAAATCGTTAAAAGAGTCCAAGTGACTACAGTGTCTCAATCTTAAGTTTATAAAACGACGAGAATACTTTTTGCGTGCAAAAAAAACCACATGATTATAAAACGACTTTATTCAACCATCTCTTCTCTTCCGTGTCTTTCTCCTAAGCGGTTGACGTAGTGTAACCGCAGCGCTTCTGTGTTATACGTCACACGTAGGCTCACTATTGGCCGACGCTGGTCATGTGTGTGATGCGTTTCGCAATAACACTACGTGAAATCTCCAGGCCCAAAGAAAATACTTGAATAGAGTCGCTATTTTTGTTTGTTTTTTGCGCTCAAAAAGTATTCTCGTCGCTCGATAAACTTAAGATCGAGTCACTATAGTCAGTTGGATTCTTTTAACGATTTCTTTAATAACTTTTCGGGGGCGTCAAGTTTCAATCCCTTAGAAGCCTATGGAGGAGTGATCCAGCTCTCAGATTTAATCACAAATATCTTATTTTGTGTTCTGAAGATGAACAAAGGTCTTACGGGGTTGGAACGACATGAGGGAGAGTAATTACTGACAGAATTTTCATTTTTGGGTGAACAATCCCTTTAAGACTAGCTTAAGCCTGGTCTGTGAAACCAGCCACACAATAGTTAAATGCATCACAATATAATTTTTTCCACCATACCACCAAGCCCACTTTTATTGGGACCGGGTGGTCCATCCACTTTAAATGCACATCCAAACTCAATCCATGATGGCAACCCCAAAACAACCCTGTGGATCTCTCACCCAAGACAGACTTCATGTACTGCCTGTGATCCTGACAGAGCTCTGCAGCTCTGTCATTGAGCACCTCTGCCATGGCCTGATCCAGAAGTTTGGTCCTGATCTCCTCCAGTCTGCTGTTGAACTGCTCCACTACATTATAGTCTCTGATAGATGCCATGCTGAGCTGCGAATCATACAAACAACACAAACACAATGACGGTTAACTTACTAGTAAACTTACTACCGCAGTCTGCTCACATTCAGGGCATGTTTATTCCATATACGACATACTGTGTGCCTACTCTGTTCTACAACAATATAATAATTATATGTAATATCAAATTAGCAGAAAATAATTCAATATGAAGATGTTATTGTTAGATATAAAACTTAGTGCGATACAATTTTCATCTTTTTTCTTCATTTTTATGCTCTGAAACTTAGATGGTATTGTTTAAATGTTATTTTAATAATAGCATAGTACGTTTAAATCACTTACCCGATTTTATGGAAGTAAAATAAACGCAAATTTATTCGTCTTGTTTTCAAAAATCGGCGCCTGGACCGTCAGCAGTTACACCGGAAATGGCGTCACATAAACGCGTCGTCATCATAACTACAAAATAGCGGCATGAAATTATCTTTGTTGTTTGTTCCATGCTAACTGCTCATAGTATATATAATAAACTCTGAAGTATGTATTTTATTTCCCCTAAAATGATAGGTTTTTATTATTATATATCTAATCTGCGGTCGTTTATTTTCCCTTCATTCAGTCAAAGTCCCTTTGACTCAGTACTGTAGTAATGCTGCGCCATCTAGTGTAGTTTGAGCTCTACTGCAGTGCACACTAGTATGTGGTATGTACTAGGTGTGCTGTTTCTTTCATGTGGGACATTCGTTCCTAGTCTGAAGCCTTTCTTTTACTGTCTATGATCTGAAGTTAAGTAGCCTACATTTTAGCACATATTAGATGTTTCTCGCCAGGAACAGGAAAACAATACGCGCAATTGCAGTAGGAAGTATACATTTAATGTCTGACTGGCTTATACTTGCATTTGTGATCACAAATGGGCATATTAATTGTAACTAATTCTTTTTTCTGTTGATGTACGTTGATGTAGGCCTATTCCATGTAGGCTATATATAATCAAAAGTAGTGTATGTACACCTCCCTCTGGTGGACAGAGGATTTGTTGACCACAAATGTGGTTCCAGTAGTAGAGAGACACAAAAAAGAAGCAGTATTGTAGCCTATATTTTAGCAATCTTGTATATAGCAGACTCTCAACTAGCTAAATGCTAAAAAATTACTTATTTTCATTTGAAGATAATCATGCAAATCACCATAGAAGGATTTCAGCGGTATTAGTGTGGAGTGTTTTCTACTCTGTAAAGCTAGTCTTGATGCAATATACAGTATTAAAACATTCATGTACACAATATTCAACTATTACATTTTCATATTAAGCAGTTTGTTGTCATCTGGTCTTTCCACTATAGCCTAAACTCTCATCTAAAATGTATTATCTACACTTTAGCCTCCTAGTGTTTTACCCGGTTACCCAGATGAAGGAAAAACTTCTTAAACCAGTCTTTGGCCCATTTCAAAGTAATTTTAGGTAGTTCTTAGTATTTTAGTTTACAAAATACTTTTATCGTCATTAAAAATCTTTATGACAGCTTTGTGAACATACAATTTCTATTGTCTAGACATTAAACAAGCAATAAATAAATGCCATGCTATTGTTGCTTAACTAAATGAGCGCTCATTTAAGTTACCTGAACTGGCTAAATACTACTCAAAGAAGCCTAAATGAATAGTTCTGAATGTTTCATTCACAGACTCGCATACATTTTCATAAAGGTCTTTTTAATACATTACCTATGTACAAATCATAGGACAAAGCATCTGCAGAGTGACATAGACAGACACCAAAAAAATTACAAATAGATCACACATGACACAACAGAAAACAATGACTGAGCATAAACATATCAGTGATTAAGAACATGTTATCAGTCCACTTGAATTGCCACTATAGTTCAAGGACACCATATCTTCAGCTACTTAGTACATGACGGATGTAGTAATGTCTAGAATAGGCAGAAACTTTATAACCTTTTTGCACAAATCAATTGTTTGCATGTCACATATTAATACAATGCATTTTCATTCAGTTTTTTTAAATACAGAGGTTGACTCATCCAGGTTGACTAACCACACATGAAATAAGTTTAATTTAAACAAAGTGAAGTTCAAGAATATTATCATGACATGATAAAAACACACTTCTCAATAAATACATATCAATAAATTGCAATCTGTTTGAGCGGCCCGACTGGGTCAGACAAGCCAACACTGGCTCAAGTAATAGTGTGAGTTTGAGGCAGGACTTTAAGTCTTGTCCAAACACATCATTTTTTAGCTAAGAGGTGCCCCTGTGGTGACAAGTTTGTAGTAAGCTGCTTTATTGGCCATGAGCTCCTCGTGGGTCCCTTTCTCAATTACCACACCCTGTGACATCACAGCGATGATGTCAGCGGTCTGAATGGTGGAAAGCCTGTGGGCTATGACGATACACGTGGTCCCAGACGAGCTACGTCCAGCGCCGCCTGAACAGTCTGAAGATTCAAAATCCAATAAACAGTATTCAAAAATACTAACAATATAGTGCAAGTGAGTAAAAAAAGACACAATTTGCGTTCACACATTGATGTTGTTTTACCTTCTCGCTCTCAGTATCGAGCGCAGAGGTGGCTTCATCCAGCAGCAGAATTTTAGGGTTTCTGACGACGGCTCGTGCGATCGCTATACGCTGTTTCTGTCCGCGGGACAGCTGAGAGCCTTGAGCACCCACCTGAGTTTCATATTTCTGAAAAACACAATAGGGTTAAGCAATCATTTCTACAGTTCAGCCATACCTAACACTGTAATGCCAGACATGTGAAATAATTGGCAGAAAAATCAATGCCTTTTGTATCAAATTTGAAATTTGATACATCAGGCTTTTATGGCTCATATAGTGATATAGTGAGAATATGGAGCTCATACTTGAGGAGGAAAAAGCACCTCCGTTTTATTCAGGGGCCCAAACCGAGCAAAAATATGCATAAAATGCATATAAATGTCACTCTATTTCACCCGAATTAAAACATGTCTTAGTAAGAATGGGGTCAAAACATATAATGCAATGCAATACAAAGATGATTGAGAGATGAACAAAAACTTTCCTCAAAAGCCTGATGATCATATGTGATACTCACATTTTAACACGGTTTATCTAAAAGAAAAATCAAGCAATCCTAAACTGCTTCGGAAAATGTTAAATTGAAATATTACCAACAGTATAAAAGTTACGTTTACTTTATAAAAATCATTGAGATTAAACAGCAAAAAGACATGTGCACCCTGACCAAGAAGGTGAATGTTTTTACAATTATACTAAAATGTATTTTATTTGCTTAAAAGTATGAACTACTGTATCAATCAGACAACATGTTTGTGTCCAACAGGCTTTTCAGCAAAGTTTAGATCATGTTGGTATTTAGAGGCCTTAGAAAATATGCTTTATAGGGTTAAAAAAAAATCTTAATGCATGTTCTTGTTCTTATTGTGCAAATTCATCAGTGCTTGCTTGTTATTCCAAATTTCATAATCATTCATCAAAATGTCATTGCCCCATCAATTTGTATCAATAGTGCATGACCACTGGTTAGTAAAGTATGGCTAACTGACCCTATATTTTTTCTTGTTGCACACTCTTGACTTGTAAATGCATTAGATTACAGACATAAAATGGGCGAAGAACATTTCATGTCGACTTTGACTATTTAAATGTACATATATCAAGTTGAATTTGGCTCAGTCATGATGAAAAGGAATGCATAACTTACATCAGGAAGTGTCATCACAAACTCGTGCAGATAAGCCTTCTTAGCAGCCTCGATAATCTCCTGCATGCTCACGGTGCGAGAATTATCTCCATACTGGATATTCTCTGCGATACTGCAGTCGAACAGCACTGGCTCCTGGGATACAATCCCAATCTGAGACCTCAGGAAGGGAACGCTGATGCTCTCAGATGGACGTCCATCGATCAGCTAGGGCAATAAGAGCAAGTCATGGTTTGATTTGGGAAACATTTTCACATTTGTCAGGAAGGGAAATCGCTTCCTAATTGTGACACAATCAAGGATTTTACATTGCTTGATCACCTTATGAGTATGAAATTGAGATATTTTTTTAATTGTAGCTTCAGCTCCTTTAGTTAATGCCATGATTATTTTAAAATAGATGTTTTCAGTTTTACTGCTTACATCTGAATCTGGCAATCGTTTTAGCAATACGTTAAGCCGTTTCGGAGGAAATACATGAAATAAGCAGTAAATGTGTTTTCATACCACTTGTCCTCCATCTGGGTCGTAGAATCGCTGCAGAAGTTGAACGCTGGTGCTCTTGCCACAGCCGCTGCTGCCCACAAAAGCGAGAGTCTGTCCTGGATGCACTGACACCTCCAGCCCCCTCAAAACCTGTGTGTCTGGCCTGCTGGGATACGTGAACTTGCACCCTTTGAATTCCACTCTGCCCTTAAAGTCATCCTGTAACAGGATGGAAGATGACAATATATTTTATAAGGCAAAAAAAGAGTCAACAATATTATTTTTTTTGCCCTTTCCTATAAAGACTGAACATTTTAAAGAATATCTGCTAAAAGCAAATGCTGGCAAATTTTAGCATGCACTGTTAACACAGTCTCATCCCAAGAAGTCATATGACTAACCTGACGTCTTGGGACGTCTTTTGACCATTCGTCAATATCCTCCTTTTTAGGGTACCCTTAAACGACGGTTATATGACAATCCTGGGACGTCATACAACTGACGCTTTACCTTTAACGTCAGTTAGGTTTAGGGGTAGGTTTAGGTCTGGGGTAGAGTTAGGATCCGATGACGTCATCTAACCGTCGTTTAAGGGTACCCTAAAAAGGCGGATATTGACGTATGGTCAAAAGATACATGCCATCCACCAGGCACTGTTTTATGCAAATGAGCGGCCGGATCGCATTAAGGGTTTTCTGTTAGAACGGTGTTGTGTTAGTGGACCCTAAGTTAATAACTAATGATCGTTGCGACGGAAGTGAATCAATCAAAACTTTGGTTTGGTAACTTTAGCTGGACAATAACTTTATTCTGCTGTAAAGCCAAAACTATCTCTGTTACTTTAATGTCCTATTATCACTGTAAAGCTGCTTTGAAACAATCTATATTGTTAAAAGCGCTATATAAATGGTGACTTGACTTGATGATCTCAAAGAAAATAGACATGCACTAAAAACCACACTTCAATTTTGGGGGAATAAAATTCATAAAAGGACAGATATCACGTACGTACGTGAGTGAGTGAGTGAGTGAGTGAGTGAGTGAGAGAGAGAGATGCATGTGTGTAACAGTATATTGGATTCGTGCATTTATTCTTAAAGTGACAGCAGCCTTTTTTTTTTTTTTTACATTTGATTCCTTATTCAATTTCTTTAATATGTCTTACCTCAATAAAAAACTGTTAGACCTACCTGAAAACCCCCCAAAGTACTGTTTATTACATTTGTCTCTTTATTCTGCTATTTTATTTATTTGTACGGCTTCTAGTAAATTGTTTATTTCTTCTTATTTTTTTACTGACTGATTACTTTTTTTGTGAATTCAATTCAACGTTTGAAATCAGGCCTGTGTTGTGTGTAAGTTATTACGCAACAAAATTGTAAAAAAAAAAAAAAAAATTCCCATTGTAAAAACAAAAATGCACTGCATGATCAAACCTTTAAGAGAGATAATTATAATTTTGGTGAAAATTTTCAAAAAAATTACCCCTCCCCCCTAAAAAAAATCCTTATTGTAAAAATCCTTTTTGGAGCATTCCTATAAATAGTTCTACATGATAAAAAGAAGGCTACAAATAGATCAATATCGGTGATCGGTATCAGCAAATACCGACGATCAGGGATCGGCTCTAAAAATCCTGATTGGAACCTTACCCTTAGTAATGGAGGAAACTTGAGGTAAAATGTAATTTTAATTTAAAAATTAAAATCATACTTGACTAGAAGTAGACCATGCAAACAGTAAAAGGAGTTAGTGGATCAACTCACATTTCAATCAGACAACTGGTAAGTGTGATTCGAAATATTGGCTAATTATGAATGGCTGCCAATGGAGAAAAATTATATTTGCCCACTAACTAAGCCATGCTAACTAGCTAAACCTTAAAAAGTTGGGTTTAGATGTCTTTAGAAGGCAAATGGTTGAAGTAAGGAAAATGGTAGAAGCTGCAGATGGGGGAAAACACAATCTCTTACCCAACTTTGTCCTTCTGTTTTGCTGATGTTAATTTTGGGAACCCTATCCAACAGTTTGAAAATTTGGGCAGCAGCAATCTTAGCCTTGGCGTAGTCTGGTGTAAAAGATGAAGCTCTGCCGAGTGCAGTCGCGCTGGTCACGAGAGCTGAAATGACTCTGAGGAACAAACACACACACCGCATCTTTTAATGACACCAAAGACTTGATCTATTTCAAACATTTCAAGTAATTCCCTTCCGTGAATAATCCTCACTGATGTTAATTTTTATATATGCAGTAATACAGATATTTATTTCCATATGTATGTTACTTTAACAACAATCTTTGTTTATATAAAAAATACCAGGCATAAGAATCATCATTATTATTTTTTAGTATTACACCACAAATGCATTCATTTCCAATTCCATATCTGCTTTAAAGCACCATCCTACAATGCAATGTATAAAAGTTACAGCTAAATGACAGCACTACGACTAACCTGAACACCATCATGTATGGAAGCCCCTCATTACTGACCAGATAGCCGCCGTATCTAAAAGAGGCAGCGAAGGCCATGAAAATGACACACTGGGAGAATGCGAAACAGATCCCGTAAACATGAGCTTTTTTCTTGGCCCCTTTATATGGTGTTTCTAGTTGCTCTTCATACTGAGACACAAAGTGTTTCTCTTTGGCCAAGCCGGCGATGGTCCTGATGTTGCTCAAAGCTTCCCCGGACACCTGTATAAACGCAGAGTACAATTTATATGCATAACACTGTATTCAATACAAAATAAAGCAAGAAATCTTACTATGAAATTAAATTTTTGACTTGTAGAAGTAAGCCAAGAACAACTCTGACTGGTTTACTGAGTCATGAGATTGTTTCAAACCAATAACTCATGACTTTGAGGCTGATTGTTGCAAGGATTCATTAAAAAGAACCAGTAATTCATTTATAAACTATACAATGGTTGCATATTAAAATGCGACATTCATGCTCTCACTGAGGCAGTAAATATATACATGCATGAGTACATCAGACCTTATTGAACATGACTTTTACCTGTCCAGCAGCCTCCAATGCATTTTTGTCCTCATTAGCAAATCCTGTCAACATTTTAGACTGAAAAACTCCAGAGAGGCCAATGAGAGGGAGGAAGCAGGTGACCACAAGACTCAGTTTCCAGCTGAAGTAATACGCAATAATGAAGGAAGCGCCGATGTTGGTCAGTGAGTTCACAATCATGCCCATCTGTGAGCCTGTAGCCTTTGGTGAAGAGTGCATTGATTAAACAACTAAACATGCAATTAACCATATAAATGATATAAATATTAAAAGGGCATATCATACAGATTTATCGTGTAATTTATCCTCTTAAGGTCTACTAGAAATATTTGTTTTTGTGTACCATAGAAAGTTCACCGATGCACATTTAAGAAACACCTGCTTCGCATTTTAAAGCGTCCTATTATGCCTTTCTTTAGTATCTAATGTTGGTGTTGAAAAGGAGCATGAAAAATGTCTTATATAAATCTATATAAATGACTGTATTGCTCATGAAGTCATAAAAAGTGAGTGTGCCACTGTGCCGACATATTGGTATTCCCAAGCATTCCTTCACGTTCTATTGATTTAACAGGAATTAATGAGAAAACATTCCCAATATTATTAATATGCAAACGTCCTAAACATTTGTATGGTTATTGGTTTAAAGTCTGGAATTTCCCCTGCTTATTAAAAGTTACATTCATCTTTGTTACAGTAGCAAATATCAGATCAGCTGAAGGACATTTATATTACAAATCATATTAATATTGCAATGAATTATGAATACAGATTTATGCTTTGTAAGGCATTTGAGCTGACCTGTGTCTTTTTAAACTTTTCCAAGATCTCCATGAGTCTGAAGTGGATGTGATCACAAAAAGTAAATAATATATACAGGATACACAACTTATTCAGAGAAATTACGCTGACTGCGTATGGATTGAAAGACATGAAGCTTTATTTCCAAGCATTTATACTGTCGCTCCAAGCAAGATGATGCGGTAAACCTTATAAACATAGTAATGTGCAACTTCGTAATAGGGGATAATATGTATTCTAATATATAATGTGTATTCTAATCAATTTCTGCTAATAATGCCAGATATAGATTCATGCTTAATATTTCCTGCATGAATGCGTGCATAAAGAGACACACCCAGTGTGCACTAGACACACCCATCTTAACCATTTCTATACATCGCTTATCCTGCCCGAAAAAACAGATGACAAATTACAGATAACGTTCGAAGTATCATTAATGTACATATATCATAACTATTCATGTGTGATTGATACGCAAATCGGGTGTTTTTAGTTCAGTGTTTTGGCTGTAAGTCCATGATGCACACTCCCAGTCTGACAGCAGTTTAGAAAGCAATGAGCAATCCAGTCATTTATTTAGATCAGTGGCTTTTACCAGCTTTACAGCATACCAGTTGAACACATTTTTGTTGTATTTTCTTTGTTTTGGCACTCACCCCCTGCACCATTGATGCATCGGTGGCTAGTCTGGTAGTCAGAGCACCAGGACTGTTAAAGGGGTCGTCGAACCAGCCAACCTCTTGCTTTAACATAGCCTGAAAGCCGACCTTCCTCAGCCGACGGGTCAACAGCTCTCCTGATTTAGCAAACGAGTAGCCCTGCAATAACATATCACAGTATCAGCGATCTGCTGTTATATAATGATACAGATTAATCATGGGAAAGGATCAAATGTAGATATGCAAACTTCATTAAAGAAGTGTGGAAATACCTGTAAGAACTGTGAAAAGAAGCTCAGGACTCCTATGATGACAAACAAAATACAAATCCCATTTATCTGCCTCCTCTGTTCATCCAGGTCTTGAATGGAGAACGTCTGAAAAAAACATCAATGATATGGTTAAAGTAACACTAAGTAGTTTTTCAACCTTCATAATAATTTCCAAGACCCTTGTGATGGTACATCGACTTAAAATAAGTTAAATGACTTGTCTGCCAAGCCTGACGGTCTGTATCGCTTTTACTGCACTGTTAACTCGGGTTGGTAGGAACCGTGCACAAAAAGACTACAAAATTCGACTGCTTTACGTCAAGAGCTACAATATCATTATTTAGTTTTTCTCGTTTCTGATGTCGCAATACATCATCCTTTCATGAAATCACGACTACAAAGGAGGCGTTTCAGGGAGTTTTGAAACAGTGCGCACTAATGATATAGAGAATAACTTTTGGAGTGACTTTGTGCTTTGAAACTTTGCAGAGCTTTTTCATGCTCGAACACCAACATTACACACTAAGGAAAGATGAAAACATAAAAAAAGCATAAAAGGTCGAAAGGTCGCTTTAATGGTCGAAAAGTCTTCATCAAAAGAATGTTAAGCATTTTGGGGAGCAGTGTTTTCGGTGGAATCAGCTTGCTTATGTTTTTCTCTTTTTATTAATCTTGCGTAAGAGAAAATATTTTATCATTGACAAAAATGATACAAGTCAAATTTAAAATCTGTACAATTTAGCTAGATTTTTACAGTTTCTGCAGAAAATGTTCTGTAGGTAATGTGAGATGTCTTTGCTTGTGGAAAACTCTTCTGTAGAAAACGTTAGTGGTGTTTGCTAGGATGTTAGGCTTTAGATGTCATTAAACCATAGGATGTCGTTCATAGTGCTTCATAAGTTATTGCTTACCAGGACAAATCAAAAGAGCTCATCACCAGGTTTCTAGAAATAGCTTGGATCCTTTATGTACTATACCATTCAAAAGTTTGGGATCGGAACGATTTTTTAAAATGTTTTTGAAAGAAGTCTCTTATGCTCACCAAGGCTGCATTTATGTGAACAACATACAGTAATATTGTGGAAAAATTGTAACATTTAACTATTTGTTTTCTATTTGAATACATTTTTAAATGTAATGTATTGCTGTGATGCAAAGCTGAATTTTCAGCACTCACCCCAAGGATTTCACTGAATAAAAGAGCGTAGATGGGGTTGACCGATCCATTGATGGCAGCACCTAAAGATCCCATCAGCATATACGGCCACTCAGGACGGTTATACTTCAGGATTCGTGCCACAGGAGCCGGTTCAATGACCTCTTCAGCATCACCTTTGCCTTTCTGCAAGACGAGATGGAGAACTTTAGATAGATATAGAAAAGACAGTGTTATTACATAATAACAAGAGAGTGTTATTACATGGCGATACTATTCAGTTCCAGACCTTGTTGTTTGCTTGAGTTTCCTCCATTTCGAAAAGGTCTGAGTGGAATTCAAATTTCCCAGAAATGGCATCCGTAATTTTATTTGACATCTGAGAATGAGATCGCTGTCTCAAAGACCGCCTATAGGAAAGGCATTTTAATTAAAAAAGAGAACATTTTGGACACTCTCCTCAAGATAATATTAAACATGAGGCGTTCAGTACCTTAAGCTGCTCTCATAGCTTCCTCTGCTGAAGCTTCTTACTCTCTCAAGTACATCCTCCTCTGGACTGGTGATCTCAGCAGCTGTGGGATTCAATATTGTGTAAGTGTTTAAAAGAAACAGATCATTAAAAATAAATTGAAATACTGTCATTCACCCTCATATCGCACTTGTTTTCCATGGCCTATAATTAAGGTTGGCTGGTTTTACTATTTTCCATTGAGTCTGATACGGTTTTTACCACTCCTGGTTCTTTCCATATTTTGAATTTGATTCTGCCTTGCCACCTCTGATTTACTATTTTTTTTTAGTCTAATACGTTTTGCCATTTCTGACTTATTTTATACTGTTTTGCTGCTCCTGCTTTAAGGCTGCTCTTAGCTTTGCTGCGCTTATTTGTGTTGTGTTATGCAGGTATTATTTTCTTTGAATTCTGCTTTTCTGTAAAGCACTTTGGTCAGCCAGTGGCTGTTGTAAAATGTGCTTTATAAATAAAATGAACTTGATCTCATTTCATTCAAAACCTAGTATCTTCATGCAGATATTTTGCTTTAAAATTCCCAAAAAGGACAACAGACCAATATGCATTACCTATTGCATTTCTTTAGAATAATGTACTGTAATAATATACTGTACATACACAGTTGTAAACTTAAATGAATATTAAATAGAATATAACATTTTCAAAATAACAAAATCATCCCTAACTGGGAATCTGGCAAAAAAGTATCAATAATAAAAATTAAAGTTGCTGCAATTTTTCCCCCCTAATAAACTAAACACAATAACAAACGCTGTCATGTATCTTGCATTCGGAGGCATAATCATGTGAGACACTTCTGGTAGGTCATTATATCAAATTACTTTGATGACAGGCACAGTTTAGCACAGGACATTTGAGATGCTGTGCAATGAGATTGGTCTGCTGGTTAGTCCAGTTACCCAATCACATCCTCTGTTGAGGCAAAATCACAGTGTTTTGTTGCACAGAGGAATTTATTCTGTAAATGTGCTTCCATCATAGTTTATGCACATGTCCATGTCTTCTTAAATTCATAAGTTTGCATTTTGCCTTTTCCATTGAGCGTTTTTTTTAAGCGTCATCCAAAAATTCGCATTAAAATACAAGGAAGGATATGATGCATGAAAGTCATTGATTAAATGTTGCAAAATGTCTCCATTCGTGTTTCACAGAAAAATACCAGCATGCAGGTTTGCTTGATTGCATTTTTTGGTGAGCAATTACTATGGCAAGTATGCAAACAATTTGAATTCCTGGATAAGACTCCCAAAACTCCCTGTACTCACTTTTCTCTGGTTTATCAGTGTTTATATCCTTTCCTTGACTCTGGAGAGTGACTAGGGTGAAGTACACTCCCTTTCTGTCCAGTAACTGGCTGTGTGTGCCTCTCTCTATGGCACGTCCATGCTCAAAGCCCACGATCACATCGGCGTTGCGGATTGTGGACAGACTGTGTGAGATGCTGATAGTCGTTCTTCCCTGTTGAGCCTAAAAACGTCATTGAATGAGTGTGTGCAACAACAAGTACATAATATCCAGTGAAATATATAGGTGTGGTTGCTATGTTGTTCTGGGTGGCTGCTAGGGTGTTGCTTAGTGCTAAAGGTGTTCTAATTGGTTGCTGGGTGCTTACAGTGTTCTAAGTGGTTGCTAAGGTGTTGCTGGGTGCTTGTTAAGTGTTCTAAATGGTTGCCAGGGAGTTGCTTAGAACACCTTAAGCTCTAAGTGGTTGCTGGGGTGTTGCTGGGTTCTTGAGGTATTCTAAGTGGTTGCTAGGGTGTTACTGGTTAATTTTTTCTGAGTGGTTGCCAGGGTGTTGCTTAGTGCTTAAGGTGTTCTAATTGGTTGCTGGGGTGTTTCTGGGGGCTTGCAGTGTTCTAAGTGTTTGCTAATGTGTTGCTGGGTGCTTGTTAAAATGTTCTAAATGGTTGCCAGTGTGTTGCTTAGTGCTTAAGGTGTTCTAAGTGGTTGCTGGGGTGTTGCTGGGTTCTTGAGGTATTCTAAGTGGTTGCTAGGGTGTTGCTGGTTGCTTTTTTCTGAGTGGTTGCCAGGGTATTGCTTAGTGCTTAAGGTGTTCAAATTGGTTGCTGGGGTGTTGCTTGGTGCTTACAGTGCTCTAAGTGGTTGCTAAGGTGTTGCTGTGTGCTTGTTAAAGTGTTTTAAATGGTTGCCAGGGTGTTGCTTAGTGCTTAAGGTGTTCTAAGTGGTTGCTGGGGTGTTGCTGGATTCTTGAGGTATTCTAAGTGGTTGCTAGGGTGTTGCTGGTTGCTTTTTTCTGAGTGGTTGCCAGGGTATTGCTTAGTGCTTAAGGTGTTCAAATTGGTTGCTGGGGTGTTGCTTGGTGCTTACAGTGCTCTAAGTGGTTGCTAAGGTGTTGCTGTGTGCTTGTTAAAGTGTTCTAAATGGTTGCCAGGGTGTTGTTTAGTGCTTAAGGTGTTCTAAGTGGTGACAGGGGGTTGCTGGGCGCTTACAGTGTTCTAAGTGATTTGCTGGGTGGTTGCTAGAGAGTTGCTGGGCGTTTGTTAAGGTGTTATCAGTGGTTGCTAGGGTGTTGTTGGGCACTTAAGGAGTTCTAAGTGATTTGCTGGGGCTTCTTAATGTGTTTTAAATAGTGATTAGACTTTTGCTTATGATTGTCAGCTACAGAAAATCCATTAATCCACTCAGTTAGGAGAGATATACTTTAGCAATTCAGGGTAGGATGGAGTTTGGTGGATGTAGCTTTAAAATTTAGTTTCAGTTTAAAGGGATACTCCACTTTTTTTGGAAATAGGCTAATTTTACAACTCCCCCAGAGTTAAACAGTTGAGTTTTACCGTTTTTGAATCCATTCAGCCGATGTTCTGATATTTAGAAGAATATCAGTAACCAGACAGTTTCTGGTCTCATTGACTTCCATAGTAGGAAAAAATATATACTATGGAAGTCAATGAGACCAGAAACTGTCTGATATTCTTTTAAATATCAGAAAATCGGCTGAATGGATTCAAAAATGGTAAAACACAACTGTTTAACTCTGGGAGAGTTGGAAATTAGCCTATTTCCAAAAAAAGTGGAGTATCCCTTTAAGGATGTTATGAAACTCACCTTGTCCAAGGCCTCCTGTACGGTAGCCTCACTCTCATTATCCAGCGCTGATGTGGCCATGTCTAACAGGAGGATTCTGGGATTCCTGACCAGCGCTCGAGCAATGGCGATTCTCTGTTTTTGCCCTCCACTCATTTGTCCACCACCCTCGCCGACCAGTGTTTCAAATTTCTGCACAAAACAACAGAGTGCCATACAACTTATTTAGTTTGATTATGCAACGCTAAGATAAAAAATATATTTTAATTGAGTTTTTTTTTAAGGGATACAACTCTAGAAAAATGCCATTTATTGTCATCATGCACGTCCTCTGTCACTTTGTGTATTTTATCAGTAAGGTAATGCATGTGATCTTGTACAGTATTTGGCACCTGAGGAAGATCCATGATGAAGTTGTAAGCATTGGCCTGTTTGGCGGCTTCTATAATCTCTTCCATGGTGACTCCACGCCGGCCATATCGGATGTTCTCAGTGATCGTAGTGGCAAACAGAACTGGCTCTTGTTCCACTATTCCAATAAGGGAGCGCAACCACTGGATATTCAGACTTCTGATGTCATGACCATCCAGAGTGACCTACACATGACAACAATAAATGCTGATACAAAACCACATTTTCAACAGTAGATTTTAGATTTACTGCATTAAACTGGCATTTATACTATCTTTTAACAACTAAGATGAAATAAGATATATTTTCTTTTGCGTTATTCATTTTATTATTAATTCATTGGAAATAATTGATAAAATTCTTTAAGGAGTTTGAACTAGTGTTTGTATTGTTAAATAAAACTAAAACTAATTGAAATAAAGCTGAAATAAAATAAAATATAAATATTAGAAGAAAATTTGCTAAAACTGAAATGCTAATAACTGACAAAAATCACATAACAAACTGACTAAAACTCAAACCAAAATTAAAATGAAAACCGAAAATATAAAAACAAAAGCTAATTCAAACTAATAATAATAATAATTAGTATAATAATATAAAAATACTGTACCATTCCTTCTTTTGGATCGTAGAACCTCTGGATGAGTTGGATCGCTGTGCTCTTTCCTGATCCACTGGGTCCAACAAATGCAGTCGTCTCGCCAGATTTGACCACAACATTCAAATCATATAATATCTGAGCACAAGACAAGGTCAGTCAATACTGGATAGAATTTCACTGTTTAATGCAAATAATATAGTAGGATAAATGCTAAAAACATAACCCACTTTTACTTCAGGACGGGAGGGATAGTTGAAGTGAACGCTATGGAATTCAATGTCACCTTTAACTTTGTCTAACGTATGACCTTCTTCTGAGAAGCAATCGATTTCTGGTTCCTGTACGGGAACAGGACGTGACAGTGATTAATCTTTCCCTGAAGCTGAAAGAATTAAATTCATTGATTTTTGTGAGAAGAACTGTGAGTGTGTGTTATTCTCACCCTGTCAATAGTGTCAAATATAATCTTGGCTGCAGCCCGACCCGAGGCAAACGCCTCAAGACAAGGAGAAGCCTGGCCCAGATTCATGGCACCCATAAGAACACCAAAGAAGACCTGTGGAGAATAGAAACATTTAACCCCGGTTTCACAGACAAGGCTTAAGATAGTCCTAGACTACAATGCATGTTTGAGCCGTTTTAAATAAACGCAACTTGCAATCTAAAAATATGTGCCATTGTTTTGTCTCAAGATGCACACCAGTAATGTTTTTTTAAGGCACGTATATAGAAGCTACTTAAATGTCCTATTTAATCAAAGCCCTGTCTGTGAAACCAGGCCCTAATCATTAAATCATTAATTTACTGAATGTCTAAAATTCTGTATCATTCTTTTTATTTATAATTTATTTTTAATTAAAATATATATATATTATTTATGATTTTTTAAAATCACTTTTAAGTATTTTGAATTACCATATGAATAAACTTGCCTTGCCTAAATAAACTGGAAAAATGTCAGAACAATAATCAATGTTCTATAAAATGACTGGTCAAAAAATCAAAAAAAATAAGGCAACACTTTATTTTACAGTGTCCTTGTTACACGTTAAATGTAGTTACTGTAGTAATAACAGTAAATTATGCATAGTTGTGAGCAACTAACCCTAAAGCAACCCCTAACCCTAACTCTATGTAGTTGCGCATGCATAATTACACTGTAACAGACACCTTAAAATAAAGTGTAACCAAAAATAAATATAATATACTATAAAATATAATATAATTTCAACAATGATATAAAAAAACAAAATGAAAATTGTCGTAATTTATTTAACCCATTGTAAGGTTTTCATTCTGTTTTGCAGACTTTTAGGGGCCGTTTACATAACACCGTTTTCAACTAAAAATGTTTTAGGCAATTCATTTACATGTCAGCTGCATTTCGGGGGACTGAAAATGCAAACTTTTGAAAACGATATGGTCCGTCTAAACTACAAAAACACAAATTTGGGAAAATGGTGACATCGTGCACATAATATGTTCAGTCTATAGTTGTGTAGTGTTTCTTTACAAAGTGATAGCAGAATACAGCGTTTCTAGTCGTTTTCCCGGATCCGTGTGAACGGGGATCATTTTGACAACGTTGTCATCTTTACGCAAAAAATGAAAAACTTTTCCGTTTTTAGTACACTGTAGTTATGTAAACGTACCATCAGTTTGTATTACCTTATGTGTTCTGTTCCAGTTTCCTTTTTTCCCCTCATTATTTGTTTCAATTTCATCACCTGTTTCTAGTTGAGTTGCGCATTATCTTGTGTAAATTTAAGCCCTGAGTTTTGTTCAGTTCATTGGCCTGTATTGTCTGAGTGTAAACCAAAGCTGTTAATGTTTATCCTATCTTATGAATTATCTTCTTTGTTTTGCTTATTAATAGTTTAATCAGCTGATGTTAAGATCCACCTCTCGCTGCTTCTCCATCATCTTTGTCTGCCTTGCCAAACGTAACACCCATGTCATTCCAAAACTTTTATGTTTTCTATGCAACTCAAAAGACTTACTTTTGATACGACAGTTTACAATGACCTCAAGCTCCACATAAGACAAAAATAGAAGTCCATATGACTTGTGCACTATATTCTAACTCTTCTGAAGTCATATAATAGCCTTGTCTGAGGTAAAGACCAACATTTCAGTTGTAAAGATTCTTCAGAATTTCTCCTTTTGTGTTCACACTTGTAAGTCATACCTGAACGAGGCCTCCGGGTGTGAGCTCCTTGGTTTCAATGACCAGTTTTGAGCCGTACCAAAAAGCCAGAGCGTAACACAGGAATATGATGCACCAGAGGTAGCCCTGAAACACACCGATGATCGCGCCCTTCTTAATTCCCCACACCTGCGCCTCGATGAGGTTCTTGTCATATCTGTGGGGAAAAAAATCACTTTACAGAGGCGATTTGTTTTTATGAAAAAGCACCCAGAAAACTGTTGACTTAATCATTCATAATCAATTGTATACAAATTGACTAAACAATAATTAATCTTAGATTGATGAGCTATACTATTAAATGCCTTTTCTTTTTTTTGCACAAGTTGAAAGAAATGAACTGGTAACACTTGATACAAAGGTCTAGTTATTAACATTAACACATTATTAGTTAGTTAATTTTCTGTTTTTCTGTGTTTTCAGTTTCTATTACACATCTTCTGAAAGAGTACTGAATCTCTGATTTAAAACACAAATGAAAAAAAGCAGAAACAAGCGATATCATATGTAAGCAGATGCAAAATAATTCTTGTGTTACGCTGCACGTTTGAGCTTCCACAAGAACCAATGTGTTTCATTCTTGTATGTCAAGCAGGTTCGGTTGAGCTTCTGTTTATGTTCGCTGATCAATGTTTATATCTGAATAAAAGCCTAAATTAAATCTGTTCAATATGCAAAGCGATCGATTCTCTTCATAAAATTGGGACTAAACCGCTCAATTCATGGATTCGTTTTATGAACTTGTTGAAGCGTCAAAGTGGTAGTTGAGTAGCCGTCAATGGACAGAAATCTCTCAGATTTCATTAAAAAAATCTTCATTTGTGTTCTAAAGATGAATGAAAGTCTTACGGTTTTGGAACAACATGAGGGTGAGATATTGATGACAGAATCACCCTCCCTTTTATTATTTCAACCCCTTCATTTCAAGCATAATCCACATAATTTCAGATGGATGAAAGTGCAGTGTTTTCTGATTAAATATCCTGTTTGATTGTGAGTATCCAGAAGTGAAGACACTGACAGAGAGAGGGCATGCTGTACCTCTCGGCCTCTTTGTGCTCTCCTCCAAAGGCAGCCACCGTTCTGATGGAGGAAAGGACTTCATCGGCCACCGCTCCGGCTTTAGCATAGGCCTTCAATTCACGACCCGTCAGCCTCGCCACAGCCTTCACATGGATAAAACATGTTTTACACTGAACAAAATTATAAACGCAACACTTTTGTTTTTGCCCCCATTTTTCATGAGCTGAACTCAAAGATCTAAGACTTTTTCTATGTACACAAAAGGCCTATTTCTCTCAATATTGTTCACAAATCTGTCTAAATCTGTGTTAGTGAGCACTTCTCCTTTACCGAGATAATCCATCCATCCCCAATATGCTGCTCAAGAAACATTTCTTCTTATTATCATTGTTAAAACCGTTTTTGCTGCTTTATTTTTTGGGGAAACTGAAAAAGTGAACAAAATTAATACTTTTATCCAGCAAGGATGCATTAAATTGAGCAAAAGTCACAGTAAAGACATTTATGTTACAAAAGATTTCAAACAAATGCTGTTCTTTTGAACTTTCTATTTATCAAAGAATCATGAGGGGAAAAAAAATCCATAAAAAATTAAGCAGCACAGCCGTTCTCAACATGATGATAATAATAATAAATGATTAATATTTTTTTATCATGTGACACTGAAGACTGAAGTAATGAGCAGCTTTGCATCACATGAATAAATTACATTTTTAAATATATTACAATAGGAAACAGTTATTTTATATTGTATCACATTTTAGTAAGTTTGTACTGTATTTTTCACCAAGTAAATGCAGCCTTGGTGAGCATAAGAGACTTTTCTCAAAAGCACCACATTTTTGACCGGTAGTATACGCATTTATGCAAAGCGACTTACATTGCATTCAAGGTACTGTACATTGAATTCTACAAGTGGTTCATCTCCTTCGTATTAAACTATCTGTGGTGATACCAACCATTGCCATGAGTCCTGCAGCCAGTCCTATGAGAGGACTCACTGCTATAACCACCAGCGTCAGCTTCCATCCGCCAATGAATCCCACCATGAAACCAAATATGAATGTTGAGATCCTCTCAATGAAGATGGACACCTGGTCTGCTATAGCGTTGTTGATTTTGTTAATGTCACTACATGAAAAAAGAAGTCAAAAACATACTAAATAATGCAACTTCCTAAATTACCGTCGATAGAAACCTCTAATCACTCTTCAAAATGCACGTTTTGAGGTTTTGATATTTAACACCATGACAGATTCATGAACATAGCTAACAATAGTGTAAGATCGCACAGAAAGACTTGAATATTACTCAGATATTCTCGTGTTCAGCTCCCCGACGGAGTTGCAGTCGAACCAGCCGATCTCCATGCGCATTATCTTCCTGAAGTACATTTTTCGGATGCGTTGGATCTGTCTGGCGGCAGCAGAAACCCAGAGAGCGATCTGAAACCAGAGTGCATGAATACTGTCAATTCACAAACTTTCTTCTTGAGGTTCTCCTGCAGACCTGCAGCACGATTGAGATGAATAGATGTGTATTAGGACCCGGATTGCATCTCTACTAAATAGACATTAATATTGGATCAGTTCCTTGAAGTGCATTCATCTAGTACAGTAAAAAGATTTTCTTGTACCTGAAAGTAACTAAGGATAAGGACTCCAGCTCCAATTCCAACATAGTAAAATGCAAACTTGGTCATCTCAGCCTCAATATCCACACTGTAGAGAGAGAGAGAGCATTTACAATATACTGTATTACTGTATAATGCAATTATGTATAATTTGATTACGTATTACATCTGTGCATTCGACAAATGCATATGCAAAGTGACACATTTTACAATGCTTGTACTATCCTGTATGTATGTACTGTATATATCCTATCCATAAATCACACCCTATACCTTTAACAGCCAACTAATACTCTAATGAGAGCTAGTTGACATGTAGTTGCAAAGTTACTTATAGATAGTAGAATGTCCAGAGTGGACTACATCCTTGGCTCTTGCACAGAACAATACATTTTCCTCAAGTAGGTTCTAGTAGAAAGTTTTTTGTGAGGACAGAATCTTTTGTATGCCTCAAACGGTGTCCTGAACATCCTCACTCACCCACAGTATGTGGTAGTGTTGTCCGGCCGCTCGGCCACAGACCCGTTCAGCCAGGTAATGGTGTTATTGATGCAGGTTTTGTTGGGGTCGGTCAGTTCTTGAACCTCGAGCTCATACTCCACAAAGGTGTTGGTCATCATGCCATACACCAGCAGCATGAGAGGGGACGCAGCGCCATGAACCAGAGCGCACACGCTTCCCACCGCCATCATCAGGCCTTCCTTCCATGTGGCAAAGCGGAACTGGGCAGAGGTCACATACAGTGATGTATGAGAAAAATCAAGAACTAGATCAATCTGAACCGCAGAATCATATCGAGAAACTTACCAGCTGAAAGAATCCGACGGTCAGAGCTTTCTCTTTTGTTTCGTCGCTGCCCTTCCTTCAAACACAAAAAGAATTCAGATACATTTTGTAACTGAAAATTGATTTTCATGCACAACATTTTGATTAATCTTTTTTAAAAAGCTGTATTTCATTTTAGAGTCAAGCCTAGGCCTCATGAAAACAATTTTTGAAATGATGGATGCCATTTGGTGGACACACTGAGCATTTTAAAAATTCAAATCAGATATATGTAATCTGAATTTATTAGTGTGTACGTGTATAAAAGTGTGCTTGTGTGTATGTGTCTGTTTTGCACTCTTGATGTTTTATAGATTCACCCCTTCACTGTTGTGTGCTTTTTTTTCTGGATCGTGGCTGATTTGTAGATTGTACACACAAAAAAACTCTGTATTGTCACATTTTTGCCAATTTCCCATTCATTTTCTATGGGGCTCCATTTGGACCCGAAGGTCCTGAGTGTGACTATTTTTTTTACAACCACTTAGACTATTCAAATCCTGTTGCCAATTTTTTTTGGGTGTTCATATACCAAGTACCAACAAAGTCACCAAATTTCGGACCATTCCGATGAAGCTATGATTTTTTTTATTTTATTTTTTTTATTATTTAAACGCTTCGGGACCATTTGGGCCGAAGGACCCCAGAGGGTTAAACAAACATAATTTGTTCATGTAACTTCAACATCATGGAAGTCATTTTAAGCGATCCAAATCCAAATAAATGTTAAATGAACACTGAAGCAGTGTTAAAGTTAATGAGATAATTAAGTGAATAATTGAGTGATGATTGAGCATTATTGAAGACACCTGATGTTAACAAGCAGAATCACTGAAGGAGAAAACCAGAATTTTAAAGTCGCCATTATGGAGATTAGTGTTTGCTTTAGTTGGGCTCTTGACCCCCACATTATTAACTTTATATTTTGTCTGGCTGCTGTACATGAGTTATAACAGCCAGATAATCAAATAGAAAAGGTGATCTGATGATGTTGGTTGTGTTTTAATATAATCATTATATCACAATCATTTGACCTGAATCACTGAACTCATACAGAAGCCAATTTCTGAATTAAGTTTATCTTATGGATTATAGCAGAACTGTCCTTGTAGAGCATACCATTTTTAACCTTTTCAATAAAATCCAAATGATCAAATCAATTACAAAAAAAAAAACCCTTAAAAAAGTATTTCAGGTAGGCACATATTGACATTAAGAATCAGCGTATGAATCTCAACAATGGTGACAAACAGATCAGCCTCTGAACATAAGCTCATTATTTATTCATGCAGCAATGCATGATGGGAGCCATGAATGAGTTTTGATTGGTGGCACCCAGAATGCACTGCAACATGCTTTATAATTGTCAAGAGCCCAACTAAAACAAACACTAATCTCCATAATGGTGACCTGATAATTACGTTTTTCTCCTTCAGGTGATTCTGCTTGTTAACATCAGGTGTCTTCAATAATGCTCAATCATCACTCAATAATTCACTTAATTATCTCATTAACTTTAACACTGCTTCAGTTTTCATTTAACACTCAGCTCAGAGTTTAATTGGATCGCTTAAAATGACTTCCATGATGTTGAAGTTACATGAAAAAATTATGTTTGTTTAACGAAACCCAGTTATGTGGAACCGGTGAAACCTGTTTACATAAAAAAGTTAAGTAAAGCCAACACATCATTTTTTTTTGAGTTTGGTGTGTTCAGTGTTTTATACAAGATTTCAAATGTTCCATTACTTTTCAACATCATGGCTGTAGATAAAGCAGGCTATTAAATTTATGGCATTAAATTTAAAATTAACATTTAAAAACAATTGAAATTCCATTGAAATCACGTTGATCCTTAGTTTAGTTGAAATTTCAACATTGTTTCAATATTCCTGATAATTGAAATACCATTGAAATTCCGTTGATCAATGGACAGGATTTCAATGTTTCAATTTTAAAACAGGGTGCAAAATTATGTAGAATCAACATCAGAGTTCGATGTTGATTCAGTGACTTATAATGTTGACAACAGAATGTTGATTTAACAGTTTCAATAACAGTTTTCTATCTGGGAGGTGTCTTGCTACGGTGCAGCTCGGACCCCGACTACTCAGGATCATATTTCCTAAGTTTTTGCAGTGCCAAGTTTGAGGTTGTTTTGAATAAATGCAAAAGATATCGTTAAATATATCGCTAAAAGAAGCACTTAGAAGGTTGTGGTTTAAAAATAAACATTCTGACGTAAACACTCTGTCAGCTAAAGAATAAGTCAGCTATACATTTTACTTCTGAATGTTATATTTTATTCACGGCCATCTTTGTAGAATAGTTCACTGTGTAGCCTGCTCCCTGAATCATTGTGCTTATTCATTTGTGGATGTTAACTGAATTTGTAAGTCAGCTATGCTCTTTACTTCTGAATATTATATTTAATTCTGGTGCTTAACGTTATCGCTACTGTTTAGTAGCCTATGCTATTCACCAACTAAACATGCACGTGAGACTGGGTTGAAACATATATCCTATTCAATGCACTCACAGTCTCGTTTACGGCCATTTGTATTAGGCTATAACCTATTCACAAACAGTTTGCTCAAGCATAGCATTTTCTCTGAATCCACTGTGTGCTCTCTGAATCGTGTAGTTAAATTTTCCATATTTATTGTATCATTAAGTCAGTATCAGTATTTGTTTTCTACCATGCACAAATAAAAATGTCACTGAACTTTAATAATTTTGTTCAGCGTAGTATTCAGTTATTCTGTCAACAGGAGTTTTGGAGTTGCTGGGATTGTTTTTATTTTCCTAATTTTAGTTTTTCTATTCCCATTTTTAATCGAGAACCACTTCATATTATCAACACACTTAACAACAACATCTAAAGCACTAATCCAATCAATAAAATATTAAGAAATATTTCTCATAAATGGTAGCATTCTTGTTATATCATGCATAAATAATATGGATCAGTTTAGGTCAATACATAACAGGATACTCACTTGAGATCAGCATCTGTTTTTTAAGAAAAGTATGTGATAGAAAATTAGTTGCACTGAGTAAAACATCAAAATCTAAAATGTTTTTTCTTTATTATTAATTGAAATGTAATTGCAGATATTGAGCAATTAAAATTAGACATGCATGCAGTGCACTACAGTTCTTACCTTTATCAGCATTGTGTGATGTTGTGTTTTTACTTTTATTCTTCTTCATTCTTTAGTTTGGCTGCATCTGAAATGTTATTTTACAGAGGAATAACTTTAGTTATTTTCAACCTCTCAACAACGGCATCAAATAACTTCTCCTTATGCCAAAAACACAACATTTAGTATTATCTGTAGGAGAACTGAAGAGTTAGTAATGCTAAGCTCTTTTTTTCCTTTACAGAGAACTTCTACATGCTATTATTAACCCGGCTCTTCATAATGATTATATAACAGAGCTAGTTACTGAATATTATGAGACCTGCACTGATTATGTCTGATGAATTATAACAGGATAATTAAAACATTACTGGAAAATTAAATCCATAAATACAAATATAAAAATGAGACAACTGCTGCAATCCAGATTTAGAAGGAAAGGTTCTATACACAACTCTGTCAGGTGAAGCTTTTAGGTGTTTTTTATTATTGGAAGAATTAAGCATACTAGAAAAAAAAATAACCCATTAAACATGAAAATATTAATGCAATCATTTAAGATCTTTCTCATTAAATAAAACCTTTTTGGCATAAAGGGTTCTTTAAAATTGAGTCCAAGAGTTCTAGAACACCATTGAACCTTTTTTCTAGGTTCTAGCAGCTCATATCATTTTGTTTTGCAAGAAAAATGTGAGATTTGAGATTTCAAACTGTATAAGACACTGCTGTGATCTTTCCTGAAACTCTATTGCCATCTTTGTCTTGAGAAAAAAAAAGTGAAATGCAGGCGAAAGTCAATCTCACTGCCAACTATTGAGACATCAAAAAGGTCTCATTTGTGTTATTTTCTATTTCCAAATAGACTTCATGAAACATTTCAAATGCCCAGTTACACTGCTCAATCAAATCATTTAAACTGTTATAGTCTTTTTTTTGTAATGGAGAAAGTAAGAAGGATTGGTTCATACCTGTTGTGCTGAGCTGCTCTCAGTGGCGATTCTCTCATGTCAGAGGGGCTCTTCTATCACTGCAGTCAGTCACACCTCCAACACTATCTATTTGACTGATAAGACATTACCTGATCTCAGCCTGGCAAGGTCAAGGTGTGCACAGTCTGTTCTCCAAACAGAGATTTGAGTGATGGTGGTGTGTTGGGGGGTGGGATGGGGTGTCATGTTAAAGTGTTAATAAGTTGCCAATGTGATTTTTTTCCTGATATTGGTCACACTGATCACTGACCAAATTTACTGCTTATTATTAACGTCCTCTCACAGACAACAGTAATAAATTGGGTTGAATGACCGTTGGGTTGTTGGTTTATTAAGACAAGCATATAAGATTGGGCTTTCTTCACACTGATCACTGGCCAAATCACATTGAGATTTACTGCTGATTATTAACGTCATCTGACAGACAACAGTAATAAATTGGGTTGAATGACCGTTAGGTTGTTGGTTTATTAAGACAAGCATATAAGATTGGGCTTGCAATTTTGGGTACTCCTCCTCACGCCGTATGCACATGTCCATCGGTGGAGAGAGGGGGTTTGGGAGCAGGGCGAGGACCAAGGCTGGAGAAGGAAAGAACACAAGAGGAGCCAGTGTAACGGAGGCCAGCTAATAGTCGCTGTGCGAGTAAAACCTCACTTCCCTGACCTTAAGAGGGGCTCTAGCGACTGACGATTGAAGACCACGCCGGAGACCTGGGTTTGAGGCCCGCACAGAGCAGTGTGAGGAGGACTATGGGTGAGGGGTTACATTGGTGCCATGGAACGGAGGGGAGTGAGGTTTAGTGGGGTGAGTGTAACGGAGGCCAGATAGTAGGGGCTGTGCGAATAAAACCTCACTTCCCTGATCTCAAGATGTGCTCTAGCAACTGACGCAAGAGGCTGCAGTCCTTAGCCTCCAAATTAGAGCACCTGATTCCCACGCCGGAGATCCGGGTTTGAGGCCCGCACAGAGCTGGGTGAGTAGGGCCTGGGTGAGGGGTTACACCAGCAGAGGTGAATACAACGGCAGAACTGGTGGAGGGAGGAACCAAGGTAGACCCTCGATGGTCTTCCTGGATAGAGCCTGGGCTGGAGCAGGACGAGGTGAAGACCCAAATGAAACTCCAAGAACAATGGCCCAGGGCAACATCACAGGCCTGAAGGGCCAAGGTGACGTTTTCAGCTCAGGTGACCGTGGCGGATGGGCAACACCAGAGGGAGCGGGGACCCAGGCAGAAGTGGAGGGAAGGAGGAGCCCGGTGGAGCAGAAGGGGAGGGAGACTGAGGCACAGCCGGAGGTGTCATTCTGGTTGCAGCAAAACCAGAATGACGAGAGCCCAAGGTGTAACTGGAGGGACGAGGGAGCCCAGTGGAGCCTGAGTGATGGCGGACCACTGTGGATCTGAGGGAGCGCAGAGCCGAAGGACTGACATGTCGGACTGGAGAAATGGGCCTGGAGGTTTAGCCAAGGGATCTGATTCACAGAGCCATGCCGGAGGTGAAGGAGCCCGAAGCGAAGCCAAAGAGCTTGCAGGAGTCAGCGGCTGGGGCTGTGCCAAGAGCTGCGAAGCACCAGCGGGACAGGCAAATCATCCAGAATCATAGCTGACTTAACCGGAGAAGAAAGCTCAAGGGTGAGGGAGAGGGTGGGAGTTGGCTCCGGTATAAAATCAATGAGCCAGTCATCTCCATCTGGCCCCGGGGTGGATTGTTCAAACAGCTATGTCACCGTGATGGACATGGCGATATTCTCTGGCCTAGGGATGGATATGGCAATGGCTCTGGGACAAACCCTTTGGCTGGCTATGACTCTGTGGTTGGAGGGGGCTCACACTCATGGTCCCCGGCAGGTTTTCTCTGGTTGTCCAGGACTCTCCGGTCTGGGACAACAAGCCATGTCTGGAGTGGACAGGGAGATGGCTGCCGAAGGTGTTGAGTGTCTGAGTTGATGGCATTGTCCTCCATGACTGCAAACCCTTAAGGCACAATCCACAAACTTGGCAAAGCGACAGTCCTCCTCCCTCATCAGCAGCATCTGTCATGTCATCCATTCCACTCCAAAAGAGTTTAAGGGTTTCATCATCCCTGCACGCCTCGTAAATATCCAGAAACTCCACCACCTATTCCTCTATTCTGCAGGTAACAGTCCCACTCAATTTTACATTAATTTTAAGGGTCAGTTATTCTGTCACAGTTGTATGGTTGAATCCAACACGAAGGAGTCAGGAATTCACTTAAATAGTCTTTAATCCACGAACAGAATTACACAGGAGAATAAACACATTTACCAAACGTACACAAGGACAATGACATGGAACAGAACAAAACAGAGTTATAAGCTGTGTAACATAATGATCGACAGCTGAACATAATCAGTAGGCCTAACTAAGGAGACTGAATTAATCAAGGCTAAACTGAACTGAAGCGCAAGAAACAAACACATAAGAAAAGACAACTAAACAAAACATAATCCTGACAGCTGTGATGATTTTTTTTGTTGTTGTTAGAATCATGCCACTATAAAAACAAGCTCTATAAAGTACCATTTGGTTCCAGTGTCATAACAATAGCTATTTTGAATGTCCCCCCTTATGTACAATTGCATTCAGACTGGATTAATAAATGCATCATGATCATAAATGGTGATAGTTTAATAGCCTAGCGGTCATTCAACCCCTTTGGTGACATGTCATCTCCAAAACATATAAATAATCAACAACTGATTACAAATCTCATACTTATCCCCACTATCTGAATCCAGTTGAAACATGTATGCTGTGTTTGGTTCTGTTTTCCCTGTGCCAGTCATTTGATCCAGTTTCCCCCGAGTGTCTGATTATGTATTCTGTTCACCTGGTGTTCTATTAATTAACTCATCATCAGTCCCTGTGTATTTATCATGCATTCCTCATGGATATAATTAGCATGATAATACAGACACAAATACATACACACAAAGTGTAAGGTAAAAAGTAATTAGTTATAGCTACTAATTACATCTTCAGCAGAGTAATTAGATTACTGTACACATTCTCTCTAAAAGTATTGCATTACTAATTACTTCCTAAATCAACCTCAACTGGTTAAACAATACCAAAGGATAGACATGAAACTGCTATTATTGAACAGACCAAAGTATTTGAAGATTGTAAGGATTTAAATGTTTATGTTAAATCCACTATTGTTATATTTAGAATTGTTCTGTAGCTGAGTCTATACAGTAATTAATTAAATTACATCAGAAGTAACTTTAATCAAATTACAGAAAAAAATAAGAGTAATCCCTTACTTTACAGTAATTCAATTACAGTATTATTGAGTTACACTCAACACTATATAGTTCTGCTATTTTTACTTTTTATTTTTAGAGCCTTAAAGGCAAATTTATGATGCTAATAAAATGTATGGTGTTACATCCTAGTAAATCCTTATCGAAACTGTACATTTACAAAACCTCTTAAATTAAATATCTGAAAATATATCATAAGTAAAATTTTGATTTTCGTACACAACCAATAAAGAGAAATACCAAAATAATTGATACGCCATTGACATCTGGTGCCCAATGAATCACACAACATGCTAACTCACAAGCAAAAACAGCATATTTCAGGCCATAAAATCATGTTAATCAAACAAATATGGCATGCATTTGCGAGCTAATTAAAGCCTTACAAATGGGTTGAAAAGCCATAAAACAGGCTTCATATATTTGGAAACAGCGTCTCATTAGGAATCTGATGTTACAGACTCAAATCATTAAATTAATTAAATGAATTAAATGCTGTTAAAATCACATGTATCATCTTGTGGGAAAGTATGTAAAATAAGGTCAGTGACCGGGCGGTGAATAACTACAAGCTATTTTTTGACTGTGATCACTTATTACTTATTAATCAGTTTTACAGCTAAAGCGATACAAGCTGGTGTCGTTGTTTGCAATATTCTGCCATAAGTTGCATCTTGCAACTCTCCCCTCTTCATTGTCATTTGAACATCAGGTATTAATCCTTGTCATTAAGATATGCATTCTCAATTCAACCCTGAATGGCGCTCAATCCTGTCCCTGCATTAAAATGCATGAAGTAATTTTAGTTTGTGTGAATAAGCCAAATGCAAGACCCAGTTTTATGTATCAGCTCCATCTCTTTATGTGGTCTTAATGGGTCCTTGGCCTGAAAGGGGTTAAATTCTTAGAGTCTTGATGTTTATTATACTTTCAGAAAGAGATTGACAAGAGATTTACCTGCTCATACACAGAACTTGATCCGCTGTCAGCATGTTTTTGGGTTGTCAGTCCAGTATGAATGTAGCCAATGTCCTACTTTTCTGAGCAATCTTGAAACTACTTTTTAAGAAGCATTTCTCTTGTCGTCTCTTCAGGATGAACCGCTTAATTTACTTAGTTTGGATAACAGCCTCTGCCAAAAGAGTCATTTGAATGTGCCTCAAATAGAAAGTTTCCAGCAGTTCTGGAGCTTTTTTAACTGCAGCATTAACAATAGCACAAGTGATCCCTGCGCACTGTAAAAACACAGTTTCAAAGAAGTCTGAGGTTGTTTCCTGTGTTTGGGAATGTGCTGTTTACATGATCCGAAACACAGGAAACTACTTCTTTAGAAACTGATCTCAGGACCTGTTGTTTATTAAATATAATTGTTAAAATTAAGTTAATATATAATATAAATATTAGATGGAAAATCTTCAAACTTAAATTAAAAAAATGAGTTGTTGACTTGGTAACTAACTGTAAAAGTCTAAGTTAAAAAACTAAAACTGAAAGAAAAAAAAGCGACTAAATTTAAACTATAAAAAAATTTAAATGACAAATGCATACAACATAATTATTCAAACAAACAAACAAAAAAAAAAAGCTAATTCAAAATATTAATAAATACTATAACAGGAGATACATAATACTAAAATAACAGTTTGTACTGGAACATCTCCAAATAAATAAAACAATTCGGTAACATTGCACAATAAGGTCTCATTCATTAACATTAATTAATGCATCAACTAACATGAACTAACAATGTGTTACGTAATGCCAGAGACAATTTATATAGAGACATGTCACTTCCTCAATAGTACTATATAGGGAAAACCTGTAACGCCAAAGATGGCGGTTGTATGCACATGTCCCGCCCCTCCCGCTGAACAGCCAATCGTCTGCTTTTAACAGTCAAGTCGGGAAACATTTAAGCCTATCGTCCGGTTCCTCTGACGCATGCGCACAGTTGAGGTTTGCGATAGCGGAGAATACGTTACTGTTTGAAAAGGCGGCAGATTTGATATGCACTGTATGTGTGCGTTGTGTAAATATCAGACATCCCAAGTCTCCCGCATATTGATAGCGGCTCCCTGATGCCCGCAAATTTGTTCAAATCTCAGAGTGTGCTTCAAACAGGGCTGGACTGGCCATCGGGCATTTCGGGCATTTGCCCGGTGGGCCGACGTGCTATTTGGGCCGATACATCTCAAACTTTAAGAAAAAAAAAAAAAAAAAGAAAAAAAATTATCTGACCGGCCCATAAAACTCGTACATCGGCGGCCCATTCGTTTAGTTTTGATTAATTGGCGGCGCTGGGATCTTTGTTTGTACCGGTGCAATGGACAAAAAAAGTCAGTAGGTTTTGTTTTTCTCAGACCGGCCCATGAAACGCGTAGATCAGCGGCCCATTGGTTATTTTCTTGATTGACACTGGGCTGGTCCAATCACATCTTGAAACACCTCACCCTTTGGGCTCTGAGCGAGCCGCCGGAGCCGGCAGTATCTGTTTAATCGTCAGAGCGATGGAGAAGAAACGCAAGAAAAGTGCAGGGAAATAGCGTGAAAAAAGAATCAGGCCCTTCAAGTGGCTGATGAGGAGTGAGGAGGATCAGGAGAGAAATGAGTGAGTGTAGAGGACTGTGGTGAACAGAACTAGGCTATTTTAACACCTAAAGGCTATGAGTGGATAGAACCCATTACATTATTTCCACATCTGCATAGTTGATGATTACGCATTTTACTAGAAATGTAATGAGACGCGTTTGGAAACCATGTTTTCCGCCAAAATAAAAGTTTGATGCAGTTTCTGTCAAAATAAAAGATCACGTGTTTCTCTATAAGTATAGAAATTAGTACGAAACTAATTATGAAAGTTTCTTTTATTTTTCAGTGCATTTGTTTTACAATACATGTATATTACGGGATTAATATTATAACTATTATTATGTAGTAGTGTAATGTAGACAGACACTATATCATAAAAGAGGTTTGAGTTTTTCTTTGTTCAATTTGCACACTGAATATGGGTTGGAGCTCTTAATTTTTTACTCTAAAAGTGCACCAGATGGCTGAATTTAACATTAAAAAGCACAAAATTTTCTTTCGGGGGGCATGCCCCCGAACCCCCCTAGACGGATCAGGGTACACCCACCACAGATTTACCAAAAATCCTGTATGAAACACTTGTATTGCTATGCCAATGCAACTTATACGGTATCTTGTTTTAGGATTAATCACTGTGTAGTGTAGCCTACTTCAATTGTATTTTACAAGTAGTAGTTATTTCATCTGTTAAATCTCACTCATTCCTACTCACTCATTATGGCATTAGTGGTTTTAAGGGATATGAGATGATAAACATATTCAAGGACGTGCAAAGATTTGTGAAAAAAAGAAAAAGATTTGTGTTTATGATCTAGTGGGCCGGTCTGGGCCAAAATGCCCGGGCCGATTTTTCGTCCCAGTCCAGCCCTGGCTTCAAACCGTGTAGCGCGCGCACGGCAGAGAGGGAGAGAGCAAGAGACCTTGCGTGTTGGTGTCGTGAACCCTTGCGCATGCGTAGTAAAAGTATAACCTGTGGGGGAAAAGGCGTTTTAAACCTTATTTTGGGGCAAAGTCATCAAACTTTTTCAGCGATTTTTATTCATATTTTACTGCTGTTTCTATACATGCAGTTTTTATGTCCCGGTGACCAGTGAAACTGCAGTTCTGACTCTCTGCCCATTCATTTAGATAGGAGCCTGGTCTTGTTAGACCCAAATAGCTGCCCGGAGGCGTTGCCAAGATGGCGGCCGAGTGGCAGGACTTGCCTAAAGGACTTTGGTGGAGAGGAAAATGGAAGGTGCATTGAGTTTATTGACAATAATAGGGCAGTGATGAAATGAGCAGGCAGGTTAGAGTCCAAAGGATGATCTTGAGGAAGACACAGAGGAATGGAAGACACTGGAGACAGAGACACTGGAGACACAGAGAATAGTCCACTATGTGTAATCGAGACCAGACCATGAGCATTGATATTAACTTTTTTTTTTTTCCAAAGTTACTAGCCACTCACCATTTTCACTGGCCACAATTTTGACATCTATACCATGGGGAAAAACTGCAATATATATATTTTTTAACATTATCTCATAATTTGGCAGCAGGTATATTAGGCTGCCGTCACTTTAAGACCGGATCCATTAGGCTACTGTTACACATGTGTTTTGAGAGTTTTGACATTGTTTTGTGTGTATTTGACTGTTTAAAGGTGCCCTAGAATGGGGTTATTTTATTATTTTATAATGTTTTCTGGGTTGCCCTTATAATGTTAGTATTTTTTTTAGATCAAACATAGTCATAATTTAGAAATAAAAGGCATTTTTTCCTAGCCTGATTTTAGCCTCTGATTTGAACACTCTGTTTGAAGAGGCGTGTCTGCTGTGGGATTCAGTGTAACCGGGCACTGCTGTGATTGGCTGCTGTGAGCCTTCAGTGTAACCGGCCACTACTGTGATTGGCTGCTGTGGGATTCAGTGTAACCGGCCACTGCTGTGATTGGCTGCTGTGGGATTCAGTGTAACCGGCCACTGCTGTGATTGGCTGCTGTGAGCCTTCAGTGTAACCGGCCACTGCTGTGATTGGCTGCTGTGGGATTCAGTGTAACCGGACACTGCTGTGATTGGCTGCTGTGGGATTCAGTGTAACCGGCCACTGCTGTGATTGGCTGCTGTGGGACTTCAGTGTGACCGGGCACTGCTGTGATTGGCTAACATGCTTGCATATGAAATAGCTACGTATTACATCTGAAACTCTCTCGAATACTTTTACTACAGCTATTATACGTTTTTACTATTACAGCTATCGAGCTTAACGAATCGTGAGATGTTTTTAAAGTATTTAAATCTATTTCCATCACATAAAATGTTGCCGTGATGAGCATTGAGCAGATGACAGTCTGTTGATCGCGAGAATGAAGATCTTATCATTTGCACTCTCTCTAATGCTTTCACCAATGCAAACACTGATGTAAATACAGTAAGAGCTTCGTTGTGCAGTTTAACGTGCGTCATTGATTTCATAACGAGTTTGGCAAGTGTCCAGATAAACTCGCGCTGTGTGGAAAGATTGTTATTTGATCGCTTTCTGTATATGATTTATTCACTGAGAGAAGCCTGCTTGATATTGTCCCAGGTTAGAAAATAAGTTTGTGGTGAAATGGGCAGAGCAAACTAACAACTTTGAATTAAACTGTTGCTGTATCCGATTATAGATGTTCTGAATTCTCCATGTTTAGCATAATAACGGGCACAGAATCAGCGCTGTACGTCACTGAATAGAGCGCAATCAGCGCAGTTGCGGAGCCTACGCTGATTTAGTAGACTGAGTATAAGCGTAGTCCTATAGAGTTATCAGCCGTTCTGACTGGAAAGTTCGCGGGATTGCTTTCATTATAAGGACAATGTACGAGTAACGGACAAGTAAGTCCAGTGATATTTGAATATAAATGTTATATTGTAAGCGTATTTGTTGTAGATAGTGTTTCTAGGTTTATTCGTCTATATTAAAGCACCCGTTTTGCCGCTCGTGAATTGTAGCTGTATTATATGCCGTCAAGCCTTTGTAGTTTGAATAGGGATCGTTACAACTTGTATAAGGAATATTTTATGCACGAATATTGTATGTTGAGTTTCTCATTTATATCTTTACGTGATTTATGTTGATTATTATTTTCTTTCATTGTTTAGAAAACCTTTCACATGTCTATCCATGTTGATGCCAAAGCAATCATTAAAAGGCTATTATCTATTCATGACTCCGAGTTCTCTGACAAGAACACTGTGGCGGTCAGTGCACATTGATCTAGCTAAAAATAAAACATAACAATAGATAAACATCAACCACGCCTGTTGACATTTCTTTTCTGTGGGAAGGGTATGAAAAGTCCTCACCTCCTCTGCAGAGCCTGGAACATAACATTTATCTGCCATTTTCCCTATGATCCTCACTTGTTTCTTCACCTGCAGAACTTCCGATGATTCGAGATGGTCCTCACTGCAGAACATGAAATCCAGGGGGAGGAGTTGGATCCAGATCCAACTCCTCCCACCTTACATATACCTAATCCTACCCATCTCCGCCCCCTGAACCCTAAACCCACCCCTAATCCTACCCATCTCCACCCCTCTGGATCCAACTCCGCCCCCTGGATCTCGTGTACTGCAATGAGGTTCTACTGGATGATTCGGCTGCACAGTTCCGCCTGGCATTGAACATGGGCCGCCGGCATATGCACATTTTTGGAGGCGTACATATTAATGATTCCAACTGTTGCGTCACAGTCGGTGTTATGTGGAGATTCGCCTGTTTTTCAGGGGTGTTTTTCAAAAACGAGATTTAAATAAGAAGGAGAAAACAATGGTGTTTGAGACTCACTGTATGGCATGTCCATGTACTGAACTCTTGTTATTTAACTATGCCAAAATAAATTCAATTTCACATTCTAGGGCACCTTTAAGTGCAATAAGCAGCGAATAATAACTCAATTTAGTACAGAGAGGTGGCTTTATGTGTGTGCACTGGTTGTGAGCACAAAATCTGTGGGAATGAGTAAAAGTATGCACAATATACACAATCCCACACCGAAATGTAAGCCCTGTAACACCAACAATATTAATCCGGAACAAATGAAATGAGTGAGTGAGGAGAGGCGGGTTTGTGTGTGAGATCATGAGAATACGAGAAAGCTGGTATAGTTTCTGTGGAAAATTTGTATTGTAAACGTTTCAGATATTTTAGTATCAATAGGCCTATGCATCGAAAAATCTATATTTTTTGACAATAGTAGCCTACATTGCACTTAGTTTATAATTTCAGGTGCCTTTTTAAAAGACAACTGAAAAATGTAGCTATTATATAAAATGCAACCCGCCAAATTGGCTAGTAGTAGTGACTGCTGAAATCAAGCCGCACTTTGCGGGTGTTAATGTCAACCTTATAATAATCATTTCAAACTGTCATGCTAAATCCCTTTTGCATATCTGGCTCAAGTGGCTTGCTTTATTATTATTGTGTTTAAAAGAAGAACAACAGCACTATCGTTTCAAGCTGCTTTGCAACTAAGAAAAATGTTAGAGAGAAATGAGAGACATTCATCTCTGGAGTTTTACCTGATCTTTCCACTGCAATTGACATTTTCTACCAGCTTCCAAACTTTCAGGGAGATTGTGGTATTCCTGAGCGCCTGAGGAGGAAACTCTGCTTTCTGGTCATTCAGCGCCCCCTGCTGGTGTTGATTGGTTCTAACGTTGAACTTGAGCAGAACGTACCAGAGGCGCGCTCAATAGTTCAGTAAAAGAAGTGCAAGAGTTAAAAACACGCATGGACTCTTTTATTTCATGACTGCGTGAACAACACGGAACACGAGTGTTACATAACAGCAGAAGACTATTGCTTCATTTCAGTTAACCGTAGGCTGATAGGCTAACGTTACATAGCGAATGAAGAACAAACACATTCCCACATTAGACAGACAACTGACAGCTAGCCTACTAAACAGTTATCTTAGAAAGCTGATTTATAAAGAAACGGTGAGTAGTTTATACGGGGGGGTTGTCAACTGTTTTGCAAGAAGTGAGAAAATTCCAGCTTTTAGTGATGTTTAGAAAAAAGATTTCTGTCGGGGCATTCGAGTAGGCGAACTTAGCCTATTAATCACGCGTTTTCTTATAATAACATGTTGATGTTGCAACAATGTTAGCTTTGTTTCTTTCTTTTGTTCTTTCCAAGTAGCCTATGCAACAACAATACAGTATCGTTTATTTATTAGTGAAGTGAAGTCTAACTCATTTACGGGAATCGTTTCTTTTAAACTTGACAGAACAGGTTCAAAACAAACCGAGCGGTTCTTTATACGTCAGAACGCACACGTGTCGCCCGATGTGTCGTTTAAATAACAACAGTTTCAATAAAGTTATCAACTTAATGTAAAAAATAAAATAAAATCTAAGCAGATATTGTTTTTTTTTTAATTACATTTCATGTAATTTCATGTGTCCTACAGTTCACGAATTCACAGTTCAGCCACAAAAGTTTATTCGAGATATACAGTAGGCCTACATGTACTAGGCTACATTATTATTAGTCATTTCGAATCTAAATCATTTGCATTTACAATGAACAACACTAGGTTAATGTAGCCTACAGCCCTATATCTCGAATAAACTTTTGCAGCCTATAGCCTAGGCCTACCTTTTTTTTTGAATGATTGAACTTGCATCGAACTCAATTCTTGGCTACTTTCAAATCGGACTTCCTTGAAATAAACGCTTCAATTAATTGTTGAATTCATACAGAACCACCCGTGAACGAATTCAAACCGGCTTGTATGATCAAATGATTCTTTGACCAGATCCGAATCAAAAGAACGATTCGTTCACGAATCTGTACAATTATCCAATAATATGAAAAGATAAAAAAACGTATAATTATTATTCCTTTTTTTTATAATATACTGCCATTTGCCTATATTTTACAATTATTTTTTATCTTTTGCTTTTACTTCTACAAGATCTTTAATACTGTTTTGCAGTGTAACACATTAATAAGCCAGTTAATGATTCACTAGGACATGCACTTTATGAGTGGAGCTTTGACCAAATGCGTTCTCTCTCATCTTTATGTTATTGATTTTGGGGGTGTTGCATGAATGTGATTTCTTTTTTCTTATGGAAAATATATTTTCTTTTGCAGACATGTTCCTGTACATTGTTGGTCTCATAGTCTTGCTCTATGTCTATCGGTGGTTTAGAGAACTGGGAAGAGTTCCTGACAAATCTGAGAAGTTTGTGTATATCACAGGCTGTGACACGGGTTTTGGGAATCTCTTGGCCAGACACCTGGACACAAAGGGTTTCCGTGTCATCGCTGGCTGCTTGACAGAGAAGGGAGAGGTTGAGCTGAAGAAGTCCTGCTCCGACAAACTCACAGCGCTGCATTTGGATGTCACTGATAATGACAGCATTAAAAAAGCCACTGACACCATTAAAACCCTGGTGGGACAGAAGGGTAAGTCACTGAAAGAGATGGTGCTGCTCTGACACTTTGCCTTCTATTAGTTCTGAAATATTTTTGAAAAAAATATGTTGTTGAGAGCTGTGGAAAAATAATAATAATTAGATGGTATTACCAAAGCTATGTGAAATTCAGAATTCAATGGAGAATGCATTTCAATTTAAATGTAAGATTTAATGGGAGATTTAAAAAAAAAAAAAAAGAAATTGTACATATACTGTATATAAACTTATGTTATATATATTATTATTATTATTTAAATCAATAAATTTATTTTTAGGATATTTGTAAAATTCTCATTATTTGATTTTTATAAAGTTTAAAGGTGCTCTATGTAACTTTTAGCGGCCTCTAGCGGTGATGTTTCAGATTGCAACCAATTTTTACAAGAGGGCTCGTGCTTGAACTCATAGACAATACAGTCTATTACGCAAATATCTCAGCGAATCCTACACGGATTCGGCGAGCACCGAGCTCGTTGGGACCATCTAGTCGAGCTGAAAAGAACCATATAAGTTCCATAGTTTTTGGTGGTGTTTTCATGGAGATATTAGCAGAAAACCATCGGGCGCGCTGCAAAATTGCAGACGCCGGTGACGTCACGATCTCAGAAGAAAATCGCTCGTATCTCTGGAACGCAAAGACCCAGAGAGCTCAAATTCGGGGGAGGAGGTCCCAGGGGGACCCTTGCCCCAACGCTAGAGTGGCGGGCCTCGGGGATGCCCCCTACCGGATCGCCGTTCGCTGGGACCCACGATTTCGAACGGCTATAACTCGGGGAACCGGGCGAGTTGGACCTCGGGGGTAGGCTCGTTCGAAAGGCCCCGTCCAGCACTACGAACGATTAGAGTCTTGGGAATATTGATCAAAGATTGACCGAGATATAAGTCGAGATATAAGAGATATAACGGGCACCTTTAACTGGACGTAACTCCCTGACCGTCTACAATAGACTGTATATAAGGAGAGAGGCTCGGGAGCACGCATGCACGTCACATCCGTTGGATTTCGCGGTAAATCCGACCCGGAGCCTTCACATAGAAATAGGAATACTGGCCTTCAGAGGTAATAGCAAAACTCGACAAGTGGATCATTGTAATGTGTGATTACAAACCCTTCACACACAGGCAATAAAAAAAGGATTCATTTTAGTAGAAAAGTTACATATAGCACCTTTAGGTACTCAAAATAAATGCTTTTATTATTTTATTTTTATTATTTTATTAATTATTTATGTTCTGTTGCATAACTTGTTGTAATGATATTTTTAATATTATCCTACTTGCGCTGTTTTCTCATAGTGTTCTTCAATGAAGTTGTAGGTCAAGTAGTTTCTTCACATGATTTTCACACGACTCACCACAGCTTTACATTAAGTAATCTGTAATGAAAGAAAACGGTTGTGTTTTGTAATTTGGTGTGTGTGTGTGTGTTTGCAGGTCTGTGGGCCGTGGTCAACAACGCTGGTATCGCTTACCCAACTGCTCCCAATGACTGGCTGGATATTGAGGACTTTAAACATATGATCAATGTCAATCTGATCGGGGTTGTTGCCATAACTCTGAGTGTGCTGCCGCTCATTAAGAAAGCCAAGGGCAGAGTGGTCAATGTGGCCAGTGTGTTTGGACGCATTAGTACACTGGGAGGGGCGTACTGCATTACTAAGTATGGAGTAGAAGCTTTTAATGACAGTCTAAGGTTAGTATGTCCCGTAACCACTGAATGATTCTTCTGGAGACAAAAACTGATCAGAAGAATTCAGATTCAAAGCATTTCTCACTACAAGCCAATGTTGGCACACATGTTGCCTGTGGCACACATACTGTATATGTTATGAATGCAAGGTCCAAAGATAACAATTCTTAAACATTCTGCAAATTAAAGGTGCTCTATGTAACTTTTAGCGGTCTCTAGCGGTGATGTTTCAGATTGCAACCAATTTTTACAAGAGACAATACCGTCTATTACGCAAATATCTTGGCGAATACTAGACAGATTCGGCGAGCACCGAGCTCGTTGGGACCATCTAGTCGAGCTGAAAAGAACCATATAAGTTCCATAGTTTTTGGTGGTGTTTTCGCGGAGATATTAGCAGAAAACCATCGGGCGCGCTGCAAAATTGCGGACGCCAGTGATGTCACGATCTCAGAAGCAAATCGCTCGTATCTCTGGAACGCAAAGACCCAGAGAGCTCAAATTCGGGGGAGGAGGTCCCAGGGGGACCCTTGCCCAAACGCTAGAGTGGCGGGCCTCGGGGATGCCCCCTACCGGATCGTCGTTCGCTGGGACCCCCGACTTCGAACGGCTATAACTCGGGGAGCCGGGCGAGTTGGACCTCGGGGGTGGGCTCGTTCGAAAGGCCCCGTCCAGCACTACGAACGACTAGAGTCTTGCGAATATTGATCAAAGATTGACCGAGATATAAGCCGAAAAACGTGCGCCTTTAACCAGACGTAACTCCCTGACCGTCTAATATAGACTGTATAAGGAGAGAGGCTCGGGAGCGCGCATGCACGTCACATCCGTTGGATTTTGCGGTAAATCCGACCCGGAGCCTTCACATAGAAATAGGAATATTGGCCTTCAGAGGTAATAGCAAAACCCGACAAGTGGATCATTGTAATATGTGATTACAAACCCTTCACACACAGGCAATAAAAAAAACATTCATTTTAGTAGAAAAGTTACATATAGCACCTTTAATTATCATGATAATTAGTTCAATTAGAGCATTTAAGTAGCTTTTATAAACTTGCCTTAGAAAAAAACATTACTGGTGTGCATCTTGAGACAAAACAATGACATATTTTAGGATATGTCAAGTGCCATGAAAGTGCATTTGAACAGCTTAAACTTGCATTTTTAGTCTCGGACTAGTTTAAGCCTTTTCTGTTAAACCGGGTGTTAATGTGTTTTTTTTTTTTTGTTCTGCAGGAGGAACATGGCACCGTTTGGAGTGAAGGTTTTATGCATTGAACCTGGATTCTTCAAAACAACCGTTACTGACTCTAGTATCTTTGAGAGTCATATGCACAGATTATGGAAGAAGTTGCCCGAGGAGGTGAAGGATGAATACGGCAGTGATTTCATAGACAAAAGTGAGTTCAAATCCAATAACCACTTTCAAATAGCAAATAAAGGTCACAAAGTTATAACTAGTAATTGTGTTTGTAGCGAAGCTGGTGATTAAGGAGAAGTTTGAGAAGATTCTGGATCCAGATCTGATGAAGGTGGTGAGCTGTATGGAACATGCTGTGGCTGCCGTCCATCCTCGGACCAGATATTCTCCAGGCTGGGACGCCAAGTTCTTCTGGCTGCCTCTCTCCTACATGCCGACCTTCATCTCGGATGCTTTCGTCTTAAAAACTGCTGTTAAACCCAAAGTTTCAGTTCTGTAAGCAGAAACAGCAGTGCTACGCTCATGCAGCATACTGAGACATGATGTAACACTAGTTATTAAATATTAGGGGTGTAACGATATTCGAACCGAACCGAAAAACCGCGATACAGAACCCACGATTCGAATCGCGATACTCTCATTGCGTACTGAAACACGCCCCCTGCTTCCCCGGCCCTTGCACTAAAAAAATGCACTATGTTAGCCTATATATTATATTTTACTTAACCTGTTAATGATATCTTGATTATTTAATATATGTTTAAAATATCTTTCATGAAAATGACAACTGTGTAAATTATTATATTTCAATAACAAATTAGAGTAAAAACACAAGTTAATGCAAAAACTGCCTTATGTTCAGTTTACATGTTTTCATACAATGTGTTGGGTGTTGATTATTATATGTAAAAAAATAAATAGCATCTGAATTTAGGCTAAAAGTCTAGGCTACAACCTTTAATGTTATAGTAATGTGTGGCTCCCTATAGTTTACAGCAGATTTTTTTTAATCCTTGTGAAACGTTTAATTGTAATTGAATTAATTTAAAGACAAAGACATTTTTTTCATTAAACCACTGTTTAAAAAAAAAAGGGAAAAAAAAGCAATTTTAGCTTTCTAAACCGAAACCGAGACGTCAAAACCGTGGGAAGACTGAACCGTCAATTTTGTGTATCGTTACACCCCTATTAAATATATAAATTAATTAATACTAATGTAAATTTTTACAATGTTGAATTCAAATAAAATAATTTTATTGAATTTAAATAAATTTTAAAATCTCGAACATTTGTGTTCTGGTTTTGATTTTTCATTAAGGATTTGCTAGATCACAACGAAATATTTCTTCTTATAATTTTACAGCATTTCAAAAGTCTTTTTTTCCCAGTGTACTACAAATATCCTCTCATTATCTCCTAAATAAAACTTTCTTGAGTGAATATGAAACCAATGACATGATTATGTAAGCACAGAACTGAAGGTCAAAGGTCAACAGCAAAGACATTGGTTAATAAAGTGAGATTAAATACATACATATAAGTATCTTTGTGTAATTTAACATTTAATTTTGCAGGTTTGCATAATATTGTGAGTTTGCATTTTTTTTTCACTGTTTTTATTCATATTGAGGAATACTGAAATAGTTTTTGTGCAAGTGTGATGAGATGTTCACATTTATTCTAGAACTACGATGCACCTTTACTCCTGATTTCTCTCCACATGGGCACAGGAGAGCTGTCAGTCAATAAGTGGGAAAAGGAAGTGACTTGCGTTCCTTTATTTACTTGGAAAGTAATCTGATTCAAAACTCAAATGACTTGTAATGCATTACCCCAAACACTGACCACAGGTACAGTAGCATGGACACACAAATCAAAGTTTGAAGGTTTAGAAGCTAAACAAGGCCAGAGTTTATTGCACAACCTTGGTGACGTTTTTAGAGTTAGGCGTTCATATTGAAGAGAGCCCTTTGACCCTGTAGTCAGCTTGCGGCCCTTGAGCTCTTCAGCTCAGTGGGATCAGGACGGGAGTGCCGAAACAAACGATTTACTAGTTTTCACGCTGAAGAAATATTGACGACTGCACTAGTCATGGTACGTCAGTCTATTCTGAGCACAATCACGCAACTTGTGTTTTTTTGTGTGTGCATGATTTGTTAATGAATATTTCAGTGTTCAAAGATATAAAATGACTTTTGCAATAAATGATTGGAAGAAAAAAAATTATTAGGACACCAACTATTGGCTTTTTGAATGATTTGTCTATAATTACAAGTTTTTATTTAGCATTTTAAACAGTTTTGATTATAGGTGTTTAGTTTCTATATAGTAAGCTAAAGAGTGTCAAATTCTTAAAGGGATAGTTGAAAATTTTGTTCATTCACTCACCTTCAAGTTGTTCCAAACCTGCAATATTTTCTTTCTTCGTATGAACACAAAAGGAGATATATGTTAAAGAGTGTTGGTAATCAAACAGTTAACGACACACATTGACTTCCATGGTAAAATAAATAAATAAATAAAATACGCTAATGCCTACCGTCAACTGTCTGGTTGGTTGCCAATATTTTTTAACTTATCTTCATGTTCAACAGAAGAAAGAAACTCATACAGGTTTTGAACAACATGAAACTGTACCATTAAGTCTTGGACACGTCTCTAGTATATATTTTTCTAGTAATGTTTTGCTTTAAAAAATATATGATTATTGGCTAGATTCACTATTTCTCAGTGCAGTGTGTATTCAGCACATGTTGCTCCATCATCTCCCCCGCAGGTGTTCTTCTGCTGGCTTTCACTGGCCGCTGTCGCGCTCTTCGCCGCGGTCTGGTGGTTCATCAGAGACTCCGGTCGCATCACCGACATCCACGAGAAACACGTCCTGGTGACGGGCTGCGATAGCGGCTTCGGAAACCTCGTGGCGCGGCAGCTCGACCAGCGGGGGTTTCGCGTAATCGCCGCGTGTCTCACCGAACCTGGCGCCTCCAGCCTGCGCGCGTTGGCCTCCCCCAGACTGAAGACGCTTCTGCTCAATGTTACCGACAGCGCGAGCATCCAGCGCGCGGTGGAGCGCGTGCGCACGGAGACCGGGGAGAGAGGTGAGACGGAGGAGAGATAGTGTGCCAGCTCGAGTCAAGCACAGCTAGAGATAAAGCCGAGATACAGGCACTCTGACGACCACACAGCCCTCAGACCGACTCGTAAATCTCTTGGACAAGAGCTTTTAGTTGACCTGGAGGAGATCTAGCGAAATGCCATTCTCATACCAAAGCTGCATCATTTATTAACCTATATATAGAACGACATACTTTCCTGTAATGCACCTGACATTTGCACACTTTACTGACCTTTGACCTTAATGTGTGGTTTGCATGTACACTACTTTTTTTTTTGCTTAAAGGTACAATATGTAGGAATTTTTGCCACCAGGGGTCGCTAACCTCTTACAATAACAAAGGCGTATATTGATGACGTATATTCCGCATTAAGCGTAAGTATGTATGGATCTGCTCGTAAATCTGATGGATCTTTTATGGATGAGTGAATACATTGATGTTTTTAACATGACTGTGCTATGAAGCAGGAGCGATTGCTAGACGTACACCAGCACCACACGCAACGCGAGTCCCGTGGATATAAAGGAATAAGGACATTTCATTCTACCGAACTACACACAAGTGCTGAATTAATACTCACACAGGTCAGTTTATTAACGAATGAAACTTGTGGTAACGCAGCGCTGTTTCACTCGCTCTAAAGTTACACTATCACACTAAACGGGATTTGAGTGTGTTGAATGTTGTTAGTTGGGTTGTTTGTTGGCTGTATGAGACTAAGTAAGCTAGATCAACATTAGAATAACATACAGATCATATTCTAACATTTCATCATGTTAACCTAAATAACATTGATTAGTTTTATGTACATTTGCTCATCTGTCTAATAAAGTACATGAACACTCGCGTCTCTGTCGAGTGGAAGTTAGTCGGGACGTGGAGCTCTCGGCATCTCGAAAGATGTTGATCTTCGTTTTAGTCCTCTTTTTGTCTCGAAGTCTGCTTGCCATGGTCCATAATGTTTGAACAAAACAACAACAGCGTGAGAGTCCTGCTAGGCATAACGGGCATAACCCAGCTGTCAACGTCTGTCGCCATGGTTACTATTGCAATATGAGTTCAAACCGAGGGTAACGCGGATATGACGCCATTGACTGGTGACTCCTCACCCTGCTCACACGCCCCGTTTCCTTGGTAAAATAGCAATTTTCTCACGATTTAAATAGTTGGAAACATTTAGGATATTAATCAACTAAACAAAATATATAACATTGGCCTAGTGGTTTTTGGATATTTTACTGCAAAATTCCTACATATTGTACCTTTAATCATTGTATTACACTCTATGAGCGTGCAAGGCAGGGACATATGTAGGTGTAAAAGTTCAAAGTAGGATGTCAGATTGAAAAATGAAATCTATACATCCACGCAGCACAAGATTAAAAAAAAAACAAAGCGCTTCTTTCTTGTGTCAGGTCTGTGGGGTTTAGTCAACAACGCTGGCATCTCGGTCCCCATCGGCCCCACAGATTGGATGCAGCTGGAGGACTTTAAGAAGGTTCTGGACGTGAACCTCATCGGCCTCATTGAGGTGACGCTGAAGTGTCTTCCTCTGCTGAAGAAGGGTCGGGGTCGGGTGGTGAACGTGGCCAGCATACTGGGCAGACTCTCACTCATCGGGGGAGGATACTGTCTCTCGAAATGGGGTGTGGAGGCGTTCTCTGATAGCTTGAGGTATACTTGAGGCTAGACTTCTAAACTTTGAGACATGCAAACAAGGCCTTGTATTCATGCATTGCACTTGTTCTTTATCATACTTTTTAGTCCGTACAATTAAGAGATTCAAAAGTACAGATTTCACAAGTCATCATAGCTTAAATGTATTTATTTATACTCTTTATATTTCAATATAATAAATGTAGTAAATAAGATATTTGAAAAAAAAATCAAACAATTTTTTATTGTATTGCTAACAAGCCAATACAATTCCCTGTCTTTTATTAAAAACAGCCAACTAAATCCATTTCTAATTTGCCTATTACAACTGTTAGAGCTTCAAAAGTACAGATTTTGCAGGTCAAATGTTAAAATAATAGTTAAAATTGTAAAAGTTAAAAATGTGAAAAACTAATAAATGTATTTATCTACAAAAATATATTAAAAAATATCATATTGCTACCAAGACAATAAGTACATTTGATTTCATTTTTTTAAAAGTCTAATTGGCCACAAAAAGATATACTAATGTTGCAGGTCATGGCCTAAAAACTTATTTACAAATACAAATAAATAAGTATATTGTATGTATATTTAAAAATATTTAAATATAAAATATGCATGTATATAGTTTGTATGTATTATAAATATTAAAGAACATGCAACTGTTAGATCTTCAAAAGCACCGATTTCGTACAAAAGTCATATTTTACATTTATTTATTTATTCAAATATAAATACATTTTATGCATTTATTAAAAATGTTAGAATAATAATTAGTTAAAATATTAAAAGTTACAAATTTGAAAATAAATAAAATATATTACAAAGAAATTATAGATTGCTAACAAAACAATAAATTATAAATTCCTGATTTTTTTTTTTTTTTAAGAAATAACAAAAATCTATTTCTAATTGGCCACAGAAGTACTGATGTTGCAGGTCATGGCTTAAATGTATTTATTTATTTAAAATATAAATAAGTATATTTTACGTGTTGATTAAAAAAAATATTTAAATATAAATATTTACGTATTACAAATATAAATATATATATATGTTACTAACAAGCCAATAAAATCATATTAAAAACAGCCAACAAAATTAATTTCTAATTGGCCACAAGAACTGTGGTGATTTGTTCTTGTTCATCAGTCACCATAAGAAAGTCTTTCTGAAGTTATCCTTGAAATACTTTTCATTGAAACTTTTAACCCATACCCTTATTTTAACTTAATTGAGATTTGCATTTAAAATCTTTTCCTCTCCCTCTCTCTCTCTGTTTTCAGGAGGGATATGATGCACTTTGGAGTGAAGGTATGTATCATTGAACCAGGCTTCTTTAAAACACAAGTAACAGATCTGAGCCTCATTGAAGATGATATGAAGAAACGCTGGAATAAGCTGCCAGCGGAGGTCAGGAGAGCCTACGGAGACTCGTATCTGCAGGACTGTGAGTGCTTCAGATGGGGTCTAATGCAGATCTCATTCAATATAGTTCTTTATATTTCGGACATGGACATTATGATGCTTAGTTAAAGGAATGGTTCATGCAATCATTCACACAAGCTGTGCTCATCCAACAAAACACATGACTCACAACTTATTAAATGTCTTTTAGCATTAGCATGTTGGTAAGTTAAAGGATTAGTTCACTTTTAAAAAACTTTTGCTGATAATTTACTCACCCCCATGTCATCCAAGATGTCCATTTCTTTCTTTCTTCAGTGGAAAAGAAATTAAGGTTTTTGATGAAAACATTCCAGGATTTTTCTCCATATAATGGACTTCAATGGGACCCAAACGGTTCAAGGTCCAAATGACAGTTTCAGTGCAGCTTCAAAAGGGCTTTAAACGACTCCAGACGATGAATGACAAATGCTCGCCTTGCTCTGTTGTTCTGTGATGCGCGAGCTGAACATAATTGCGTATTACGTGATGTCTCAATCGCGCATCACAGATCAGAGCAAGGCGAGCATTTGTGCTTATAAAACTTAAACGTTTTAATTTATTTTTGAAATGACCGATGGCTTCGCTAGAGAAGACCCTTATTCATCGTCTGGTATCGTTTAAAGGGTAATTAAACCCCTGGTCAGAGCCTGACTCCGCCCACTGGCAATATTTGAAAATGCTGGAAAAGTGGGCGGAGCCTAGCGGAGATAGAGGGGATGAACTGAGGGCAGTTAAATACTCTATCCTGATCGTTTTCAATACTTTCAATTCCAACTCCTGACTCACTACAGTGGTTTTGACGAAACAAGATGGTTTTTACACTGCCAAGGGCGTGGTAGCTCGTACCAAGAGCGTGGTTAGCTGGAACCTGCTTACATCAGCTCTCACCGCATGAACTACCGCAAACATCCAATAGGAAAATTCAACTGCAGTAGCCACTGTTCAACCTGAAGAGGGCAGCACTCAGACGTTTTTACACCATATATTGTAGAATTAAAACACTTTATACCCAAATGTCAAAAAAGTTACTTGAATCAATGATCAGCACTAATAAAGACCCAGTCTTACAGACCATTAACTAAAAAAAGTTGGTTTAGTGTTTAGTTACTCTTTAAAGCCCTTTGAAACTGCACTGAAACTGTCATTTGGACCTTGAACCGTTGTGGGTCCCATTGAAGTCCATTATATGGAGAAAAATCTTGGAATGTTTTCATCAAAAACCTTCATTTCTTTTCGACTGAAGAAAGAAAGACATGGACATCTTGGATGACATGGGGGTGAGTAAATTATCAGCAAAAGTTTTGTTAAAAGTGAACTAATCTCTATACTCTAATAATAGAGTTCACACACATTGCGTAAAACATCCAATGTTTAATTATATTAAACCAATTTTGCCACTGATACTTTTCACGATTTAATGAGCCATCATCGATAAATGGAAACGTTTTGGGGAAGATTCTCATGTGATGATGCTTTGCTTTTTTGCATTTCTCTCAATCTTGTCCTCCAGATATAAAAATGCAGGCTTTTTCCATGAGGATTCTGGCCAGTAGTGACCTTTCCAAAGTGACGTCATGCATGCAGCACGCTCTTTCAGCACGTTATCCCCGAACACGCTACGCTGCAGGCTGGGACGCCAAGTTCCTCTGGATTCCCCTCTCATACCTGCCTACTTGTGTAGCGGACGTCTTCATGACCTTTCTAATGCCTTCTCTGAAGAACATCGTTCCAGAGAATTACTGAACAGGCCACTACACTCGACAGATCAAGACAAGCATCTTCTTTGTGAATTAATAAGATTAAATATTCAAGGGGTATTTTTGTCTTTGAAACTGTGTATGCAACAAATGCAATCAAATAAAGATGTATTTTATAGATGTGGCTTATTCCATAAAAAACAACAGATTTTTTCTGCTTAAACCCCAAGATCATGTTCATCTACCTCCACTTTTGAGTGCAACTAAACAATCAACAGCCGAAAGAATCAAGTCCCTGCTATATATTTATTTTATCAATAATCGGTTACACTTGTTACACTCTACAGTAGCTAATCTACAATCTTTTTATAACTTGTATTCAATTTGTTTTAATCAAAAAGCATATAGATGATCATATTGGTGGAGCATGGATGGGTAGAGCATGAAAGGACTAATTGAAATTAAGGAGTCTCTAAAATGTAAAAGTGTTTAAGGCCAGGCTTTTTTTTTAAAGAGCATAATCTCAAACCGCACATTCAGCTCAGACCTACTGACTTCACCAAAAAAACAAAATATTTCTTCCAATTTAACACAGAAACACTCATTCTTCCAATTTAATACAAAAACACTCTCCCATAATCATTCCTCACACTCATTCCTTCAACCCTATTAGGTAACACACATTTTTTGAAGTTTTAAGTAACCCGCATCACTGGTCTTCACTAATTTGCTCAACCCATATCATTTAGCCTATTAGTTGAAAACAATCAGAGAAAATTAGTTAATTAAAGGAAGCCTACTACATCATGTAACCTTTGTCCCTTTAGCCTAGCGGTTAAAACAAAAACAAAACTGCATGATTTTTGCGGAATAAGATTGTTTTGGTTGTGCTTTGGTTCTGTGTGACTGTGCGGATGAATATGAGGATTCACTGTAGGCTTAGGCCTACACTAAACTCTGTTAGAGAGCTACATACAGCAATTTATCTGGTCAATAAAATACTTACTCACCCATTAAGTAATAAAAACACCACCATCTCCCCTTCACTTTTCACCCTTCAGTTCTCGCCTTCTCCGAAAAGCCAAGGCAAAGTTGATTCTTGTTTTATTTCGAGCTGGTGTCGTTTTGCCAGCAGACTCTCCTCCTCAGTTCGGCATTTGTTTAAAGGGGTGATTCCCCGGAAGTTGGACATTCAGCGTGATCCATTGAACTTTCTGACTCTTTTAGTGACAACTAACCTATGGATTTCACACACCTGTCAAAAAAGTGGGAGCTACTTTTCTCTATTTACGGATATGACGAGACGCAAGGGTGAGTGATGCAAGTACGCAGTTTCCCGCGAAAACCGTCAGGTATCTATGTTTTAAGATAGATAAAAACACAATTTGAAGAAGGATTGAGGTTGTATTAACTCCTTAATTAAATGTAGTTTATTTTGAACAAAAAAATGATAGTGGACCTTTAAAGAAAATAAAATTTAAACCTTGAAATTTAAAACTAGGCTATTTAGATTATAGAAATGCATGTAATAGACTGTAGAATAGATGATGTTAGCATATTTTAATCATTTTTTAAAAGACCTACTAATCTCAAAAACAAACTGCAAAAACTGTAATTTGAGGGACATCAATATATTCAAGCAAACTGAGACCATGTGAAAATATTTAATAGCATACTTTCTCTTTATGGATAAAAAATATAGAAAATTTAGAAGAAAAAAAATGATCAGCAATGAACAAGTGTAGCCATATGCAACTTATATAGCTACAGTATGTATATATTGTATATTACATGTATGTGAATATGTTGTGCATGTTGTTGTACATAAAGAATCTGCACATTTTTTAAAAACAAACAAAACAAATTTATTTGATTTTTTTCACAGCAGCATTAATTTGTTTCCAATTCTTTTTCTCATCAGAAATAGACTGTATTATGATGAACACATTCATGATATTCTTTTTTTTAACGTCATTGATATACAAAATCACTTAAAATTGACTTTACTACCCATGGACTTGAAAAAGCCCTTGACGCGCTGATGTGACATCAGAGATCTCCAGCACAGGTCGAAGAAATCACAGAGTCATAATCCTAACCCATGCATATAAACTGGGCAATTTCACGTATTATTTAAATATATAAAACAGAAGTTGTGTCTTCTGCTTCTATTTTAATGTGTTTACAGCAGAATATGTCACTGCATTTTCAGACTTTCTTTAATGAGAGTCCCTTTCTCTGAATCACACAATATTTAGAGTATCATTTCTGCCATTATTTACTCACCCTGACGTCTTTGGAAACCCATATGCTGTTATATTAGGGTGACCAACTGTCCTGTTTTCCCAGGACATGTCCTGTTTTCATATAACAATATAACAAATTTCTATCCATACAGAGGAGGCATAACCTACTTTAAATGTATTGAAATTAATAAGGTTTCTTTGAGTAAACTTCGAGTATCATTTGAGTAGGCCTATCTGTTTTTTCAGGACAAAATATGGTCACCCTAGTTATACTATGAAAAATAATTTTATAAGGAAACTTCACACAGCTCTTTATCATATATTCAGTGGCAGTCCCCCTCACAAGCACAAGTAATATGGACTAGTTTTATGGTTGTTTTTGAAGACTGACAAAGAGAACATCTAAAAGATGAGTAAACAATGACAGATTTTTCAATTTTTTTCGGGTGAACCATTCCTTTAATTGCACTTGGTAGATCTGATATTTCAGACAAACTGTGGTGTTTTGCTCTTTCTCTTGAATCTGGCCGCTCCACAAATGAGGTATATCTACATAAGTGATGCATATGCGTGGTGTTTTCTCTCCAGTGGCGAAAACCGCTTAAGAATAATCATATCAAATGGCAAAGTCTCAGATGGCTCTCGAAGCACTTTACTCAGTAACATTGGCATGTGTGTGCGTGTGTGTGAATCTCCAGGAATAAGTAATAATCTATTTCAAAATAATGTCTGACCAGAGGAGATTATCAAACAAAATCTTTTCAATTTACAAATGTACAAAATATTCATAACATTCTCCTTCAGCAGCATCAGTGCAAAGATATACAAATATGACATCACAATAATAATAAAAAAAGAATCATACAACATGAATTGGCATACAAAGTATCAGAAGGCAAAGTGTCTTTTCTGTAGACTATACAAACATTTCATCTATTCTCATCTATACTTTTTTTGTCAAAAATAATCTTAAATTGATTTCTGTTGTATGCAGGCTGCATATAAAAATAGATTCTGTGCAAAGGGAGTGTTTCTTTGTATTTTTTCCCGTGTGTGTTGGTCATATTTCACTGTCCTCTTTAACCAGGTTGGCCGTGTCTCTGAAGGTGTCCTCTGTTGGTGAATAGGCGCTGAGTTTCTCTCGCTTCTGGGGTTTGGGAGGAGGAACGAAAGGAGACGGCTGTGATGAAGAGCTGGCGTCTACAGCTCCAGATGTCGGCTCGTCCTGCATCTGACACGTGGAAGAGCAAAGACTATGTCAACTTTAACAGTAGTATGACCGCATGCACATCATTCTCAGATTAACACCCATATTCTGCTTAAAGGGATAGTTCACCCAAAAATGAAAATTAAGTCATTAATTACTCACCCTCATGCTGTACCAGCCCCGTAAGACTTTCGTTCATCTTCGGAACACAAATGAAGATATTTTGATTAAATCTGAGAGGTGGATCCCTCCTCCATAGGCTTCTAAGGGATTGAAACTTGACGGCCCAGAAAGTCATTGAAGAAACTGTTTAAATATTTAATATGCCTACAGTGGCTAGATCTTAAGTTTATCGAGCTACGAGAATACTTTTTGAGCGCAAAAAAAACTAACTAAAATAGCGACTTTATTCAAGTATTCTCTTTGGGCCTGGAGATTTCACGTAGTGTTATTGCGAAACGCTTCTGGTTGAACGTCACACGCAAACACACACATGACCAGCGTCGGCCAATAGTGAGCCTACGTGTGACGTATAACACAGAACGCTGCGGTTACACTACGTCAACAGCTTAGGAGAAAGACATGGAAGAGAAGAGATGTTGAATAAAGTCGTTATTTTAGTTGTTTTTTGCGCGCAAAAAATATTCTCGTCGCTTGATAAATTTAAGATTGAGCCACTTAGTCACTTGGACTATTTTAACGATTTCTTTAATGACTTTTTCGGGCTGTCAAGTTTCAATCCCTTAGAAGCCTATGGAGGAGTGATCCACTCTCAGATTTAATCACAAATATCTTAATTTGTGTTCCGAAGATGAACGAAGGTCTTACGGGTTGGTACAGCATGAGGGTGTAATAATGACTTAATTTTCTTTTTTGGGTGAACTGTCCCTTTAAAACCAAAGTCACCTTTTAAAATGCCTCTCGGGCAGCTATTGGAGTCATGCAAGTCTCTTTAACAAATTGCTTGTGATTTTCTTTAATTGTAAGTTGCTGAAATGTCTGCTTAATGACAAAATGCAAATGTATTATTTGTGTTTCCTTGATCGCTTGGCTAACTGTTTCTTGTTTTACTCAATATTACTGTTGTATTAATATTGGATTAAGTGAAATTATAAATAAATGTGTACATTTATATGACTAAATCCCAATATTCCAATAACGTCACAAATCTCAATTTTAATGTGCATAAATGCGGTCAATGTCCATTCAATGTCCTGCTATAAAAACAATCCCTAAATATTATATTTGAAGTTTCCTTTGTCTTGCTGCTCACCTCTGAATAAATAGGGTTTTCAAATGTTGTGCTTGGCTTCAGTTTTCTTTTAAAGAAACTCCATTTGGACTCCTGAGTAATAGAATAAAATAAAACATGGTCATAACGCATTAGGCTTGTTACAAGCATGATGCTAACATGATTAACATGTTGTTACTAGCATAATGCTAACAGTTAATATGAGGCTAGCATGTTTTAATGCTTCACTAGATGTTGCTAGCACGTGTTAACATGTTCTTAGCACGTTTTAACACGTAGCTAGGAGATGCATTTATTGAGCATTGAGCATTAATTAAGCATGCAATTATCATGATGCAAACACATTTAGACTTATTTTTATAATTTTTTAATAATAAGTTAGGATTTTTAACATGTTTTACATGCTAATCGCTATTAGTAGCTATTCACTGCTAACATGTGTATTGGAAAAAATGGCTAAACTGAGGACAAAACATTCAGATGTCTAACCTGAGTGGTCGTTTCCTCTGCAGGAACGCTCTTCACTTCTACTGCATGTCCATGAGTGTGGTACGTGGGGTTTGAGAAGTTATTCTGCACCTGGTCACCACTGGACGTTCACAGTCACCTGTATGAAGCACAGAAACACAAAACTAAAGACCCTGATCAGAATTAAAATGTTCGATTTATACTGCAGACGTGTCTATAAGGTTATGAAAGCCATTCGAGTAGTAAATATACCTGTGAAGCATGTATTACTGCAGGGTCGCTGGATGGGCCGGCTGCAGTTGAGTACAGAGGATTCTCAAATGTGATTGGCTGCCTCCCAGATTCTGCAAAATTCTCATCCTAATAATAAAAAAACAGATTCCAGATCAGACCATCTTCCATAAATATCTTTAGTAGTTGTTATTTTTCCAACGCTATGACCCACAGCTAGTTACAGACCGATACCAGTCAGGTGAATTAAATTCACAAGTTTGATTAATGATACAGCGGAATCCCATGAGAAACTAGTGCACTTATAAATCCTGGAAATTATGTAATATTAACACTAGGGTCAAAGTCAAAAGGTCGAACAGGGATTTTACGCCTCATAGATAAGTCAGGAGACACAAGTTACTGTTAAAAAGGTCACATTTACCAGCTGCATGGCCCTGTCGATGAACGAGACCCCCACAGTCTGAGGCTCCAGGTCCATCGTGACATTGTCACCCGAATGAAACGACACTCCATTTCCAGTGTCCCCCGACTTCACCAGGCTGCTCAGACTGAGAAAAACAGTGGAGAAATAATTGGTACATCATGATATCTAAATAACTGGAATAATGATTATAAATAAACACTAACAACACATGGGAGAATATTGAAACATTTTCATTTATATGCATCAATATAACAATACATATTAATAACATTTTATATTTACTGACATATAATTTGACTAAACATTTTACACGAAAGATGCCACTTCTGAAACTTTTTGAGTGATAAAGTAAATGAATAGTAAAAGTTTTGAATCAATCCATCCATATGAAAGGAATAGATCACTTAAAAATTAAAATTCTGTCATTAACTAAACAGTTAATGGACGTCGTTGACTTCCATGGTAGGAAAAATAATACTATGGAAGTCAATGGGTCCATCAACTGTTGGGTAACCAACATTCTTCAAATCTTTTTTGTGTTCAGCAGAAGCAAGATATTCATATAACTTGAGGAACAAGTAAATGATGACAGAATTTTCATTTTAAAGTGAACTATTCTTTAATGATTTCACAGGAAATTAAACCAAATTGCACAGTGTTTTCACTGCTCAAGTTTAAATCACAGACTCAGAAAGATCTTAATTTTAGTCTAATGACATGGACACTTCTTAGCCAAATAAAAAGCAGTGCAAAATTGATATCATTTGATAACAATTTGAGCCAGCAAAGTCATTGCAAATATCATATGTGACCCTGGACCACAAAATGGGTCAATTTTTTTTTTTTTGTGCAATTGAGATTTATACATTATCCGAAAGCCGCATAAATAAGCTTTCCATTGATGTATGGTTTGCTAGGATAGGGCAATATTTAGCCGAGATCTGAGGGTGAAACATTGAGAAAATCGCCTTTTAAGTTGTCTATTTATGTTCATGATTGTGCTGCATCCACTCACAAAAATAAATGTTTTATATATTTACGGTAAGAAAATTTACAAAATATCTTCATGGAATATGATCTTTATTTAATATAATGATTTTGCCATAAAAGAAAAATCAATAATTTTGACCCATTCAATGTATTGTTGGCTATTGCCATAAATATACCCGTGCGACTTGTGACTGGTTTTGTGGTCCAGGGTCACATATCTCTACAGTAGATTACAGTAAATTGGCGGCAACCAACAAATCTTTAACAATTTTGATGTTGTATAACAGTGACAAGCTATTAGCAAAGTTCTCGGTTTGATATTAAAAATCAATATCAACATGTATACCATTCAAGACAGTTTTTTGGAAAAATAGATTATTGCTTTTATTTAGCTAAAATTAGAAAAGTGACAATAAAGATATATAATGTTACAAAAGATTTCTATTTTAAATAAACACTTTCTATTCATCAAAGAATCCTGAAAAAAATGTATCACGGTTTCTTGAGCAGCAAATCAACATATTATAATGATTTCTGAAGGATCTGAGACTGAAGACTGGACTAAATATATATTATTATTAAAATATATTAAATAGAAAACACTTATTTTAATTTGTAATATTTCACAATATTACTGTTTTACTGTATTTTTGATCAAATAAAGGCAGCCTTGGTGAGTTTTCAACTAAAAAAAAGAGAGAAAAAAAGAATCCCTGGCAAAAAAATAACCCAAAATAATTCACAATAGATGTACTGTTCATGCATCCACTAAAAGCATGTGAAAAATGTGTTTTTAAATGTGGCTCAAGTGTTCAAATACGTTTCTACTGTAAGTAGTTGAGTGGCGTGTTTGTGTAGTACCTCGGTAGTTTAGGCATTGACGGGATGAGAGAGCCGGTGCGCCTGTAGTTGAGGAAAAGTCCCACAACCAGAGCTCCAGTAATCAGAATAATAACCACTGCTAACAGGACGGTCACAGCTATAAACACACACAATATGTAAGATATATTAGTGCAGTCTCATTACACTTCACTTGACATGAACATGCTCCTTCACTGGGAATAAGAAAAGCTGCTGAACGAGCTTGTTAGAGAAATCAGAGCTGAAAGAATGACAGCATCACGTGTTAAAAACTGTGAGTAAAGGTGTTTACTCAACACTTACACTTAACTAATCCACAAGTAACAGTTTGTTTACCTGTCCCTGCCGGAGCACCTCTAGACTTCCCCATCTCACAGTAACCACCCGAGTAACCGTATGGACACCTGAAGAGAAAAACACGGACCTGTTAGAGACACTCCACAGTTCAATTCAAATCGCTTAGGAAAAATGACTTCTCTTGCTACTATTTGAGACTTACTGCATTTCACCAGTTTCATTCTAAAAAGGAATTAACATAATTATTTTCCTATTCCATGTCCTTAAAGGGGCCAAAGCATTTTTATCATTTATTATTTTTTACCTCGTGTACCTTTGTAATGTTAATAGTTTTTTATTTCATGACCACAGCCGTGCGTTCATGTGTTCAAATGTTGCAACAGTTCAGAGTCATTTTAACAGCTTAGTTTAATAAATTCTTCTTATTACAATTTTTTTTACAATTTTAATTGAATAATTGTACAAATATTTAAATAATTCAACTATAGATTTTCATATTAAATATTGCAACAGTTATTCGACACAAAATATAGAGGTTTTGGGTATGACAAATTATATTTATAAATTTAAAGAGAAAATGCATTGAAAAAGCAGACTTTTTATACTGTATATAAATTATATAAATAAAATATATCGATATTAAAATATTACAGTATATCTATTGAAAATAATATTAATTTTGGATCAAATAAATGCAGCCTTGGTGAGCATAAGAGACTTCTCCTTGACTAGCGGTCACACTCACTTGCACTTGGGCAGGCCTCCCTCATCCGTGAAGCATGTTCCTCCGTTCATGCATCTGCATGCAAGCGGCATGGACACCTCTGCCTCAATGGCTGCAGGTGCGAAGGCCAGGCATGACATAATAATGTAACACAACCACAATGTAATCACATCACAACAAGCCAAACACACACACCTTTTCAAAACATCACATGGCAATAATGAAATCATGCAGTATTAGATGCAGCTCATGCATGTACGCTATGAAAAGGATTGATGGGACGTGATGTGGCCAATCTGATGATCTCACAAACAAACAGCAGTGGGCATCTGTGCATCTGCATCTCTTACCGGCGTCACACTCGTTCTTGTTGAAGCTGAGGAGCGTGGTTCCCTCCGGACAGGCACAGGTGTATCCCGCCGGCCGCAGCAAACACAGGTGACTGCAGGAACCCTGACAGGGGTTGAGCACTGCAAGAGAAAGTCAATGATTTATTCTGTCACAAATTTAGCCACCCGTATTTTGAATAATTCACCTAAGATGTTTGATTATATATAGCCTATTTTAAGGTTCGTAACTATCAATTTTATAGTATTATGTTTTTTTTTTGCTTTTAAATTAGGCAATAAATAATGTCAGATCTATCCTTTATCAGAATATTCCATCAAAATTCATAAAAAGGAGAAAATAATAAGATAAATGGGTACCTTTCATATGTTAAGTATTTCATTCAATGAATTATGCAAATATAGGCTTTAACACACGAATTTATAAAATAGAAACGATGTTTCAAATTTCCAGCAAAAACAACTATATTGTGATATACCGTTTACTGTTCATACTAGGATATAAGATAACATTTTATTAGCTAGGAACACTCCTTCAGCACAATGTGGTATTGTATTTAAATTTAAAGTAACACCAAGTAACTTTTCCTCTTCGGTCGCCCTACTGGTTGGAAACGAAATTGTCCATTGCCGCTGTCGTAAATAATTTAGCCTACCGTCGCACGAACGCTCGCTGTTTACCCAGCACCGGCTTTAGAATGAACGATGTCCACAGACAAGGTAGAGTATGTTACATGATTTCATGAAAGGATGATGTATTGCGACATCAGAAACGAAGAAAAACTAAATAATGACTATTGTAGCGCTTGACGTAAAGCAGTCGAGTTTGTAGTTCTTTTTGTGGTCGGGTTCCGACCCGAAACCCGAAGTTACATAGTGCCAGTAAAAGCGATACAGACCCCGTCAGGCTATGGCAGAAGTGCCTTTCACCCTGTTACGACTTGATGAACCACTGATAAGATTTTGCAAACATTATTTTAAGGTAAACAATGTTACATAGTGTTGCTTTAAGGCCTGCTTAACCTCTTTCTCTGCACCCCCGATTTTTGCAAGGGAGGCATTAATGACATAACCAACATAAAAAGTCATTCTGAATAGACACATAACCAACATAATTAGAAAGCCAGCACTTGAGAGTTTATATTTCAAGACTCAGAATTACACTGACTGTTATTAATATGGATATTAACAATATATATTTTAAATGTATAAATAAAATGATGTGGTTGTAGTGTAGAAACTTAAAAATACAATGAAGCAGAGGCCACAAGTGTGGGCATGCTTCATTTCAATTCTGAAGATGTTATCTCTAAAAATAGGAATTTTATTAAACATTGTCAAAGACCATGTCATGTGTGTTTTTAGAGAAGACTAATAAAAACATATATTGCCCCCTGTAAGCTCCCTTGAAGTCTATTGTCTATGTCTGGTGTCTCAAAATGCCTCATTCATGTTTCTATTGTTCTCACTAGACACACCTTTCACACCTCTGCTGGGTATGAGACCTAATCTTATTTTATTTATTTTTTGCCATTATTACCCTTCTGGCATTACATGGCTTTCCCCCAAAAAAATGTATGAAGTCTTTTGACAAAATACATCATGAAATAGAACTGCACCTGCATTAGAGATTCAATTATCATCGAGCTACATAAGACCATTTATACGGTTAATACTATGTGTTTACTCAAAACTCACTTGAAACCACAAACGAGTGTTTGCAATAACTTTTAAATGTGGATTTTGGTCATTTATCGTTGCAATATTTTAATTATAGCCTTTTATAAGCATTGCATTTCTCATGTAATCCTTAGTTGTCTCACCTGAGTGGTTGTGTCGGTGCTGTTGGTAGATGCGTACTTGAGTCAGCCAGGGGTTTATGGTCAACACCTTCACCTTGTCTCCTTTCCCAAACTTATCTTTTTTCCACACTTCTCCCTTTTCTTTAGTCGTCCAGTACACATGCCCCTCGAACACATCCAGACTGTAGGGATGCCCGATGTCTGCAATGAAAACAAACGTGTGAACGACGGCCATTCAAAAGTTTGAGATGTTCCCGGTCTTATGCTCCAGTGTCTCACCTCCTGATATGATAATTTGCCGGTCTGTTCCATCCACTTTCATGGACTCAATGATGTTCTCTTTTGAGTCACACCAGTAGATCCGGTTTTCATTCAGGTAGTCCAAAGCTAAACCAGTAGGCCAGCCCAGATCTTCATCTAACAGCACCTCTCTGTGCTGCCCATCCATCCACGCCACCTCAATCTTGGGCTTTCTGCCCCAGTCGGTCCAGAACATCTTCCTATAATATATACATGCACAAAATGATGCTCATTAATGACAACAACAGCACAGCATGAGTTACGAAGAATCAGGGCTCCCAGAGCTTAGGCCTTGTCCACACGGACACGGACACGGATATTTTTATAACCAGAGTTTTTCCTCCAGCGTTTAAAAAAAAAATCCCGTCCACACATGCTCGGTCTCCGTCTACATGAAAACGCAAAAACACGTTCAAGAGCATGCCACAACAGCAGGCGGCGATATAACCTTTAACCGTAAAGCCACGTTGGCCAATCAGAAGCCTAACAAAGTTATCACCGGTTCCAGTAGGCGCGAATCTGACGTCAAACACAGCGGATAATGACGAACACTCTAACGTCTCAAGGCAAAACCCCCGGTTTTACTGTCTACACGACAACACTGTGACTGGCGTTTCTGAAAATCCTCACCCTGGCAGGGGTTTTCAAAAATTTTCGGATTCAGTGACCTGATACTGCGTTTCCGTGTGGCCGAACGGCCGAACCGTGTAAAAAAGTCACGTGTCCGTGTGGACAAGGCCTTACACTCTAATAATAAAGGTTCCAAAAGGGAGTTTTCGCAGCGATGCCATAGAAGAACCAGAACCTTTCAGTGAACAATTTTGTAAAAAAAAATTATTCTTAGTGTGAACATTTAAAAAATCTGAAGAACCTTTTTCACTATAAATAACCTTTTGTGAAACGGAAATTTTTAATGGATATTAAAGCCAATTCAAACCGACACACGGCAACAGATAATTTGTCGGATCAGTGTGTTATACCCCTGTCGGTGTCTGTTGGAGCTAGTTTTCCCGTATAAATATTTGGAAAATATTTGGGGGGTATTTTTCCCTTTTAATTAAGCTTTTATTTTTTGGAGTGCATGATTTTTATGATCATGCATTTTTTAAAACTGTCCACTGAATTTTTCAATCGCAAGTGAGCAGTTATATATATTAATGTTCTTACCCTAGACCAGGGTTGACCACAATAGCAGCCGGCTGATCAAGATCAGAGTGAATTAACCACTTTCTGTAACGTCCATCCAGTTTAGCCACTTCGATTCTATTAGTCCCAGCATCCGTCCAGTAAATATGGCTATATATAACAGAAAAGACAAAACGCATAGCAGATAGATATAAATTTTTCTGGAACTGTTTGCATCATACCTCAAGTGAAGTAAAGTTTAGAAAAGCAGAGGACAAACCCTCCAATCCAGTCCACAGCGATGCCATCAGGACTGGAGATGTATCTGAGGTCCAGGTTCACCTCTTTTACAGGATTATTTCCATGGTCATCAAACGTGGTCATATATGCCCTCTTGATCGAGCCGAACTCAGAGCCTCGTCCCAACACTGTCCAGTACACTATACCTGAAAATCATTTTCAGAAATATGATTCATAAACCTGACTATAGAAACAAGAAGATAATACAGTGCAACAGTGATCGTACAGTGCAACAGTATGGTAAGATTTATTAATTTGTGAAGAAGTCACAAATTAATAAGCGCCAAGATGATTCGCAATGTTACAATCTTTATGTAGAAGCAAAATGGAATTTGAAAATCAGAAAAAAGTGTATTCCTGTTTTATTGTGCTGTAAATTATGCTTCCTTGTGCTACATCTTCATCAAAACATGTGATATTAGGTGGGATATCCCGTGAATAGTGCCTTACTGAGACCGAGGCCTTCTGGGTCCCACAGGTAGTCCAGTGCCTGAATGTGCTCTGCATTATCCACATAATCAGAGTACTGTGCAGACGAGAGATTAAAGCGACGGATGCGCACATTATCAGGCAATAACAACACGGGAGGATTTCCTGAGGAAAAAAGAAACAGAAAATGAAAGAGAGTGAGAAAGGGACACATTGCATTATGACCTCACAGTCTGCCTGTTTATGATTACGATAATTAATTAAAATAGTATGATAGCAAATACCAGTGTGCAATATCAAGCAGTTTAACATATTGTTTTTGTACTGCTAAAATACCTGGAAACGAATGACACTGGAAGCCGGACACATTCAAGTTACAAATGGCCACACACGCTCTTACAATAAGAATATGGTGGATTGACAATAGACAATTGAACATTTTGCCTGCAAAATGTAGCTAACATTTTTGCTAATGTGACTGCACCTTAAAGTGTAAATTGCAGGTAAAAATTTTCACGAAGATAATGCAATGTGCTTACTAAATATAAAGATAAGAACCGCCCACCATTGGTTTTTTTATATTTTTTATACCAAATGCTGAATATAATGAAAAGTTGGTTCATTTTACAGTGCTTTTATCCACGCCCCCTCCTTCCACTAGGCTGGGCGTGATGTCATAACAGGGACTCCAAGCTTTTACGGTCTATGCAACAAGCCTAGAGTTACGTTATATTGGAGTCCTAGCTAGCGAAAATGGTTAACTATTGTGCTTGTGCGGGATGTATGAATACATCAAAAACGGGGGAGAGGCTCCACAAGTTCCCCAAGGACAAACGGCTGATTCGTGCCTGTAAGTGTTCGCATAACTTACCCGAGGTAGAGCTTAGATCGGCCCAAAACATCAAGCAAGACCCTAACGTTACCCGAGCCCGCTGTGTCCGAGTCCGGCCCGACACATAAACTGTAATTATGAGCCCAAGCCCGGTTTAAACCCGGCTATTTTTGAATACGTGTGTCGTTATAACTGACGTGCTCAACTACTTTCTTATATTACTTTCTCCCGACCGCAACATTCATGTTTTGTCCCGATCCCGCCCGCAAAAATACTTTTTTTCTGTACCTCCAAATACTTTCAAGTTAGCCTACGTGTTAGCCCACCATACACATCAGCATACATGCTCCTGATCGATTGTTTGTTGCATTAACACACAAACCACTGTTATAACATAAAAGCAAGCGGGCTACTGCATGGTTTGGCATGACTGCGCGCAAAGTGCGATCCCATAATAATTCCTAAAGCTGACATCAGTTCACAGAGATCTCGCACATCTCTGTTATTATCAATGAAGCTTCCATCATATATAACGTTACACTATGTTTGTTATAATTAGAGGATTTGCCAGCATACAGAATTCAGCACTGAACAAAAAGTCTGTTTTGAGCGGTGAGGGGAATCTATCGTAAATGCTTCTGATTGGCCATTATTGCGTTCAAGAAATCAACACATATGTCTGAGATTGGCTACATCGCTCCTCGCTAGTGACATGTTAGAAATAGAAACTCTGCCTGTAAACCGTTTCTATTTTGTTTTAGATGTTCTTATTGATTTTCTGCAACAGATGAATAAAAATGTATTAGTTTTTACGTTTTATTCAGATATTTCTAGTTTGCGGGAGTCCCGCAAATCGTTTTATTCTCCCTCAAACAGCACACACAGAGTGAGTGCATTACTGCCCGCAGCTCCCTGTTATGTCGTCATCACACAGTTACGGTAAAAAACACGCTACCTTTGAAGAAACCCCAATAAATGCTATTTTAACGCATTTTAAGACATAAATTTTTAAATATATCCATATTGTGCACTTTAATGTACACATTAATCGTTTGTGGTGGTTAACCTGCAATTTACACTTTAAGGCAGCAGCCTACCTTAAATGATTGACGCTCTATATAAGCAGAAACTCACAAATGTGCATCAATTTAATAGAGTTTGGAAGTAGCAGGTTGCCAAGCTAACACCTCGATAATCTAAAAAACATAAAAATATGTTTAAAACCAACAAATATTGGATAAAAGTCATTTTCAGTCATTCTCAAAAATGTTATCAATACTTTTCAGTACTGAATAATTATATTTATATTGGTATATTTATATTTGTAATCAAAATTTCTATATTTACTCCAATAAGCTTACTGTCGTGCGTTATAGAATTGCCTGTGCACTTAACATGCACCTAATAAAAAATTTAAATTTCCTAAATTTGGACAATATAATGCAAGCACTGTAAAAAAATTTGCCATAAACTCAACTCTGATATCACGAGACCACTTTTCACCTCAATGAGAAATATTGTCACATTTTAATATCATGTCATGAGGTCTTTGCATCAAGAACACACCTATGTTACTAGCTCACTAGGTTTTAGAAACAAATGCATAGAATGCACAAATGACAAAGGAGAAAGATGCAGATATCCAAGGAATAGAAAGAGCCCCTGATAGAAGAACAAAAAAAGAAGGTAAAAAAAGAGGATAAATAATCCCAGAGAGAAATAATAAAACTGCAGCAGGCCTCACCCTCAGCGGCGCATTCGACTCCTGGCTGCTCTCCCACTGACCGAAAGCCTTCAGCGCAGAAACACTCATAAGTGCCCTTAGTGTTCCTGCACTGCTGCGGGCACATCCCGTACATCTCACACTCGTTCACATCTGCAGATGGGGACAAAACACTTCACATTACACACTCCTCGCTAGGACACATTTCTCAAGACCCTTCACACAGTTCTCCTAACCAACTTTCAGCAGTTCATTTTCACATTCATAATAAAACTATCAAAACACTTCATATGTCTTCATTGACTTCAAATCAATGCATTCTTCCATACTACTAGCAAAGGTTGTTACCGAGTAAACACACTTTGCTATATATTACTATAATAAAACAATGACCTGCTAACAACAGGCAGCATACAGTGTTTTCTTTTGTAAATTTTCTTTACAAAACAAAAAAGACACTTCTCTACTGTTTGGTTTCACTGCAATGCATGTTATGTGGTCCATGTTTACGTCACAGTAGAAAATGATGAAGTTTTCCCCTTTTGTGATGGTAGTGAAATTGAAAAAGCGAGCGAAGTATTGAGATATGGATCCTAGAAATAAAATTGTAATAAAAGTTTTCAGCTACATCTAATTGTTTTAGCTTTGAAATATATTTCAGTATAGTCTCACTGTAGAAAAGCACCAAATTATGGATAAATCAAATATTTATTAATAATTAATAAATTCAAAATGTATTTTAACTCATGTTTTTGTATTGTTAGGTTTTGAACTTAAGTTTAACAGTTTTGAAAAAAGTATGTAAACATGTGCAAATTGGCCTGTAGCTACACAGAGTTTTGGTGGTGGTTGTGTGAAAAAAATGAGAAAAGATTTAATTTAATTTGAAAACAAAAAATCATTGAATGCATTCAGTAATAAAACTTAGTAAGCCTTTCAACTTATAACATTGTGTCTAAGCATTGTGCATGAACGGCATGTTCTTCTTATGTTCAGACAGAAAATATGCCATGAAAAGGACAGAATATAAAAAAAAAGATTTGTGATTTGAGTTGTTTTGAAACAGATCAGTCGCTGAAACCCCTGCAGGAGTTCCCGTTGTCCTGGCTGGCTTCCGGAATGCCTCTATATAAGCCTGTTTTATTGTAAATATTGAGGTCTTCTAATAAAGAAAGTATTAAGATGACATCACAAACCATCGCAGGTGTTCTTGTCCTCCGGGTGAGGTTTATATCCAGGTCTACAAGAGCAAATGAAGCCTCCGGTCGACAAATCTGTGCAGTTATGCTCACACAGATTCTCACTGCATGTGCGTCCATGGCCGTAGACTAACAAAGAGAGATGAAGAAATGTTACAAAAACAAATTTTTTGTCTTTTGGAGCTTGTTAGTATAAATCGTCATCCACTTTTGATAATAACAACATAAGGGCGAGTAAAAACAAAGCTCACAGCAGCCAAGCTCATCGGTCTGGTCTTCACAGTCGTCATAGTCGTCGCAGGCGTACTGCAGAGGAATGCAGTGACCGTTTCCACATTTATACTCATCTCCAGAGCAGGGTCCGTGTGTGGGGGTCACACCTGAGCAATCATTCACACAAAGCGGGGTGTTTTAATACGCCACAGTTTCAATAGAACTTTGGGAATTAAAAAGGTACAAACAGGTAAAACATAATAAATGCTAGTCTGTATGATGTGGAAAATCTGCTGATTGACCATCACTCACAATGCTCCGCCCTCTCATCGGTTCCATCGCCGCAGTCATCTATAGAATTGCAGAGCTCGTGACTGTAGATGCAGCGGGTGTTATCACAACGGAAGCGGAAAGGAGGATCACATGAGATGTCCACTGAGGAGACAAGACACGTGAAGTTTGTGCATGTTAAAACGGTTCTACATATAAAATGCCAAAAGTTAACTTTTATTGGGTTATATAGCTGATATACTTGTAAATTATACTAGAAATATACTAGTTGGATAGGCTCTATGCAGTTTAAAAATTTCAAGGTTTATATAGGGATAGATGGATGTAATCGATTGGATGAAATGATGGATGTGATTGATTGGATGGATGGATAGATGGATGTAATCGATTGGATGAAATGATGGATGTGATTGATTGATTGATGGATGGATGGATGTGATTGATTGGATGGATGGATGTGATTGATTGGATGGATGGATGTGATTGATTGGATGGATGGAATTGATTGAATGGATGGATGGATGGATGTGATCGATTGGATTGATGGATGTGATTGATTGGATGGATGGATGTGATTGATTGGCTGGATGGATGTGATTGATTGGATGGATGGATGTGATGTGATCGATTGGATGGATGGATGATGTGATTGATTGATTGGTTGGATGGATGTGATTGATTGGTTGGATGGATGTGATTGATTGGATGGATGTGATCGATTGGATTGATGGATGTGATCGATTGGATTGATGGATGTGATTGATTGGATGGATGGATGTGATTGATTGATTGGATGGATGGATGATGTGATGATTGATGATGGTTGATGGATGTGATGATTGGATTGATGGATGTGATTGGATTGGTTGGATGGATGTGATTGATTGGATGATGATGTGATCGATTGGATTGGATGTGATTGATTGGATTGGATGGATGTGATTGATTGGTGGATGGATGGATGTGATTGATTGGATGGATGATGATTGGATGATGGATGTGATTGATTGGATGGATGGATTGATGATTGGATTGATGGATGTGATGATGGATTGATGGATGTGATTGATTGGATTGGATGGATGTGATTGATTGGATGGATGGATGGATGGATTTGGATGATGGATGGATGATTGGATGGATGATGTGATTGATTGATTGGATGGATGGATGTGATGATGTTGATTGATGGATGTGATTGATTGGATGGATGGGGTGATTGATTGGATGGATGATGGATTGATGGATTGATGGATGTGATTGATTGATGGATAGGATGTGATGATTGGATATGATTGATGATAGATGATGATGATAGATGGATAATTGATAGATTAGATATGATAGATAGATAGATAGATAGATGATAGTATAGATAGATAGTAGATAGATAGATAGATGTGTTTAACAGCAGAGATGCAGTTCCTCAATTTATTATCCCCAACAGTCGTTATCTCCGTCACATATCCAGTGCTGCTGCACACACACGTGGTTCTTACACTCAAACAGGAAGGGTGGACAGTAGGTGCTGTTCGGGTAGCGTGCGGCTGAAAAGTGGACACACACAACTCAACATAAATTTCCATAATACATTTAGCATTTGGCATACATTTTGATTTGGGTTCCTTTCCACAGTCGTCTCTGGCTTTCTCAGTTGGGGGTTTAAAAGAAAAGACACTTCATATTCAATAGTATTATTAATTTGACTGCACTGACAATATTAGATGAGAACAAAACTTGACTCGAGCTGAATAACTACACTTTTGTCTTCTGTAGTGCTACTTAGAGCTGAATTAAACTCATTTCATAATAATTGAACTGAACTGAACCAACACTGAACTGACTTGAACTGAATAATTACACTATTGACTTTTTAGAGCTCTTCACAGCAGAATTTGAATGTGTCTTATATTTGTTTATCACTGCGCAGCTGCTTTGAAACAATCTGTATTGTACTTAGCGCTATATAAATAAAGGTGACTTGACTTCAGACTCAAACCCAGGACTTTGGCATTGCTAGTGCAATAGATTACTGTTTAATGCTCAACAGGTTCCTGATCTTATTGTGAATGATTCATCTGTGTAAGTTTGTCTTTGTAATATTTAATCAAAATGTAAAATTTCCATGAGTTTCCAAAGCCAAGATATTTCCTAATTTCCATACCAGTGGGAACAGTAACAGATGCACAACCCTTTTGGACTCAAGAGGGCGCTACAATATAATCCACAGCTGTTCTCAGGTGCATTTCCAGAATTAAAGGGATAGTTCACCCCAAAATGAAAATTCAGTCAGTAATTACTCACACTCATGTTGTTCCAACCCCGTAGGACCTTCGTTCATCTTCGGAACACAAATTAAGATATTTTTGATAAAATCTGAGAGCTGGATCACTCCTCCATAGGCTTCTAAGGGATTGAAACTTGACTCATTAAAGGGGGGGGGGTGAAATGCTATTTCATGCATAGTGAGTTTTTTACACTGTTAAAGAGTTGGATTCCCATGCTAAACATGGACAAAGTTTCAAAAATTAAGTTGTACGTTTGATTGAGTATTTCTGTTCTCAAAATACTTCCTCCTGGTTGTCACAAGTTTCGGAAAGTTTTTTTTCGAGTATGGGCGCGTATGACGTCAGATGCGGCGGGATTTCCTTATACGGTCCTAAGGGCACTTCTCTCGGAAGGAGAATAGCCGTAACTTATGCCCATCAAAGCGCTGTGCATCGACTGCTCTGCAATATGTCACCAAAGAAGTGTGTTTTCGGTTGCCAAGGCAAGACAACAGTGCACAGATTCCCAAAGAATCAAGCGTTAAGGGACCAGTGGATGGAGTTTGTTTTTCCAGAACATCAACACAGTTGTAAAAGTGTTCTTGTTTGTTGCATGCATTGAGGATGATTTTTTTATAAACAAGGCCCAGTTCGAAGCCGGATTTGCTAATTGTTTAGTTCTCAAGGATGGAGCAGTCCCAAAAAGGTTAACGGTCTTGCGTTGGAACCGCAGGCGGTGAGTAAAACTGCTTCAAATATCTGTGTGTGTCTATCGGCGTGTAACTTAAGCACAGCAAGTAGGCTAAACAACATGATCACGTATAATTAATGTATCTATGGAGCATGCGATATATGGTGTGTGTTTGTTTAAATACATTTGTTTAGGTGGCTACTGTAGGTGTCTGTTTGTTTATTGTAAAGCCAAATCATGTCTTCATAAACCACGAGTAGACGTGATTATTTAGCTCCGCCCACACGGCACGCCGCCCCCCCCCCCCCCCCTTTAAAATAGTCCAAGTGACTACAGTGGCTCAATCTTAAGTTTATCAAGCGACGAGAATACTTTTCGTGCGCAAAAAACTAACAAAAATAACAACTTTATTCAAGTATTTATTTCCTTCTCGGTGGGCCTCGAGATCACGCAGAGATTAACTTCAGTGCTTCTGGTTGAACGTCTCACGCATCACACACATGACCAGCGTCGGCCAATAGTGAGCCTATGTGTGACGTACAACACAGAAGCACTTCACAATTATTGCTTCACTACGTGCTTCACAATTCACTACGTGAACTGACTTGAGGCCCACAGAGAAGGAAATGAGTAGTTGAAATAAAGTCGTTATTTTTGTTTGTTTTTTGCAATCAAAAAGTATTCTCGTCGCTTGATAAACTTAAGATTGAGCCACTGTAGTCACTATTTTAACAATTTCTTTAATACATTTTTGGGGTTGGCAAGTTTCAATCCCTTAGAAGCCTATGGAGGAGTGATCCAGCTCTCAGATTTAATCACAAATATCTTAATTTGTGTTCCGAAGATGAACGAAAGTCTTACGGAGTTGGAACAACATGAGGGTGAGTAATTACTGACAGAATGTTCATTTTTGGGTGAACTATCCCTTTAAAATAGATTTAAAAAAACACAGCACACTCACGACAGGAGCTTTCATCGGTGAAGTCGAGACAGTCAGCGTTGCCGTCACATTTGAAGCGCTCAGAGATGCAGTGTCCGCTACTGCACTGGAAGTAACCCGGGTGACAGGTCCGCAGCTCTGAAACACATTCATCCACAAAGAATAAAGCCAAACTCTTTCAATCCTCCATGGAGAATGAATTATGCACACTTCCTGTAAGTCATTCACAAGGTGTCCAGGCACACGAATGCATTGAGATATCACCCACTGAGGATCAATCTGTAATAAAAGACAGTATTATGATGTTGAACATGGTGGCTAGTGCCACGGCCACCCTCTTTCTCTCTCCATCTGTCTTTTGATGGCCTTTCCTTTCTGCTGTCTCTTCTTTTCTTTCACTCACCACAGTCTCTCTCGTCAGAGTTGTCCTCGCAGTCGTTGTCATGGTCACACACCCAGCGGTCAGGAACGCAGTGCAGGTTGTCGCAGCGGTACTCGCTCTCAGTGCACGGGCGAGGGGCTGTGGACGCATAAGAAGCGTGTCAATCTGACACACATGAACATACAGAAAAAGCAGACAGGCCAATAAAGCAATAAGGCCCAAGCGGCTGTTGGCCACAGTGATTTTACCACATGTAAGAGGCGTTCTTAAGCACGAAGAAAAGGAGACGCCTAAAACCCTCTTAACTGTGGTAAAATGATTGTCGAACAAGCAACGCAGCAATTTGGTGCATTAAAATGCTACTAAGTTATTTTAGAATGTTCAGAGAACATTCAAATGTAAAATTAACATTCATATAACTGAGAAATACCGGTACGTTTTTAAAGTCCCCCTCTGGTGAAAATCAAGCTTTTAATGTTGTTTATATGTCTATGTCTTGTTTTTAATCTGCTTTAAGACAAACCATGTGTAAAGTCAATACCATTGCTGAGTATTTTCTCCTTAAAGGTCCCGTTCTTCGTGTTTTTTTGAAGCTTTGATTGTGTTTACAGTGTGCAATATAACATGTGTTCATGTTTCGCATGTAAAAAAACACTGTATTTTTCACACAATTTACTTATCTGTATACGGCTGTTTTCACTGTCCAAAAAACGGCCTGATGACTTCCTTGTTCTATGAAGTCCCTCCTTCAGAAATACGAAACGAGTTCTGATTGTGCCAGCGGTTCCTGTGTTGTGATTCGACAGCAGCTTATCGCACGTTGGCCGGAAAGGGCACGCCTCTTACCATAAATTGGAGATGCATGCACAGCTGAAGTGCTTCTTCTCCATGGGAGCGCAACAAGACCACGCCCCCTATTTTTGTGTATTCCTAGTTAAGTCATTAAAAAAGGAAGTAGAGGGTTGTAGTACAAACCAGGCGTTCGCTGTATGCTTTGAAAGGGGACTTCTGTTAAATAAAATATCTCGCTAGGCATTGAACTTTGAGCTTTATAATTTTACAGGTATTATTTATGCTCTAACAGCAACATTACACACTAACTAAAGTTTGAAAAATGGAATCGCGAAGAACGGAACCTTTAAAACTGCAATGAACCAAAGACAAGTCTCAAAAACACGGTTTGAAAATGCTGGTGTTTCTGACGTCAGAAATTACCTTTAAACCAATCAGAACAAGGAGTGATCGTCAATGAGTGGTGCGAGTGAGTGGAGGCGGGTCTAATTTGCATATTCATAGAACTTTTTATACTTAAAGCTACACTGTGTAACTTTTTTAGTTTATTCTTTGCTAAAAACACTTAGTTCTTTCAAAAATATATGTGCTCTTTAATGTATATTTACTTCGTTCAAGTAATAAAGTATTCTCGTGAGTGTATAATATGCAATTAAAAATACATACGGGTGAGGGGTTCCTATGTCGGTCGCCATGTTGCCCCTCCATCTTGAAAGTACATTAGCCAAAGAGGGACAATTCAAGCTTCGCCTTTCGCGTTTTAACACTCGATGGCACCGTGTCGAATGTGAAGAGAGGGATTGCTTGAGACTGGACTACATTGGCCACCGTAGGAGTTAAAACGAAATCGGAATTGAGAGGAACAGAAAATAATATCCACTGGATGGTCATATACCTTTTCACCAATAGATGGTGCTAAATATCACACAGTGTAGCTTTAATGAGGCAAGGGTGTTAAGTTACATCCAAGCTATTTTAAGGCATGAAAAAAATGTTTACGTTTAAATGTCATTTTTGTAATGAGTTTTAAGGGATACAATTATTTTACATTCAGGACATTTAAAACACTCAGAAATGACGTTTTCATAACATTAGCGAAACGTTGTTAGCTTTGGCGCAATGGCCCAAGATCTGGCATTTGTTTACATAAACCAACAACAAAAAAGAATAGTTCAGATATAATGCAATAATACAGAATGTCTAGTGAACAGCAATGTTTCATAAAGTGTTCATAAGGGCAAAATGGGCAAGGGCACAACAAGCCTCTGACACAGATGAGGGCGATGATTAGGCTGTGCTTCACGGTCTCAGGATTACATCTCTTGAGCTACGGCTTGCTCTTCAGCAAGAGGACCATTTTTCGGAGGTGAGTTCATAGCTGAATTCATGAGGGGAATGACCCGCGTTCACCACCCCCGCAGCTCTTCTGCAGGGAGGAGAAAGTGCTGAAACAATCAGCGCTTCTTCCAACATGAAGCTCAAAGGTTTAGCGCAGACCGTTTTTCAACCTTTCACACCTCACAGCACCTTGTCTGCCATCAGGACGTCTCCTCCGCACTCTCTGTCTTTACAATTTGTTTCCATCAAATCTTTTCTTCCTTGTCTTTACTGTTACTGTTTCTCTGGTAAGCAGGGCTTGACATAAACTTTTTTTGCTCACCAGCCACTTTAGCCAGTGGTTTTCCAAAGTTACTAGCCACTCAACATTTTCACTGGTCACAATTTTGACATCGATAACATGGGGAAAAAACGGCCATATAGATATTTTTAGTATTATCTCATAATTTGGCAGCAGGTATATTAGGCTGCTGTCACTTTAAGACCTGACTCACAAATCCATTGTTACACATGCATTTTTTTCTCAACTGTTTACGTTCACTTAAAACATAACTGACTGTGTTTATGGGACTCACCAAGACATTTTGACATTATTTTGTGTGTATTTGACTGTAACCGTATTCTGGACAAATGTGGGCAAAATAGTCTTGATTTATTTTTAAAAAATACTTCCCTTGATCTGAGCGGTACAAGACTTGGCTACTTTTCCTAAGTTTGCCTCCTGAACACACACAATTTTTTTGACTCAATTCTACAATGTTAAGTGGGTGAAAAAAACAAAATCCTTAATCTTGTATTTGGGTAAAAAATGGGCACCCATAGAAATGAATGGGAAAACTGTAATTTAGAGCATTCAAAAATAAGCCAAAATAAGACACCAGGTGACAGCAAAGTCACTTCATCTTTAGGTTTTAGCTCTAAGAACTTATTGGAATGATATTTTAATGTAGTTAAAAACTTTGAAAAAATAAAACATAAAAATAAGCATAATTTACATAGAAAATATGGTACTTTTTGAAGTAAATAAATTAAAAAATACCCCCAAAATAAAAAAAAAAACAAACATAAATGGATAGACAAAACTTTATTGAAGACAGTGATATAACATTTATAATAAATAAAAATTAGGATCACACCTGAGTCCTCTGTGCCCACATTTGTCCACAATTACAGGATTAAGGGCTATAAAGTGAATACGGTTTGAGGGCTACGTCTTTGGATGCACACTTTGGATTCTACTTTTTTTAATTTATTTTTTTATAAAATCAAATTTGTATTCCACTGAACCACACAAGGGTGAGTAAATAATGATTTGGGGTAAACTATCCCTTTTTTTACCAATCAAACTACCCGTACTGTTTTAATATTGATCTGACCGAACCCGAGAGGTTTAGTGCTGCTACTCACTGCAGTTGTGTTCATCCGATCCGTCGCCACAGTCATTGTCTCCGTCGCAGCGCCAGCGCAGGGGGATGCACTGGTGGTTATCACAGCGGAAATCACCCGCCGGCTCACAGGTCAACTCCTCTGCAAACACAACAGACAACACAGGCTCACACAAACTTTAACACACAAGCTGAAGTTAAACAGAGTGGAGAGACAGACACATTTTGCTCAGTCTCATTGACAGAAAGTGCCAGAACATGAGCAGACACATTTGATAAAGAAGACCTTATTTAACACCTAACGGTATCTGCTTTAATGAAGACATGATGATCACTGCTACTGAGAAAATGAGAGAAGAGGAGGAAATGGGGCAAAAAATATGCACATGGCAGAGAGGAAAGGAAGGTAGAGGAGTTGTAGGAACATCTGACCCGGACGGCACATTCTTACAGTCAGATTAGGGCGATCTCTCCTCTCTGTGCAGGATGGCACTAATGGAGCGAGGAGGAGCTGATAAGACCCAGGAGAGCCAGGGCTACATGTGTGTGTGTGTGTTTATGTGAACATCAGTCAGATCACTGACAAAAAATGTGTGGTAAAAAAACAACAAAACTGCAGATGTGGTGCAATATTTTAGGTTTTACGCATTTAAAACCTAAAAGAAATATATTTCTTTAACTGATATAATGTTAAAAAACCAACCTACTGAAGTATATGATATTAATGCTCTTATATACACGTTACAGTTAACCACAGGTGGTAATGAGAGAGCCACATGATGAATCAAAGCTCACCAGTTGCTTTCCCACAAACAAAGGTGATTGATTATTTTTTTACTGTATATTATATACCTATTGATCCTCAATAAAACAATACAAACATTATAACAACTGCACACACACACACACACACACACACACACTGGTGCCTGACACAGACGTACCTAACACACACACACACATAAATCAGAGTTGTGGCCCCAGACAGGAGGAGGGGTCACCGAGGGCCCGTCCATCACAGAGAGACTGAACTAACACTCACTAATACGCTGGAGTGTGAGGGGATGAATAACTCCTCATGATTTCAATCAATCAAACAAACACACACCACCCCAGCATTATACAACATCACTGATAATGGAGACAATACAAAGTCATTTTACATGATACATTATATATAAAGTACTTGGTCTTAATTTTAGTGTTATTTTTGTAATTAATTTTTTTTATGTCAGCATAAAAGAGAAATTGCAGTCGACTTCACTGCTATATTGTGGCGTTTTTTAAGCCTCTGAGTGAAGCAGCTTATCGAAAAAGGGGGAAAAGTAGGACAGGACATTTTATCCATTGGTTGATTCGACTGTGAAAAGTGAGTGTTACTTTTTTTAATGCTTTAAAAAGACAATTTTTTTTTTATTTGTAAAAAAATAAAAAAGATTTAATATGGTTTTGCTGTTTAGACTGCAATATCCCAAACAAATATTTTTTGCAGCTCAGACTTGCTAGGAAGCAGAAAAAAAAGTTTTTTTTTTTTTTAATTAAGAAATATATAAAGATTTTTGTAAAGAAGCACTGCTGTTTGTGCATAAAAAATGTTTTTTTCACTAATGAAAATAAATTTGATAAAATTGTATAATTTTCTACGCATTAATATTACTACTATTACAATAAATTAACTATTTCATTAATTGTTCATCAGTTGTAATGTTTGTGCATAAAAAAGTCAAGTTTTGATTTGTGGGTTTGTGTGATGTCTCACCACAGTCCTGTTCGTCGCTGTTGTCCCTGCAGTCGTTGTGTCCATTGCACACGGCCCACAGAGGAATGCAGCGGTAGTTTGTCCTGCAGTCAAACTCTGTGTGATTGTCACATCTGTACGCTGGACCCACTGCAAACAACATCCCACAGTCGATTTAGAGCAATGAAAAAAACTGCACAAGATTTAAGTTCACTTCGTAGTGCTCCTTTTTCTTTCTTGACTAATATAAAGCAATGAATGCAACTCACTGCATTCGTCGATGGGCTCGTCGGAGTTGTCTCCACAGTCGTCATCCACGTCACATTTCCAGCTCTGCGGGATGCAGCGTCCGTTCCTGCACTTGAACTGTCCGGGTCTGCAGGTCCTGCTGGAACAGTGTGTGGGATCCTCATCGGAGCCGTCGCCGCAGTCGTTCTCCCCGTCACACTGCCAGGCCTCAGAGATGCAGCGTTTATTAGCACACTGCCACTGATGCGACTCGCACTGGTGCGTGGCTGACGGTACAGAAACAGAGGAAGATGATTTAGCAACAGCCCAATCGAACGCAAATATCAGAATAGCTGTGTTGTTTTGAATGCAGTGTACATTTTATCATTCGGTTCAAACCTACAACCTTTCAGCTTCCTGCTCTGATTTTTAGCCACTAGGCCTTATCGGCATCATTGTAAACATTAGTTACTTTCACACAGTAATCTACGGAAGCGTATTGCATTTACTTGAGGAAAAAAAATCTACTCTGTTTTTCTGAATTAACGATTTAATTATCTCAGAATTACGAGATAATGTTTCATGGGAAAAAAGATTTTGCTCTGTTTTTCTAAATTAATGACTTAATTATCACAAAATTATGAGTAACTCATTAATTCAGAAAAACAGAGTGAAAAAAATGTTTTTCAAGAAAAATTTATCTCATAATTCTGAGATAATTAACTCATTTATTCAGAAAAACAGAGCAAAAACTTTTTTCCCATGAAAAATGATCTCGTAATTCTGAGATAATTAACTCATCTAATTCAGAAAAACAGAGTAGATTTTTTTTTCTCAAGTGAATGCAATACGCTTCCGTAGTAATCCCAGTAAATTACTGTAAAATTACCAGAATGACTTTACCAGTAAATACACAAAAATGCTGTTCACACAAGCAATGGTGTTCTGGCGTTTTTTACCGTTAAGAGACCATTCACACATCAGCACCAAAATACTGGTAAATTCTGTGATGCAAGTCATCGGAAATGCTAGAGTTTCACTATCTGTTCAAATTGACGTCTGAGTGACAGGCTTAAAGGGAGGATCACACAAAATGCATTTTTGCTCTTGAAAACAAGAGATATAATAGTAGAGCATAACAGTATTCAACTGCAAAGGCAGCAGTGTCTCGAGTGCAACACGCTGATAAAGCTGTGAGATGTGGCGCAGCGGTCAAATACATCCATCTAGCGCACATTTACATAGAGAAGCTATTAAAAAGCAGCTGAGCTTACTGTAAACAGCGCAGAGTAATCACTTCATCTCCATAATACGTTTTTCTTTGGTCAAAAGCAGACTTCTTACGTCAGCACGTACAGACTTCATACATGCTCATACCAGTAAACTTCATTTTTTGTTCACACACAGCATTATAACAGTAATTTACTGGTAATGTTACAACTTGTAACTTGTACAACTTGTAACATCTGGTAAATTGCCAGAATCGATTTTTATGAAAAGGGAGATGGTCCTCACTGCAGAACACGAAATCCAGGGTTACATATACCTAATCCTACCCATCTCCGCCCCCTGATCCCTAAACCCACCCCTAATCCTACCCATCTCCACCCCTTAGATCCGCATCCAACTCCGCCCCCTGGATCTCGTGTACTGCAATGAGGTGCTACTGGGAAAAGGTCCTGTTCACACATGATCTCTTAATGGTAATTTCCCAGTGAAGACTGTATGTGTGAAAAGGGCTTTGGACATGATATTGGTTTGCTTCATACCACACAGCACAGTGTCCTCATCCGAGCCATCGTTACAGTCCTGATTAGAGTTACACAGGAAGTGCGGGCTGGTGCAGTTTCCGTCATTACACTGGAACTGGCCCAGTCTGCAGTGCCGGACGGGACACGTGGAGGGTTCATCCGAGCCATCTCTACAGTCCCGCTGACCGTCACACTTCCACCAGATAGGGATACAGCTTAGAAAAACAAAATATTAAATTTTACTTTGGATGCTTCCTTAGAAGGCAGCCACCTACATAGAGAGTAACACAGCTCATAAGGTTTTAGAACAGAGCCTGAAATGAAAGCAGATGTAAAAAGCAGATAAAGGATAAACGAACCGTTCGTTGTTTGCACATCTGTACTGCGTGCTGGAACACATGGGCAGACAGCGTGCTACGCCCCCTATCTGCACGGTTAGGAAGTGGTCAGGGCACTCGCAGGTATAGCCTTGACCCCCAGCTCGCAGAAGACACAAGTGAGAACAGCCTCCATTATTCACCGCGCAAGGATTCGTCACTACAGGGGAAAGATATAGTGAGAGTTATATCAGTGGTTCAGTGCTAATGGGACAAGACTACAAAATAAATATACATTTTTCAAACGAGTATTTGCTATTGTTATTATAAAAAAAATAGCAAATATTAATTAATTAAATATTTAATGTTTAGTTGATTTTTAAGCACTGAATACATTTCAGTGTTTGATGTTTAAAATGCATTCAATGTATGCGAATAAAATAAATATATATTTATAATAAATTTAATTTATAATAAATACATTTATAAAAAAGTCATTAAAATCAATCAAACACTGATATTTATTTAACGTTTAAAATTTATTTAGTTTGTAATTTAAACAGCAAAATATTAATAATATTACAAATATACATTTCTCTTATGATTATCCTATTCTTTGTACAAAAGTAAAATAAACCGCCTTAGAATAAAAAACATGACTAAATAAAATAAAAAATGTTAAAATTAATGCAAATAATAATTGACTAAACATAATCATAGGAATAATTGTAAGAATATTATAAATTCATATTTATTTTAATTTCAAACATTGAATAAACTACAATGTTGGATTTTAATGACATTTTTATGTACTTTTGTATGAGTAATAGAATAACTGTACGAATATTATAAACTACTATTTTAAATCAATTTTAGATTTTTTAAAACTTTTGTACGAATAATAGACAGTAATATTTATATGAATATTTCTTATTTAATATTTATTTTAATTTCAAACATTAGAAACATTTCAGTGTTTGATTTTTAACTAAACTTTCAATGTTTGAAATGCATTAAATGTGTACAATTAAATACAATTTTCATTTATAATATTCTTCTTCTTATTATTCTCTATTATTCATACAATAAATAAATAAAAAAGTGTTGAATAATAGGGGCAATCATACGCAAAATGCAATAATAATAAAGAAATAATGCAAATAATTATATAAATCACAGGAATGTTTTTAAGAATATTATAAATAACTATTATTTTAAATATATATAAAACTATTATTATTTTAAAACTATTATTATTTCAAATATAAAATAAAGTTCATACATTAAAAACATTTCAGGACATATTTTATTTTATTTTAGTACGATAAAAAAAAATGTGGTATTGAATTGGGTCATCACACAAAGTAAAATCTGGAGAGAGAGAGTGAGTTAGACTGTATCCTCTTACAGAGAACCAGGATGTGGCTCCACATCTTGTAGCTGTAGCTCCTCTTTCTAAAGAAGCCCACAGATAAAGAGTTTAAACCTGTCCTGGCCATTAAAGCAATGATAAAGAGTTTAGTCTTTCCTGTCTCTGAGAAAAGACAGGCGAGCAGAGACTGGCGGCATTGTGTCGGACTGTGTAAATATTGGCAGAGACCCTTAAGTGCCTCAGCGGACGTTTAAAGGAAGTGATATCGATCTGACGCCTGCGACTGCATCCCGCTCGGGTTACGCTGTCCCGGGCTCACCTATGGGCTGACGGTAGGGATGGCACACGTGAATGTCGAACGGTCTGTGGGTGGTGTTGACGAGCGCCTCCCGCCCGGAGCCGGTGTATTTGTTCCCCTTCTCCACCGTGCGAGTGTTCCAGTCCGTCCAGTACACGGTTTCCTCGAACACGGTGATGGCGAACGGATGCGGCAAGATGCCGTCGTACACAGTGTGCCTGTGATGCCCGTCCAGATCAGAGAATCTGAGGAGACACAACCATTTTAACAATAGGGCTGTACATTATAATATAATCCAAACAAACCTGCAATATTAACCATGTTCTCCGACCTGTACATAGATTTTTAATGTGGTATTTTGCTTTCTAAACTTATCAAAGAAGCTACAACTACCAAAGCACTTAGAAATTGGTAGTAAATTTCACAATTAAATGACAAAGTAACAGCAAGTATATCCAATAATCCTAAATCCTTTATTTCATTTAAACAAAACCAGTTTTTCAGGTTGGTTGAAGTCAGTTATAATCAGTAATCTTAAATCATTCGTTCATTTCAACAAAACCAGTTATTGTAGATGTTACCACATGAAGCACAAGTTGAACTGATTAAACATTTTGTTCACTGTGGGCAGGATTCGATATAAACGTGAGAAAGTCTTACTCGATGTAGTTTAGGTGAGCATCAGACCAGTACAGCTTGTCATTGGTGTAGTCAATAGTGAGACCGTTGGGCCACTCGATCTTAGTAGTGATGATGGCAGACTTGTTATTTCCATCCATCCCAACACGTCCAATGAAGGCTTTGTCTCCCCAATCGGTCCAGTACACGTATCTGAGCAAAGATGACATTTGATTAAAAAAATAGGAGCTAAAACAGACTTAAAAAATATAAAGGTCACATACACCCTGCAGTTAAAAACGCTTTTAAGAGCTTAATCCAGTTCTGTTCACACACAGTTAATTACAGAAGTGACACCTGAGTTCTATAACCCTGAACTCACTCCTGGATATTATTATTTATAATGACCGCATGTACTGAAAACTGTTATTGTTACAGCAGGTGCACAGTATGTTGGCACTATCATTTGTTACATCTAAATTCAATAATTTTTTTACTTTTTAGTGTAGTTCAAGTTTCTTATCTTATAGTATTTTAACTACTATAAACTTAGAATATTGGCCATAACCCAAATAAAAACGATAATATATATATATATATATATATATATATATATATATATATATATATATATAATTATATATAAAATAGTCTATAGTATTTAAAATACTATAAGATAAGAAACTTGAATATATATATATATAAATATATATATATGAATATATATATAACAAAATATATAAAAAATAGTATTTTATAACTAAATAAAATATAATATAACGTGTCACTTTCTGAAATGTATTATTAATAATGAATGAATAATAATAATAAATAATAATAATAATATACATGCCAGGTGATACATTTATTTTGCCCGAAAATTCGACAGAATTTGACTGGAATGCGAGGCCTTTGACGTCAGCAAAAAGTATGATTGCTCCTCCATTTTAAAAATGTTTTAGCCAATTAATTTTGTTATCTTGACAACACATGCTTTTATAGTTGGTTGTAGTTTACTGTTTGCATTTTCACAATCCTATCAGAATACACTCACCAGCTGACAACTACAGATTTAGACAACTCACTCCTGTATTTATATTTCACTACTAAAATTTTGGGTCCCACTTTATATTAAGTGGCTTTAAGTATTATGTACTTGTTATTATGTACAAAATATGTACTTATTGTGTTGATGTTGTATTGTAAAACACTTGTGCTGCTATTGAGGTGTGATACGGGTAAGGTTAGGGACAGGTGTGTGTGGTATGGGTAGGTTTAAGGGTGGGTTAAGGTGTAAGGAAAGCGTCAACTGTGTAATTACAAATGTAATTACATACATTAATTACAGCTGTAATTACATGCAGGTGTTTTTAATACGTAAGTACAATGTAAAAACATGTATGTACACAATAAGTCCATTGTATCAAATTATTAGTTCCAATGTAAATACATACAGTACTTAAAGCCACTTAATATAAAGTGGGACCAAATTTTGCAATGTGCAAAATGACTTCTATCATTGGTACACTCACCCAAACTTGGGATGCAGCACAATGGCTCTGGGATTCTCAAAGCAGTATGTGTTATTAACATCCACACAGTGTTCTGCCAACTTCCTCACAAACCGCCCATCCAGCTCCGACACTTTCATGCAGTCAAGAAAGCTGTCGACCCAGTACAGCTTCCTCCCGACCCAGTCGACCGCCAGGCCTTCTCCATGCAAAAGCCCGTTCACCACCACCTCTCGGCCCGTCCCGTTAAAGAACATCCGCTCCAACACCCTCCGACTCACGTCAATCCAGTACAAGCGTTTGTCGACTCGATCGAAGTCCAGAGCGACCACGCTGCTGAGGCCTTGCAGAATGAGAGAATAGGCCTCGCCATCCGTGGACAGATTGCGCAGATAGTAGCGATTGCTAAAGATCAGGTACGGGGTGATGTTGCTGTTCTGCCTGCAGCTGCGGCCGTCGGGTTCACGGAGGAAGCCTGGCGCACACTTACACACGTACGAGCCCATGGTGTTCTCACACACCTGACTGCACACGCTGGGAGTGACCGAGCACTCGTCCACATCGTCGCACGTTGTGTTATCGGACATGAGACGATACCCGGGACGACAGGTGCAGATGAAGCTGGTGGGGGTGTCGGTGCAGTTGTGGTCGCAGTGGTGCATGGACGGGTCTGTGCACTCATTGATGCCTAAAACAAACAAAAAAACAGACAATCTGAAAAGTGCATCTTAACCCTCTGGGGTCTGAGATGGTTTGACATGTGTGCTTATTTCTGTTACTTATAACATTATCATGGCAAAAGTCTGATTACACTGTATTCATCACAAAATCTGCTACAATAATATGCGAGCAGCATGTATGTAAAAGTTTGTAGTTTTGAGAAAATGACATTTATTTGTCGTTTGTGAAAATAGTCCATAAAACCCATACTGAACATTTGTTCACAAGACTTTTGAGAACTGGATCTTGTAGCCTAGAATTTTTGTATATAGTGATTAAAAATTTGTAAGATGTTGGTGTCACAAACGCTGTATGCGGGAGGCGTGAATCATCATGAATATTGATGTGTTTCTAATGCATTTTGTAAATAACTTCTATTCAAAAGTTATAATAACCATGATTTTTTTTTATGTTTTTGGAAGATTATTATGCTCACATAAGCTGCATTTATTTGATCAAAAATGCAGTAAATACTGTTAAATTGTGACATATTGTTTTATATTTGAAAATATTTGATTTTCACATGATGTCTTTATTGTCACATGATCCTTCAGAAATAATTAAAATATGCTGATTTGCTGTTCAAGAAACATTTATTTTTATTATCAATGTTGAAAACAGTTTTTGCTGCTTGATATTTTTGTGGAAACTGTGATACACTACGAATCAAACATTTGGGGTATGTAAGATTCAAAAGAAAAATAATGTTTTTATACAGCAAGGGTGCAATAAACCGATCAAAAGTGACAGTAAAGAAAGACATACTGTTCTTTCAAACTTTCTATTCAACAAAAAATGTAACATGGTTTCCAAAAAAAAACTGAGCAGCAAAAACTGTATCTTCATACCAGTGAGTTGTTGACTCAAGAACAGCGGCAATCAGATCAGTCACGAATGAAACATTCATGTTTTTATGAAATGTAGTGGAGAGAAAAATACAATATAATGCTTTGGAATGCAGTGAAGTAAAAGTAAATGTTTCCCAAATTACAGAATACAGTACAGCAGAGATGAAACAACTAGAAACAAGAAGCAGTCACCTAAATGAAGTCTGACATGACACAGTGCTTACCACAGCCTTTCTCGTCACTGTTGTCGTTGCAGTCATCGCTCCTGTCACACACCTCGTTGAGTGGCACACAGTTCCCGTTGTCACAGCGGAAGTCTCCGGGTGGGCAGGTGGGCGCTGGAGTCCTGCACATGTGATCCAGCTCATCAGATTCGTCCCCGCAGTCGTTGTCCCCGTCACAGACGAAATCCCGCGAGACGCAGCGCCCGTTCTGACAGGTGAACTGGTGCTGTGGACATGTCGAGTATGTGCAGCCCTGTTCATCACTGCTGTCGCCACAATCATTACGACGGTCACATCTAGTAGACACCAAACGCACAGCAGAGATTTATGGGAGAGACTGCTTTTTGTTATTGGAACCAATGCTTACTTGATGTAAACATTGTTTTTGTAAACATTGGACAAAAATGCATTTTATATATTTATTATTATTATTATTGATGATGATAATAATAATAGCAGTAGTAGTTTAATGGGAATGCAGTTTTTATGGTGTAAAAAAAATAAATCAATATTTAAAAATCAATTCTGCATATTAGTTATCAGAAACTTAAATAATGAGCTTCTCAAAGCGGCTTGTCTACACATAAATTGCCTATGAGGATGTTGCATTCTTTGCATCTCTTACATTACATCTGTAGGTAGCTAGCCTAGAAATCTAGACGCACCCTAGCGGCAGCAAAAATTATTTTGCAGCAAAGTGTGGTCTAGCAACTCTCCATAGACTTTTGAGCTGGAAAAAACAAAAACTGGTCAGGCCAATCACATCGTGTATAGAGTCGGCGGGCGGGCTTAACATAATGATGACAGAGTTGCGATGGTTCACTGCTACATGAAAACAAAGAATGGCTGCTGCTGGCAAACAGCTGTCTTTCGATTCGGCTTTGGCCAGTACACCGGCAAGTCACGTTCAAGTCTTGAATAAAAGGGTGAGACACCGCTGACAGATCCTGTCCGACTTTCCCGATGTTTTAACTGCCACCAGTCCGATATGCAGTAATCTCTCGGCAATACTTAACGTTGGTCGTTTCTCTCGAAGATGCTTGATGAATGTACAAGCACACCCTCAATTCTTATATATTTTTCGCAAAAACGGCAACAGTCATTGTGCTCCATTACCATAACTTTGGTAGTTTACAGGAATCTCTCCATCAAACTTTTTCACAACACACCATAAGCGAAACACTCGCTCTGACTACGTCACCTTCTTCGTTGCTCTGGTTGGTTGTAGCGCTATCCAATTGCGTGTAGACAGAATTTGAAAGACAACCGTTTATCCCGCCCCTCGGATTGAGGTATGCCAATTGTGAGTTCCCAGACCTAACATCTGATGTAGGTCTGGCTTGCCAGGCTAGTAGATAGCCTTTTTTGCTTTAAATGGAATTCTAACCTGTAGGAGATGCGGATGCAGAGGCCGTTGTTGCAGGTAAACTCGTTGGTGGAGCAGGACCTACGAGTGCAGTTCTGGTGCTCATCGAAAGCGTCCGAACAGTCCGCGTCTCCGTCACACACCCAGTCCCTCGGGATACACTTCCTCTGAGGAGGCCTGTTATTCATACAGGTGAACTCTTGAGGAGAGCAGGTGCGATTAGCTGCGAGACAAAAGAGGCCAAAATTTTAAAAAAATATACAATTTTGTAAACTCTTTATGTTCAAATCAATGTCTACAAACAAATAGTGTGGCAGTGAATTCCATTTTCATGCTTTTTAGAGTGTCATACTTCACAAGATTAGTGGAAACAACAATAAGTCAAACCTCAATATGAACTCAAACATTTCTCATCAAATTCTTCTATATTATAAATCTATTAACAATGCTTAAAACAGCTTTTTAATCTTACTGTATGTCAACAGTTATCTAATTTGTGTCTATTTGAGACTTTAATTGAGAGCTCATCATCTATGACAGAGCAACCTCTTGAGAACTGGAGAGAACAGAGAGAGTTTAAAGTGTATGCAGCGAGAGCGGCCAGCTAAGACACTCACAAAGCAGTGAGTGAGGCAAGAGAAATTAGGAATGCAGACTCCTTACACAGAGGCTTCAGACCTCAGCCTTGAGCTATAGATCCGCCACCCAACCACCAGCCAGTGTTCACTTCGTTGACCAAAAACTCGACAAAATTTCCGTCAACCACAATAACTAAATAAAAAACAGTTTTGAATGAAAAAAAAAAACTATGATGAACATCTATTAACATTTTTGTCAACTTATAAAAATGAGACGAAAATGTTAAGGAGGGATGATTTGGGAAGAGATCTAGTCAGAATTGATGTCCTACATCGTAGATGATGCGCTCATTTGAATTGTAACGTGCTAATCTACCCAGTGAGACATAAATTGGCATACAATTGCTGCATTTCTCATTAAATGTACAAAAATGTGGGATAGTGGGAGAAAGAGAGGAGCATACATATGGATAAATCTGAGAAAGCGTGACTAAGCGTAAGAGAGCTCAATTCATTATGAGCCTCTCAGACATCAATGCACATCTTTTCACGCTTGAAAAGAAAAATGACACAAAATTACGTCAAAATGTCAGTTTAGCAAGTATTCATGTAGATACAATCGGTTAAGTCTTAGGTGAAGATAAACAGTTATCGGATGTGAATCAGTGTATTGGATCCGTGCATTAATATTAGCAGCCTAATATACTGCTGCTGTCCATCGTTAATATTAATCAAACAACAAAAGAAAAAGAGAAAATCATTCAGTGCTCTTGACTGAATAACTTTAATAATGATTAATCTGTATATAATTCATACAAATAAATATGTCTGCTTGAAAAATGAAGAATGTTATAAGCAAGTTGTTATAAAGAGTGCATATATCATTAATGAAAAAGAAGACCCTGTTCTGGTTTCTTTATGAGAAGTTGCTTTATTTAATTTGAAGATAAATAAAGATGTGTTATATATGCCACAGCAGTTAAATCTGTGTCTGTATTGCATGTTCAAACCTTAATATCATTCATATTAACAGGTTAATAGATGGTATATCATGAGTTTGGAAACTTTAGAGAAATGCTTAATTGAAGCATTACAGTTTAACTAAACCCATTATATATTTTAGTTGACTCAATCTACTGTAGATTTAGTCTAAAAAAAATCTCATGATATTTATTTGACTGAAACTAAAGTAATTTAGATTACTAAAATATGACTACAACTAAATGGCATCCTAGTCATAAGTCAATGACTAAAACTAAATCAAAATTTGCTGTCAAAATGAACACCGGCACCAGCAGCCTACTACACTTCTGGACTGAGGGAGACGAGAGAACAGAGAGGAAGAAAACGGGTGCAGAGTGCATGGACTAGAGAAGAGAGACGATACAAGAAGACTAAATGTAGACAAAAAGTCAAGGATGAAACTTAAGGCCCGGTTTCACATTAATGGATTGATGAAAAACTATTTGTAATATATTTAATATGCCGCAGCGCCCAAAACTCTGGCCGCGCCGCTCTCACTGTGGAACCGGCAGGAATCAAGCGCGTCTCCTCTGGTGTTGTTCGTCTGGTGTTGTTAGCCAATCAGAAAATAGCACTATTGTATCTGGGTAAGATTTAAAGGGTACCTATCATGGAATTTTGAAAATTACCTTTCATGTAGTGTGTAACATAGATCTAAGTGAACGAAAACATCCTGCAAAGTTTTAAATATGAAAGTTCACCGTATACAAAGTTATTATCTCTCAAAAGTAAGAGTCGACTCTGAGTCGTTAATATGAATCGATAGACGAACGATGCATTTTCTCTAACTTTCGTACGTCACTTGTCCAAGTTATTTGAATAAGATACGCCCACTCATTGCATTAGGAGACACCAGGGAAAACATCATGTCGACGAGACGCTGCTGTGTTTTGAAGTGCGACGCAAAAGCAAACTTTTTTCATCTGCCCAGTGAGGAGCATTTGAAGACAGTGGCTACAGTTCATAACTATACCACAGAAGTATTATAGCCCGAACTTGTTCTGTGTTCGCGTCATTTTGAAGATGATTGCTTCACAAACCTAAATGCTATAAAGTATGAATTTGCGAGCCGGCTGATACTGAAGGAGGGAGGTTCAGTACCGAGTTTATTTGGATCAGCTTCCTTCTCCGAATCACAATCTTTAAGTAGGCTGTTGCTTTTATGTTTGTATCATGTTCTATAATTATTTTGTGTGTTGTGTACGCACAGGCACAGCGCAGCTTCTAGCAGCTAACTTAGGTCTTCAATGTCAATTGTATTGAAATATGTGAAGTGTTTGTCGTTGTTAATGGAGTTGTCAAAGGGCTCTCGAGTGTCACGCATCACGCATTGAGCGTGACAGTCACTCATTTCGGTCTTTTGTCACGCTCTCCGGCCACACATTGTATTTCTCACGCTGAAAAACTATTTGTAATATATTTAATATGCCGCAGTGCCCAAAACTCACTCACTGTGGAACCGGCAGGATTCAAGCGCGTCTCCTCCAGTGTTGCCAGGTCCGTATGCCTGCACTGTTTCCGCGGGTTGTTTGTGTAGTGCACGCTGGTTGACGCGATTGTTTTATCCACTGGAACATGATTGTTAAAGTCAAAGTCAAAGTTTATTTATATAGCACTTTTCAAAAACAGCAAGCGTTTAACAAAGTGCTGTACACAAACATACTTATGCACTCAAACCAACATGACCAAAATACAAAAGAACAATAAAACAATAAAAGAATAAAACAAACTCTCACACAGCGTCAAATGCCAAACTGTAATAATAAGTTTTTAGATTCGATTTAAAAATAGTAATGGTTTGAGACTGCCTGATGTACAGGGGCAAACTATTCCACAACTTCGGTCCAGCCACTGAAAATGCTCTTTCACCCCTGGTTTTTAGTCTCACACGCGGGACTACTAAACGCAAATGGTCAGCGGACCTAAGCGCTCTGGATGGAGCGTACTGCTTAATCAGTTCCGTCATGTAACTGGGAGCGAGGCCATGAAGTGATTTAAACACAAACAACAAGATTTTGAAATTAATTCTAAAAGAAACTGGTAACCAGTGAAGCGAGGAAAGAACAGGTGTAATATGTTCTCGCCTTCGTGTACCTGTCAGCAAGCGAGCTGCAGCATTCTGGACCCTCTGCAGTCTAGAGAGAGAGGCCTGACTAATGCCTATGTAAAGGCCATTACAATAATCTAGACGCGATGAGATGAAAGTATGGAGGAGTTTTTGAAAGTCTCTGGAAGACAGAAATGATTTCAGCTTGGTGAGCTGTCTCAACTGGAAAAAACTCGATTTAACTACCAAGTTAATCTGTTTGTCCAGTTTAAAATCACAATACATAGTGAAATCTAAATTTTTGACATAGGACTTCACAAATGGATTCAACTCAACAAGATCAAAATTTATCGATTCATAAGTACCTCCGGGGGTAAAAAGTATAACCTCTGTTTTGTTTTCATTAAAACATAAGAGATTTTTTGCCATCCAGGCCTTTATTTCCTCAAGACACTGTAGTAAAGGCGCTAACGTACAAGTGTCTTTTCTATTCAGAGGCAGGTAAATCTGGGTGTCATCAGCATACATATGAAACGATATTCCAAATTTCCTAAAAATGTGACCCAGGGGCAATAAATATAATGCGAACAACATAGGCCCCAAAATGGAGCCCTGGGGGACGCCAGACGTGAGAGAAGCCGTTGAGGAGACAAATTCTCCAATGCGAACTGAAAAAGTTCTTTCGGACAAGTACGACTTAAACCAAGCCAACACATTACCCTCGATGCCAACACATTCTTCCAGACGTGAGATTAAGATCCCATGGTCTAAGGTATCGAATGCAGCTGAAAGATCCAGTAATAATTGTTATTGAGGAAACACCCGGGAACGCTATTTGAATATTTTTGGCCGTGATTGGGTTAGTTTGATGAGCAATTGGGCTGGTTTTGTTGTGCAGACCTGGCAACCCTGGTCTCCTCTGGTGTTGTTCGTCTGGTGTTGTTAGCCAATCAGAAAATAGCACTGTTGTATCTGGGTAAGATCTAGCGCAACAACCAATGACACCCCGTCGGCTGGGTGTCTAACATATCACCACAGATTAGCGTCACGCAAAGGCGGGGTTTGGAAAAATGACTCGCTAAACGATTCATATGGGAGTCGGTGAGCAAATCAGGTAAAAATAAATGCATATTATAAGACAACAAAAGTGTTTTTTGTCATTGCATGCATGTAAAACTGTTGTTGGGGACTCCCAGAACAATATTAGGAACATTTTAAATGCCATAATAGGTACCCTTTAAGGCCCGGTTTCACAGAAATGCCTCAGATTAACCCAGGATGATGCATTAGTTCAACATTTAGGCAGCTTTTATATATGTGCCTTAGAAAAAAAACATTACTGGTATTAATCTTGAGACAAAACAATGGCACTGACATATTTTAAGATACCTCCGTGCAAGTAGCTTTCAGTTAAAACAGCTTAAACATGCATTTTAGTCTGGAACTAGACTTAGAAAATAGAAATCTTGACTTGGCAACTAATTGAAATAAGTTGGGGAAAAAAGCACTAAAATTAAACATAAAAATGAACATAAATACATAAATACATATACATATATATATATATATATATATATATATATATATATATATATATATATGTATGTATAGTATATGAATGAGATCCAAGAAGGTACATTTTAATATTATGTTATATTATATGATATGCACAATATATAATTTACAATATAATAATTGACATTTTTGCATCTCTTGCAATTGCTCTGCAGCTGTTCTGTGTTTGGTGTTAAATCCAAAGGGACAAGCATTTAAATAACATATTATACTAAAAGTACAATGTGAAATGAGACCTGTATCATCGAGAGGGGGGTGGAATCGAATTCAGGTTTGGCCCGAGTAATACTGACCACAGTTGTGTCTCTCGTCCTCGTCGCTCATGTCCCCGCAGTCGTTGTCTCCATCACAGATCCAGGATGAAGCGATGCACCTTCCGTCATCGCAGCGGAACTGCTCAGAGTTACAGGTCCTCACCATAGGGGCTGTGGGGATCAAACACACCGCAGTGAGCCACGGATCAAGCAGCAGCAGAAGAGCGAGCTGCCCGAGGGCCATGTCTCACTCTGATATCATAGGGAACTAAGGAACATGAGGCCTACGTAATCCATTTAACCCATTAAATCCCATCGTGAACAGCCAGAAACGTGGCTGAGTGCTTGGATTCCACAGGCAGAGGAATTCTGGGAGAGAATAAGCATTCCTCTCTTTAGTGTCCCGCTTGAACAAAAGACACCGCGGGGTGCTGTGATTAACGGGACAAAAGCGAGAGGATGGGGCAGTGTGTGTGAGAGGAGGGGGCAGAGAATGTCAAAGGAAGGGCCGGTGTCTGAGTGAGGGCTTTTCTGCTGAACGTCACTTTAGAGGAATGTGACACACAATGGAGGGCTGGACGGACCACTGGCATCATAGACACACACACAAATACACCAGACGGTTAAAGGCACTTCAGATACCACTGAAGTCTCAGTCAGGAAAGCAAACCGTTTTCATATTATTGTAGCTTCTAGTTATTTGATGTTATTGGTCATTCCTGTAATGTAGCATGTTTAAGTTTATAATACTTTTATTTCTATTTCTAAAGTCTATTAGACTTTAAGACATACCGTTGATTGTAGCTAAACCTGTAAATTATAAACCTATAAAGATCGCTTTAATGATAATTATATATATATATATATATATATATATATATATATATATATATATATATATATATATATATATATATATATATATATATATATATATATATATATATATATATATGATAAATGAAAATTATCAAACACATTTAGAGTTTAGGGGTCAGAAATGTTCTTTAAAAAAGAAAAGATATTAATACTTTTATAACAAGGATGCATTAAATTGATCAAAAGTGAAACTAAAGACATTTATAATGTTACCAAATATTTCTATACCAAATAAACGCTGTTCTTGAACTTTATTTTCATCAAAAAGCATAATGTTTTCCACAAAAATATTAAGCAGCACAACTGAAAAATGTTAAACATTGAAAATTACAAGAAATCTTTCTTGAGCAGCCATTCAGCATATTAAAATGATTTCTGGAGGATCATCTGAAGAATGGAGTAATGATGCTGAAAATGTGTTTCATATTTAATATTATTTAAAATATTATAAAATATATATTTTTTTTTATTATTTGTTTAAATAAATGCAACCTTGAGCATTTTTCACACACACACACACACACACACACACACACACACACACACACACACACACACACACACACACACACACACACACACACACACACACACACACACACACACACACACACACACACACACACACACACACACACGATTTCTAATATAATAAGAATACCTATATTTTTGGAACATGAAAATGCATTGCTTAACAGGAATCACCTAAATATAACATTTTTAAAGTATATAATTTTAAAAATATAAAAGTGTATGTAGGCAATTGAATAAATGAAAGCAAAAACAAAAACAAATCCTTATTGTGCCTTATTGATGTAAAAAAAAAAAAAGCATTTGTATGGTCATTTACATTAGAAAATGTAATTTACACTACTACTGAATAGACCTGCTGGATAAGAAGCTCTCAGAGACACACAAACCTTCAGTCTTTTTGTAAGGGCATTTTGTCACAGACATGCTGGTCTGAATCACTACATTTTAGTTCTGTTTCTGCCAATTGAACCAGTTTCTGGAACACAACGTCAGTTTCATCTTTCCACTTTGTGACTGCATGCATCAGCAGTGGAGTGTAACATGGGTGGGGGGCAACATCATTTCCTTTCAACTTCAATTCCCTCCATCACCATGGTAAACAATGAGGCAGGATACCCATCATTAATTCACCACCCAAAAACATGGCCAACGGTTTCCCTTGAAAAACAGCTTTATCCTCACATCACAGTGTTTTCATAGTTCCTCCCCAATAAAGTGGTTCAAACAGGGTCAAAAATTAACTTTTTTTCCACATATGTTGGATGTATGCCTATGTATATCATTTTTACTTGAATGAACCTGCCAATAAGGTGTAAATAGTTATGTGTAGTACTTACTGCAGGTAGTGGGCTCATCAGAACCATCATTACAGTCTGTGCCTCCATCACAGTACCAGTGCCCGGGAATACAGCGTCCGCTCGAACAGCGAAACTCGTTCTGGGAACATGTAGATGTGGCTGAGGAGTGAAGAATAACACTAGAGTCAAGAATACAGATGAGGGTTGGCAAACATGGGTCATAAACATTATGTAAAACAGGGTCCAAACTATCATCAAACCAGAAAGCCCAGAAAGGACTGTACCTCAGCGGCACCAGGTGGGACCGCTCACATTCATGGGTCACTAATTAACTGAAATTCCAGAAAGGGCAAGTTGAGCAACAACTTTGGCTCAAAAAGTAAAAGGAAATTATTCTCTAATGCATTTTGAGCTGTTAAACAGTTACTCATCTAATTCCACACTATAGCAGAAATAAACAACTACAATTATTATTAATTTTGTCATTATTCCGGTGGTTGATTAATTGATTGATTGTTTACTTATTTATTACAACTACTAGATTCCATTGGTCACATTTTTGTAACATCTACATTTTAAAGCAGCATCTATCTAATATTTTTTTGTCATTTTGACAATTATGTCAATATTTTTTGCATTCAATACTATAATAATAATAATAATAAATTTCTCAATTTTACATAACATTAGCTGCGCAATGTCAACCATAAAAGCCGTGATTTACAGTGAATTTAGAACAGCTAAGGGGCGTTGTTAGGCCAACACGGAGCAGAGAAGGGGCTTATTGCTTTTATAAAACGGTTACTCCATAAAAATATTTTAATGTTTATTTTATTCATAAAATAACATTATAACACATTTATTCCTCCGCCAAGCAATGTAGTTCCAAAGAGATTGCTAATCAACACATGCAGCAACAAAGAATCACAAACGACATTTGCGCACAATGCGCAGTAATACTAATGTAATGTGGTCACAGGTGTATGTTTGTTGAGAAATTTGCAACAGCTTCGAACTCGACTCAACCAATCAGAATCAAGGACCGGAACTATCCATTTTATAATAAGTCATTAATTCACATTAGCATATTAACAAATATCAGGGCAGCTTAAAGAGATAGTTCACCAAAAAATAAAAATTCTGTATTTATTCACCCTTAAGTTGTTCTAAACAACATGTATGAGTTTCTTTGTTCTGTTGAACACAAAAGAAGATATTTTGAAGAATGTAGGTAACCATTGACTTCCATGTTTTTGTTTTTGTTTGTTTCATACTATGGAGGTCAAAAAGGACCAGCATCTGTTCGGCAACACACATTTTTCAAAAATCTTTGTTCGTGTTCAACAGAAGAAAGAAACAACTTAATGAATTTTGAACAGAATTTTCATTTTTGGGTGAACTATCAGGAACTGACAGGGAATCTCACCACAATGCGTCGCGCTCTCGTCACTGTTGTCTCCACAATCGTTATCTCCATCACACAGGTACGAGCGTGGGATGCAGATGTTGGTGGTCTGGCATTTGGTGTGCTCTGGCTGGCATGTCCTCTCCGCTGTGTTTTATAACAAGGAGACGCCGTTATGGATTGGATAAATGCTTGTAAACTGTAGGCTGTGTAGAAGCAATTTTTTGTAACATTGCACATGAACTTACCGCAGTTCTGTTCATCTGACGTCCCGTTGTCGTAACAATTGTTTATTCCATTGCAGACATATTCCCGTGCAATGCAGCGACCATTAGTGCAGGTGAACTCAGAGTTGGGGTCGCAGGGGCGGAACATGCAGCCTGTCTCGTCGCTGTTATCACCGCAGTCATTATAGTGATCGCAGCGGTAGTGATACGGCACACAACGGCCGTTTCCACATGTGAACACGGTGGGCTCGCAGGTGTGGAATGCTGCCATGCACAGATAATAAAAAAAAATCATGTTACTATGCAGAAAATGCTGAATGGATTACCAGAAACTAGTGGAACTCGCCGCCTACCTCCTCTATCTCTCTACTTTAGTTTACCTGAGAGTGAAATGAACGCTGCTGCTTGTGGGACTGCATGCGAAAGAGAGAGCGGTGCATTGTAGAAGAGGTTAGTATGTTTATGGATGGTTATTAAACTTTAGAGTCTAAGACTACTGTTCCAAATTCTAGTAAGTTGCCTTAGTGTCTGCTGCTGACTCACAAATGATTTTAATAAAATGTTGTGTTAGCATTCTAAGCTAACAATTCAGTGAACTAATGAGCATAAACCCAGCTTATTTCTGAATGTTTTTTTTTATTCTTGGTTATACGAATGTTAAGGAAACATTCCATTTTATCATTCTTCAAAAAAAAAAAAAAAAAAAAAATGGGAATGTTAATTTTGAATGTTCTCTGAACATTCTGAAACTATTTGTTACGAACATCCAAATATTCCATGAACGATATATAAATCAAGTTTTTGTACACATTTTTTGAGAATATTGTTAAAGAACATATAACTCAAAATTTCTATCTGTTTTTAAGATAAAGATTTAAGATATGTTTTTCTGAATAAATTATAATTATATGTATTATTAACATAAATTGCATTGATTTTTGCATGTAGCTTGTTGCAATGCATTATGGCAGTATTGTCTCTGCAAAAATACATGCAGTACACTGTCTTAGAATTTGGCCAAAAGAAGTTATCTTAAAGGGCAGCATAATAATATTAACTATGTAGGCAGAACACAAGAATTTGGAAGCTTTTATCTAAACGTGAATAGAGGTAAGCAAGAATACACACCAAAAACGAAATGACTCTTGGATCCTGGAGCAAGAGATTTGAGCAAGTAAGAAAAAAGCAAGAAGAAATATGTTAGTGAAAGATTGCGCACCAGTGCAGGAGAGGAAAATCCATTCACCGGCAAACAGAGATGGTCAGACAGCGACGGAAAGATTGTCAACATTTTGCTAAGTTGTGCACAAATATCAATTTTAAGTTTAGTTCACCCTTAAAAGTGCATCATTAATTGTCAGTTTGGGTGAATTCCTCTTGAAGTGAGCACTCTAAAGGGTGCAGATTATTGCTGTCTCATACACACCATGTATGAAGGCACAGGCACATCTTCTGAATCAATAAACTGTATTTACATAAAATCGCCCTCTATTCTGAAAAGATTTGAAGTCCTCTGTACAAGCATCTCACCGCAGACTCTCTCGAGTTCATCACTGCCGTCCCCACAGTCATCGTCGTTGTCGCATTTCCACTGGGCGCGGATGCAGCGGCCGTTCATGCAAGTAAACTGTCCCGACTGGCAGCGTGTCCCATTGTCAGAGATGCAGTGTTTGTTATCGGCTAGATACCAGCGGCCCTCAGAGGGACACTGACACTCTGCTCCCTGAGGACCTGGAGGAAATAGTGTTGTATTTGAAATGAAGTAATTACTTTAATAGATAAAGTACTTCATTTCACAATTTATGAGTATTAAAAATATTTAATTTTAAAGATGGGTCCAAACATTATAACTATACGAAATATATTGATGGTTAAAAATGTATTTAACATTTAAAAAAAAAAGAAAAAAAAAAAGATGTAGGCTCTGTTCCAAAGCATAGTGAGCTCCTATGTAGCATCATAATGAGCACTCATGATGCAAAATATTAACACATAAACTAATTATTTATGCCAGTACACACATCGTTAGAGAGCGTAATGTGCTTTTACACACTCACATACTCGTTTATATCTGTCACACACAAGAAACACATCGTTAGAGAGCGTAACAGGCTTTTACACACTCACACACTCGTTTATATCTGTCAGACACAAGAACGCACATCGTTAGAGAGCGTAACGGGCTTTTACACACTCACACACTCGTTTATATCTGTCAGACACAAGAACACACATCGTTGTGTTATGAATACCAATAAATATTACAATAGTTAAATAAACTTGCATTGGGTTGCTGCCTATGTATTGTATCAGCAAAAATGCAGCTCACTAGTTTTTGGAACATAGCTTTTGTTTTGGAGCATACTGGCTTTAAAAATTGTTTTAAAATATGAACCTACCTGGGGTGCAAATATGGCTGCAACCACCGTTGAACTGTTCGCAGGGACTGCTGCACTGCTGCTGTTTGCCGTTGGATAGCACATGGATGTCCATGGGGCGTGATGGAAGGTTTTGTAGCATCACCCTCTGGTCGGACCCGTCATACTTGTTAGCACGGTAGATGCTGCGTGTGTTCCAGTCCGTCCAGTAGATATGCTGACCGTACACTGTCATTGCAAATGGGTAGATGGCAGTGCTTACGATGACCTCACGGTTAGTGCCGGTGAGTGAGCACCTCTCAATCTTCTGCCTGCACGAAGAGAAAACACCAGTAAAGGTGCAGATGAAGTGTTGATAGTTAATAATACCAATAATATCTTGAATAATATTATATAGATCTTACAAACTGGCATCTGCCCAGTACAGCCTCTGATCTTCATAGTCCAGTGTCAGACCATTTGGCCAAACTAGACTAGTGTTGACAATCTCTGTCCTGAAGTTTCCCCCCAGAGTTGCACGCTCTATCTTTGCACTGGTTCCCCAGTCGGTCCAGTACATATATCTGATCACACACAGAAATAGAAATGCATTTAAAGTAAATGAGATAATGGCTCATTAAACATCTAAATCACAGACCCACTGAATCAGAGACTCACCCTCTGCATGGATCGAGCATGATCGCTCTGGGTCTAGGCACCTGAGCTACAACAGTTCTCTGTGACCCATCCACTGCCATGGAGCTGATGCTCTGGTTAATGTAATCACTGTAATAGATCCTCTTATTGATCCAGTCATACGCAATGCCATCAGGAGCTCCCAGATCTCCACAGAGAAGAAATCATTCGGAAAAACAAAGATATGTAATCACTAGAGCTGCAAGATTAATCGTTAAAAGATCGCAATCTTGATTTAAAAACCCAGGCCATATTGTTCCTAAATTACAGCGTTTGTGACAATATTCAAATATTTGCACAAAGTTTATGCTCAAATTCTCGGTGAATGTCAGACAGTAGAAATGCATGATCTCAAATTACTCCAGAACTGAACATTTGATCTGCTCCAATTAAAATTCAAAATGACAATAACAAACATGTGCATTTGCTGCCTGTGAAACAAATAACTTTCACAATATTTCACAATAAAAGAACAAGGTAAATAAGATCCAAATAATTTCCAGACTGCAAACTAGCCATTGTAAAATGTAAATGTCATGCAAGATACTTTGTAAAGCCAACACTCAAATATTGCTGCAATTAACTTTCCTTTTCTAGCTAAACCTGCAGTGTCAGAGTGCATTCTGGGTTTAAATAAGCAGCTCACCTGAGGCCACCTCTGTAGCAGGAGAGGAAGGTGAAGCCAAAGTGATGAAGCTAATCTTGCTCTGGCCCGCTCCCGAGCTCTGGGTGAAATAGATCCTGCCATCCAACCGGTCAAAATCAAGGGCTACCGAAGTCCGGGAACGTTAACCACGGGAAACGGCAGCGAGTGATCCTCTGGATCCAGCCGCAGAGATCGTACAGTGCTTTCTGTCGTGTAAATAAGGTAGTCATCCCGGGACACCACACAACTGCTGTCATCCGCAGCCAGATTCCCAAAGGCACACGAACACTTCTTCGTCTGAGTTCCCGCGATGGCGAAGCAGAAGTGAGCACAGCCGCCGTTGGACTCTAAGCAGGGGTTGTTATTGAGCTCGTGTGCTGAACTTGGCTGCATTCTCCGGTCAAAGATGGTGACGTCCCGCAGCATGTTGATGTTGTCTCTGATCACGAGCGGCTGGTCGGTCGCGCCTGGCTGTTTGCTGGCTTGGAAGACTTTCTTCAGGTTTCTGTCCACCCAGATTACATTCCCCTCAAACACCGTGACGCCATATGGAGTCGGATAACGACTTCCGTACCGTACGACCTCCGTCTCGCCCCCCTCGGGCCGGACTCGTGCGATCATGTCCAGGGAATCGTCCACCCAATAGATGTATCCGTCTCGGTGGTCCAAAGCCAAACCCCTGGGAGTGATGATGCCTGAAGAAACCAGCACTGTCCGGTTGGAACAGTCTAGAAAAGCCCGCTCGATTTTGGGGCTCTGTCCATAGTCGGCCCAGAAGAGGTATCTGTTCATGGGGTCCACCACAATGTGACGGGGCATGTCCACTTGGGTTTTGAGAAGAACACGACGGAACGTGGTATTGAGTCGGATTACTTCAATGTACGTCTCGGTCAAGAAGGCATTGGTGAAATAGAGGTTTCCTGTGGAATAAAACAAATACAAGAAAGAGTAGTAGCACAAAATTGGCAAAAACTTAAGTAAAAAGTAAATAAAGTAAATCTGAACTTGAGGAAATGCCTTATATACACTATGGAATACTTTATTTCTATATAAATGCTGTTCTTTTCAACTTTCTATTCATCAAAGAATCCTGAAAAAAATGTCTCATGGTTTCCACAAATTTCTTGAGCAGCAAATCAGGACATTAGAATGATTTCTGAAGGATCATGTGACACTGAAGACTGGAGTAATGATGCTGAAAATGTAGCTAAGGATCGCAGGAATATAATACATTTTAAATAATATTCCAATTGAAAATTGTTTTAAACTAAATTAATAAAAAAATTCAGTATTTTTGATCAAATAAATGCAGTCTTGGTGAGCATAAGAGGCATCTTTCAAACGTTTCAAAATCTTACCGTTACCGACACAAACTTTTGATTGGTAGCGTGCCAAACTTGTTTAATCACATATTGGGGTCAAACGTCTATGTTTAACAAGCCATGGGTCACCGGGGTCTAAACTAACTGAGCCTCTTTTCTGTCGTATGTTAACCTTTAATCTTCTCCAATGCCACCTGTCTGCGCTTATACTATCGTGAGTTAATTAACATGTCCCTACAGTAAGCTGTCACCATTCTGACCTCTAAAGCGGCTCTAGAACATTCCAGAATAGTATAAACCACATGAAAGCAGTGACTTCACATAACGCTCCATGTATTCAGTGTATCTGAGGTACTTGGCATTAGAGTTCACATTCTTTGAGGTACTTCACTGGTTTTGGGATTTGGCCAAATTTGTTTCAATCAAAATGTTCTGTATGACCAGAGAAGCGGTGAGATAAATGGCGTCTAAATTAAGATAAATTCACAAAATCTGATTTTAACATACAAGTACACGACCCCTCACCTGCAGCCCAGTCTACAGCAATGCCCCGTATTCCATTACGTCCGATTCCAGAGGTGACAATGCTGTTAAATCCAGAGCCGTCCGGTTTGATCCTGCGGACTCCGTTCTGAGACGCCACGGTGCTGCTGAAGTCACACCAGTAAATGAAACCGGAAGACATGTGCACGTCTACGTGAAGAGCATTGCGGCCTACAGGACACAGACACACACATGCACAAAACGATATAGTATCAATTATGTATTTTTTCCCCCCATTGCACCATGCATGTCTCATTACACACTATAATATTCACAATACAGTATATCTGTAAAAGTATGCTAGCAATATACAATAAAGCAACATCAAACATGTGCTTTTTATTGGCTGTAAAGCTTTAATACTTTAAGTCAGTTCAACAAACGTTTGGGTTGTCACTCAAAAAGTCTTTGTGTGACATTTTTTAATAAAATTGTAGTTATTAGTCATTCAATCTCATAAATGGAACTTAAACTCAGAATATTATTTCTCCCTGTTCATTTAGAGAAAAACAATGCAGACCAAATGCATTTATATTCTTTAAAACTAGTTTTTTTTTACTGTACTTTAATTCATGAATTATTCTTTTTTAACATTTTGAATCTAATCCTGGCTTCAATGGCAATACATAAATATTAATATCAATTAATATCAATACAACGTAATATGAAATAATTATAAAAATATACTTTTTATATAAATATAAGTTATGTTATATTCGCTCATATAAATGAAAAACTTTAAATATCATCCGTCCTTGTGTTTGTGGGAAACAGTGTAGACCACATGCATTTATAATTTTTAAAACTAGATCTTTACTGTATTTTAAATAATTAACACAAATATTAATATTAATAATATGAAATTGAATCATAAATAGTATATTTACATATAAAATATTATGATTCATATTATTAATATATATATATATATATATATATATATTTTGGAAACACTTTTATTTAAAAATGATTTTATATATTTATAAAAAACAGTAAAAATTAAATAAAATATATATTTTAAAAATGATATTTTTTATTATATTAAATTATATCTTTACTAAATATTTTGTAATTATATAATATATCATTATTATATGAAATTAATGAAATATATTATAATATTTTAAATAATAGTATATTGTATCTGTACCGCCCAGCCCTGGTCCTCACCTCTGCCCGCGACGGGCACCATGGACTCGGAGTGATCCGCTCCCTCCAGACTGAAGCCCTTGATAGCAGTGAGCATAGAGATCACAACGTAAGATTGGTATGGAGAACAGGTTCTGTTATCGGCGTTGAGTTTGAACCCAGTCGCACAGGCGCAGCTGAACAGGCCACTGGGACGTGGTAGACACAACTGATCACATGTCCCCATGTTATTACTGCAACCGTTAGACGAGCCAGCGGAAGCTATGGGGAGACAGACAGACACACAACTTAGACCAGATAAAGAGAATGAGAGGGAGATATTTAATACTTCAAAGGTAATCATAAGAATACATGATACTGACTCATATCTGTCCATTCTGGTAATGTATACACATTTCTGGTGCATCTCAGTATGTAGTGATACTGATATATTATCACTTCCACCTCTTACTGGAAGGACTTATACAATAGCCAGCGTTCACAGCCGCAGAGAATGAACATGTGCACTGAACACCGAACAAAGGGACACTGATTCTTCTCCGTATAAAGCTGAGTGTCCCCCTGAGGCGGAGGGGAACTAATTGGTAAACTGATATCCCATTGAAAGTCATTCAGCCCTCTCTGGTAATTGCAACATGGACATCAAGGTTACGATGACTTCCAGAAAAAGACCACCATTCCAAGTCAACCGTGGATTGAATTAGAGATAAATGCTCAAAAATGACACTGTGAGATTCCTACATAGGCAGCATTCTGAGGTCCAATCTCATTTTTAAAACATTTAACTGATTGATATCACCATACTTTCCCCAGTTTATCAATCACAGTACATTAAGACAAATGTCTGGAATCACACGTTTTCTGAAATGTTTTGTTTAACTAATGCAAATGACACATTGTCTAATTATTATGCACTGATTTGCGTTACAGAAATCTGAATATCGGATAAAGCTGAGTTCAAAATTCTTGTTTCACTTTGATGACATATAAGAGTTAGGTTTTTACAGAAAGGACTTTGGATATCTCTTTTAATCAAATATATATTTTCACCATATTTTAGGAATAAACGGTTATGTAAATCAAATAAATTTACTATAAAAAAGAACAAACCCCTCTGTAAAAACCGTTGGAATATATATAGGAATGAAACTAAAAACTTTGCTGTATGTATGTGCTACTACTCATTTTTAGAAACCGGCCTTTGAAGATATGTATTGTAATTGAAATCATATTATTAGCGTTGCAACATGCAAACATCAAACTGTATAATGTGTGGAGTTACTGTCTATGAAGAGAGTTACAAATAGTTTTTCATCCAAATTCAGTGGTTTATAAGGCAGCTGTCTATGTAGGCAGATCACAAGGTTTTGGAACAAAATGTTAAATTGTTTTTACATACTTTTTTTTTTAAATACTCACAGTCTCTATAGTGTACTTTGAGTACTCTAAGACCAGCCATGTTATCCCGCATTATGACCCGGTTGAGTCCTGTGGCTTTGTCGACACGCTCAATCACCTCAAAGTCTCGATCTGTGAAATAAAGGTAGGAGTCGTGTACGGCCACCCCCCACGGATGGGATAATCCATTCACCATAGTGATGCGGTTTGATCCATCGGGGTCACCACGCTCGATCTGAAACATTGAAGACACAGTTGTAGAATATGAGTTTTTCTGTTAAATATATATATATATATATATATATATATATATATATATATATATATATATATATATATATATAATATATATATATACACACTACCGGTCAAAGGTTTTAGATCGGTAAGATTTTTTATGTTTTTAAAAGAAGTCTCTTCTGCTCACCAAGGCTGCAATTATTTGATAAAAAATACAAAAAAAACAGTAATATTGTGAAATATTATTACAATTTAAAACAGCGGTTTTCTATGTGAATATATAGTGAAGTGTAATTTATTCCTGTGATCAAAGCTGAATTTACAGCATCATTACTCCAGTCTTCAGTGTCACATGATCCTACAGAAATCACTATAATATGATGCTGAAGAAACATTTATGATTATTATCCATGTTGAAAACAGTTTTTTACATTTTTATTTCAGGATTCTTTGATGAATAGAAAGTTCAAAAGAACAGAATTGATCTGAAATGGAAAGCTTTTGTAACATTAATCACTACCATTCAAAAGTTTGGGGTCAGTAAGAATTTATTTTTATTTTTGGGGGAAAGAAATTAGAAAATACTTTTATTCATCAAGGATGAGTTAAATTGATCAAAAGTTACAGTAAAGACATTTATAATGTTAGAAAAGATTATATTTTAAATAAATGCTGTTCTTTTGAACTTTCTATTCATCATAGAATCCTGAACTAAAAATGTAAAAAAACTGTTTTCAACATGGATAATAATCATAAATGTTTCTTGAGCAGCAAATCAGCATATTAGAATGATGTCTGAAGGATCATGTGACACTGAAGACTGGAGTAATGATACTGAAAATTCAGCTTTGCTATAACAGGAATAAAATATATTCAAATAGAAAATAATTATATTAAATTGTAATAATATTTCACAAAAATTAATGTTTTTACTGTATTTTTGATCAAATTCATACAGCCTTGGTGAGCAAAGTTTTGAACGGTAGTGTATTTGATATATATACTGTACATCCAACTAGCTCAAATCTAAAGCATGCAACTACATTAATATTTCTGATTGCATGAACCAAACATGTGGCATACCACGCCAGTTCCTGTAACGGCCCAGTAGAGCTTGTTCTCTTTGATGTCTATCGTTATGAACTCCACATGTTCTAGATTATGTGTGAAGAGGATGGCGGGGTTGGAGCCGTCCATATCTGCCGACGCCACCTTGCCGGGATACCGCTCTCTGTCCCCTGATCTGTCCAGTACATCTTTCTAAAACAGATATAAACATCACTAAACAGAAACACCTGCTGAAATAAAGCATCTTTTTGTTTCTGCAAATATATATCTTTAGGACTGATCACGACTCTGTTGTTTATTGTGCTCAGTCAGTTCAGACCTGGCAGAGGACATTAAATCAGCTCAAGCTTGTTGAATTTGGGGATCAGGATTAATGCCTCAGTTCTGCTTATCTGGGCTTACCCACGTGCCGGGTCCACCGCGATGCCAACGGGAGCTCCTGCGCCAGAAGGTGAGCCGTTGTTTGTGATGAGAGTTTTTCTGTACTGAATTTCTCCTTTTAACCTCAGAACCTGAAACAAATCAGATTGGGTTTGTCACAATAACAGCACAAGTAAAATTGCTCAATTATTGATACAAATTTCAATACAGTAGCAAAGCAAATATGCTGTTTAACACACTCTTTTATTAAAACATATAACATTTTAAAATGTAAAAAAAAAAGTATTAACAAATGAATAAAAACAATAAATAAATAAATTATAAATTTCAGCCAAAATAAAGAACAAAAAAAACTAATTGAAAGCAATAAAACATAGAAAAACAATACAAATTAAGTTTTTCACCTGCATAGTAGCATTATCAAGTATTTAAGTAAATATTTAGAAATCTATAATTCATATATATAATTATATATAATTTTTTTTCCGCCTGTTTACATTTACTAGAGGTGAACTGACACTGTTTACAGTAATACCTCATCAAATACAGGTATTATATTATGTATTTGTGTATCAAAAACAAAGATCATTATTGAAAATGACATTTTTAACTTGGCTCTTCTTGCAGCCTGTGTTATTTTAGTATTATTTATATACTATTATTGTATTTATTATTATTTTGATTTATTTAAATAAAATTGTAGAATGTATTCATATTTTTTAATTTTAGCTTTAGCAGTTTTGTTAGGTCCTTTGGTCTTTTTTTATACTTTTTATATTTCTATTTATTTTTATTTTATTTTTATTTCTGTTTTAGTGTTAGCAATGATGGCAACTAACTGAAATAAATAAGTCTAGGGTTTTCATCTAATATTTATATTTTATTTCCATTAATAACAATTACTTTGAGTATTTTTAGTTTTAGTTAACGACAACAACACTGCTTTTAGCACATATATCTACTGGTTACAATACTTAAGTTTTTAACATTGATAAAACTGTGTGGTCAACTATTCTTCAGTAGGTAGGTAGAAATAAGCCCTGACAAAGAACAAACTATGATGCAGTGAAACGTGGCTTGCCAACCTCAATAGACTGTGATGAAGGGTTCGAGTAGTACAGGTTCTGCGACATCCAGTCCAGAGCCAGTCCGACCGGAGAACCCAAGATGGCCGCCTGGTGCGAACTCAGTTCTGTTGGTACCATCTGACTTTACCCGATGAATCTCCCCCTGTGCAGATAAATAAGACAAAAACATAATTTCAGAATTTAAAACCTGTTAACTAGTTAAAATTAAGGATGCATCTTGATTTAATCATATCTGAGATAAGGTAGGAAATGTTTATTTGCTTTACCGGATGTTCAACCCAATAGATCATCTGCTCAGCATCATCAAAGTCCACATCATATCCGTTCTGCAGCCCGGCGACCGGCACCATGGCGTCATTGCTCTTGTCGTTCGGGTTGAGTGGGATGCCGTAAATGATGCTGTCTCTCACCACCACCAGGAATGGATCCTCAACTGCAAAATCATCACTACATTATACATAATTCAAACGTCATTCATAAAAAAATTAAATAACGATGGGCTATTCAGCAGTGACATGATTTTCAACAAATTACGTCATGTGAAATAATGACATTTCATTTTTGAGTGAACTGTTCCTGTAAGCAAGCTTACAAATGCTTACCATCCCTTGTGAAGAGTACTTTAGCATACCTTAAAAAAGTATTATTATGTAAATAAAATAATATACTTAAATGCAAACTGAATGTAATGTTTTCTGACACTTAAATGCATGTTATGTGCAATTTTTTTTATTTGATATTAAATGCAATTAGTTAAACTTAAGTTAGAGCGCTTTTTTGACCCACATATTTTTATATATTTTCATATGCTCCCAAATGTACTAACAAGCATTTATGGTAAACAAAAATATACTTTCAATGTCAAATGCTATTAAAACTTGCATTTCATGTATATTAATATATTGGTAATTACACAATTGTATGTATTAACTTTAAACCTAATATTGAATGACACACTAGAGTTACATTTATAATTAAGTACTTTAAATGTGCTTTAGCATCAAAATAAGTGCACTTCTCAAGACAAAACTTGACAAAAATATTAAAACACAAAATGTACTCAAATGTAAAACTTTTTAAAAACACACTTCAGCGTGAGCAGAAACAGTCATGAAAGAGTATTCTCTTTAAATACATTTCAGTGGCATTTTATTTCAGTAATATATACTTTTTAGATTTAAAGTACGCTTCAAGTGCACATTCAATACACTTAAGCACACTTTTTTTCACAAGGGATAGCACATATCCCAAGAATTAGGTATCATCTCGTTGCATTAGTCTTACAGATATGAGGTACTGGTGAAAAAGTCCTCGCAGAGTAAACTACGCCATATCAGCAGTTGATTGTGGAAAACAGGCCATTCAATCACCGTTTGTGTGGATTAATTGTTAAACTCTCATGGAAGAATGCACTTGACAGCGCTAACAAAGGCTGAAACCTGAGCGAGGTTGAGAGACTGTCCCAAAGAGAATGTTAAGGGCTTCTTAAGACTAAAGGCCTCTTACGCGCTTTCATCCGTTACTGTCAGCTGAGCTAAGGTCTTTTATAATAGTAAATGTTTGCCTCCGCAAAGAAGCTTACTCAGTAAATCGAAAATGGGTTTCTGTTGACAAGTTTTCATTCCCCTGAAATCTATATCCAACTTTAACAGAAGACTGCTTCATTCATTCACTGCAAAGCATATTAAATGGACAGAGGCCAGCATTAAAGACATAGACACATGCATTATTCTTTAAAAACAGCCACAAGCAGGAATAAACTGTTAAACTCATTTATCTTTGTCCATGGCGTATTTATTAAGTTAACTTAGATGGTACAGCTTTACTACTTTAAAAGATCAGAGGTCATTTCTTTTATAGTGCTGCAGTAATGATGTATTTTTGTAGACCATCACCCTGGTTCCCTCGAAAAAACCCAATGGTTATGTTTCCATTGGCTTTTGGATTATTAAAGAAAATAAACTCTGAGACCAACAATAGTTTATGGGTCATATTTAGCAAACAGGGCAAATTAGCATGACTATTGCAAACTTTACTAAACCACATTGCATGATTTTTGAAATACTCTTTTTGTAGGAAATTCACTACAAATGCAATGCATATGCACAAATAACTGTGTCCAGGCTTTTTCATTGCTAATTTTTTATCTTTAGTGAATCCTTACAGCATTTTTTAGATGCCACAAGAGGGTTTGCGCTGGTGCAAGCTGTTAGTAAATCTGGTGCTATGATTCTTACACATTTTGTTCATCAAGATAATCTTCATGAATACATTTTGAAGCCTAAATACAATCGTAAGAAGTAAAAAGCTAAAGTTAGGATATAAACGAACTATACGCAGGGTTGTACGACTTCAACATCACCACCAATAAGTTTCCCAACAACTCTTTTAATCTTCTTTTTTTTTTATCTAGGTCATTTCTATTAGGGTGCTGCAGTAATGATGTATTTTTGTAGGCCAACTCGCAAGTTCGCATCACCCTGGTTCCCTCGAAAAAACCCCAATGGTATTTTTACATTGGCTTTTGGATTATTGAAGAAAATAAGCTCTGAGACCAACAATAGTTTATGGGCCATATTTACCAAACAGGGCAAATTACTACACCAGGGTTGTACGACTTCAACATCACCACCAATAAGTTTCTCAACAACTCTTTTAATCTTTTTTTTTTTTTAAATATACGAGTTGGAAAGCTTGAGTTAGAATAGTTTGTGTGAGTATATTAGCCACTTGTTATCAATCGCCCTTTCCAAGACACGTAAAAGCTTTAAAAAAAATCACAAGGGTATTACTGGTGTATTTTATGTTGTAGAATAAAACATAAAAATATCTTGAGTTTGTGTTCACCACAGACCTTACCTCAGACTTTTAACTAACAGCCCATTCAAAAAAACCATTGACTTTAGGATGTACTATTAGCCATAAGTAACTCTGTTCTCAAGATCAGCCACTGAAAACCCCACATCGGCCGATGTGTCTCGTACCTCTAGCGCACGTGAAGTGGTCAGCGGCGAGAGTCCAGCCAGACGGACAGGCACAGGAGTAGAACCTGGGACCAATCGCTGACAGCAGACAGATATGAGTGCAGGGGCTCGACCGGGGGTCACAGGGGTTAAAACCTGCAGGAAGAACACTTTGAGGTAAACATAAAATAAATATTGACCCTATATGTTTTCTTAACAAGCTTCTGGTTTTCCTCTGGACGGTTCATTGGTGCATGTTATTCTGATGAAAAAAATCCTACATAATATGACTTACTTCGCCTCTAAATCTTTGTGACATAGAAAAACACTTTTCAATACTATTAAATTCACATTGAATACAGTTAAGCGCACTTCTTTTTCACAAAATAAATGGTTACATTTTATTTTAAGGTGTCAGTATTCCAGTGTAATTATACAAGGCCATGTTGCAGGTTAACCACTACTGTCAATTAATGGGTACATAAATCACTCAAGATATGTATATAATTTTTAAAATGTCTCAAAAATTTTTTTACGTTTTTGGTATTAACGGTTTTTTTTACGCGATTCGGCGATGACGTCACGTTGGGGAAAGTGGAGGAAAGGCAGCCTCAGCCTAGTATCACAGAGCCCGTCTACTATTAGACATTCTCAGCCTAGTATTAGAACTATGGCGACTGACTGGGATGAGGAAGAGTTGGTGAAGTGTCCTGGTGAGTTGCTATCATTTAGCACCGCAGCAATGAGCACTGGAGCTAGTGTACGAGCAGCAGTGCACAATAACGACACATATTTTTTTTTTACTGTCATTGAATAAAACCGAGTGAAAAATCAACGTTATCTTTATATTTAGTGGCAGTGATCATGACGTTAGTTCAGATAAGTACCGGTAACCTTTGTCATAGTGTCGTAGTACTGGTAAACTTGGTCTTTGTCATCTAGAAATAGAAGGCATCATGCTAGCTCTATTGGCGTTTCTAAGCGTTTATCTCTTCCTGCGGTGAAAATGTTGTTGCAAACGTAGCCGCCGCGTGTCTGTCGCTGTGTTTGGCAGGTGCTTGTGTGGGCAGTATAGAGAGAGATAGACAGACAGCCAGATAGCATAACGTTAGCATAGATAGCTAGCAGCTAGATAGATAAATAGATAAAAATATATAGTAGGTAGATTGACAATGTAGAGTTGGCTCATTGGTCGCACGTCAGAGGCGCCCGCGCCATTGGATGTGCAGTTGACTTGCCGCATATACTAGCCTATCAATCTATCTGTCTGTCTGTCTATCTATCTATATATATATAGTCTATCTATCTATATCTATGTATTTATCTATAATCTGCGCTATCTGAATACTCTCGTCTACTACTTGTCTCTCTAGTCACTCTCAATGCGGGCAGCGGGCTTTGGTAAATTCTCTCCCCAAGGTGACGTCATCCAATGCATTAGTGGTGGAAAGGAGAATCGTTGCAAACCGCTGTAAGATAGTACCTACTTTTTCGTATTATATTCCGTTTTGTGATACCCAACAACATAAAATACAATGGATAACAGTTTAAATGTTTGTTATCAACAAGCAAATTGCACAAATTCGTTGAAAGATTTACCCTGCAACACGGCCTTTAAATACTGAGTAATGATAATTAACTACATATATTTACTAAAGGGTTAGGAATAGGATGAGGGTTTGGTTTAGGTTTAATTGCATGTAATATTTTGTTAAGGCATAATTTATAGTTATTATTACAGTAACTACTGTACATGTAACATGTAACATGACACTGTAAAATAAAGTGTTACCAAAGAAATGACTTTCCTTTTTAGCCAGCGTGACAAAAAATATTCAATTCAACCCCTTTCAAATCTTTTTTCTTATCGGAGTGACTTCCAGAAAGGCTTGCTGGATTAAATCCTAACAATAACACTTTGCTCTGCAGATATCAGGCAGTTTATCAGTAGTGAAGTGTGGTACCTGCAGGCTGTCTGGCAGGGTGAAGTGCCACCAGGCCCATGGGCTGGGGCAGATTATACAGCATCACCGTCTGGTTCTGTCCGTGCCACTTGTTGGCCCGGATCACGCGGTTGACGTATCTGTCGGTCCAATAGACAAAATCCTCAAAAATGGTAATTGCGTGGGGATGTTGAAGTACCTTTTCATTGAGAAACAAGAGGTGTTTTATTTATTCACATAGTAAATATGAAGAAAAAAAACAAGCATTCATAATTGTGCAAGATACTTTATGCAAGTGCGTAAATACAGATGCCAATGCATTAGCATGCATTACGAGTTTATTTTGCATTAGCAAATGCTGCGAGTACATTTAAATGGGGATGGTGCATTGCATCATTTGCATGCTCAATCATTTGACCAAAAGTTGAGAAGATTTCAATGCACTCTAATGTCGACCAATTAGACATTCAGAGTTGTATTTGTTTTTGCTTGATTTCAAACTCCCCGTTATTTCCATAAAATTTAAATGCATTGTATGCATTCAATTAAACTGCATATCCGTTCACATACTTTCTACTACATTTAATGGCCTACTATTTAGACATTAAATCCCGAATTTAAATCATTGCTGAGTTCCTGCCAAAATATTACATTTTAAAAATAGCACCATATTTGCTTGCACTGAAAAAATCGTTTTCTTACTTGAAATTTTTGTTTTCCAGTACAAATATATAAATATATATTCTTAAATAAATATACATTGACTTTAAATGCTAAATGACATTGAGGTAAGAAAAATAAACTTGTTTTTCCCTTTGAATTACTGCATTTTTAATTTTCTTACCCCATTGGCAGAGATTTTTTCTTGTTTTCAGTGAAAAACACACTTTATATTTATATATTTATCAGAACACATGACTTTTCATCATGTCGTTTTGCATCTCAAGTAATTATATCTTGATTCAAGAATGTTTAGATATTTATCCTGGAACACAAGACAAAAATACTAAGGAAGTGTACAGTATTGTTCATGCAAAGCTACAGAATCATAAACATAAATGTCCACATAAAACAAAAAGTCTCACCAAATCACTGGCTAACACTTGTTTTCGGTTCTTTCCATCGTAATCACAGTAGTCAATGAAGTCTAGGTAAGCGTCGGCAAAGTAAAGCAGATTGTTGGGGTAGTCAATTGTTAAGCCATTGGGCCAATAAAGTTTGTTGCTGATGATCGTAGTCCTTAACTTCCCATCCATGCTGGCTCTCTCAATACGAGGATTTCTGCCCCAGTCCGTCCAAAACATGAGGTGCGTGCTGAAATACATATACAAAAGGGCATACTAGGATTTTGTTTTTCAACCAATTGTCATTTAAATTCATTTTATATAATCTGTAAATAAAACAAATATTATTAGAGTATGTTTTACGTCTTTCTACTTCAAAATTCCATCTGAAAATTGTTTCTACACCATTTTTTTTCCTCAGTGTACTTGTTAAATGTAGTGAGTCTTACTTATTTCTAGGGTCCACGACCAGAGCTCTTGGATTGGTCACGTTTTCACTAATCAACACTGTTCTGTGGGACCCGTCTAGTTTGGACACCTCTATGGTCTCCAAAATGTAGTCTGTCCAATACAGGTTTCTGCCGACCCAGTCCACGGCGAGACTCTCGGTGACGGTCACTCCACTATCAAAGATCTGGCAGGGAAGAGAAATGATATTTTAGGGGGATGATGGTTTATGTTTACATTGTAAGGGTGCCGGAGCAGCGTTTGTGTCACTCACCACGGTGCGGTCGCTTCCATTTTTGTGAGCGCTCCATATTCTGTCCTGGGTGGTGTCAGACCAGTAAATACGATCAGTGACTGAGTCGAAATCCACCGCTACGATGTTACGGCCGTCTCGCACAAGAGACCGAATAACGTTTGGCTGTGCGAGGATGTCGTCTGATATAATCTGATTCCGACTGGCCACTAAGAGCAAAGCCTCTCGAGATCCTGCCAGATTAAGAAAGCAATGGAGAACAGGATAGAGTAATGTGAAATATTATTACAATTTAAAATAAAAATTTTTTTTAATAATGTTTTCTTTCTTAATATATTTTAAAACGTAAATTTTTCCAGAATTTTCAGCATCAATATTTTAGTCTTCAGTGTCACATGATCCTTCAATTCTAATATGCTGATTTGCTAGAACAGCAATTATTTTACATTTTTTAAACTTTATATTTATATTTTTTATATTTTACATTATCTTTACTGTAACTTTTTGTTCAATTTAATTGAACAAAATTGAACAAAAAGTTACAGTGTGCGTGTATATAATACATATATACATATATATATATATATATATATATATATATATATATATATATATATATATATATATATATATATATATATACATACACGCACACACACAGACAAACTCTTCTCTTCTGGCACACATTTTAATTATTTAATTATTGTAAAGTCATCAAAATTATGGAATAGCACAAATGAAAGTATGAAAAATAGGTAGTGACCTCACAAGTCCAATTCATCCATTAAAAAATATATAAAAAATAAACTACATTTTAGTTTTGTATAAAAAACAAAATTAATTATTAGGGTTGTTATGATTATAAAAAGTTTGTCTGGTTATTATTTGCCATTCAAATGCTTTTATTTAGCAATTATTTAATTTACCTTTCTGTCAGTTACATGACACATAACAATTATAATCTAAATCTTTAATTTTTAAATGTTAACCAATATTTTTAACTTTTTTAACAATTTTGCAGATTTTAGAAGAATTATGAAGTCATCAAAACAATGGAAATTACACAAATAAAAGTATGAGAATTACGGAGTGACTAAAATGTTAAACAACACCCTTGTTGATGATTTGTCTTCACTAACCAGTCATATTGATCCATTTTAAAAACAATATTAAAAAATAAATTACATTTTAGTTTTGTAATAAAATTCCATCAAATGCACACTTTGTATTTAAAGCTCAAATTCCAATCTTTAAGCATAATCCATCTCGTCTTGTGTCGCCGTCATGACAGACATAATTCCAACTTTTGTGTGTCCAACTTCTAACTGGCCTAAGCATTTTGTGTTTTATACTTTAATCACATGACATGCAAATATGAAGTCCACAATGATCACAATTATCTCAAAATATATCAAATAACCTGCAGGACTAGAAACGAATCCAAACTTTCTCCATGTATCAGCTTTCAGTTATAAAACTATGCAAGACATATCTAACAAGGCCAAATAGTAGGATCAAAAAAGAGTCCCGTTGAAAAGCAACATTCAGGAAGAAGACGAGGTATATCGGATGACAGCATTTTTCAACAGGTTATCTCAAGGGAATGGGCTCTTGTCAGCGGCAGAGCTCATAAACAACCCTTTGTTTGGTGATTACCTCCTAATTACCCCTGTAAGAAAGTTTGTGACTGACATATATGCTATTTGTCTTATCTGTGGTAATCCGAGAAGCTGCACTAGACCCAGCTGAGCTGGTCCAGTTGGCCCTCAGAGACCGAGCATGGCTCCACTCGCTCCCCTAATATCTGTCAGAGATCACACAGCTCAGAGACACACAAACCTGAGGCCTTGCAGGTGCGTCCGTCTGCCTCCAGAGTGTATCCGTCCTGACAATGACATCGGAAGGAGCCTCTCTCGTTGAAACAGTGCTGACTGCAGACGCCCGGAGGATGGCACTCATCCATGTCCTCGCACGTCTTTGAGTCGTTGCTCAGCTGGTAGCCCATGGGACAGGTGCACTGGGCCCCAAACGGGCCCTGGATGCAGCCGTGAGTGCAGCCCGCGTTGTTATCCGAGCAGCTCTCCTGATCTACGACCAAGCAGAAAAGTCAAGATGAATACCAATGTGAAGCATGTCATATGCATGAAGACACAAGGTATTGTGGGAACATGGTAAGGACAACCATTAAAGGGGAGGCTTACTAGGGCTGGGCAATATCAATTAAACAAAATCTCTATATTTATATATTTATTCTAAAACTGCATAAAGACGTGTTCTTTTTTCATTCAGATAAACCATTTTTGTGATTAAATAGGCATTTTTGATCATTACATTTAAAATGTATGTTAACTAAAACTAAAAACTAACCATACAACATTTGTTTTACTTGAAATAAAATAAATGTTAACTGAGATAAATACAATTCTGACATTTTCATTTAGTTCAACTTGATGTACTAAAATAACTAAAACTATAACTGAGACATATAAAAAAATAAAAATAAAAAATAAACGATTAAATTTAAACCCCTTTTCAACAAAAAAATACAAACGACATTTCTAAGGCTTTAACAAATAATTAAAATAAAAATGGAAAATATAAAAATTTGAACTAATTCAAACAGTTAACATAAAACTATAAGAGTATCTCAACGATAATGATGCAGTAAAATTCAAAAGTAAAAAATTATCAAGGCTTGTTTTTCACACAGTTTTTCAGAAAATAAACAACGAAAGAAGAACAATATTTATTTATTTTTGTGTATATACCGAATGAAATGTCAAACCTACAGAGAGGTCAATTTTCTCAACTTTTTCTTTAAAATGTCCCACTTTCAAGTCTTGATAAAAAAGGAATACATGAAGTTTTATGAAAATAATCAAAAATACTGGCGCTGACTGGAAACTTTTTTTTTTTATGCAGGTTGGCAAAGAGTTAATGTTCATGATGATCATTGCAGATATATTGTGAATATTCAATATATTCCCCAGCCCTAATGTTTACTGTTTAAACCCGTTGTCCTTGTTTCTGGAACTGGTATCGAGTGAGATACATCGGTGGTTGTGTAACATTTCTATGGACTAACACATGTAAATAATACTACAAACTACATTCTCTAAGTGTCTATAATGCTAAACACACACACTTTTTTCATATGTATACACTCTGATGGTAATTGGATGGTTAGTGAGTACAGCCAGGCAGAGACTGGGATAGATTAGTGCTTCATGCAGAGGATTGTGGGTGATTAGGGATTCAGCCTACCTGGTAAAGGCTCATCTGTGAGAAGGGAAGGCAACATGGAAGGAAAATCACAGATCATTTCAATGTTAATTTCCAGATTAGCTAAACACATGCATGATTTGATGGCCAATGGGATTCATTACACAGACAACATTCTGAAACACTCCATGAATTATTGGAATCGACTGACTGACCACATGAATTGCCATTTAATAGTTTCAATATCAAGAGAGAGATTAAAGATTTCAATGTAAATTAATGTTCTGGATTCAATACACGAAACGACAGCATCTGTGGCATGCTTTTGATTAGCACAGAAAATAATTTCGATTCATCCCTCAGTTTATAAAAATCTTGTTTATAGAAACTCACGCAATTTAAGTTTATGGGGCAAGAATCTATCGATCCAATGTTATAGTATCATTCAATATCAATATAGTGACATAACATTTTGTTATGTCCTTTTGTTCATTTTCATTAGTTTTTCATATTTTTAAAATTTATTTTAATTTCAATTTTAGTTTTATTTTAGTACTTTAACTTAAAGGATAATTCCGGTATTTAGCACTTTGAGTCTATTTTCTAGTTTGTTTTGGATGAACTAGAGTGGTGGACACAGAAATGTTGACGATGGGTCCTGTCTCGACTTTTTGACTCTTTTAGAATCGCCTCTGAGCGCTTCAGAGTTGCTGTCTATGGGCATGCACAAACATGTCCTTAAAACAACCCTTAACGTTCGTTTTCAAAACTCTGCAACTCACGAGTGGTTAGTGGTGTTCGTTGATGATCCAAAACAAGTAGCGTAGCGAAATACAGTTTCTGTCGTGTTTTATTTGGCCTTTTGTATCGAGCGGACGTTTATATGCGGTTGTGACGTATCTGAATAAATTGTTCCATTATAGCAAATAACACTGATTGAAATCATACATTGCGCCGATATTTATTTGTTTTTAATCATCAACGAACACCACTAACCACTCTGTGAGTTGCACAGTTTTGAAAACGAATGTTAAGGGTTGTTTTAAGCACATGTTTGTGCATGCCCATAGACAGCCACTCTGAAGCGATCAGAGGCAATCCTAAAATAGTAAAAAGTCGAGACAGGACCCATCGTCAACATTTCTGTGTCCACCACTAGTTCATCCAAAACACACTAGAAAATAGACTCAAAGTGCTAAATACCGGAATTATCCTTTAAGCTTATTTTATATCAGTTAATTGCCAAGGGAACATTTCTAATGTTCTTTCTTTAGTTTTTAAGTGCAAGTTTTTTAAGTTCGTCTAATTTTTTCCCCCAGCTTTATCTTAATTAATGAAAACCATTTTTAATAGTTTTAGTTTCAGTTAACACAGTAACAAACATCATGCAACTGTGTATTGTAATCTTTATTCAGATGTAATGCATTGCCCCATTGGAAGTGCGGTGTTGTTCACTTTTTTATAATTAAGGTATAACAATTATTCTCTGTGGTAATCAACAACATCTGTGGGTTTTAACTTAACACAGGTACTAAACACAGGAACATGTATCAAATGAACATGTGTAGATTTTCAACCATAATTATAGCACTGTTTAAATGAGACAAAGCAGAATAGAGACTTGTGGGATTGATCTGTAGAATAAGGGCTGTTGACGTACAATAATGGCTAAACCTTTTGAGAAGCTGTTTCAACCCTCATTGGTATTTATCCAAACAACTTTTCCATTCCGTATACACCAAGATGTTTAATTAAATTAATTAATTATCTAACCAATGAGATTGCCTGCTGCTGTCCACTGTCTAAGCACCGTCCTACAATAATGAAAACTCATCTTGATCGATTTAGAAAACTCTACATAGGCAGCAACTCAGCGAACATGACATTTAATGTAAGAATGTCTGCCTGCATAGGCAGTCTATTAAGTTTTAGAACAAAGCCGAGAAATTCATTAGGGAGCTTAATGCTAAAGGCTAACCATCAACAACTAATCTTAACAAAAACTGTCAGATTCTTTATACAGTTTATGCACTACTGTTCAAAAGTTTGAGGTCAGTACGATACATTATTTTGAAAGAAGTAATTTTTTTATATAAAAAGTGACAGGAAAGACATTTATATTATTACAAAAGATTTCAAATAAATGCTGTTTTTAGAACTTTAGAACTTTAAAATATGAAGCAGTGCAACTGTTTTCAACTGATAATAACAATAAATGTTTCTTGAGAAGCAAATCATCATATTAGAATGATTTCTGAAGGATCATGTGACACTGAGGAGTGGAATAATGATGCTGAAAATTCAGCTTTGATCACTGAAATAAATTACATTTTACACAATGTCATATATATTTATATTGCACAATAAATCTGTTTCTAATGAATATTTGATCAAATAAAATGCAGCCTTGGTGAGCATAAAAAAATGTCCTTCAAAAACATAAAATAAATCATACTGACCCTAAACTTTTGAACGGTAGTGTATATGTCTTGCAAATCTCAGTAAACCATATGGCATGACTTACTGCAGAGAGGGGATTCGTCCGCCCCATTGGGACAGTCTGGAGTGTTGTCGCACACCCTGCTGAGGTTAACACACACACTGTGTCCTGGGCACTGCCACTGCCAGCTGGGACAGCGGAACGGTGGTGTGGGACAGTCTCGCTCATCGCTGCCATCCCGACAGTCATTATCTCCGTCACATATCCAGCCATGGAAAACACAGTTCCATTATCGCAGCGAAACTGTGAGGTGGGGCATGTCCTCGGCGGGCAAACGTGGTGTTCGTCTGAGCCATCTTCACAGTCTGGGTGCCCGTCACACTCCCAGCTCGAGGGAACACAACTGCCGTCTGACTGGCACTGAAACTCACTCTCGTGGTGACACATGCCGGGTGGCCTAGTGGCTGGAAGGGTCCAAGGTCAAAGTTAATGCATGCATGTCAATCCAAGACAAATGTTAACATTTCCTGAGGTTTAATAGAAATGTTCAATACAATGAATTAAGAACATGGTTATATTTCAACCCAAATTTAAAAGGAAAAAGGTCAAATTAAAATTTTCTTAAAAAAAAATCAGGTTACACTGTATTTTGATAGTCCACATTAGACATTCTACTAACTAATCAACTAACTCTTGTTGATTTGCAGCTACATGTCACATAATTAAACTCTAATTAGAATATTTGTAGACTGTTAGGTTTTAGTTAGTAGAATGTCTAAAGGGGACTATCGAAATAAAGTGTTACCAATTTTTTTTTGTAGGATCTTTAGAAATAATGTATTGTGAATTTATTTCCATGATAATTAAGCACATATCACCCTAATTTTAATTATCATATTTGCAAAATGCATCTCATTCTCAGTCCTGTAGTTTTAATAAATGTAATAATAATACATTTTAAAGTAATATATTCCTACATCATGGCAGTATTTGTTGTACTGCCTTTAATTGAAATAAAAAAAGCTAATTTAAATAAAAAATTATTGTATTACAATATTTATGTTATACGGATAAACATATATTATAACTATGCAATTTTATAAGAATCACCATTGAGAATAATGGGAATTACCAAAAAAAAAAAACTCAAAAATAAAATGCAAAAAATATTAATGTTCCTAAAATACACTTCATTTTTTCTTTATATATATATATATATATATATATATATATATATATATATGAAGAGTTCAGATGCAAAAGCCTCTAAATGCCATCTGAAATTTTCTTCTAAAATGATCCTTTTTATCAAGCTCGTATATTTAAGTTCAATAATTTCACTTAAATTGCAATAAAAATTACCCATTAATTGTCATTTAAGTGAAATTACTGAATTTAAATATACGAGCTTGATAAAAATGTCCATTTTAGAAGAAAATTTCAGATGGCATTTAGAGGCTTTTGCATCTGAACTCTTCATATATATATATATATATATATAAATACAGTGACTGGAAATGTTTTTGTAAGATTCACCCATTTATATACTGCTTATGTAATGCAATGTCCTACACAATTAGCATAATTGAAAACATATTGAAGGTCATCAGAACTAAAAGACAAAATGAATTTGTTTATACTTACGACAGCCAGATTCATCGGAGCGATCGTTACAGTCAAACACCCCATCACATCGGTAGTATGAGTTCACACACTGATGCCCATTTACACACTTGAACTCATAGGCTGTGCAGTTGTACACTGATGATCAAAAAGAACAAGAATTACTCAGATTTAGTCAGAAAATAAAAATCAGCTTGATCTGATTTAAACTTCCATTAGAGATTTTATTATACTGTTTATACTTTGGAAGTTACATTTGTGTGCATAGATTCATATGTTTACACAGCCATGTCTGGTTTATGTTGAAATACATTTCATTCACCGCATAGAGTGAACTCTTACCACATCCCTGTTCGTCCGCCCCGTCTGCACAATCTCTGTCTCCATCACACACATAATTGGGGTCAATGCAGCGGTGGTCCGGACACTGGAACTGACCAGGGTGGCATGTGCCAAGAGAATCTAGAAAGTAATGTCACAAGAAAAGTTCATTGTTCAGAAGCAGCCCTTTTAAAGCTCAAGAGACTTAATGGGGTTCTAATTTATGTTTAATTCAAAATCAACTTAGTCACAGATGTTTCTCTTAAAACACCTTTCGGCCCAGTTTCACAGACAGGGCTTGGATTAATACAGGATTAGGCCTTAGTTCAATTAGGACATTTAAGTCGGTTTTATAAATGTGCCTTAGAAAAAACATTACTGGTGTGAATCTCGAGACAAAATAATGGCAGATTTTAAGAAATGTCAGTGCAAGGTGCAAACAGCTCAAACACGCATTTTAGTCTGAGACTAAGTTTAAGCCTTGTACGTGAAACCAGAGGTAAGAGAAATAAAAATAGACACATGTTTCAAATACAGTAAGAATATAGTGCTATATAACTAATATGAACAGCACAGAGTCCAGATCATTTTGTTTTAACAGAATTCGATGAGAAATATACAGTAAGAGTTCATTTTGAGATCTCAGACTTTTTAAATATATTCGTGAATATACATAAAAACCGTCGATACACAAATCTACCCCTCTAATCGGCCCGTGTTAATCATGATCACTAAGACATGCTTCACTATTCCGTGGCTCATACTTAAGGCTAGGAAGTTCCCAAAACCCCAAACCTTAAGTATTCAAACTGCCGAATAACTTCCCTCAAGAATGGGCTTTGGGCTTCCTTTCAATTAATGAGTTGGAATTAGAATTGGTCACACCCACAGGAAGTGGACGTGAAATTAGAGCAAGGTTAATGTATTGAATTACAGGTCTGTTAACTGGAATAACTTTTTTTTACAGATCAATGTGTTTGTTTAACTATAAGGCTTATAAAACCTTGCACTCCTGCATCTGGTTTGCAACCTCAATGCAAATTCAAATATTTAAAAAAAAAAGTTTGTAACGGCTTTTAAATGGACCTCATTCCATCAGAATTTAGAGTCAAAGCTATCCGTTTAAAAAAATATATACACTACCGTTCAAAAGTTTGGGGTCAATACGATTTTTTTTTTTTTTTTAAGAAATTAATACTTTTCTTCAGAAAGGACTCATTAAATTGATCAAAAGTGACAGTAAAGACATTTATAATAATGCAAAATATTTTTTTTAATTGAATGCTTTTCTCTTGAACTTTCAAATAATCCTGAAAAAAATTAATCACGGTTTGCACAAAAATATGAAGCAGCAAAACTGTTTTCAATTATGATAATAATCATAAATGTTTCTTGATCATCATATTATAGTGATTTCTGAAGGATCATGTGACACTGAAGACTGGAGTAATGATGCTGAAAATTCAGCTTTGATCACAGGAATAAATTACACTTTACTATATTTTCACATAGAAAACAGCTGATTTACATTAGAATAATATTTCACATTTTTACTGTTTTTTCGGTATTTTTAATCAAATAAACACAGCCTTGGTGAGCAGAAGAGACTTCTTTTAAACACATTAAAAATCTTACCGACCCCAAACTTTTGAACGGTAGTGTATATTTGAAAGTTCATAATAAATATATAGCCCCTATATATAATCAATTAACAGTTGCCAAGGCCTCACCACAGTCGGTCTCATCCGACCCGTCTCCGCAGTCATTGTCGGTGTCACAGAGCCATGTGCGGGGGATGCAGCGATGGTTGGCACAGCTGAACTGGTCCGCCTGGCAAGTGCCAGGGGTCTGTGTGGGACAGTCCCTCTCGTCACTGCCGTCAAAACAGTCATTGTGTCCGTCGCAGTGCCAGCTTCTGGGCACACAGCGCTGATTGGCACAGGTGAAGGCAGTGGGCGAGCATGTGTTATCTGTGAGCCAGCAGAGTGTGGGGGGAATTTTTATTTTCATAACAAGTGAAAAAGACTTTTTTCTGGGTCCATCTTACTAAATAAGTACTTTAAAGATTGCCATGATAAAAATCATTGTCTCATGACATAAAAAATTGGGAAGACCAAAAACATTTGACAGACATCAATAGATGCCCATGAATCAGTATAGTATGGCCTATACGACACCTTGCATACACAACATGATCATGTCTGGATTTAAAAAGGTAGAGGCTTATTTTTCCACCACAGGATTTATTTCAAATAATTAGTGATCTTGACATTCTTCCCATTCTGCGTGCCATTTATCTAATATATACTGGTTAATTTAGGGCTTGAGGTCCGAAGGTGGGATTTGGCATTGACTGTTTCTCGCCGCAAGAGCTTTTTGTTGCTGTAATTTGCTCTGGAAAGAAATGTCTGCCAACAGCATAAATGTAATTCAGGATGTTGCATAATTGTATTGTGCCAGCAAAATTGTTATTTGTCATAATTTGTTAAAGGTGCTCTAAGCAATGTCACGCATTTTTGAGGCCAAAATATATTTTGTCACATACAGCAAACATCTCCTCACTATCCGCTAGCTGCCTGCCCCCTGAACACACTGTAAAAAAACGTGGTCTCTGCACACACCCCAGGCTCCACAAACGGCAACAAAAACAAACAGGGCTAACCCGCTCCACGAAACATAACAAACTGTTCCAGCCAATAACCGACAAGAAGGATTTGGGGGGTGGGGTTTGGGGGGGTTAGTGCATGGATGAGGAGGAGGGAGGGTCTAGCTAGCTACTTTAAACGTCAACAAGAAGTCACCCGGCATCTCTTAGAGCACCTTTAATATATATCACACAGCTTTCAGTGCATAAATATGGAATGTAAATATTGAACATTACTATTAGCGCCACAGTGGGCCTCATCACTGTTGTCGTGACAGTCATCGACGCCGTCACATTGGTAGTTCTGAGGGATACACTTCCCGTTAGTGCATGAGAAGGAGTTTGAGCCACACTGGAGGGTCGGCGGCTCATTGGATGGATCGTCTACACACGTCTGCTGATTCGCTTCCAGCTTCATTCCATACGGGCAGCCACACACTCGTTGGGAGTACGGTGCTGGGAAACAGAAATTACTGCAGTCTCCATTTGGGTTAGTTTGCCGGCTGCAGAAGTTAGATCCTGTTGTAGATAAAAAGCAATGCACATTATTGATTAAGTTAATTTCATCTATTGCTTCATGGCAATTTGTTTCATTACAAACATTACAGCCAATGCAAAAAAGGAGTAAAGTAAATTCATCAATAAACAGATGAAAGTGAATCTCACCAATCTGCGTGTCAGCGTTGAAAGATTTGACGTGCATGATGTGGCTGATCCCTCTGCGAATGATCATCATCTCCCCTCCGTCTGTTTTACGGACCCTCACGATTCCACCCAGCCGCCAGTCGGTGAAGTACACGTAACCTGGACCAGAAAACTTCATTAATGTAATCAAGCAAGCTATCTCTGTGAAATACCAGTGCATGAACTCTGACTTCTGCCCTTTTATCTTTCAGCGCCGAACAGACGAACTACACAAGTTTAAGAAAGCGGCATAATGACCTTCATTTCACAGATACCAGAAATGACTGTCCATCATCAAAGAACAGGCCAGTGTGACTAATGTGATGATGACAGACATCGATGAATAGCAAAATTAACATTACATCAGTCGGTGGGTTTCATTTAGACTGCTTTTTAGATGTCAGCTGCATCTCAGGACGACAGACAGACAGAAAGGCAGAAAGACAGACAGACAGACAGACAGAAAGATAGACAGACAGACAGAAAGGCAGACAGACAGACAGAGAGAGACAGACAGAGAGACAGACAGACAGATAGAAACAAAGACAGACAGACAGACAGACAGAAAGAAAAAAGACAGACAGACAAATAGACAGAGAGAGAGAGACAGACAGAAAGAAAGACAGACAGACAAAAAAACAGACAGAGAGACAGACAGACAGACAGCCTTTATTACAGTTTTTCTCCATTGGTTTGGCTCATTTCTTGAAACAGAAATTACATTCTCAAAACTACATGGACAAACCTCCAAACCACTTGGCAATTTTTCACAACAGAATTGAATTTCTCATTCAGTTCATCAAATTGCAAATGCCTAAGTACATGTCTCAAAGTCTCAGTACATCTTTGCAAATGATTAAGTACAGGTAGCCTACATTTAGCACAATTTCCAAGTGAAAAGATATTGTTGATCTAAACTGATTGTTGATTCTCAGTCTAATGGTTTTTCGCTCCAAAACCTGTCAGCGTCATATCATTGTATAAGTCATCACATGCACAATAGTCTGTTCAATTGTCAAAATTAGTCAAGAACATAATACCATGAATACCATATATGAATCACTTGGAACATTTGATAAATTTATTACAGCAATTGACAGTGAAAATGACAAAAAGAAAAGGGATCAAAGAGCTGCAATTAGTGCCTCCCATGTATATCTATCTAATACTGTTGGTTTTACTGTAACAGTTAGTCTAGTCAGTTCAGTAAGTCTAGTTATTGATGATTTCCCCCTCCCTTTTCTGTCAAATACCCCCTACCTGCATAGAGGTACATGTACCCCAGGTTTGGATAATAATGGCATTGGAAGGAAACGAGACCCATCTCATCCTCGTGTTTGTGGATGAAGCTATCTTCAACCTGGCCAAGGGCCGAAGACATGGCCGTAATATTATTGGCCACCGGGCCACGGTGGATGATGGTTGGGCCGCCATCATTTTTATTTGATCCCTGAAAATGAGAGAGGTCTTGTAGGTGCTCCTACCACAATCACTACTCATCCAAGTATGGTCATGTTGTTCCTACCACCTTACTCTTCTTTCCTCAATCATATTGAGGAGTATTTCTCCGCTTGGAGGTGGAGAGTGTATGAGCATCAGGCTCAAGATCAGAGGTCCCTGCTCCATGCAATGAACAAGCGTGAGGATATTACAGGAGATCAGTGTAGGGGATGGTTGCGACATGCACGCTGTTTCTTCCCTCGTTGCATCGTAAGGTAGAATATGCACTGTGATGTGGATGATAATCTGTGGTCAGACAGACAGCAGCGTGTGGATGGCCAGGAGAGGGTGAGGATGGTGGCCAGGAGAGGGAGGGTGAGGACGGCGACCAGTGAAGAACTTAGTATTGAAACTCCAGCTTTATTTACAGCACTGTAGGCTGCATATAATTTCATTGTTTTTTGTTTGTGTGTCTATATTACAGTATATTATGCTGTATGCATTTTACTTTTACTCTGATGTATGGAAGTTACTTTATGTGTGTGAATGATAATGGTTACAATTTCCTTGGCAGTATGAGTGCAATGTGTGATGTCAAACCTTGGAGGCTACTCTTACCCTAAAATCCTATTTCTTTTTTTTTTTCAGTGTTATACACAATTGTATTCTGTTAGCTAGACAAAAAAACAGTACAGTAACCATTGTCAATGAAGGACTGGGCTAAGACTGAAAGGTGGATATGAGGGATATTTCAATGGTCCTCTGCCATAGTGACAAAACATCTAAACATTTTGGCTTGCAGTGCTTACACAATGCCAAAGGGATGAAGCATTTTGGGGGCACTGACTGGTTAAATGAGAAGGAAATTTAGTTTTGACACATGAGTGAACTGTTTTGGGAGATGTATGAGCTTTTGCAGGTGAACCATGGTGTTGTGCCGAACCATCCACGTTATTTTGGCAAAAGCACCAAGAGTGTTGAGAACGTCCGGTCTGTTTCAAGAAATGAGCCAAAGCAATTGAGAAGGATCTTTGCCATTTTGGTGGCACTGACTCTTTATATGAGAAAGGAATTTAGTTTTGAAGCATGAGTGAACAGTTTTGGGATAGATATGAGCTTTTGCAAGTGAGCTATAGTGTTGTGCTGAACTGTAAGACTGTTTTGCCAAATGATCTTAGAGTTTTGAGAATGTAATTTCTGTTTCAAGAAATGAGCCAAACCAATAGAGAAAAACTGTAATACATTTACATGTAGCCTACTCATTTAGCTGACGCTTTTATCCAAAGCGACTTACAATTGCTATATTTCAGAGGTCGCACGCCTTTGGAGCAACTAGAGGTTAAGTGACTTGCTCAGTGACACATTGGTGTTTCACAGTGGATTCGAACCCGGGTCTCTCACACCAAAGGCATGTGTCTTATCCACTGCGCCATCACCACCCATCAGACAGAAAGACAGACAGACAGACAGACAGACATAAAGACAGACAGACAGACAGGCAGACAGACAGACAGACAGACAGACAGACATTAAGGCAGACAGACAGACAGACAGACAGACAGACAGACAGACAGGCAGACAGACAGACAGGCAGACAGACAGACAGACAGGCAGACAGACAGGACAGACAGACAGACAGACAGACAGACAGACAGACAGACATAAAGACAGACAGACAGACAGACAGACATAAAGACAGACAGACAGACAGACAGACAATAAAGACAGACAGACAGACATAAAGACAGACAGACAGACAGACAGACAGACAGACAGACATAAAACAGAAAGACAGACATAAAGACAGACAGACAGACAGACAGATAGACAGACAGACAGACAGACGACATATTGATAAACCCACCTCCAAAAACAGTAAGTCCAAATGGGTGGGAGATCTGGGTGATGCGTTCCAAAGACAGCCTGTTTTGTCCATCAAAATTGCTGTGCTCAATCTTATCAAAGAAGGCGTCCACCCAATACAATCGCATGGCACTGAGAGGAAAAGACATGATCAAGAGCAGAGGGGTTTAGGCCAAGGCTGAGAAACAGGATTATGTCCGATCATGGTTTTAAGGAGATTAGGAGTGAGTGTGCATTGAATGTGAATCAAAACAAAGAACGATGAGTCACGGCTTTAGGAAGCTGTCAAAGTTTTTTTTAAAAAGAGAGGCAGATTTATGAATGAAACAGAGATGGATTATTGTTTGTGGTATTATGAGCACAAATGAATGCTGTATTGTTGTGGTTTCATTCTGGGAAATACAACTCACCTCCAGTCAATGGCCAGGCCATTGGGCCAGCCGAGAGTGGTGTTTACAATCGACTGAGCATGTGACCCATCACCCCAGGCCCGCATGATCTTCGCAGGACGGTACCAGTCGGTCCAGAAAATATAACTGCAGAGCACAAAGACACACACATGACTTTAATAGAAATAGTTCCCCCCAAAAATATTGTAAATTAATATTCTGTCATCATTTCCTCGCCTTAATGTCAATTTTTTACTTTCTTTCCTCAGAGGAACACAGGCTGTTTTACATGCAATTATAATGAATGGGGAATAAATCCTTCAAGTTTCAAAAAGGAGGCAAAATAACCCTAAAAGTTCAAAAAATTCAAAAACGATTATAATATGATACAGAGTATACCACGATATAAAGAGCTCTTCTATCTGTGCCAGGTTCAAAGCTGGATCAATCTAGCCGCACCTCCTGCATTATGAAAGGTGTGACTGGACACAAGTGGCACGATTTTATTTTCGTGTTCTTAGAGAAAAAGAGAAGCTTTGCTCCCCCAAGCTGTGTTTATGGCTCACTTTGATGTCGACGATTTTGAACCCACAATCATAATCCTTTTTTAAAATTATTTTTAAAAAATCATACCGACCTCAAACTTTTGAATGGCAGAATATATATTTGTCTTTTAAAGACATACAAAAGACAATTTTAACAATCAGAAATTATTTGATATGCCCTCTCAAAGTTTCGGCCTTACATTTCAGTCTGTTCCTCACACATATGCACCACTCTTATAATATACCTTTTGTGGTGCTTTTTTCTCCTTTTGGAGTTTGACAGCTCCAATCCTCATTCATTAAACTGAAAAGAGTTGCCAAAAAGTCATACATGTTTGGGACAGCATGAGCGTGAAGACATAATGCCGTAATCACCCCAAATCTTCACCCTGTGCCCTCGCCAAATGAATAGGTGGGGACACTTTCGAAACCATCCGCTGGGTTTTATTTATAAACTGTTAGGTATAGACAGTGCTCTGCGGGGCTTTCCCCGGTTAAGCCAAGTTCTTAGTGTGCACTACAATACCAGCCTTCATGCAGCACTAATCTAGTCTCCTGGGCCCAGAGGGCTCATGACTTTGAAGCCATTGGAAATGTCCCACTACCACAACATAAAGAGCTCTTTTATCTGTGCCAGGTTCAAAGCTGGAGCAATCTATGAATGGCTGGGCACCTCCTGCATTATGAAAGGTGTGACTGGACACAAGTGGCACGATTTTATTTTCGTGGTCTTAGAGAAAGACTTTGCTCCCCCAAGCTGTGTTTATGGCTCACGCTGCTCGCTGAATTGTGTCTGTTGACATTTGATGTCAACGTGCTGTGATTTTGAACCCACAATCATAATCCTTTTTTTAAATTAAAGGGATAGTCACCCTCATGTTGTTCCAAACCTGTAAGAGTTTCTTTCTTCTGTTAAACACAAAAGAAGATATTTTGAAGAATGTTGGTAACCAGACAGTTGACGGCACCCATTGACTTACATATACATTTTTCCCTACTATGGAAGTCAATGAAGTCAAACTGTCTGGTTACCAACATTCTTCAAAATATCTTCTTTTGTGTTTAACAGAGGAAAGAAACTCATACAGGTTTGGAACAACATGAGGGTCAGTAAGGTCACTTCACTCCAAATTGGTCACTTATTAGGTTCAATTTCACTTTCTTAAAGATAGCAGCCTATTCAGCCAGTAGACAGCAAGGTACTGTAGCTCACTAAGTTTTGTAGCAGAGCCACAGTATTAACTACTTTTCTTTTTTGATGTATATAAAATAGCAATATCAAGACCAGCTGATAAATGACTCACCCAGCCACCGGGTGGACCACTATGGATCTGGGGTTGTTGAGGTTGCGTACAATGGCTCGTCTGGACTTATCCGAGACCTTCATGACGGATATACTCCTGTACCGGGGATCGGTCCAGTATAGGTTCTTTGATATCCAGTCATAAGCAAGATCTTCCACACCATCCACCCGATTGGCTGCTAGAATTTCCCTGCCTGTGCAGTTTAAAGCAAAGAAACACAAAGATGAAAGTGCTATCCACTGCTATTTTGCATGTACACTTAAGAGCTATCAAAGCAAGAAACAATGTGGAGCCTGTATTGGCAGTAGACATTTGAACTATACATACTATTGAAATTGGAATTATTTAAGTTGGGGAATTTTCCAAGTTGGAGGCATGTCAGATAAAAAATTAAGATGAAAGCCAATTGATATGGGTCATAAGTTGTAATTTACACTTCCGAAAGCCAATTCTGTGAACTTTAATAAGTACACTAGCATATACACTACTGTTCAAAAGTTTTAAAAATATATATTAATAATTTTATTTAGCAAAGATGCATTAAATTGATCAATAGTGATCACAATAATGTTATAAAAGATTTATATTTCAAATAAATGCTGTTCTTTTGAACTTTCTGTTCATCAAAGAATCCAGAAGAAAAGTATCACAGTTTCCAAAAAAAAATTAAGCTGCGTAACTGTTTTCAAAATTGATGTTAATAATAAGAATGGTTTCTTGAGCATCAAATCAGTATATTAGAATGATTTCTGAAGGATCATGTGACACGGAAGACTGGAGAAATAATGCTGAAATTTCAGCTTGGCATCACAGGAATAAACTACATTTTAAAATATTTTAAACTCTTACGGGTTTTACTGTATTTTTGATCAAATAAATGCAGTCTTGGTGAGAATAAGAGACTTATTTTGAAAACTTTTTTTAAAAATCTCATGGATCCCAAACTTTTGAATGGTAGTGGAGATGAACAAACATAAATGCCACAAAAACAAATATTGTGTGGGGTTATAAAGCAGCATTTCATTTAGCAAATTTTGTTTCCCTGCCCCAAAATGCACCAGGCTCCCATGTGTTGCCCCTTCTGAAACCCTAATCATCAGCTCTACTGGGTCACACTGGCTGCGCTTTGGTACTAAGCTGCTTGCCTCCCAACTTGTGTCTTACAGGTGATGAATAAAATGAACTGTCTATATTTTTTTGCGTTGAGTCAGGAGGAGGACTTTATTAGTGTCCTAGATTTATTTTAGAAATGTAGTCCAACACCAACGAACACATTATCTCATGTAGTTGGCCTTTGAAGGTAGCTGATAGCCGAGATCACATGCAGCGAAATGTGTTGTTGGCACACAGCAAACATCCCGAGGGCTGAATGGAGTATTCAGTGAGTATCAGTTTCTCACTTTATCCGCCTACAGGTCAAGGACATTTCATCAAAGATTTTGTGCTTTTGCAAAATGAATGAGATAAGATCATTCAGAATGAAGAACATTTCAGTGAATATAAGAAATAATATATATATATATATATATATATATATATATATATATTATATATATAATATATATATATTTAATATATTATATGTTTGTATGTGTGTATAATCATATAAATTTATATGCAGTATGATATTTATACATATTTAATATAACTAAATATGTATCTATAACACACGCACGCACGCACGCACGCACGCACACAGATATATATATATATATACAGCAGCTTTACTGTTAAAAACTAGCCATTCTCACCAGTTCCATCAACTTTCTGTTTGTAGATGATGTCCTTCACTGTATCAGAGAAGAAAATTGAATTGTCTGCAGCACTGAAGTCCACTCCAACAAAATAAGATGGCGTCCCTGTCACAGGTAGAATGATGTCTTCTTGTGTGGACAGGTTGAAGGGGATTCCCTGACCGCCAGCTGACTGGAGAACAGCAGAAACTGCCTCACAGCTGCAAGAGACATATTTTTCATTATATGTTTTCTTTAAACATCAAGTTCATGTATCTCAAAAGGTTGATGTCTTATATAAAAACATAAGATGCAAATGCTACTCAAAGAAACAAACATAAGGTGTGACTAAGATCTGTCTTACCGACGCATCTCTTGCCGTCAGCATGCAGATCGTAACCCATTCGGCAGCGGCAGCGATATCCCAGACCGCCATTATCAGTTCTGTGACTCAGAACACAGATGTGCTCACAGCCTCCTCGATCAATGCCACAGGGGTTACTTACTGGCCGATCAAACAAACATACATGTCACCAAAATAAAACCACAAAAAGAATAGCAGTCATTCAGTATTTTTTTTTAAAACCTCTCCTAAGCACAGTGATTATTCACAGGTGTTTCACTGCTTAACATAATGTTTACACTACAAATAAGTTGAGATCACATTACATTTCTGATTATCTTTATGTGTGGTTTTATTGATCAAAACAAAACTTTTTGGACCACATTTACACCTGTATTTAGCGCTGATCAATTGTGAATGCATAACCAGAGATATAAACAAGGTTCATGGAAACAGGAACTTGTTACAGCCAAAACATATGCTGATATGCTGCTGTGAGTATGCAAGACATAGTGCTGCTGCACAAATAGGATATTTATAAATTACCCATAGCAGATCTATACAGGTGGAGCTGGGGAAGGTGGAGGGTTTAAGAGAAACTGCTGCAAACTGCAATTGTGAATGCTAACCAGCCATTTAAAGGGGGGGGGGGTGAAATGCTATTTCATACATACTGAGTTTTTTACACTGTTAAAGAGTTGGACTCCCATGCTAAACATGGACAAAGTTTAAAAAATTAAGTTGTACATTTGATGGAGTATTTCTGTGTCAAAAATACTCCTTCCGGTTTGTCACAAGTTTCAGAAAGTTTTTTTCGAGTATGGGTGTGTGTGACGTCAGGTGGGGCGGAATTTCCTTATACGGGTCCTAAGGGCACTTCCTCCCGGAAGAGGCGCGCGCGCACCCGTAGACCAGAGCGAGAGAGCGAAAGCAGTACACCCATCAAAGCGCTGTGCTCAGCTTTAGGGAAGTTCAGTTCTACGCCGGATTTGCAGATCGTCTAATGCCATTGCTTAAGGATGGAGCAGTCCCAACGATAAAGGTTCACGGTCATGCGTTGGAACCGCAGGCGGTGAGTAAACTGCTTCAAATGTCTGTGTTGTTAGCTATCGGCGCGTAAGCACCGCCCACACGGCACGCCTTTAGCCGCTCGTTTTTTTTCCGGAAAGACTCGGTACAGCCTATCTTTCTTTTATAAATATAATAAAACTAAAGACTTTTTGGAGATATGAAGGATGCAATACTACTCTATAAGTACTCAAGATTAACATGAGATTGACTGAAACTGAGTGTTTCACCCCCTCTTTAAATGTTGTGAGCAACAAGCTCATTGGCTGCAGATGCGATATGAACAAATCAGCTTGTGCCAAGTAGTTCACTGTGTGAATATCATCAGTTTGCGTCAATGACCGATTAACCTGTGCTTCATTGCTTAAAACTTAAGAGAATATGAGTGGGAAAATACTCATAGAACCAAACCCACAGTAAAACCAAAACTGCAATGAAATCACATACTTCTGGAATCAAAAACAGCACTAAAATTCTGTTGGCCACATCTAAGTAGTTTAATTTTAATCATACTGAGTGGCACATGCACTTTCTAGGCTGCTTACCAAAGGGCTGTTTGTATGCATGGACCACAGTCAGACCATGTGGTCTCTGAGGGGTCTTGTAGAGCTCTTGAGGACTGTTGTCGCTGTATTTATTAGCCTTCATAACTGCCATCTTAGTCCAGTCAGTGAAGTAGACCGAATGCTCGAACAAAGCAATGCCAAATGGATGAGGAATCACAGAACCACCATGAACCACCGTTTTCCTATCAGAGAATTCAAATAAGAGCCTTATACACTTCTAAAAACTGGAAACAACATGGGAACATAAGCATGCATTCCCAAATGAAATATCTCCAAAACTTGTAGAAGATACCTATGCAAACCATCGTAGGTTGTGGTTTCAATATAATCATAACGGCTGTCCACCCAATACACTCTCTTGGCTTCAAGGTCCAAAGTAATCCCAGCAGGCCAGCCGAGTTTGGTCCTAATGATCCCATATCGATTGGTGCCATCCATGTAGGCTCTTTCCAGACCTGGTTCCCCATTCAAAGTATCCCAGTCAGAGAAGAAGAGGTACCTAGACTCAAACATAATAAACCCATTGTGACACAAGAAATTCTTTTAAAATCACATTTACTGTCTACACTAAAAAGAGCCAAGAGGAAATAATCTTATATTAAATTATCATATTATAATGACAAACCATGATTTATCAATCTAATGTTGCACTGAAAGACTTGAAGAGCAACTTGAACTTCAAAGGTATTTACTCTAATATACTGTCAGTGCTCAGTTTGGACAGTATTGGGTTACGGATAAACCCTTGGGGATAAGAACGAGATTTTGAAATAAATACCCAAAGAACTTTATTTTCAAACACGATCCATAGCAATTCAACTTTACGCATTAATTGTCACTTCTCAATTTAGCAGGGGGCCACCTGGCCATACGGCCCTATCGGGTTTCCATGAAGCTCATCTTTGCTTAATTACTTCTGACTAATCCTTACAGACAGTGTACAACATTCCCGTTCTCAGTATCTGATGCTGCAGATCCGAGATCAGCTTTATGATTTCACTAACAATGGCCGTGGATTATGTGGAGGAAGCTAGGATAAGATTAAAGTCAATAGGAACCATCTAACCTCTCCTCTGGGAACTCACCCCACAGTCGGGTCAAGCGCGAGACCTCTTGGGTTGCCCAGGTGTTCGGCGATCAACGTGACCCGATTGCTCCCGTCTAAGTCCACCATGTCGATTCTGTTGACGCTGCCCTCCACCACATACAGTTTATTATTCACCCAGTCCACAGCGAGGTTTTCAGGATAGTCCACGGATACGTTCAGTACCACCTGCAAATGCGACCCATCCATATCCACGGAAAACACCTATTTGGAGAAAACAACTGGTTACGGAAGCTGTTGTTGAGGTTTTAACACTGCTGAAAAGTTAAGATAAACTTCTTAAGTTTATTTCACTGAAATAAAATGCAAAATACCTTGGCAAGTTGATGAAATGACTAACTAAATTACTAAATGTAGTTAGTAAATTTATATTTTTGTATTCTGAGCATATGAAAAATGATAAGGTAGCCCTTACTACAGATTAAACCGATTACTATGCCAGTTTGATTAGTTCTGGTGAAGGGAACACAAGAAACCTTTTTTTTCTGTGGTAAATACTATTTTAAAGCCACCTGATTATTTTCCTTCCCATATTTACTCTGTTGATCTCTGTGAAACTTTTATGTCTATTTTGAAAAAATTGAAAACATTCATCAACACATGTCTGTAACAAAATTAGATAGTTGTCAGTTCAACCCTTGTTCTTATCAACCTCTAAATTCTACGCTTTCCTCTTTTGAACTTCCAAGCATCGAGGAAGTAATCTATACTATTAATAAATCTAAATCTACCACATGTCAGATAGATCCTATTCCAACTTACTTGGTTAAAGCCTGCTTACCTTCTTACCTTATCTTCTTCAATTACTGCTATCATACATTCTTCACTTATTTATGGTATTGTTCCGTCTCTGAAAACTGCTGTGATAACTCCTGTATACTTAAGAAACCGGGGGCTGATTCAAGTAACTTTGATAATTTTAGCCCCATTTAAAATCTTTCGTTTCTTTCTAAAAAATTGGAAAGTTTTGTTGCAGCTCAAGTCCAGAATCATCTTTCTCATAATGGTCTGTGCGAGCAATTTCAATCTGGGTTTCGTCCTTATCATAGAGTTGAGACCGCACTAGTTAAGATCTCTAATGACTTATTGTTAGCTGCTGACTCAGGACTTTTTTCTATACTAATTCTGCTCGATTTAAGTGAAGCATTTGATACTATCTTGCACAGCATAATGTTAGACAGATTGGAGTCTATTGGAATTATTGGTACCCCCTTGACTTGGTTTTGATCGTACTTTACGGGTCGTACCCAATTTGTTCAGTTGAAGCAGTTTCGTTCAAAGCCTTCCTATGTCCATACAGGTGTCCCCCAGGGCTCAGTATCGGGTCCTCTTTTGTTTATTATTTATCTTTTACCCCTTGGTAATATTTTTAGGAAATTTGGCATTTAATTCCACTGCCGATGACACCTAACTTTACCTGTCCTCCAAACCTACCTCTACTTTTCTGTCCTCTCAGATTGTTTAGCAGAGATTAAAGAATGGTTTACTTCAAATCTTCTTAAATTTAGCAGTTAAACGGAAATTCTTCTTGTTGGCTCAAAAACCAATCTGACGAAATCCACATGTTCATCTATGAATATTGACAACTTACCAATGTCTGCATCTAAACAAGTTAAAAGTCTGGGGGTCATCCTTGACAGTACTCTCTCATTCAAATTGTACAATTTTAAAACTCTTCTTTTTACTTACAAGGCACTCAACAATCTTGCCCCTTCATACTTATCTGACCTTCTTCATATTTACACTCCAACTCGGACTTTAAGATCATCTTCTTCACTCACACTTGTTCTCCCTCGAACTCGCACTACTATTTATGAAACCTGCTGCCACAAGATTTGCGAAACAGTGAAAGTCTTCGTGTTTTTAAATCTCGTCTTAAGACCTTTTAAGATCTTTTTCAGCAGGCTTTTATGTGATTACTTTTACATTTTAATGCTGGTATACAGGCTGTAATAATGAGTATTTGTTTATTGTTGATTGTTTTATTGTGTTTGTAAGATGTCCTTGAGTGTCATGTAAGGCGCCTATAAATACAATGTATAATAATAATAAATAAATATATCATTTTTTATATATATATATTAATATTATAAAAAAAAAAATATGATACATTAAATAATTAATATAAATGAACCAAAATTGATAAATAAATATAGTTTGTCTTAATACTCAATTCTGATTGGCTGGAAGGTGTAACCGTTTAATGGACAGCTAGTTCCAAGTCAGTTTAATCACCGTGCTATATTAATGTTCTGTTTTCATTGAACTAATTAAAATCAACGATATAATTCATTTATTAAAGTAAATGTAATCTTACGCACCACTTTATCTCTTTATCTTTGTCTGATTCAAAGCGGACAGAATCTTACAAGCTGTAACTGACGAAAATAACCGTGATTTTACCCTTCCAGTCAAATATTGCGCTGCAAACATCAATTTAAGCTGTAAGTTGTCAATGTTGGTATATGCAGTGTATCCACGGCTAGCTGTGCATTAAACGATTTAAATGCACCTTGGCTTTGCATCTGGTGGTTCTTTGCCTTCACATCATTATACCGATAATTGTTATAATTGATTATTCAATTAATGTATAATTGATTATTCCTTATATAAATAATACTAACAACACGGGTTCAACCAGCTTCACTTTAAAGATCACGTTAGACAACCAACCTCATAAGTTTGCTTTATTTCCTAGTATGCTGCACGAAATCAACCTATGCAAATCCAACCTGATCTAAAGTTTAGAATCCTACCAAAACAATCAAAACTTGGTCAAAACTTGACATTATATTCTCTTCTTAAATAATCATGGGTAATAAGATTGTTGTCTGGCTTGTATCATCTAACATCTGAGAGGTTGCCTTTCTCCGCTGCCCCAGAGGTGGTACTCTGAAACCACTGCCCTATTGATTAAAAGATGGCACCAGTTTCTCAGGCTGGATCCCTTGGCATCATAACACAAGCTAAGGCACCATTGCTCTTTGCAGGCTTTGCCCTTTGGAAACCAGAGCCAAACGTCTAAAAGACTATGATTCTTAGCTGACCCGTTTAACAGAAACTCAAGCTGTGAAGGTGGTTTGGTGGTGTGGCTCTTTCCAGACCCCCTGCGTAGAGTCTCTATCGGCATTGTGTTATGTTGGGGTACTAATCGCAGAAACCCGTCTCCTTGAATGTACCCACTTTTTTGCTCTATGGCGGATCTCCAAATCTCAAAGTAGCCAAGTGTTTGAGACAAAGCTCTTTGAGCTGGCCAAAAAATGCGTAAAAAATGGGACTGAACATGGGGAACACGAATACTGCACGGTCACTCCAGATCATCTCAGGTTGCATAAAATTACGCAGAAATATGCACACATTCACCTGCATATCAGACACTTTCTGAAGATTAGAAAAATGTAGTCTAGCACCGATCTGAGCCAGTTACCGTGACTGCAGTCCTTTGGGAGCCAGACTGCTCGCCCATTATTAACGTATTAGCAGTATCTACAGGCATCAGTTGAAGAATTCCCTTTTCCACTGACGGAGAGCCAACTTCCTTCATAGCCTCCACACCAAAGCACTGATAGTTATTATATATGTTGTTTTTTTCCCTTATATGTTTCTGTGTTGGGGTGAATCTTGTATTAACATTAGCAAACAAAACGGAAAAAAGGGGTTTTCAAGGCAGTAAAATTGCACCATTGCATTTTACTCTCAGTTCTATGATGAGAATTAAGGAAAGAATATTAGTTTTTAGAATATAACTTTTTGGCCGTTACATCTCGGTGTGCACTATTTTCTAATCATTAAACTGACAAGAGTCAATTATTCCGCTTATACTATGGTTACCACTCCTCAAGACATTGTTCAGATGTTGTATTGTGTTTTATCTTAAAACACTCTTGTGTGTAGGATTAATTTCTTACACATCTCATCCCACGCCAAAACGTCATTTTACAGCTAGTAACGGAGGCTCTCTTTCTCTCAAATCAGCATATTATAATTATTTCTAAAGGATCATGTGACACTGAAGACTGGAGTAATGATGCTGAAGATTCAGCTTTGATCACAGGAATAAATTACATTTTTAAATATTATTATACTAACATAGAAAACAGTTGATTTAAATTGATATGATAATTCGCATTATTACCGTACTATTTTTACTGTATTATTTGGTCAAATAAATGCCCCCTGGTGAGCATTCAAGATACTTCTTTAAAAAAAATCTTACCGACCAAACTTTAAGATGGTAGTGAGTGTATATATATTGACATTGCACATTCATTAACTTGTTGCCATTATGCATTTGAGAGTTGTATGAAGTTGTAACCTATTTTTAGTGAAAACTGATATTATATATAGACTTTAAATGTGTTTTAATTTCTAAGTGGGTCTCTGAGGGTTAACATAATATTACTTGGTCCTGATTGCTTCAGGAAGAGTTTAGGGAGGCTTGGAAGATGCTGGCACACTCTCGTTGGGCCTTTAGCCAAACGTTGTTGCTGGGGTGTATGAGGTGAGATCAGAGCAGTCTGACTGGCACAATGATTGTATGTGTGAGTGTGTGTTGAGGGTCAGGGACGTTAGTACATGTCCAAGGAGGAAGAGCTGGTATAATGCAGAGCTTTGTTATCAACAACAAATGTAACATCGATATCTCTCGGCCTGACAAGGTTAGAACTTCAGTAATCTGTGAAATGCCACTTATTAAATTCAGGAAAGCTGAGAAGCAGTGGCAGGTGCCAGAGCATTAAATGAATGTAAGTGGGAAACATTAATGCCACACACTGAGCTATGAAAAATGGTACAATGAGCAGTAAAGCAATTAGAACTGGCCGATATAATTCTCAAACATTCACAATATATCCAATGATTTTGCTAACACTATAAAAATATAATCAAGTTAAGCAATATTGTAAATATTGTGTCTTCATTTTTTAATAGATTTTAACTGTATTCAACTTGCATTAAACAACTACTAGGCTACAATGGCTGTTTGATGGAAATGTTAGATTGAAAAAATGATGTACAAAAAAAATCAACCTTGTCAAAAGATTACAGAGATTACACACCAGGTCAAATGATTCGGATTGGTATGTTTTTTAAATGTTTTTAAAATAAGTCTCTTATCCCCACCAAGGCTGAATTTTTTTCATTTATCTGCACTAATTTAAAATAGTAAAAATATGAATGTGAAATATTATTATAATTAAAAATAACTGTCTTCTATTTGAATATCTTTTAAAATGTAATTTGTAGGGGAATTATCACACTACGTCACACTGACGTCACGCAGGTGCAACTGCGCATGTCGGCAGCAGAAGCTGGGCGCTGAAAAAAACCCGGGAAAATGTCGTGTTGTGCAGTGGGTTGCCAGAATCGACCCACTGTAAACAAAGGTCTGAAGTTTTACCGAATAGACCCCTTATCAGCCGACGTCACAGTTACGTCACGGCACTAGCTGGAGGCAAAACAAACGGAAAACTGCAGGCGGCTAATACAAACCAGCACAGATTCGGCTACATAATAAGGAGCTTAAATTATTATTATTATTATTAAATGTCATCTTGATGTGTTGTTTGGTGCAAGAATCAATGAAAAATGTGTATGCTGTATCTGGAATTTTTATTTCTCGAAAATATTCACATCATTAACATTGCACGTACTGTCACTGTTTACATTGTCGTCTTCTCGGCGCTGGCTCGGCAGAACTGCGGATTGTACACACAAGTCTTGTACATGACCATTCAGCACATAGTTATAGGCATCTAAAGATTTATATGCCCTCAGTTTCTCTTTACGCTCGGTTTCTCTATCAGGTAGGTGTAGAAGTCAGGCCACTCAACCGGAGGTAGCGTTAATCCTGTCAGATCGTCCATTGAGTGAGCGTGTACGGGTCAGCCGTAAAACGTTTTTTACGTCTGGTTCCGTCCGTTAAAATTAACTTTTGCAAATAAAAATCGGAGTCCTGGACAGTGAGTGACCTTGCACATTAAGACAAAATTGGATTTTCTCCAGTCATTGTTAAAAAACAAGCTAACAAAACTTGCAAATTAACGTTAAGGAAGCGGCGAGAGGGATCGTTCTGCAGCCACCTAAGCTCCGCCCACAGAAAAACGTCACCATGTTTACCAACTGATAAGGGGTCTATTCCTGTAACGCAAAGCTGAATGTTCAGCATCATTACTCCAGGCTTCAGTGTCACATGATCCTTCAGAGTCACATGATCCTTCAGAAATCATTCTAATATGATGATTTGCTGCTGAGGAAACATTTCTTATTTTTATCAATGTTGAAAACTGCTTAATATTTCTGTACATACCAAACATTTTTAGGATTCTTTGAAAAACGCAAAGTTCAAAACCAGCATTTTTTCTAAATAAATAAATGTCTTTACACTTTTGATCAATTGAATACATCCTTGTTGAATAAAAGAAAAAAGAAAAACTCTTCCCAAACTTTTGAACAGTAGTATATAATTGCCCAGCCCTGCTCAGTTTTAGGAACTATATGCAACCTGCAAGGATTTTTGTTCTTAGTCTGAAGTCCACTTTACCTTATTTTGGATTGTGTCTGTCCAAAAGACCCTGTTCAGCTGGTAGTGGAAGTCCACACCAACAGCAACTCCTCTGTTCTGGGACTCAACCAGGGTTTGAGCGCTGTGTCCGTGGACATCAGCAATCAGCAAGTCTCTCCCATTGGAGAATATCAGAGAGGGCATCCCAGCTAAAGATAACCAAACAAAGTGGATTCATTCGGTAACATGCCTTCAAAATGAAGGATACAGTTTGACAATCTTCAGAGAGCTCACATAATATAATGTACATTTGACAAGACATAACTAATGTGAGAGAGTTTGGGATTGGCTGTTTGGTGCCAGCGCTTGTTATTCATTTTCCCAGGCCTGCCAAACAAATGGTTGGGAGGCAGACATTTCAGGAGCTTAATAACATGATGGCATTCAATGCTAACTGGGGCGCTTGAAGAGAGATGGGCTGCAAAAAGCCTGATTAATGGACATATAAGATAACAGTTAACACTGGGAATATTAGTCTGAAAGCCATGATACATAAGTGAAAGCATGCAGGAAAATACAATGCAGACATAACAGCAAAAATAAAAATAAACTAATAAATGCATAAATAGAAATATACTTTGTATAAGATATTTAAATATTACTTAATTTAATATGATTTATTATGTGGGGAAAAATGTAAAACAAAAAAATTGTGGATGGAGATTTTTGCGAAGATTTCAAAGGACGTCAACTTTATATTGTAATCATTATGATCACAAGCTGGAATCATTGCCTAACATGTCCATTGTCTTTTTAATCTGCTACATAACTTGTATTATATTATATTATATCTATGACACACTGTGATGAATTTTACACAGTTATTGAAAAGAACTGAATTGAGCTGAAGGACTTTTTCAGAGCTGCTTTACAGCAAAATGTGATTTTGTCTCATAGTTGCATCATTGATTGTTATTTTCCGGTTTATCACTGTGAAGCTGTTTCAAACTATATTGTATAAAGTGCTTTATAAATAAAGGTTTACTTGGCACTCATCTCTGACTGATAACAGAACATGCATTTTTGTGAAGCTGCTTTGAAGCAAATAAATTTTGACAGAATGTCAATGAATCAATTACACTACTCCACCAAACAGCGTCTACACACAGGGATTGAGTATATAGGCAGCATGTAGAGGCCTGAATGAACCTACATGAGGGGTTTGCTCGGCAGTATCTGTGCTGCTCCAGAAGATAACCCTCTCGACAGCTGCAGCGATGGCTTCCGATCCGATCCTCACACAGCTGGTCACACATACCCCATAGACTACAGTCGTCATAATCTGCATGTGCACAAAATACAGGGATAGAGTCGAGTTCATGTCAAATTTGATTGAGTGTGCGAATAACCATTTTTATCACCAATCAAACGTTTTACCGATGCATGAGCGGCTGTCGTTTCTGCTGACCACATATCCTGGAGGACAGGCACAGGTTCCTCCGTCAGGAGAGGCGTGACAATGATATTCACAGCTCAGGGATGCACAGCGCCATATACCTGACACAAAACACAGCTACATGTCACTCGAAATTTTAGGTACATTTTAAAGACAGCATGAAAAAAGAAGTTGCGATCATCTGATCTTTCATAATGTGACTTATATCCGAGTGAAACGGGAGAAAAAAATGTAGGGCGGAACTTGATTTTGCCCATTGGCAATTGATTGGTTGGGTGTGGTTTGCAATTGGTGGATCTCATGTGAGTGACAGCCCCGCCCTCACACCAGTAAACACGTCATCAGAGAAGAGAAGAGATATCATAGAGATATTAAGAGCGAGGGGTTATTTCGATTAAAGATGAGGGCACATGAATTAAAAAAAAAAGATTAATGTGTTGTTATTGTTACACTGTAAAAAAAAATTTTAAGAAGTTAATAAATAATAATAAAGTGAATGAAAAAAGTTAATTTAGTAGATAAAGGTTATTGGAGTATGTTTTATAAAAAATACTATTTCAGTCTGTTTACTTCAAAATTTCACAGTTAAAGTAACACTAAGTAACTTTTCCTCTTCGGTCGCCCTACTGGTTGGAAATGAAATTGTCCATTGCCGCTGTCGTAAATAATTTAGCCTACCGTCGCACGCACGCTCGCTGTTTACCCAGCGCCGGCTTTAGAATGAACGATGTCCACAGACAAGGTAGAGTATGTTACATGATTTCACGAAAGGATTATGTATTGCGACATCAGAAACGAAGAAAAACGAAATAATGACTATTGTAGCGCTTGACGTAAAGCAGTCGAATTTTGTAGTTCTTTTTGTGCACGGGTTCCTACCCGAAACCCCGAAGTTACATAGTGCCAGTAAAAGCGACACAGACCCCGTCAGGCTATGGCAGACGTGTCATTTAACTTATTTTAAGTCGATGTACCATCACAAGGGTCTTGGAAATATATTATGAAGGTTTAAAAACTACAAAGTGTTACTTTAATTCAATGTGTTACTTGCTCTTACTTTTTAATTATTCATGTCTTTTTGATTATTTTGTTATTGTGTTGTGTCTACACCAAATAAAATAAAATAAATAGAATATAAATATAAATATTAGATCTGAAATAACTGAAAATAAGAACTGAAATAAAATAGTCTTTAAGTTGAAGTACTAAAATGACTAAAACTGAATTAAAATCTACAGCTATATACAGGTAGAAAATATAAAAGCACGTAAAAAATGAATCGCAAAAATAAAACCTGAAAATATAAAAATAAAAGCTAGTTAAAAATATGAATACATACAATAATAGGCTAGTATATAGATAATCCTAAAATAACACTGAAAAGTCAGCTAGTGTTAGAGTGGCTTTAGTGGTGTTTATGTGGTAACTGACTGCAGTTGCGTCCCGCAGTGTTGTTGGTTTCATCTTCTCCGTCTGGACAGTGGACCGTCCCGTCACAGAGGTGCTCAAGAGGGATGCAAACACTAGAAGAAGGACACGGCCATTCCCCCGGATAGCATTCACGCTGTACGTTGTCTAAACACATCACATAAAACACAATTTCAGAATGAAAATGAAGCCTGGTTTTTGCAATAATTAGCATGCTGAGCAACATTTCAGAGGTTTACCGCAGCCTTTCTCATCCGCATTGTCCTCGCAGTCGTCCTCTCCATCACACAGCCAGACCTGATGGATGCAGCGGCCGCTGGGACAGGTGTAGTATGTTCCTCTGCAGGTTGGGTAGGCTGTAGATAGCATATACACAGAGTTTTCTCAGCTACTACTTTATGTTACCATTTTACATTCTTTATGATTAGATGTGGAAAAATGTGCAAAATTAAATCTTCGTACTGCAGTTCTGTTCATCACTTCTATCTCCACAATCATCGTCGTGGTCGCAGACGTATCCGCGAGGAATACACTCTCCGTTATTGCACTGAAACTGACCGCTACTGCACCGCCGGGCTGAACACAACCAAGACACAATTTAACACAAAAGTTAAATATAGTTTATTTATTAAATATCATTTTTGTCATTGTTTATTTACCCTCATGTTGTATTCACCCAGTATGTGCACAGTATATTATGATTCATATGAAGCCATACAATAGATCTGTGTGTGGTCGTTCTAATAAAATATCACTTGTCCCTGTTTTCAATTAACAAATGCCGCATTTGAACAAATTGCATCAGGTTTGATATCACTGATGGCAAATGTAATTGGTTTTCGAATGTCGCTGTGAATCGTGACAAAAAAAACAAGACTGCGAATCATTGAACAATAACTTAAATTTGCTTTGTTTGTTTCAAAAAACTATCAAATGGCTTCATAAAATTTTTAAAGTTGCACAAAAAAAAACTTTTTTAAATTATGCCTAGCATCTTATTTTGTTTTCACAGAATCAAGGTGCTTAACTAAAACTATTAAAAAAAGTTTTGTTAATTGAAATACAGCTCAAATTAAAAAAAGGTTATATAAATATTAATTGAAATAAATTGAAGTTGAAGCACTAAAATTATTAATTTAAAATAAACAATATTAACTAAAACTTAACTAATACCAAAACTGAAAAAAAAGAAACATAACAGTAATATAAAATAACTAATAAAAAAGTATGTAACAAAATTATGTAGACTGAAATTGAAATGTGAACTGAAAATATAAAAATAAGCGTGAATTCAAAATATTAATGAAAACCATAATACTAAAATAACAGTGCATAGAAAATTAGTTTTTTTTATTATTATAAATATTATATATATATATATATATATGTGTGTGTGTGTGTGTGTATATATATATATATATATATATATATATATATATATATATATATATATATATATATTATATATATATATATTCTCATTTAAATATATTTCTCACATAACCAAATATTATATATTAAAGTGTGCAGTAGTAATTGTAGCATAAACATTTTCCAGGCCATCCAGTAGAAGACTGTGTCTATGTACGTGTCCTGCCAGGGAAAGATACTCACTGCAATTGGCCTCGTCTGATCCGTCTCGGCAGTTGAGCACCTGGTCACAGCGCTGGCTCCTGTTATAGCACGCACCGTTAGCACACCTCAGCTCCGAGCACTCTGGGTAGACTGAGAAATAGAGACTCTGTCCGTCACTCAGTCGTTCAATTAAATATAATCACTGTGTAATACAATCCAGCATCCACTGAGGTACGGCATACAGTCGGTGGTCTTAATGTACAGTACGAGCAAAGAATCTGCATAAAGCTAATGTGGAACCAAACATAAACCGTTATGTGTGTAGTAAGTCTGTTACAGTAAAGCAGTATGTGATAAGAGCTCAATGATGGCACAGAAACTGAACTGACACCTGCACTAATCCACAGAGGAATCTGCAATCAACTCTGACAAACAAGAAGCATATTGTGGCCATTTCTGTCCATCAGCGAGACTCTTAATCTTACAAATTGATTAAAATGCCAAAGGAGCCTTTGAGGGAGGAGAAAACACACATACCTTGTGTATGTGTGTGAGTGTGTGTGTGTGTGTGTGTGTGTGTGTTTCCTCCCTCAAACAATATGTCAAATGTTCACACTATGCAAACAAGAATCTCCCGCACACTATCAGAACTTGCATTTAAAAAAACTCTTTATTAGCAACGTTTCGGTCTGACGACCTTCATCAGGCATGACCGAAACGTTGCTAATAAAGAGTTTTTTTAAATGCAAGTTCTGATAGAGTTTCTCGTTTACAGATTGTCGACCGATCTTTTTTGGTCGTTTCTTCCTACGCGCCTATTATCTGCAGGTGTGCAATGTTTTTTTGTTAATCAAATGTTCACACTATAAAAATTATATTATTCACACTATCAAATTAAGCAATATCATGAAATTTGAGATGCTTATGCACTTATTTAATTTTTAAGTGTCATTTGAGTAGTTTTGCTTCCTCCCTATTTTGGGACTTGCAAAAAATTGAGCATTATGAAAGCAAATTCATTAAATGCAATGCAACTCTGCAAACTGAGTGGTATATATTGTTATTAAGAAGCACATAAATAAAAAAATTATTAAATAAGAATCTTATATTTGTTCATTTCATGAATAACTAGGTTTTTACTGTATTTTACTACTTGCTTTAACCATTTTTAATCTAATTGGCTGTTATGGTGTTTGGTTCAAAATGTCCAACAAAAAAGGTTTGGGGATAGCAAGGATGCATTCAATTGATCAAATCTGACAGCACACTTTTACATTGTTACAAAAGATTTCCATTTCAAATAAATGCTGTTATTTAGAACTTTCTATTCATTAAAGAATCATTGAAGAAAATAATCACAGATTTCCACAAACATATGAAGCAGTTGTTTTCAACATTAGCCAAGTTTCCATCCACTTGTCAAAAAAAACTCATGCGAATAAAGCTGGTGAAAGTGTGTTTTCATCCAACGGCTTTAAAGCGAATAAAAAACTGTGCGTAATGACGTCATGCTTTTGCGATCAAATTGGTTTGAGACATTTTAAGGTGTTTCCATTCATTTTTGCACTGAATTGTACAGCATTTGCGAACAAAGTTTTGCTAGGCAAAATGGGTCGCGCCATAATAACATTTCCATCCGCGTTTATCGCATAAGCCGTATATCCATCAAGATAAAATCGGTTGAGACCGAACGTATTTCATTTGAGTAGATATTCATGAAATTCAATCGAATTTTACTGTTTCCATAAGGCATTTTTCATTCGATATCACTTAATTTGGATAAAACGTGTGGATGGAAACATAGCTATTGATAATAAGAATGTTTCTTAAGCAGCAAATCAGCATTTTAGAATGATTTCTGAAGGATTATGTGACACTGGAGTAATGATGCTGAAAATTCAGCTTTGATCACAGGAATAAATTACATTTTAAAATATATTCAAATAGGAAAATAGCCATTTTAAATGATATTTCACAATATTACTGTTTTTGCTGCATTATTTGATCATTGATTTAAAGGTATACCTGAACATTTACGTTTGTGTAAATTCTGTGATCTCAAGGTTGTGGAAGATGAATTTCACTTAGTTTTTTATCGTCCTTTATACTGTGATTTAAGGAACTCTCTTTTTGTATTAATTCAGTTAAAAAATCCTGATATATTTTGGAAATATGAAGGCGAGATTTTGTGCTGGTTGTTTGAAAATCATGTTTTTGCTTTGGCAAAATTTATAGAAAAAGCCTGGTATTTACGGCAAAGTATTTTGTATCCAAAGCCATCTCTATTTGTATGTGTACTTATTTTTATTTTTAAGTGGTTTAGTTATGCTATGTTGGACTCTATTTGGTGATATTTGTGAAGTTGTGTCTAATGTCTAATAAGCCCATGAGGGCTAGGCACCATAAAAGGTGTTTGACACTTAAATAAACACATCAACCAATCAATCAATCAATCAATGATCAAATAAATGCAGCCTTGGTGAGCATAAGAGACTTTTTGGAAACACTGATGAATGGTACAACACGACTGTAAGATATATTTATATATCCCGCCCAGCTCTAATCCCCTACACACACACCGCAGCAGAATACTCACAGCAGTTTCTCTCATCTGCTCCATCAAGGCAGTCAGGTACTCGGTCGCACCTGTATCCTCCCGGGATGCAGGCCCCGTTTGTACAGGTGAACTGTGAACCGGAGCACGTCCTGCCAGCTGCCAGCAAAGATCAAACAGACATGATTAGAATATGAGTGCGCTGGGTGGTCCTCATCTTCACTAAAGTGGGATACTCTCCCTACGACACATGCGCGCTTTGCCTGTTGTTTCTCATACTGTTGCCTGCACATCTGAGATATCGTGTTTCTCCGACATGACGGAAATTACATCCCGGTACATTACTGGGAGTCAATGGAGCTCTCAGCTCTGACGGACAGTCGTAATTGAAAGGGAAGCAGAAAGTGAGGGAGAGAGATAAGGAGTACTCACGGCAGTGCTGCCTTTCATCGGAGCCATCCTCGCAATCCTCCTCATCATCGCAAACCCAGTCCTGAGGAATGCACTCGCCGTCACTCAGGCACTGGAAATGAGCGCTCTCGCAGGTGGGCTGGGCTGGAAGAGCGCAATGAGACGGCATTGTTAACCAAGCTAGGAGAGATCTGAGCCGGCCTGCGCTAAGAGGCCAAATAGCTCAGAATTCCTTGACAGATTTCATAAATAGAGGAATGGAAGAACTGACATGAAATAAGCATGCCAAAAAAATGACTTATTAATTGAATGCTTTCTTTATTTATTGGTACAGAGTTGTTCGGAATAGCATACCATCTATACCATTTCTGAAGTATATAGTATGTGCACTTTGCATACTATCAGATCTGATCTGATCTGGGCTGAATTTACTACACAACAACATAATACCATCGTGCGATGCACTCTGGAGAAATTAACTAGCTAGTCACAATTGTTTCCCAAAACCATACACTGAAAAAAATTGGGTGTAGAAAAAAATTTCATCAAAGAATTTGCTAGTAAACTTCTCAATAATTTATAAATTAATGGCAAGCAGCACACTGAATTAAAGTAGAAAGACTAAAACAGTTTTTTCTTGTAAAAAGTAAATCCAATAATCATTGTTTTATTCACTACTTCGAAAAATCTTTTTCTTATAGTGTAGTAACATCCGTCACACATTCATGCACAGGTGTTTAATAATAACTTCTGCAAATTAATTAATTAATTAATGTCTGATTGATTATTATACTTATTTTACATGCAAAAGAAAGCCATTCATTTTTTTTAATCACGTTAACATGCAGTATGTAATTGCTGTACACTTTACTCCTGTACCATAGGCTATCTATGCAGGTCATTCAGTCAGCAGCTGTAACATGTATAATCTGTATATTCTGGTTTGGTTTGGTTCTGTTTTCATGTGTTCCTTGTTAGTTGACCTAGGCTGTGTCTGAAATCGCCACCTATACCCTTAAATAGGGCACTACTTGAAGTGAGAGCCATTTGTAGTGGTGTCTGAAACGTAATCGAGTGCACTCATTCAATCCCTCAATGATGATTGTTTTGTACACAGACAAAACTACTAGTAGCCTATACTATTATACTAGTATGTGGCCTTTCAGTATGTACAGAATACCAACTAAATTTGCCCAAATGTGCAGTATGCAGGAGAGTATACTGCATTGGGTATTGTGGCCCACGTTGCAAAGAACCTAATTTGACCTTTTAAATGGATACTCTTTTTTTGGAAATTTGCTAATTTTACAACTCCCTCAGAGTTAAACAGTTGAGTTTTACCGTTTTCGAATCCATTCAGCCGATTGTCTGATATTTAGAAGAATATCAGTAACCAGACAGTTTCTGGTCCCATTGACTTCCATAGTAGGAAAAAATATATACTATGTAAGTCAATGGGACCAAAAACTGTCTGGTTACTGATATTCTTCTAAATCAGCTGAATGGATTCGAAAACGGTAAAACTCTTGTCAGCTAATAACAGGAAACGAGGCTACAATTCACACAGTCTCTCCAAAAATGGACAATAGAAGATTGGAAAAATCTTGCCTGGTCTGATGAGTCTTGATGTTTGCTGTGACATTCAGGTGGTTGGTCTGACTCAGAATTTGGCTTAAACAACGTGAAAGAATGCCTTGTATGAGCGGATCATGCTGCTGGTGGTGGTGGTGTAATGGTGTGGGGGATATTTTCTTGGCACACTTTAGGCCCCTTGGTACCAATTTAGCATTGTTTAAATGCCACAGCCTACCTGCGTATTGCTGCAGACCATGTCCATCCCTTTATTACCAGTGTACTCATCTTCTGATGGCTACTTCCAACAGGATAATGCACCATGTCACAAAGCTCAAATCATCTCAATCTGGTTTATTGAACATGATAATGAGTTCACTAAATTATTTACTGTTTAACTCTGAGGGAGTTGTAAAATGAGCCTATTTCAAAAAAAGTGGAGTATCCCTTTAACTTCTTAATGTTTAATCTTTTCTTCTGGACTGGATCTGTGACAGTCATCTGAGCAGATTTGTAGTGGTTCCATAGGTAGCAAGTTTTACACCATAATTTATTTTATTTATTACTTTCAATTCTTGAATACATGGGCTAGAATGAATGTTTGAAAAGAGCGCAACACTACTGCCCACTTGTGATTTTACATGCTTGACGTACTCTTATTTAACTTGAGCAACTTATGTTTTTAAAGCCCAAAAAAAGACTCTATAATTCATGTTTTATGACTGTACATAATTTATGATGTATAAAAAAGCATGACTTTTACATTTAAAAAATGAGTCAACAAAAAATATTCTAAAAACCCATTTTAAATTCCTGAGGGAACACATGGCTAATGCTAATGCTGTTCCAGGTTTATGGATTACAAACTAAACAGCTCTATTTCACACTTGTCACTCTTTATCAGCGTTCAGTGTGACCTTGTGATTGTCTGGAAGAGTTACTTACGGCAGCCGATTTCATCTGAGCTATCCGGGCAGTCGGTCGTTCCATCGCATCTCTGGCTGACTGGAATACAACGGCCTGTCCCACAATGGAAAGACCCAACCTCACAACCTGAACCTACACAGAAAATGACAAGATATTGTGACGATCTGTTCTAAATGAATAAATATATGAATAAATAATAACAACGTATATACAGTATATATATATAAACACATATATAAATTAAAAGTTGTTAATATATAAATACACTTTTGTTTTCCTGAAGGGCCGCTAGCTGAAAGGCATAATTTCCCACATTAATTATATGTAACATTCTTACCTAAGCTTTGCCCTATCATTGTGCCAGGTCTAAATGACAGATGCCTGAACCTTTTGCATCCATTAGCTTTTAAAAAGGGGAGAAAAACCCACATTCATCAATCAGGCCTGTGGGGTTACTCAATGCCGACCAACAGATAGCAACCAAGGTTCTTGCACATAGACTTGGAAGATCTACTCCCACAGATCATAAAACCTGAGCATGATGTGTCCGTGAAGTTTAGATAATGTAATGTAATAAGAAATAATGTAAACATTGCAGGAGTTACTACACAAGATAAGGTTCAAAGATCTCCCCCTACATGGACAATGCCCTTCTGAACATAAACCGATCTGGCCGTTCTAGATGCACTCGTACAATGCAAGATTGCATGATACGTGCACGATGCATGATCGATGTTGAGGATCCATGAGAACGCCTCTGAACATTGAATAATTAATTTAGATGCATCCTCGTCAACTATCTAACTATCTAAAAAGGTATATTGTTTTCTTTATGACAATGATCATAGACGTCGTCATCACTTTTTTGAACTGACTGTAATCTTTATATATTGTACTCTGAATTTACATTTCTGAACTATACTTTATTTATTTAAAAATCTGCTATATTGTTCATTTAGTACATTTTAATAAAATCTTTTATTAAAAGTTTGCATAAGTTTAAATATTTATGTGTAACAAAATGAGACCCTAAGTAAATCAGAGACGCTTATTATTATTATTTCCCAAGTTTATTTATCAAGATTAAACATTTAAATTCAGTCTAAAATAAAATTATATTCCCTGGCATTCACAGAATGTACAAAGACGTCATTAAAAATTAGATTCAATAATGTAAAATTACCATTTAATTTGAGTTTGAGAAATTAAAATGTTTCTTCTTAGCCAAAAGTTAAACAATAGTGGACTTATTCTAAAACTAAATTCTTATTTTTGCCTTGTTTTCCAGTATCTAAACATCCTTATAATAAAATAAAATTACCTTTAAGCAAAATTGTATAAGATATTAGAACTCATAATTTGTATTACCCCATTTGCAATCTTAAATAGACAAAAAATGAGATACCAAAAATAGCTCATAACATAATGTTAATTCAAGATACATTCTCTGTAAACAAATATCATAATTTTGTTTCTTGAGTATATCTTTTTAGATACTGAAAATCAGGCCTGTGAAATCAGCTAAATCAACGCATTACCCCTCTGTGATTCCTTCTGAAAAGCAGAGTGCACTTCACTACTCAAGTGTGCATGGGGTTGTGTCACGCCATTGATGAAGCATTTAGACAACCAAATTGACAGCTAGCGGAGCCAAGCGTGCCAGTCGACGAGCAGGCACTAACTCTCCTTCATCTCAACCCTTCCTTTTGATCTCTCCCTGTGAGTGACATCTGAGGAGATAAGGTACCACCCCTCTACCTTCCCCGACAGACTCCAGGACATATCGACACCATCAGCATAGTTCAGCCGAGGAGCTCTCCGTCAGGGCCGTCGCTCGGACGAGCGGAATGTGGGATTCTGATTGTCTCTCGCTGACACTGATGAATGGTGCATGCTGTTCCTTGTCAGAAATGTAATTAGGATAAATATCGGTACCGGGTGGTACCGTAGCCCTTACACCCAAATTCCAAAAGCAAAGGGAGATGCAAGGTGGAATGACGTGGTGAAGTGCTGGAGGGTTGGTGAGTGAGTGTGTCTTATCACCAGTTACCTAAACACACACACAGTCTGCTGGTCAAACGTATGTGATATTCCCAAAAAAAAGCTGCAGGAGTTCCTAGAACTTAAAATTAAATGCCCCATAATTATTTCACTTATTTCAATTATATCAACCAATGAAAAGGTCTAGCAATAATTTCAGTTTTCCCTGCATAATGTTTTTGTCAAGCAAAACATAAAAAGGGTAAAAACAAATCCAACGTATCTTATTTCGCATGCCCTCTGAGGGCAGGTTTAGTCATACTTAGGAACTTTAATAAACTTATCCTGCACTGTTTGTGCTACACCAGAATGATCCCTGAAACCAACTTTTTAAGATAAGGTGCTAAACCAACCCGATCTCATAGGAGTATTTTATGAAAAAATGTGATTTTTAGAAAAAAGTAAGCATGAAGGCCTACCCTAAACATATCTGTAAGTAGATTGTGCAAAACCGTACAAATGAGCCACCAATATTCACTGAATTATAAAATAGTTTGTGTTGTTAAAGGGATACTCCACTTTTTTTGGAAATAGGCTCATTTTACAACTCCCAGAGTTAAACGTTGGTTACCGTTTTTGATCCATTCAGCGATTTTGATATTAGAAGATATCAGTAACCAGCAGTTTCTGGTCCCATTGACTACCATAGTATATATTTTTTCCTACTATTGAAGTCAATGGGACCAGAAACTCTCTGGTTACTGATATTCTTCTAAATATCAGAAAATCAGCTGAATGGATTCGAAAACGGTAAACAAACTGTTTAACTCTGGGGGAGTTGTAAAATTAGCCTATTTCCAAAAAAGTGAGTATCACAAACCTTTTCTAAGTGACCAAACTTACAATTTTCACCAGGCTGACCTAAATTCACACTGAAATCTAGATACCAAAATATCACAGATATTAGATTTGAGGGGACACTAAGCAACTACATAGCAACACCTTAACAACAACCCAGAACATTCCATAGTACCAGTTCATAGCAAGATCTTAGCACCTGCCCGGAACATTCTGCATAGCAAAACCCTGGTAACCATTAATTAATAAACCAATAATTTACCAACTGCAAAGCAACTCTACAAACCACACAGAACATCCTACAACTTACATAGCAACACCCTAGCACCCGCCCAAAACATTCTACCAACTACATGGCAGTGGCCAAGCAACCACCAAAAACATACCAACTGCATAGCAACACTCTAACAACCAAGAACATTCTAATAATTGCATAGCAAAACTTCAGCAACCCACCCAAAACATTCTACTAATTGTATTGTAAGGCCATACCAACCACCAAAAACACACTTGTATAGCAAAAACCTGGCAACCACACAAACAATTTAACCAATTGCATACCTACACCCTAGCAACCCCCCTGAACTGCATAGAAAAACCCTTGTAGACATCCATGACACCCCAGTATTGTGGCAGCAAGTTTAGTGTACATATAAACATAAAATAATCACAAAAGAAAGCATCAAATGTTTTACACACACACTTTAAATAATGATATTATACTTATTATATTTCTCACAGGTCAGAGAACACACATCACATAAATACTTCTCAATAAAAAATATATTAAAAGCAAATAAAAAGAAATGCAGTGCAATTTTTTTTTTTTGATTACTAATATCCAAGGAAGCTTGTTTCCACCTAGGAATAAAAAATGTAAAAGATAATTGTGAATTTTTATCTCACAATTCTACCTTTCTCACAATTTCTGAGAGAAAATGTCATAATTGTGTGTTTATATCATGCAATTCTGAGAAAAAAAGTCATAATTGTGAGTATATATCACACACTTCTGAGAAAAAAAGTAATAATTGTGAGTTTATATCATGCAATTCTATATTCTGACTGTAAAATCTATTTTCTGGATCTCAACAAGAGCCTAACGCTGATCCACACCTGCTAATCCATCGCACTGCACTGACTCACAGTCCTAAACAATGATAATGATCCGACAAACAAAAAGCTGCTTAAACCTCAATAAATTATAATGAACAAAAAGGTTTTTCATTTTAATTTTTCATGAAGCCTGGCTGTTTGGATCGGTTGAAACAAGAATCTTCTCTGACCTGATGCCTTTTAGGAAACTCATGTGACTCAGTCAAACAACTCGAGCACGTACCCAGCCTGCCAATAGGAAACTGAGAACTGGGCTAAACTACATCATGAGGTCATCGTTGACATTTAGCCGGCCAGTAACCTTGCTAAAAATCTGAAGTAATATGTTTAGACATCCGACTGACAAAAAAATGTGTCTTACAGTACAACAAAGTAATCTCTAAATGGATAGAGGAACAACTCCCTCTTGTTGTGAGACATGGCAGGTTGGAAGTGTTTAAAGGAATAGTTCATCCATACAAAAATGCCATACAAAACCAGTTCGCAACAATATAATATAAACCAAATAAAATCAAAAGGTTTGCATTGAATAGATTTTCATGTTTGGGAGACCTATTGCTTTAATGTGCTGTGTAACAAACTCTGGTGCTTCTGTATGCAGGTAAAATATTGCTCTCAATAAATACTTCTTAAATATTAATTTGACCAAAAACATAATTACATAGTCTAGACAGCCTGTTGGTTCTGTGCCATTGCAAAACAAATATTGTATTAGCAGAGCATTTATTATGTATGAGTCAGAAGTTTATCAGCCTCGTTCCCTCTTTAATAATGGATTTCGTCCTCTGCCAGAAGGCCACGGGGTTCTGCGCTTGAGCCGCGGCGCTAAAAGCTCAGCGAGGGCCTCATAGCGAGAGGTCTAGACCAAACACCACAGCAAACGCTTTAAAAGCATGCCAGCCAAATGGGCTTCCTATTTAACTCCTTCGGCAGCCAATTGGGAAACGAGCCTTTTTCCTGCTCAGTTTACTAATGATAAAATTGCTGCTCTACTCGCTCAAAGGGACCCTTTGTTGGTAGGACATGATCCCGGAGGTTTCAGCAGCGTCTGTAACGCACAGGTAGACAATTGGCATATACAGGATCTGGGAGGTAAGGCGCTTTTACTGACACCCGCTCGCAAGTAATAGAATTTTAAACATCAGCCATCGCCTCTTTCCGCACACGCTGCCGGATACGAGGGGAAAAGATGCATCACGTCAAGGTTCAAAATAACACACAAACACAAATACATTTTCACAAGGTTTATTATGGTTAGCTAAAACTAAAAAACATTTTTTTTTAAATACTTGAAATAATGTAAAATATATTTAAAAAATGACCAGTTCTAATTTTCTCTTAGTTAAAGCTGCAGTCCGTTAGCCTAGAAATCTAGACGCACCCTAGCGGCAGCGAAAATCATTTTCGCTGCCAGTGTGGTCTAGCAACTCTCAATATGCTTTTGAGCTGGAAAAAACAAAAACTGGTCAGGCCAATCACATCGTGTATAGAGTCGGCGGGCGGGCTTAACACAATGACGGCACAGTTCATGACGTTCGTGATTTCCATAGGTGATTTCCCTGCTACTTGAAAACAATGAAGATGCAGCGGTCTTTCGAATCGGCTTTGGCCGCGACTCTGGAGGATTTGGAGTTAAGAGAACATCACTTAAGTCATTCTTAGAAAAGGAAGATGTGTTCGGAGTTTTGACGACCGGATACGGCAAAAGTTTAATATATCAACTAGCTCCGCTAGTGAGAAAACGCACGGACTCACTCATCCACAACCGTTCGTTGCTCTGGTTGGTTGTAGCGTTATCCTATTGCGTGCCGAGGGATTTTGAAAGACAGCCGTTTATCCGCCCCTCGGATTGAGGCATGCAATGGAGAGTTCCCAGACCTAACATCTTGATGTAGGTCTGGCATGCCAGGCTAGCAGTCCGTAGCAATTTTCCCTTTTTGTCGCCATCTCTGTTTGAAATCTGTAACTGCAGTGATTCGCGGAATTATCATCTTTACGTGGGTTGTAAATCGGCATGAAACAGCGCGGATGAACACAGTGTTTTGAGGCGAGTGCTGCTGTCAATCACCGCGCTGTGTGGATACTGTCATTCAGAATCACAGATTCACGTTTTGAAAGCTTGACCAACATAAGAATTTTCACCGGAAAATGTCTTCTGAACAAGTAAGTAACATCCATTTTTGTTCTGATCAACTAAGGGGAAAAAAGCATTCGACATGATAGCGATCGTTAGATTTAATCAGCGCGATTTACAGCAACCGTACTGTTACACGATTGAACTACTGAAATGTCTTACTTGTTCAGCAGAAAAAAGCCGTCTCTTCTTCCGCTTCGAATCCCTTCGGGAGTTCACGCACCTTTCAAAAGCCCCACCGATGTGTATCCTTGTGTTCGCATGAGACGGTTTCTTTCTCTTTCCACCTTAAATCCGAAGTACGAAGTCTTTTGGGTTTTATAACTGGTTAATCTCCAGTTGACACTGATGATTGTTGTTTGGATCTTCCTGGATCCGCCATGAGTTTAATCATGTAAAGTGCTGTGAGAAAAGCCCATCTCTACATCTCCTCACGCGCAGTATAGCCGGCTAGCCGAAACTCCTTCTTTATGTGTACGGATGTGACGTAATGACGCAAAGACATGCTCGAATTTCCCGTGAAAACCCACCAGTACCACTGGAATTAAAATCATTATTACAAGCTAACCGTTTTGAATCTAGCTATGGCAAGCAGATAGTTTTGAACACTGGCTGAAGATGTTTTTTAAAAATAATTAATTTGGATTATTTTTAACTTAAAAAAGTTACGGACAGCAGCTTTAAAAGGATAGTTCAACCAAAAAAATGTAATTCTGTCATTAATTACTCACCCTCATGTATTTCAAGACATTCATTCATCTTCAAAACACAAATGAAGATCTTTTTGATGAAATCTGAGAGATTTCTGTTGCTCCATTGACAGCAAAGCAACTACCGCTTTGACGCTTCAAAGAGTGAACAGATTAAATTTAGGCTTTCAACTCGCACATCAGCTCACACATCAACTCACACATCAGTTGTGGTAAATGGAAGCTAAAGCATGTTTACTTGACGTGTATGAACCAATGAGGTTAATTCTCGTGTTACGCAGCATGTTTGAGCTTCAGCAAGAACCAATGATGTTTGTTCTCATGAGTCAAGCATGGTCAGTTTCAGCTTCTGTTTATGTTTGCTGATCAATGTTAATATGTGGATAACATACTAAATTAAATCTATTCATCATACAAAGCGATCGTGTCACTTCAGAAATTTTAGACTAAACCACTCAATTCATATAGATGCGTTTTATGATCTCTCTATGAAAATTTTAAAGTGTCAAAGTGTCAGTTGTGTAGCTGTCAATGGAGGGACAGAAATCTCTCAGATTTAATCAAAAAGATCTTCATTTGTGTTACCGAAGATGAACGAAAGTCTTACGGGTTTGGAACGACATGAGGGTGAGTTAAATAATGAAAATTAATTTTCATTTTTGGGTGAATTAAAAGAAAAATGTATAAAAACATATATAGACATTAAAAAAATTTATAAACAAAACTTACAATGAAAAAATATATAAAAATAAAATACTAAAAATACTAAAAAAAACTGTAATAGCATGTTAATGATATTAAAATAACACTGATTTTCTCTATCAGATAATTTGTTTTCTCTCATTTTAACATTATGAATCAGCTATACATTAGCCAAACAGCTTTTAACAACCTTTGCCAAGAGCCGAAACCTATCCACCGACAGCATCGTAAATAAAGCCTGCGTTTCCTGACAGTATCAGCAACTGGGAAAACCAACAGGTAAAGTGAACAGCAGCAGGCCTATCCTATTCCTGCACTCAACAAAACCAAGCATTTAGCCCCGTAATTTCCTGGGGTGTCTTTAAAAGGCTTTTATTTGGACGTCTTAACTAAGATTGCACGAATGACAACAGTTATGCGATTGTCCCCGGCAGGCCATTGTGAGGAGAGCGGCTTGTATTATGCAAATTGATGGGTCTGAGCTTGTTTTTCCTTCCTTCATTAATGTCTTTGCTTACCCTGTTTTGTTCCATTTTCTGTTTCCTCTTTTGCCCCCCTCCATCCCCGTCTCCTCTCTGGGCATGTATTTTCTAATTAGCCAACTTAAACCCTCAGCAGGCAAGAATCCCCAAAACTATCTGAGGAGAAAAACAAGGACGCGCCAACGTCAGGCCACAAAGAGAGAGCGGTGGAGGAATTTTCATTAGAATGAAGCCTCCCAAAGGCTTAGACCCCACTGTGAGACCACAATGGCACAATGGCCTTGCTGGCGGGACTGCAGCCCCATAACTGAAAGTGTCAGCACGCCAAAAGGGCCGATGGAGACGGATAGCAGAATGGGGGAATACAGTAGAGCTTCCTGCGAGAAAGAAAGCCGAAAAGAGGCCCCCGGAGCCCATCCTCCTCCATTCTGCCACCCCTCTTTCCTTTCAAAAAAAAAACTATAGGCACTTGCCAGCCACTAGCCCCCAAAACATCTCTTTCCAGTCCCGCGGGGGCCATGGGAGAGGTGCCGCTTCTTTCATCAATGCCGCCTTGTTTTGGGGGGCGGCTGGAGTGAATGCCTGCGCAGGAATGGCTGGCAATCCCCAGTGCCAAGGCTGGCCGGCCATACCGTGGTGGAGCAGAGTGCCGCAGCCCGTTTCATATGGAAATGGACGACGCTGAACGCAGTCAATTGCTTTACAACTGACTTTGGCTCGCTATCGTAGAGAAAGGACCTACTGGTACGCGAAGGCGGCTTGGCATTGGCCGCAAGTGGAAAGGAGGCAAACATTGAGTTGGAAAGCCCATTAAACCAGTCAGATCAGCATCGCTGACTCCCGTTAGAAACTTTACAATGAATTAGCTGTATGTGAGACCGAAATATCATCCAAATTGAACATTTTGAAATAATCAGCACTGGCGGATAACTCTACCCGATTGGCAATTCCAACAAATGTGTTAGTTCCAAAATCTACAGGCAAACAAAAATTGCATACATTTTTACAGCATTTATTCATCTAATTTGAATCTATAAATGTACTATTCATTGTTTTTTAATAGATGTTTAAAATGCATAGCAAATGCAGAAATTAACATTAACCTAGAAAAATAAATGCTGTAAAAGAATTGTGCATTTAGCAGGGTTATTAATGATATAGTTAACTAAAACTTAAAGCATAAAGCATACTTGAAATAAAATAAAAATAAAATATTTGGGTAAAATAAAATTAAAAAAAATAAATGTAAAAATATAAACGTAATTATTTTAGGTAGTTGCCCAGGCAACTTTTATCATTTAGTTGAAGAAGATAAAGTACTAAAATAACTCAACTAAATAAACTATAACTAAAAACATATGAAAAAAAAAAAAAAAAAAAATGACACTCAACAAAATTACTAAAACGTTAACTAAAATGAAAATAAAATAAGAACAGCTGTAATAGTATCTCGATGATACTAAAATACCACTGCATTTAGTTCTTAATACATTACGTCTTAATACATCTTAATACAATACGCAATTCTTAATACATTAACTAATGTTAACGAATAACTTATTTTTTAGTTTATTTTTAACTTTTGATTTTTGGGTTAACTATTCCATTTCGGGGGGTTGAAAATATATCACTATTTACTTTATTGGAACACAACATGAGCTGTTTTGAAAGACAGTGGGGTCCAAAACAACATTATTATTATTTTATTTTTATTTTTTTGAAGCACTGGAAGTTACTACAATGTTTTTGTAGAAGTTGGCCGGTTACAGCCACTGGTTAACCTGATCCAATGATTGTTAATAGTTTAAAGCAGGCTTGTGTGAACAATGGATGTGCATCCTGAAAAAGGATGTGTCAAGCCGAAACACATTGATCAACACTTTTAATGTTTGAATGATTTAGCCCAGTTTAGGCTTTTTATGTGAGTGCCTTGGAAATGTTGTTGTTTCATCTGATTTTCACCTCTTATGTATTTAATGATGAGCACCACCAATGCATTTACACCCCTGCCGCACACCCAGTATAAATTTCATTGCATGAGCTAAAAACACTACGACATTTTTAAAAATATCCTTTTTTGCACTGTTCACACAAGAAAGAAAACCACACAAGTTTGGAATGACATGAGGATGAGAGAATGATCACAGGCTCATCATTTCTGGGTATCTCTTTTAAGATACAATGATTTGCAATGCACTCAGTCTCATGCAGTCAAACGCCAACATCACCAACACACAGGCTTCTCATCTTTCTGATGGCACTGCGGCAGTGACTAATACGGCCGCTAAGGGTGCTGTTTACTCTGAGAGGATTAGAAGTCTTCATTAGTGCCAACTGTGTTAACTTCTGTTCCTTTTTCTAATACAGCAGCCCTGTTGCTCAAGCACTTACACCGGAAAGGCCCAGAAGCATGTGTGAGGTTTAAGGAGCACGTGCATAACAGGACAAATGGGATTGCGGTATTTTCTCACTGTTCAAAATACAGACATCATTACTGTTTGTTTAGCTTGTTCACACATTCCTATAATAACCTACACGCAGAAATGATCACCAAACATGCATCAAGAGGACGTGCAATTCTTTCAGAACAATCAACAAAGACAATTTGAAAGCCATATTTTAACAACCACATCAAGCAATAGTCGTCATTTCACAGTCAAGGTTAACTATTATAGACCCGATGTAGTCCGGCTATGATAGGCAACTTCTAGCCAAAATAACCTTGAATTTGGTTGCATGTTGTTTTTGGCAAAATAACTTGCAAGATGTATGATATTTCATCATGCAAGCAAAGTCAACAGTGATTATAAGGTGTTTGGTTTGGTTTTATTTCTTTGTCATGTCCTATGCGTAGCCTGTGAGTTGGTTTAGACGTCTATTAAATTTTCACTGACTCCCCAAATTTTGCCTCTACTTATCTCATGCAGAATTGCAAATGAAGTTATAAACTATGTTATAAAACACATAATAGTCGAGTCAAGTCAAATTTATTTGCACAGCACTTTTTTAACAATTCTTTTAAAGCTGTTTTCAGAAAATGCACATTTAGCCAACGATAATATAGTTTACATTTTGCAACAATATAAACAATCACGCAGCCGAGATTTGCTATATAGTATGTAGCGATAATGAGTATTACTGGCTAATTATTGCTCTACTTATATATCCAACTGTATAAACAGACATGTGTGATAATATAGCTGACATTCTGCAACGATATAAACAATCAAGCAGCCAGGATTTGCTATAGTATCTACCAGTTTTATATTTTGCGACAATATAAACAATCACTAAGTCAAAATTTGCTATAGTATATATTGCTTTATGTGAGTATGTGTGAGAATAAAGTAGGATATATATTTATATATCCAAATGTAAATATAGACCTGCGTGATAATATAGTTAACATTTTGCGACGATATAAGCAATCACACGGCCAATATTTGCTATATATATAGTAAATATTACTTTATGTGAGTACACTGTTTTTTTGCAGATAAAGTTGGATGTAGGCTTAGTATATAGAACTTTAAATAAATTGAAAGCTGATCATATAGTTTAAATTCTGCAACGATCTAAAATATGTGGTTTATTGCTTAATAATTAAATATATAGACTATAGAAGTAGTTAAAAAGTATTTAAAGACATTATTATATTTTTCTTTGGATTTTTACTTCTGGAAACTACTGTTGCGGTTTATAAAAGAAGTCCAGCATGCAGTTTAAAGCTTGCTGACAGTCAGGTTCAGATAAGGTCCTCTCTGTCCAGCATCAAACTGATTTCCTCTCTTGAGATCCTGATACGGATCATTCATGAGGCCCCTCACTGGTCCAGCCTATTGAATGAGATATCATTGTTTGCTGATCTTTGGCTGCACATAATAAGAAAAGACTAAGAGATGACACTGGTGAATGTGACACTGAGGGAACGTCTATTAATCATTGCAATCCAAAGATGGCTAATACGTGACTAATGATAGTAGCTTTGGAAAAAAACAAGTTATGAATCGCCAGCATCATCACATTTGCAGGCAATGTACACACGGCTGTAAATAATAATTTATTCAAACGGTTTCACAATTCGGTTAATAAACACCATGAAATGAGGTGTTAAATTGTGCCAACTCGGGGCTTTTTTAAAGAAGTCCAAGTTTATAATAAAATGCATCATGTTAAACAAGGTAATCAGTAACTACCTTTTTAAGACCTTTGACCCCTGGGTCTGAAACTGAGAGCCCGAGGAACCAACAGGAAGTGAAGCTCAGCGGATTAGAGAAAGTAACCTGTCCCCCTCCATCGAGACCCTTTGGTCATTTCCTCCGAAACACATGCTGAATAAAGCTGGATTACAGGAACTCATTCCTGGCTCGCATTTCTGAGGAGATCAATCATACGGCCACAAATTTAAGCCTGATGCATAGCAGTATGAATTCCCAAAAGACTGTGTGAGAAAATGCGATTTTGACACCTCGAGGTCACAATAAATTGAATTCAATCATCTGGTTTTAATGCAGCTCAACTTTTTTGCATGCAAACATCTTAAATCTCCGTATTAAATGAACACAGAAAATCTTCAGTGATTTAGGCTCGATGAAGAAGTCATCCTAAGCTAATTTTCACTAGAGTGTCGAAGCGAGCGATGGTCATCTTGAGCGGCAGCTGCAGTGTAATTAGTTGCTTGATTCACATAAGAAGCTTACATACTAAGGGTTGGGCAAAAAGAAAGCAGATTACAATCCGAGAAGCTCTAGCCATGCAAGCACACTTTTGCACCAGAGGAACCTGTTGGGCTGTGAACTGATTAACCAACCGAAATGCACGGCTCAAACTCCACGTCCCCTCCACAGCAGACTGTTTAAGTCTTTTAGAAACAGACCCGAGCGCTGAAATGTGTGTGAATTTGCTTTGTACCAGCAGCTTGGGGTCTGCTAGAGATTGTCTTCAAGTCACATGCTCGTCTCTGTTACCTAGCAACGCCAAAGCTCATGCAAAAGTTCTGAGAGAACCTCAAATCTGTCTGAGGGCTTTGTGCGACAATTCCATTTGGAACTATTTTTAAAAAAGAAAGAAAAGAAAATACACTTGTTCTGTCAAGTGTTTGTTTTCACGATTCTGACTTTGTTTGGAGCGAAAAGCCGTGTATGCATAAATAACAATGCCGTTATAACACCGTTATTCCTAGGAATAAATAAGCGATTGTTTATTTTCTAACCTACAGTGAAAATTGAATTGCACATTTCCCCACTAGTAGGACGATTAAACCTGTGATATTGTGCGGAGAAACTTGCCCGTTATGTCTGTTGTTAGAAATGATACGCACTTAATCATATCTAAAACAAATATGATACGAGACACGTTAATAAAAGTAGCAACGTACCTTGGCAATCGCAATGAAGAGCACATAAAGTTATAGTGAGGAGTAGTTGTAGGTGCATCGTGACGCACGGTCCCCGCTGGTGTGTCCAGCCCCTCATGAAGCCGGACAGATGGAGCTCTTGGGACTGAGATGCAGTGAAGTGGCTCTTACTCACTTGTCCCGGGCTGATGAAAAAGGGCGTGCACATGACGCTCGCTCCCCCTCAGCTCGACCCACAGGATCAAATCCTTCACTGGCTCCCAGCAACCTGTTGAGCTCATTGACGAGCCTGCATAATGTGTGGACTGACTGGATTGGGAAACAGTCACAGTATTCAAAAATGTGTTTTTTAAAAATCGTTTCGAAATTGATGCAATGCATATTTTTTAGTCATGAACAATGTGTTTAAACAAAGTGTCACTCAGTTGTTAAATAACATTTTTTTTTACTGTTTTATGTCATGCGGTAGGCTACAATCTGTAACAGTGTAATTATAGCCTACATTTAAGTACTGAAATATTAATTCTACATACTTACTATGGGTTAGTGTGTGATAAGAGTTTGGTTTAGGGTTAGTTGCATGTAATTATGGCTAATTTATAGTTATTACTATAGTAAAAACATGTAACGTGTGTAACAATTAGTTGAATAAATAAGAATTTCCTCGCGCATTAACACAACACGCATGCGCACGTGTTCACGAGAGCACAGCGACGCATGCGTGTTGCGTGAACGCGTTTTGGAGATTAATATTTTGTAAATAAAGGGGTCAATTAGTATTATTATTATTTTTATTTCCCCCTATACAAAATTAAAGTTAAACCACTGGAGTCACAAGGATTACTTTAATGATGTCTTTCTGGGGCTTGAAAGTGGTTGCATGTCTAGCTGTCAATGAAGGGACATAAATCTAATTAAAAATACTTTGATTTGTGTTCTGAGGATGAATGTCTTACGGGTTTGGAACGACATGAGGGTGAGTAATTAAGCTGGTGATCAGCCACCTAATTACCAGCTTGCAACAGTTAATGACTTGCTTAAACCAGTTAGAAAATAACTGTTACAAAAGACGGCTACCATCTTAACCTGGATTCTCCAGGAGGGATAACAGGCATCAACCAACATTGGCAACGGACATTAAAAAAATAAGAATAAAACATGGTCTACCACTTATTTAAACAAATTAATGTAGCTTTAATAATTAGAACAAGTTAACTTTGCTTTAATTCGTGCTTCAAATATGTATTACTGTCTGCAACAAGTTCAAGTTTTCAATAGGCTGTGTAGATAATTTCAGCTTTGTAGCCAATGGCCTACTAAAATAATGCAGAACTCTGTTTTAAATGGTTTACTTGAGGTCAGTAGGTTTATATAGGGAGTCACTCGGTCAAGTCAAAGATCTCATGCTTGGCTAATAAGTGATTCTTTATGTGCAAAACTTTTAATGTGATTCTCACTTTAAAATTAATGCGCTCACGCTGAGGAAAAAAAAAAACATTGTAAACCAGCCTAAGATGTTTTGAAGATCTTAGCTGGACTCCCAGTCTGACCTGAATGGTGCTAAAAAAAAAAACAGTATAAAAAAACAACAAAAGAACAGCCAGGCGGCAGATCCAGCTAACCAGTTTAAGCTTTTTCAGCTACAGCTAAAGCTAATTAAAATCATTCTTTGTTATTTACACTTCTTATTAACCTAAAAAAGTGTAAAACAAAAATTCGGTTACACTTTATTTTAAGGTGTCATTGTAGCCTATATTTAAGTAGGCTACTGAGAAATATTAATTAATACTTACTATGGGGTTAGGGTAGGATTATGGTTTTGATTGTGGGTTAGTTGCATATAATTATGCATAATTTACTGTTATTTCTATGGTAAGTACATATATGTAACAAGGACACTAAAATAAAGTGTTGCCAAGATTTTTTATTATTGAAAATATCAAGATTTACAGACAAACATGGCTGCATAAAATCCGTTTCTTTAGCATAGGATACAGAGAAAATATAGCCAGAGGGAGCAACTCTTAATACAAGCAGGAATATAAATGTAGTCTTAGTAACAAAATAAGGATGTTTTGTAATGTTACCAAGTTACCAACAATTATAACCGCACCAATCGAACCAGTATCTTCATCGATTTAAAGAAGAGTCATGGCGACATCTAGTGCTAATACTAAAGCACTACACCTGCATTTATTTATTTTTTATTTATTTTTTTGCTTTTGCCTGAGTGGAAAAACACTAAATAGACATTTCTGGATCAACAGTGCGTGCCACGTGTAATTCGAATTTTGAAATACTGAATTACATTCTCAAATTTAAAAGAGGAAAAACACGCGAAATAATCGCGTCAGAATTCGACTGTTGCTATGGACAACCGGCGAAACTTTGGATAGCCACCAACCGTCGGTTTGCTGCGGCTCATTGCGGTTGAGACGCCTTAGTGAAGAAACCAGATTTTTTTTTCTTCTGCAACACACAACCTTGAAAGATTCAACATGACATCTCCTCGGAAAATCCAAATAGACCTTAAAACGATGATCATAGACACTAAACAGGTACGTTTGAGAGCGCGTGACGTTCATACAAAACTGTTTACGCCCATTTCAGCAACTGACACGCATTATCTCTGTATTTATGATCGATTATTAGTGACTGTTTTGATTTTGTATTTGTGATAAAATCATAGTATGAAACATAATTCTCTCAAGCAATAACAAAGCAACTGGTGGTGCATTTCATTGCGGATTGCGGAACGATGTCGTATTTTGTAATTTAGATTTTACGTCATTTTTTATTTATTATTATGATAATTACTTGAATTTAATGTTTTGTTTCATAACATTTGAGACGTCATACTCAACTTGCAGTTTGTGAGCTTTTAAAACCAGTAGTCGCCAGTAGGGAAAGCATATCGGGGCTAGTTGTCACATTTTTACCCCAGTGTGAATATATTCTTCATGGGTTTATGTTTTCCCCCTCGATTCAGTTTCGGTGAAAACACACACTGAAGACTTGAAAGATTTCCAGAGATATTACTTGAGGGGAAAAACAGTTCATATAACAAACATTGACCCTTTTGTGATAAAATGCCTTAATGGCGTCACAAAAATAAATTACATTGCAAGCAGAAATGTATAGTGTAACATACAAAAATACCAAACTATTGGTTTGGCTAATAAATATTATACTGTCTGTGACATAATATTTATATATTTAAAACACGTGACAACTTGCCCCAACAACCTGTCATTTAAAATCTGCCATCATAGCCTAGCTTTTTGACTCTGCTTGACTTGTGTATTCCAGTGTGGTTTTATGTGTTCAATAAAACCAGGTGATAAACTCAGGTTACTAGTAGTGCTTTTTGAAGCTTTGAAACCTTTGTGAATCTTCGAAACCAGTGAGCTCGAATCAAACTGCCCGAGTCACGTGATTTCAGTAAACGAGCTTAGTGACGTTATGACGGTTGACATTTCAATGGCTCGACGCTAGGAACGATTAGCCGATTTTATACATTTTGTAGATATTTTTGTCTACACATTTGTATAATAAAAAGAAAGAATTTTAGTTAATAGTCTGTTATTGGCCTGAAGCTCTCCATAAAAACAAGAACAATTTCATAACCATTTAATAAAATAACACAATATACCGAGATCGACCATGTTCACATTTAATGGTATTAGATTATTTGTTAATTGCATTAAATAGATTACACTTTCAATAAAACATTTGCAATTGGTTTATAAAATGTTATGGCTGAGTTTTCGATGCATTTACACCGTTCTGACCAGCAGGCGTCACCAGCGTGTGGCGTTTCGATCCCTTCAAAACAGTGAATCATTTTAGTCATTTTAGATTCAAAGTTTCAAAAGATCCGTTTCTCTTCATCTCTACAGGTCACAAGAGGGGGGGGGGGGGGGCATTATTGCATTATTATCCATGCACTGCTGGATAATAATAATATATATAAATATTAATATTAAATTAGCACACAACTGTGTCAATAGCAACACTAATAAACAAATGAATCATCAAAACTAGCAAAGAGATGTGACCCTCCCTCCCTCCTGACATGGTACAGTCCCATTTACTGCTGGAGTGGCAGAAAGGTGGATCCACAATGGGTGCTGCTTCTCATTTCTAATTTGTGCATCCTCGTTTCCTTTCCTCGAGTCTCAACTCCATCCCCCCCTTGGATGTGAGGGAAGACAGGAGGAACGAGGAAAAGAGGAAGCATCAATTTGAGTATTGAGACGCACCTCATTTCCCCTTTTGCCTGATGTACCTGGAAACACATCCATGAAAAATACTTCAGTCACTTTAATACCAGAGCTGAATTGTACTCTGGTAAATCTGTTATAAATAAGTGTGCACGCACAATCACACACACACACACACACACACACACACACACACACACACACACACACACACACACACACACACACACACACACACACACACACACACACACACAGAGAACTCTCTTCGCATACATATTTTATTTTAAATATATATATATATATATATATATACTGTATATACACACACTGGTTCATTTTTGTTTGACACCCTGAGAATATTCTTAAGTCAAGTCAAGTCATCCTCATTTATATAGCGCTTTTAACAATGTAGATTGTTTCAAAGCAGCTTTACAGAGACAAACATATAATTTAAGGTAGCAAAGAATGGTTTGGTTTTATAGCGGTTCTTGAATATGTTGTTTCCAGCTAAAGTTAGTTTTGATTGATTCACTTCCGTCGAAATGATCATTTGTTATTAAATTAGGGGCCGCTAAGACGACGCCGTTCTCTCTAAATAGACTTTAAACGCGAACCTGTGATAAACGCTGATGGCGTTCACATGCGCGTTAAGAATTGATTCTATAGTTATATGTGTTTGAAAATATGTCTGGGCTGGTTCGTAATTCGCTACAAACCATGCCTAAACAAACTACTTGTCTTGCCTATAAATTTTGACGCAGAATTTTATTTTATCAATTCGGCATAGGGACGCGAAACCGGAATTTCATAGCGCTTTATCTGTGGTGGATTAGGGATCCTCCATAGGGAGAGGCTAGTTGGGACTTCAGCACTGCGTTTACAAAAACCCATCTCTTCGCTTCAAAAGGCCTATTAACCCCCTAGAATTTTTTGGCCTTTAAAATCTCAGGCAGGCTCTATTCACTCCAATTATAAAGCTTGGAAGAGCCAGGATATTATTTAATATACTCATATTTTATCGTCTGAAAGAAGAAAGTCATATATGGGTGAACTAACCCTTTAATCTTTCCTATAAGGATATGGACGATGTGCACCAAGCTCTGGAAAAACTCCGATGTCTCTCCCAGGAAGAGAGGACAGAAGCAGAAGTGCTGCGTTCACGAATCGACGAGCAGTCTACTCTCATCTGCATCCTGAAACAGAGAGCGGACGAGATGCTCCTGCGCTGTCAGGCTCTGGAGAAGATCAACACAGAGCTGGAGAACCTGAGAGCCAATGTGCAGGTGGAGCTGGAGAACGAGAGGAAGAAATCGGCACTGCTGGAGCAGAGATTCATGCACCTGGCCTCCAACCACAGAGAGCTCATCAACTTCAAGAACGAGTACAAAAGTCAGAATGCCAAGCTGAAGGAAGAGAATGAGAAAGTCAGGGAGGAAAATGAGACGCTTTTCAGCGAGCAAGTGCAAGAAAAAGAGGAGACAATCCTCAAACTGACACAAGAGCTCAAGGACTTGGCGGAGCAACATAAGATACTAGAGACGGAGTATCAGTAAGGAATTGTTCATAGTTCATATGTGTTTTGAAAGTAAAAACCTTATTGGTCATTTTCTCCATAGAGAAACAAACACAAATAGATTTTGAATGATAACTTCACTCTAAAGAGGCCATATTGTGCCCTTTCACAATGTCTTTCATGCTTGAAATGTTCAAAAACATTATTTTTTATACATTTTACATTGTTGCAGCTCCTGTCATCCCAGTCTGGCAGTAACACTCGGTTTAGTTTCTGTCTCTATGTAACTCTATGTAACTTACTGGCGGTTTAGTTTAAGCCCCTCCTTCTGAGCAGCACAATGTGCTCTGATTGGTCAGCTGGACCAGTGTGTTGTAATTGGTCAGTCGCTTCCAGCGTGTTTCTATAACTCACTTCTGCAACTCAACTCAACCAAGTCTCAACCATTTTTTTGCGTATGCATTGGGCGGGAATTATTTAAATGAGGAATATTGTGACGCGTTCGTTCCCGGAAGAAAGCCCAAGACTACAATGGAGGCGTTTCAGGGAGTTCAGAAACAGTGACACTCATATAGAGAATAAATCCCACTGGAGGGACTTTGAAACGTTGCATTTTTCATGCTCAAACAGCAACAATACACACTAAAGAAAGTGGAAAATGTGAAAAAGCACAATAAGACCTCTTTAAAAAAATATTGCTAATTCCTGGTAAAACTAGACTAACATAAATATTCATAAAGACTTCAGTAACATAGATATTCATAATCCTAAAGAGAGATCCACCTTTGTCTTGTTTTACAATTTTCGTATAATCATGCTTCTTAGTACAATTTATTGATTCTTTTTTTATATGGAGAAATTAATGGGAAATATACCTCCAGAACCGCTGAAAAAGTGGACTATCATATATCATTCAGTGAAATAAGTAAAACAAGTACATAAGTCAGTAATCTTTATTATCCCAACAGGGAGAAAACGACAGGGTTCCAGATTAAACTGAAAGAACTGATCAACCTCCATCAGATCAAAGAGGCGTCTCTGAAGAACGAACTAAGCGACACACAGAAACAGCTGAAGAATGCTGTAGAGATGTGTGCAGGTACGCATTCAGGATTTTAACAAAACTAACTATTCTAGTTATAAAAATCACAATTGTAGTTTTTGCAGATCAAAACAAGTCAAATGGCATTTAAAATGGTGGTTCTCAACCGGTAGATCACAGCCCAAAAACAGACTGCTGGTCTTTTCTGATTGGCTTGTGGGAAAAATGACATCAAGATCAAATATTAAAATGCAACTAAGAAATCATGCATATTTAGTTTAAGAAAACAATTAGGCATATCAACTTCTTATTAAAGAGTCTACATCAAAGATTGTGTATCCAATCAAACTCTAGTGTTTGGTTTAAATGGATCTAATAAAACAATTAATTCATTTCAGTTAATTTTTTTTTAATTTTGTTCACTTTCGTAGGCTAATCAGTTTTGAAATTGTCTTGGGTCGCCACATGATGCTAAATGTAAAATGTTCTGAAACAAAATCAGTTGAGAAACACTCATTTAGATGTGGGCAAACCCTGAGCATGAACACTTGTCTCTTAACTACTGTAGTTCTGACTGGCACACTGTTAAACACCTCACACATTTCTTTCTGACAGAGTTGGATCTCAAACTAAGACAAACAAAAGAAAAAGAATCAATGAGAGAGACAGACACTCAGGAGAGACTGGAGAAACTCATGAAGGAAAAGGATGAGCTAATTGATCTCTCTTTACAGCGAGGAAAGGTTATTCTGGTAAGATCTGACATGAAACATCAGTTACTTCACTGTATTTTCAGATTGAGACGTAATGATTTCACTGCAATGTGTTACAGGACAAGCAAGCTGAAATTCAGGAGCTGGAGAGAAAAAGGCAAGAAGCTGAGAAAAGCAGACTAGATGCAGAGAACAGGTATGAATCTCAAAACACATTTTTAATCTTTCTATAAGATTTTTATTCTTAATCAATGGACTTTTAAGGCCAGGACACACCAACGCTCCGCCGTCAGGTAATGTCGGGATGTTTTGAGCGTCGGTCGACTTAGTTTTTTCTGTGTGTTCCTCACTGCTGGCTCTAGTCAGACGCTGTCTGGGGTTTTTGGGCTGATTCACCATGTTGAGCGAGTCAGCGAGAGATAGAACTCTGATTGGCTGTTTAGCTTAGCGAATGAGTCCGTGCATAAGAATTAAAGTGAAAGTAAGAAAAGCGAGCAAATAAGTCAAGACGGTACAGACAGAAGGCTGTTATAATTTGACATTATCTTACCTGAGCATTCGAATGCACCAATATTTTCAGAATAACATGAGCCGACTGGAAATTGAAAATAAAATGATGCATTATTGGCTCAGTTTGTCTTTGTCTCAGGTTTGAAAAGGAAGCAGCAGCCGTGAAGAGCGAGTTGAGGGTGAAGGAACTACAGGATGCCTTAGAGAGGGCAGAGGACACCTGCAATGAGTTGAAAAAGGTCTGTTAAAAAATCCTGTTTGTACATTGGACATTTTGGTCTCAATGGCATCTCAATGTTTTTACATGTCACACTTTTAGGCGTTTGAGGCATTTAAAAAGCACAGCAGTGAAATGCTTGAAAAGGAGAAGGATTTAAACTGCAAACTTCGCCACATGGTCATCTGAGCCATCCATCTCATTTCCAGTGCATTTCTACCATACAAGTCAGTCATTATAAAGCAAAACTCGTTCACTGACACCTAAGTTGGATCATAGCACTTGGATTGGTTGTATGTAATGAACCAGAAGACAAGGATGAAGTGAGATTTTTCTTAAGAGACCGTCTTCCATTAGTAGAGAGTAGTGTAATGTCCTTCTGTGAGGAAAAGGGGGATTTGTTGATAGTTTGCAAATAGCTTGTTATGGCTGAACTGTGATTCTTTGAAATAAAATATAGCATTTTTAAACTTAAACTGTGATTTAATCGGGCTGTGATTATTAGAGAATCGCCTGAACATGATTATTGGAGAAATCACTGATCATTGTAAGCTTTGAATTCTAGTCAATTATATCCTCTAAAAATAAAGGAATTTTAAACAAATTTGGAATGTTTTGAATGGAATTTTAAACTTTTTTTTTAGCTCTCTCCGACCAAGAATATTACATCGTATAATTCTTATCAGATAGAGTTAGAATGTTCAAAATTAAAGGAAAAGTTCAGCCCAAAAAAGAACATTTTCATTATTTACTACTCTCCCTGATGTTGTTATAACAAAAAATATGGTAACACTTTATTTAGATGGTCCACTTTAGACGTTTAACTAATTATAACTACCTTTGCAATTATATGTCAAGTAACTCTTATTAGAGCATAAGTAGACTGTTAAAGGATTAGTTCACTTTAAAAAAAACTTTGCTGATAATTTCCTCACCCCCATGTCATTCAAGATGTCCATGTCTTTCTTTCTTCAGTCGAAAAGTAATTAAAGGGATAGTTCGGCCAAAAATGATATTTAAACCATGCATTACTCACCCTCAAGCCGTTCGAGATGCATATGTCAATCTTGTTTCAGACGAACACATTTTCAGTTATTTTAGAAAATGTCTTTGACCCTTCAGTGGATATAATGTGAAGATACGGGGTCCAGCTCCTTCAAGTCCCAAAATATGCATACATCCTTCACAAAAGTAATCCATCCGGCTCCAGGGGGATAAACGAAGGCCTTCTGAGGGTAATCCGTGCAGTTTTGTCATAAAAATATACATATTTAAAACTTTATAGATGAAAATATCTGACTTCCGTCAACGATCGACGCGCGTTCACGGGTGATGGAAGTCGGCGTACGAGGTAGGACGTAGCGTAGGAAACGTCGTGACGTAGAATGAAAGCGCAGGCGCAGCCAGAGAGCAGAGCAAACCTCACGTCGTTCCCTACGCTACGTCCTACGCTACGCTACGTTATGACGTTTCCTACGCTACGTCCTACCTCGTACGCCGACTTCCATCACCCGTGAACGCGCGTCGATTGTTGACGGAAGTCAGATATTTTCATCTATAAAGTTTTAAATATGTATATTTTTACGACAAAACCGCACGGATTACCCTCAGAAGGCATTCGTTTATCCCCCTGGAGCCGGATGGATTACTTTTGTGAAGGATGTATGCACATTTTGGGACTTGAAGGAGCTGGACCCCGTATCTTCACATTATATCCACTGAAGGGTCAAAGACATTTTATAAAATAACTGAAAATGTGTCCGTCTGAAACAAGATTGACATATGCATCTCGAACGGCTTGAGGGTGAGTAATGCATGGCTTAAATATCATTTTTGGCCGAACTATCCCTTTAAGGTTTTTGATGAAAACATTCCAGGATTTTTCTCCATATAATGGACTTCAACAGGATCCAAACGGTTCAAGGTCCAAATGACAGTTTCAGTGCAGCTTCAAAGGGCTTTAAACGACACCAGACGATGAACCATCGGTCAATTCAAAAATAAATAAAAAAGTTTAAGTTTTATGAGCACAAATGCTCGCCTTGCTCTGTTCTGTGATGCATGTTCGTGACTCTCCTGTTCGAACTCGTTCATCAAAATGAATGAACCTTTTTTCGAGTCATTTAGTTAATTTCGTTTGTTGAATGAACGAAATGACTCGAAAAAAGACTCGTTCAAAATGAACAAATCTTTTTTCGAGTCATTTCGTTCGTTGAATGAATGAAATGACTCAAAAAAAGATTTGTTTATTTTGATGAACGAGTTCGAACAGGAGAGTCACGAACGCACATCACAGAACAGAGCAAGGCGAGTATTTGTGCTAATAAAACTTAAACTTTTTTATTTATTTTTGAATTGACCGATGGTTTCGCTAGATAAGACCCTTATTCATCGTCTGGTGTCGTTTAAAGCCCTTTGAAGCTGCACAAAACTGTCATTTGGACCTTGAACCGTTTGGTCCCCAGTGAAGTCCATTATATGGAGAAAAATCCTGGTGATACACAGGGCAACTTTTTGAGCAATGTTGCCGTCAACGGGCAACCAGATGAGACACAGAGCCCACGACTGATCTAACTTATCCAGATAGAAATGTATTTCCCATTTTCAATGGGAAAACCCAGGGTTTGGGTTAGTAGAGAAGTTGACATGTGGTTGCAAAGTTACTTACAGTCAGTATAAAGTCTGTTGGTGAGCATCAGAATAAAGTGTTAGCAGATATTAAGCAGACAGTCTACTAATACTCTAATGAGAGTTAGTTGACATGTAGTTGCCAAGTTACTTATAGTGATACTTCTAGAATTTCTAAAGTGGACCATGGAAATAAAGTTTACCAACATTTGTATTTTGGAGGGAAAAAAGTCTATACCGTAAAAATCATGGACTCCAATGTTGTTTGGATTTCATCGATTTCATCTTCAGAAGAAAGAAATACATCTGCGTAATTTCAAATATTTGGAAAAAAACAGAAAAATTATATCATCACGCCATTTTATTCATCATGCAGCTCATCTGATGCTCATCTGTATATGCAATAAATTGAACTGTTGTATATGTAGCCTCATTCCTGAGTAGATAAAACCATTCAACTGTGTAGTAAAAGCTCTCAAGCCATATTGCACTTAGAAATGTAACGTTCACCTTCCAGTTTCTACCAGCACTTGAAGTCATGCTTTGGTTCACCCTGTATCCCTCCATGAAACTGTACTTGTCCAGATAACAACAACAACATATCTTTTGCATTTGCAAAGTTTGTCAGCACAAAATGACAGTAAAGTTTGTCATTTTGATGTGCTCTTTGTAATTTTTAGTGTGAGCAGATAAAAGGTAGTTAGCATAATTGTAATGGTCATCTGGTCTGCATCTGTATATGTTTTAGAACATCTGGATGATTTATAGATGTTCATCCCTGATAGCATGTTAAGTTAACTAGTCAAAGACACATTTTAATTGCATCTTGCATTGCATTTAGCGATGAAATATATTTTAGTCCTACGTTGAGTATATTTAGTCATGAAGCAGAGCCTTTTTTTCTCAGAACGATGGTCCTTCTATGGGCTGTGAACCCAGAGACTAGCTCAGATCTTTAACCTCTAAGGTTAGGTATGCAAGTGGTATGTCCTTATATCATCTGAGTGAGTTTTAATGACTGTGAGGTTGCGGTCAAAATGCTGGATTCCTTTGTGTTCTCGTAACTGCATGTTGCCGTAGTCCGTATCGCCCTTTTCATACATCACACCAAGTTGAGGCAAGTTTGTGTCCATGCCATAACTGACCAATGTACCCGCCCTGTGCATCTGACCTGGTCAGCGGTTCATAACCCCAACGCCATGACAATCTTTTTCCTCAGAAGTGCTGTGAATATTGGAATTGCCTTATATGGGAATCACTGGAATGGTGTGAATGACCCTGTTTCTGTGACCTCTTGTTTTTTACTAGTTGTAATTCTTTCCAAAAATACTGATGTAGAGAGGACATGACTGTTAAGATCATTTATTTTAGATGATATGTAAAGCATTTCAAGTATGTATAAAAACTATATGAAAGCACAACGTTTTGTGATTGTTTGTGATCCTCTTTTGTAAGCTATATCTCCATCATGAACATCACTGCTGGAAAAAAACACATCTTAAAGCTGGTGTGTGGGTCTGGTGGCTGATTTTACAGAACTTTTGAGCACTTTCCAGGCTTGGTCAGGCGGTGAGACCAGCAAACCAGATTGGGTTAAGAAGGTTTTCCAGCAGCGATGTCCAGATCATATTTTACAACAAAATTATTTAAAAAATCACATTGTAACAATGACTTAAGCATATTCCCAAAACAGATAAAAGGACTGATTACGGTGTAGCAAGGCTCGTATTGCTTGTTTTGGTGTAATGTCTAGTGGGAAATTATTTTGCAAATGTGAAAAAAGTCACAGTAATATCTCACGACTAGTAAACATAAAAGCTGTAATAATATTTCCAATTTCTCTTTATATTGTGCAAACATATATTGTGCAAACTCTTTATATTGCCACTCGTTCAAGCTGTTTTTTAATTAACTTAAATCAATTTTAGACCTGCAGAGTTCATATAGTGATTTTACAAATTAGTTAACATTAGTTAATGCATTATACACTAAAAAATGTTAAGCCTTTTTTTAAGATTTACACATTAGAATTAATACTAAAATTTGAATTGAATAATCCTTACACATTTTAATTGAATAATTGATTAAGGATTGTTCAGTTATTTAATTCAGATAAGGATTATTCAATTTGATTTAATTTAAAATTGAAGTTTTTTTTTTTTACATTTACAATAATACATGTGTTACAGTTTTTTATTAATGTTTGTTAACGTTAGTTAAACTGTTCTTTGTTAGTTCATGTTATCTTAGGTCCATTCAATAATTTTACAGAAACTACTATTGATTTCAATAATGTAGCATATTAGTAAATGCTGAAATTAACATTTACAAAGATGAATAAGTGATTTAGCTATATCATTGTTAGTTCATGTTAACTAATTTTGTTAACAAATGAAAGCTTATTTTAAAGTGTTAAAACTCTCAACTCAATCCATCCACATAATAACTAGGCTAACTACTGTTGAAGCCACTACCACTTACAAATTTCCAACTTGTAATTAGGAGCTTGACAAAAATGTGATGGTTTTTACTAGTCGGAAACTCATAATTGTAGTAATTCTGACTATGTATTCAGCAAAAATACACAAATTGGGTAAAACAAGGAACGTACAAATAATCATTCCAGGACGGGGGAAAAAATAATAAACCAACAAAGTCATACTTAAGGTGAGCATAATCATGTGACAGACCTATAATAGAGCTTGTATTGCTAACTGAAACATGATGACGCCGGACCACCACCTTGTAAATGACTGCCTGAACTTGCATACCTGAAAACTCCCACCACAAATGTCTCCTGGCTCCGCCCACAGCTGAAGCCACGCCCCCACAGCAACACTTTCACCAAGACTCTCACCTGACCAAACGCCGCTTTTAACAACCGTTCCAGTGAGTGAGTTCATTCCCTCTACAGCTGGAATTTCTAACAATGGAAAGAGCGGTGCCGTTGCTGAGCGCTGCTGCAAGCCTTTACATGATTTTCTCATTCTTCAGAGAGAAATGCATCATTTGTGGCTGAGCTGCACCATAGGACAGTCTTACCTATAGTTGTAGGGAATCATATTTATTTGAGAAACCTCTGTGAATGTTTGCTCATGTACACTAGAATCATTTTGTGAAACTTTTTATAAAGAAAAAGATTTTATTGTTCAGGTGTTGCATGTTTGAATTTCATCTCGGGTAATATTCCTTGAAGAAATATAATAGACAGAAATGAGTCGAAAGCTGACAAAAGAGTATATAACTCTTACTGAAGTATAGTATCAGATCATTTGGTGAGAAATATTTGAGTCCATATTGTGAACTCACGTCAGAGGCACACACGGAAGAAAATGAATAGTTGAATTAAGTCGTTGTTTTTCGGGGGTTTTGCGAACAATAAGTATTCTCGTCGCTTGAAAAAATTAAAGGATTAGTTCACTTTTAAAAAAACTTTTGCTGATAATTTACTCACCCCCATGTCATCCAAGATGTCCATGTCTTTCTTTCTTCAGTCGAAAAGAAATTAAGGTTTTTGATGAAAACATTCTAGGATTTTCCTCCATATAATGGACTTTACTGGTATACAAATGGTGCAAGGTCCATCAAAATGAACGAGTCTTTTTTCGAGTCATTTTGTTTGTTGAATGAACGAAATGACTCGAAAAAAAGACTCGTTCATTTTGACCAATCGTTTCGCTAGATAAGACCCTTATTCATCGTCTGGTGTCGTTTAAAGCCATTTGAAGCTGCACTGAAACTGTTATTTGGACCTTGAACCGTTTGGGTCCCAGTGAAGTCCATTATATGGAGAAAATCCTGGAATGTTTTCATCAAAATCATTAATTTCTTTTCGACTGAAGAAAGAAAGACATGGACATCTTGAATGACATGGGGGTGAGTAAATTATCAGCAAAAGTTTTTTTAAAAGTGAACTAATCCTTTAAGGTTGAGCCACTGTAGTCACTTGGACTATTTTAACGATGTCTTTACTAACTTTTCTGGGCTGACAGATATCAATTATCTAGCAGCCTATGAAGGAGTGATCCAGCTCTCAGATTTAATCAAAAATATCTTCATTTGTGTTCTGGAGGACAAAGTCTTACTGGGTTGGTGCAACATAAGGTAATTAATGACAGAATTCTTATTTTTAGGTAAACTAACCATTTAAGATCTCTGAATGTTAGATTCAGTGTTTGTTTATTTACAGTATAGTTTAATACAACTCACGTTGCCCAAAGTGCTTCACAATCACAAACTAAAAACAGAAAGTAGCAGAAATAAACATAACCACATCACATAAACACACAGACAATAACCCAATTAAGAAAATTCTCCATTTGAATTTAAAAGATGTTGTTTTAACATAGCTTTGAACATATGTAAGGATGTGGCGGATCGAATATATTGAGGGAGGTTATTCCACAATTTACTGTTCATTTCGTCAGTAAAATAACAGGCAAAAATATTCATCAACGAAGGTTTGACAACAGGTGAGATGAAAAATGCAAACTGTGACTAATTATGCTTTAATTAAAAAATTTTGTCCTGGTTTCACAGACAGGGCTTAGATTAAGCCAGAATTAGGCCTTTTAGTTCAATTAGGACATTTTTTATAAACATGCCTTAAAAAAACAGTGTGCATCTTGGTACAAAACAATGGCACTGACATATTTTAAGATATCTCAGTGCAAGTTACTTTCAGTTAAAACAGCTCAAACATGTAACTAGACTTAAGCCTTGTCTGTGAACCCAGGGGACTGTTAATGTTTTTAAGAAGAAAAATATGATATGATTATTTCAAATAATCAAAATGAAGATACACAACAATGGTGTAGGCTATATTCATTATAATGTTGCTTCAGTTTGTGTAAATGGTGATGAATGTAATATGTAACGCAAATTAATATGCATGCTTTCATCAACTAATGTTATTTCCATTGGCTAAAATAAATGAATATGGCATGATATTTCCATATAGTCTAAAGGGGAACTGTTGAGAAGAACGAAACTTGTCTTAAAGGGTACCTATCATGGAATTTTGAAAATTACCTTTCATGTAGTGTGTAACATAGATCTAAGTGAACGAAAACATCCTGCAAAGTTTTAAATATGAAAGTTCACCGTATACAAAGTTATTATATCTCAAAAGTAAGAGTCGACTCTGAGTCGTTGATATGAATCGATAGACGAACGATGCACTTTCGTACGTCACTTGTCCAAGTTATTTGAATAAGATACGCCCACTCATTGCATTAGGAGACACCAGGGAAAACATCATGTCGACGAGACGCTGCTGTGTTTTGAAGTGCGACGCAAAAGCAAACTTTTTTCATCTGCCCAGTGAGGAGCATTTGAAGACAGTGGCTACAGTTCATAACTATACCACAGAAGTATTATAGCCCGAACTTGTTCTGTGTTCGCGTCATTTTGAAGATGATTGCTTCACAAACCTAAATGCTATAAAGTATGAATTTGCGAGCCGGCTGATACTGAAGGAGGGAGGTTCAGTACCGAGTTTATTTGGATCAGCTTCCTTCTCCGAATCACAATCTGTAAGTAGGCTGTTGCTTTTATGTTTGTATCATGTTCTATAATTATTTTGTGTGTTGTGTACGCACAGGCACAGCGCAGCTTCTAGCAGCTAACTTAGGTCTTCAATGTCAATTGTATTGAAATATGTGAAGTGTTTGTCGTTGTTAATGGAGTTGTCACAGGGCTCTCGAGTGTCACGCATCACGCATTGAGCATGACAGTCACTCATTTCGGTCTTTTGTCACGCTCTCCGGCCACACATTGTATTTCTCACGCTGAAAAACTATTTGTAATATATTTAATATGCCGCAGTGCCCAAAACTCACTCACTGTGGAACCGGCAGCAGGATTCAAGCGCGTCTCCTCCAGTGTTGCCAGGTCTGTATGCCTGCACTGTTTCCGCGGGTTGTTTGTGTTGTGCACGCTGGTTGACGCGATTGTTTTATCCACTGGAACATGATTGTTATTGAGGAAACACCCGGGAACCCTATTTGAATATTTTTGGCCGTGATTGGGTTAGTTTGATGAGCAATTGGGCTGGTTTTGTTGTGCAGACCTGGCAACCCTGGTCTCCTCTGGTGTTGTTCGTCTGGTGTTGTTAGCCAATCAGAAAATAGCACTGTTGTATCTGGGTAAGATCTAGCGCAACAACCAATGACACCCCGTCGGCTGGGTGTCTAACATGTCACCACAGATTAGCGTCACGCAAAGGCGGGGTTTGGAAAAATGATTCGCTAAACGATTCATATGGGAGTCGGTGAACAAATCAGGTAAAAATAAATGCATATTATAAGACAACAAAAGTGTTTTTTGTCATTGCATGCTTGTAAAACTGTTGTTGGGGACTCCCAGAACAATATTAGGAACATTTTAAATGCCATAATAGGTACCCTTTAATTTACTCTTTTTGCAGCTGAGCTATTAAAGAGATTTCAGTTGTGATTTCACTTTCATACATTCACATTTTTGTATCATAATCCTTATTGAGAGGTTAAAGTGTGTGGTTTCTGAGACAAAGCATTCCAGCGTGTCAGTCGTGCTCTGTGTTCATCGCCTGCGGAGTCTGAAACCGAAACCGGCTTCTTCCACAGTCTCCGGACGTGCAAACACTTGTACCATACTTGCTCTTGGGTCACGGGTCACATACGCGCACACACGGGTCAGAAATCAACTGGACTTGAGGGTGAAAAGTCCACCAAAAGTGATTAAATGCCCCAGATATACTGAGAGGACCATCCTCAAAGACTCAAATTATTGCTTTGTTATAGGCATACTTTATTAGAACATATTTATTGTTTGGGGTCAGTATGATGTTTTTCTTTTGAAAGAAATTGGTTGCACTTTATTTTACGTACAGGGTGATTAAGTAATTCATTAAATGGGTTAAGGTTAAGTTTGGGAGTAGGTTCAGGGTTACCTTGTAATAACCCAGTTACATTACCAGTACTTTTGTGGGTAAGAACATTAAAAGTGCACTTATACTATAGTGCACGATACTTTCATCCAGCGAGGACACATTAAACTGATCAAAAGAGACAGAACATTTCTATTTTAAATGAATGCTGTTCTTTCTATTCATCTAAATAATCCTGCAATAAAAATGCATGATGGTTTCCACAAAAATGTTAAACTGTTTTCAACCCTGATAATAATAAGAAATGTTTCTTGAGCCGCAAATCAGCATATTATACTGATTTCTGAAGGATCATGTGACACTGAAGACTGGAGCAATGATGCTGAAAATTCAGCTTTGCATATATAAATTAGAAAAATTTCACAATATTATTATCAAATAAATGCAGCCTTGGTGAGCATAAGAGTCTTATCGTAAACTATATACCAGATTATTGTAGCATTTCTTTCAGAACATTGGGGACATTGCCGTCGTATATTAGTCTAGTGCAACACCCCGATCACCAGGAAGGTCACCAGGGTGTTATAATAGTCATAAACAAAGCTCCTAAAGAAAAGACTATCTGAGGTCAGGCCCTCGATCACCATGACAGCCACCGGAGCATCCCGGGGAATGCCTGAAGAAAGACTAAAAACCTGTAAACTAACTCCACCCATATTCCCCTTCGTTTGCCTCATCTCATATATCATAAACCCCCAGACTGGAGTACTAAATCAAGAATAGTTTCAGACCATTAAAGGGATAGTTCACCCAAAAACGAAAATTCTGTCATCATTTATTCACCCTCAAGTTGTTTCAAACCAGTATGAGTTTGATTTGATAAACACAAAAGAAGATAATTTGCAGAATGGTAACTAAACAGTTGATTGTAGCCATTGACTTCTATAGTATTTTCTTTTCCTATATGGACGTCCATCAACTGTCTGGTTACCGACATTCTTCAAAATATCTTCCTTTGTGTTCAACAGAACAAAGAAACTCATACAGGTTTGAAACAACTTGGTGAGTAAAGAATGACAGCATTTTGAAGTGAATTAATCTTTTAAGGGAATAGTTATGCAAGTATTTGTACTGTATATATTCATGTCTTTTAAAATGCGTATGATTTTATCTTTTGCTCGGGTATAATCATAAAAATAATCCATATGATTTGTACTTGTTCCAAGTGTTCTATAGCTTTTTGTTTGCAGATCCGTGTTCTGCAATTCTCCTTTTGTGTTCCATGACAGCAAAAGGGTTTATATGGGTTTGGATGAGTAAATAACGATAGAATTCTTGGATCAATTCTGCCTTTAATGATCTGAATATATGTGGAATAAAAAATAATATTAATTGGAAAGCATGAGACGCATCATCTACTTATTGTAGTACACTTTAAAGCTCACAAAAAAAGTGTACTAAAAGTGCAGTCAATTCAACTAAAGAGTTTGGTGGGCTCTCCTCCCCTTCAAAGTGGGAGTGACAGTCCCAGACGCAGCCGAGGAAGCCTTACTTCTGTTCACTCAGGCAGAACTGCTCTTCACTTCAGAGTCTTCTTCACTCGCTCACACACACACACACACACACACGCGCGCGTGCGTCACCTGAGGAACGCTGAGCTGCACACCTGGGCTGCTTGCTTGTCTGCCAAAGGTGAGTCACTGCCATACATTCATTAAATGATTACAAATTGTGGTTACATTTTCAATATCTAATAAAAATATGAATGTTTCTTTTATTGCCGTTTTTGAGCTTTGCATTTTTTGTCTCTCTGGAAGGTAATATTGTACATGTTAAGCAGGTTCGTATGTAAGATAATATCATTGTGCATTAGAGATTTCATTTGCCCTTGGAAATTGTTTGTGTATTGATTTATGTTTAGGAAGAGATATATTAATAAGTTAAATATTTACAGAGAAAATAAGAAACGGTATTTTGCATTAAGAAAATTAGACCTTTTTTTGTAATTTGCATAAAGGGTTTTATAATGTCTTAATAAAAAAACAATCACTGTAAAATTAGGCAGAGCAAGAAAGACTTCTATGATCTGTTAATCTATAAATACTGTAGTCAGTGCTGGGTAGATTTATAAATTGTAGTAAAATTTATAAAAATTAATATTTTAGTTAGTAATGTAATCCATTACATTTACACATTTAAGGTAATACACTTTTTGATTACTTTTGACCTAACTCGTTTGTAACATTGATTTGAATAGAATAATATTGTACCATATAGATATAGAAATACAAAGAGAAAGAAAATCTCATTCAACACGCATAATATGCGCATACCACACAGAATACACATATTTTGTGCACATAAATAGACATATTGCCAAACATTTACATTAAATAAATGACGAGTTCCTGAGTTTAATGAAAAGCTAATCATTAAAATTTAAAATAACATTTTTTAAAATAATCAATAATCAAAATAAAACACTTAAACAATGTTTTAAAATATGTGTTTGTTTTCCTGAATGCCATATGACCATTTACCGACATCAGAGAACTGTCTGTGAACTTAATTTTATTATTATTGGCCTTACTTAACACACCGCGGACTTTGTGACCTAAAGAGTTGACGCATATGAGTTATTTTAAATGATTCCTCAGGCCAATATACAGTGCTTGACACTATCAATGCTCCGAGCGGGGCTGCCCTCCTGAAATAACGACTATGTAAGTTTGGAGAAGGCGCACCATCTTTGGAGAACAAAACGCTTTACGACCAGCACGTGACCACAGACTCTGATATACTCATGGAGCTAAGGCTTTTGCTACTATTTTTCCGCCTGCTCGACTCCTGTGAGTCAAGGAAAAAGTTTGAAACTGCTAAAACAAGCAGGGACGCGTTTGTGTGCATTTTATTTTGTGATTTCACTGGAATGAATAGAGTGTCTCCGCAACAGCGATAGATTGAAGAGCGCGTCCGAGTGAAGACTGCGTGCGCGCCGCCACAAGAGACACTATGCATCCATGACACTGATAGCAGTGGACACGAGCGCTCAGGTTGAGCTAAAAAACATTTTAGCGCTAGATTCACCATCCAGGTGAATGCTGCACATTGGTGGTGGTTGAGGAGATTCTCCCCCTTCTATGTAACGTGCTTTGAGTGTCCAGAAAAGCGCTATAAATGTAATGAATTATTATTATTATTATTAGATCTCTTATTTAAAGGCACACTATGCAAGATTTGTACCTTAATATAACAGCTTCAAAGGGGTATCAGGCTGTGAGTGCAGAGACCAGTCTATGACAGAGACCCTCTGCGTAATTGGTATTTACGACAGTAATGTTAAAGTAACACCAAGTAACTTTTCCTCTTCGGTCGCCCTACTGGTTGGAAACGAAATTGTCCATTACGGCTGTCGTAAATAATTTAGCCTACCGTCGCACACACACTCGCTGTTTACCCAGCACCGGCTTTAGACTGAACGATGTCCACAGACAAGGTAGAGTATGTTACATGATTTCATGAAAGGATGATGTATTGCGTCATCAGAAACGAAGAAAAACGAAATAATGACTATTGTAGCGCTTGACGTAAAGCAGTCGAATTTTTTCTTTTTGTGGTCGGGTTACTACCCGAACCCCAAATTTCTGTAGTGCCAGCAAAAGCGATACAGACCCCGTCAGGCTATGGCAGAAGTGCCTTTTACCCTGTTACGACTTGATGAACCACTGATAATATTTTGGAAACATTATTTTACAGCCCATTCTCACCCCAAGGCGTCATCTAACTGACGCCTTGGGAATCAGTTTGACCATGCTTCAATATTCGACGCTAAAGGTACCCTTTAGCGTCAGTTAGTTGACGCGATCCCAGGACGTCATCTAACTGACGCGTTACCCTTAGCGTCAGTTAGATGACGCCCTGGGATCGCGTCAACTAACTGACGCTAAAGGGTACCTTTAGCGTCGAATATTGAAGCATGGTCAAAATTGTCAGTTAGATGACGCCTTGGGGTGAGAATGCGTTGCATTTTAAGGTAAAAAATATTACATAGTGTTGCTTTAAATACAAGTACTCCACAGTGACTCTAGGGGTCGCTGTTTGACAAAAACGGAATTCATGCATAGTGTGCCTTTAAGAACTTAAAATCTACAGGTTTACTTCAAGTAAATATATCAGGTCAAAGAGGTTCAACTGACAAAAAGTAGGGTAATCTCTGCATTGCATGTAAATATGAAATTATGTGAATTTGTACATTTTCATGTGTTTGAAAGATAAAAGCCTTCCAGAAACAGTGAAACATGGTTAAATAATTCACTAAGTGATAATTCAAATAACAATTTATGTGTTTGTCAGGAGTTGATATGCACACTATGTGGTAATAAGAAATTCAGATGGAAAGTGGAAACGGTCCTCAAAATAATATCATAATGAAGTAACATTTAATGCTGTATTCTCTTCATGCTAACTATCATATTCTTATTTCTATGTTTTTGACAAGTTAATAATTATATACACATATTCTTTTTATTTTGGTAGTCATGGCTCACACGTTGAGCTGGTCCCTGTTGTGCTTTGGTTTGCTGAGCGTCTGGGCTCAGGACTTCTATGAGGAAAGAACCGGGCCAACAAGAGTCAAGACCGGAGGACAGACGGCGGGCAAACTGCAAAAGCATGACGGTCAATGTGAGGCTTCTATGTTAGTGTGTTGTGTGACAGTATGCAATGCATTTTTTTTTTTTGTCTGACCAGATCCAAGAGCAATTTATTTATTTATTTTTGCTTGTTAGCATGCATGACATGATAGAAAGCATTACTGAATACACTGACTCTCATCTACAGATATTTTTGGAGGATAAAAGTAATTAATATATTGTCTATTGTAGAGTTTTTGGTTTTAAAAACCCGCCTTTTTTAACCCTTCACACAACTTTCATGATGAAATCAAGTTCGCTCTACATGTTTACTCATTGAATAATCCTAATTCACTTGCAAAAATACAGTATGTCACTTAAGGGCTTTTCACACTGCACTTTACCCTGGGATATCATAGTTTTAACCCCGGGTAAAGGATCATTTCGCTAACACCGTAAACATCCAAATAAGTTCTTTAACCCAGGGTTTAGGAATGTACGGTGTCAAACATCACCTAACCCAGTATACCCAGGATTAATGTTTAACATCAGGTAAATTATGAGCAGTGTGAAACGTAAAGCAAGATAACCCAGGATTACGTTTACCTGGATTTTAAAATGATCCAGGGTTAACTATTTTGGTAACACTTTTTTTGATGGTCTCTTTTAAACATGATCTTGACTATAAGTAACGTTGCACCTATGTCAAGAAACTTTCATTAGAGTATTAGTAAACTGTCAGCTTAGTATCTGCTAACTCTTTATTTGCATGGTTCCCCAACAAACTTTCTACTGACTAAGTAACTTAAGTCAAATTCTAACCCTAACCCAACCAATCTACTAATATTCTACTAACACTCTAATGAGAGTTGACATGTGCAATGTATAGTCAACATAATGTGTAAAAGGGACCATCAAAATAAAGTGTAACAACTATTTCAAGTGTGAAAATCCAAACACTTGTGATGTGGTGTTACAATGTTATGATTAGGTGCTAAGCAACCAACAGCCAATCACGTGCCTCAAATTTTCGTGCTTTGGACACTCACGGAAACATTGTGCGTTCAGCGTTTGAGGAGAAAATGTAAAATGGTGACAGAAAACGTGACAAATAGAATGAAGACAAACTTACATTTATAGATACACTTCAATATAAAATGAGGATGAGCAATTCTAGGGCCTTTATGTAAACATACAGCGTGTGACATTGACACCGTAAATAAGTAATTTAGGACGTTAACCCAGGTTTTAGGAATGTTAAATAACAATATTAAGTATGTAACTTACATTTAAGACACATATTGTCTGTTTTTGCTCCTTCAATGAAAATAGTTCCAAACAAAGCCACATCAAAACCGTTGCGTTTCAATTCTTAAAGAATCAACGTTTCAGAAAAAATTGATTTGAATAAATGATTCAATGACTCACTCATTAAGACTTCGCACTATGTATATGCGTTATGAACTCATGGGTCACCGTCAGTGCATCTCATGCAGTCTAAGACACATAAAGCTAGTTTTACGCCTTAAAACATGCAATGTCATGTTAAGACATACTAGACATACTACAGCAGCATATCTAAAGACCATCTTTCTTAGAGGATGTCTGGTTGTAGTGATTTTGGAGGCCTCAGGCATTATCCTTCACAGTTTCCTAACATAAACCTGATTTATCATTCATATCTGCAAGACCTGGTAGGCCATGTCTTGTCACCGGTGACATGAAGACTGATGAGCTAATGTGCTGAAAGTAAGATCGGATGACAGACTGAATTGCTTATTGAGTCCAAATAGGATTATTAGAATACTTAGAGGATTATTGGTGTTTTTTAAAACAATATTGACAATATCTAACAATTTAGTGACACAAGGCAGCAGTGTTAGTTCTGTAATAATTATGTAACATCAAAAAAGTGTAGATGAATTTCATCCTCTGTGCAAAAAGCCAGATAGATTGCAGGGTTGAGCACTATTCAGAATTGAATATGCCTTTTAAATTACACTTTTTGGTCCCACTTTATATTAAGTGGCTTATGTGCTTACATTGATATTAATAATTTGATACAATGGATGTATTGTGTACATAATTCTTTTTTACATTGTACTTATATTTAGAAAATACCTGCATGTAATTACAGCTGTAATAAATATATGTAATTACATTTGTAATTACACTGTTGACCCTTTCCTTACACCTTAACCCACCCTTAAACCTACCCATACCACACACACCTGACCCTAACCTTACCTGTATCACATCTCAATAAAAGCAAAAGTGTTTTACAATACAACATCAACACAATAAGTACATTGTACTTATTTGTTGATGTAAGTACATAGTACTTAAACCCAATTTTTTTCAGCACTTTTTAATACATATTTAAAAAAAATCTTTATGCATTATGCATATTATCATATGCACAACATGAGGTTGTATGTGTATGTGTGCATTTATATATATACTGTATATATTTCTGGAAATATCTGATGTTGTGCATATGATAATGTGCATAATGCATAAAGATTTGTTGGATTTCAACTCCATTTCTACTCAGTAAATTTCTCGTTTCAATCAAAATAAAAGGGAGTCGATTCTTAAATTCAGAATATACCCAACTGTATAATATATTATCTATTCTTTCCTGAACACATTATCTCTTGCTGTGCCGTCAGCTATCCTGGATGAGGACTGCAGTCTGGAGTTGGGCTTTCTACTGGACAGCTCTGAGACGGCCAAGGACAACCACCAGCAAGAGAAAAAGTTCACCATGGACATTATAGAAGGCCTCCAGAGCATCCGCTTGGATACAGGCCGCAAACTCAGCTGGAGAGCAGCCCTGCTTCAGTACAGCAGCCACGTCATCATCGAGCAGACCTTCAAACAGTGGAGAGGCTCGGAGAACTTCAAGAGCAGCATTGCCCCGATGGCCTACATCGGCCACGGCACTTACACCACCTACGCCATCACCAACATGACCAAGATATTTGTGGAAGAATCGAGCCCACAAAGCATCAAGATTGCCCTGCTGCTAACCGATGGCTTCTTTCATCCCAGAAACCCTGATATCTTCTCTGCTATGGCTGATGCAAAGAACCAGGGCGTGAAGGTCTTCACCATTGGCATCACTCATACTGCCAACGAGCCCGCCAACACAGCTAACCTGAGACTGCTGTCAAGTACGCCAGCCTCCAAATTCCTGTTTAATCTGCAGGACACGAACGTCATGGAAAAAGTCATTATTCAGATTGTAAGTATGGTGTCCCACAAGCTCTCGTTCTGTCCTCATACAGTATGTCATAGGCGGGCCCGCACAGAATCCCCACAGATCTGGTCAAATTCGTTTCTGCATCTAGAGTATTTGTGTAGTCATTATTGTGGCTGATTTGATTATGCTTTCAGGTACCAGTAAGAGTACTTTGAGCTTTGTTGAATACTTTTTGGCATTTTAAAATCCAATTCCACAGATTTTCCCCTAAAATGAGTGCAGCAAATGCAAAAAAACTGCAGATTCTGTCTGGGCTCGTTCAAGGGTAAAAAAAGAAAAGAAAAAAGTCATAAGCTACAAACACTTCTCCTACTGAGGCTTCTACATAGAGCTCTTTTTACATAGTTGGGTAACCATTCAGATTTCCTGATTTTATTTGATTTCAATTCAATTCACAAGCACTCGTTTTGATTCTGGTTTTGATTTGATTCAGAATAAATTCTGCATATTTCAGTTTTAATGTCAATTGGTATATTACAAAAATATTACATATCATTTAATATAGGCCTTATTATATTCAGTCACCGAAAGTGATTGTAACTTGATATTGAATGATTGGATGTATTGAATGATTCATCACAAGATTCATTCTTGTGAATCGGGCTTCACTAGTCGTTCATGTTCATTCGAATCAAACTTCTAATATAATTACTGTAGGATGTTGAATTCAATCCAAATTCACACTCATGATGCAGTGATGAATTTGCCCAAATGTTTCTGTTAGTTTAATATTATATTATTATATTTCTTCACCGAAAACGTCTGAATGCCACAAAAATGCATTAAAGGATTAGTTCACTTTTAAAAACAATTTTGCTGATAATTTACTCGCCCCCATGTCATCCAAGATGTCCATGTCTTTCTTTCTTCAATCAAAAGAAATGAATGATTTTGATGAAAACATTCCAGGATTTTTCTGGAAAAAAAAATAGATTTCAAAAAATAGACTTCAGTGGCTACCAAATGGTTCATGACAGTTTCAGTGCAGCTTCAAAGGGCGAAACGATCCGTCATTTTAAAAGAAATAAAAAGTTTAAGTTTTATTAGCACAAATGCTCGCTTTTGCTCTGTACTGTGATGCGCGTTCGTGACTCTCCTGTTTGAACTCGTTCATCAAAATGAACAAATCTTTTTTCGAGTAACCCTAACCCTAACCCTAACCCTGACTCGAAAAAAGATTTGTTCATTTTGAACGAGTCTTTTTTCGAGTCATTTCGTTCATTCAACGAACGAAATGAACTAAATGACTCGAAAAAAGATTCGTTCATTTTGATGAACGAGTTCGAACATGAGAGTCACGAACGCGCATCACAGAACAGAGCAAGGCGAGCATTTGTGCTAATAAAACTTAAACTTTTTATTTCTTTTAAAATGACGGATCGTTTCGCTAGATAAGACCCTTATTCATCGTCTGGTATCGTTTAAAGCCCTTTGAAGCTGCACTGAAACTGTCATTTGGACCTTGAACCGTTTGGCTACCATTGAAGTCCATTATGGAGAAAAATCCTGGAATGTTTTCATCAAAATCATTAATTTCTTTTCGATTGAAGAAAGAAAGACATGGACATCTTGGATGACATGGGGGTGAGTAAATTATCAGCAAACGTTTTTTTAAAAGTGAACTAACGTTAATCCTTAAAACACTGACATAGAGTCAACTGTTAATGTCACGATTTTCGATATCGTGCTAATTCGGCGCTTTATTTTGCTTTATTTTACATCAACGATTGAAATCTTTTGTGTCAGTAATATGTGCTTGTGACATACTGACTATCATCCTGCTAAATTTAAACCAGCTTTACTGGTTTGCTGGTCTTAGCTGGTCACCTGGTTTCCTCAGGTCAGGCTGCGAGACCTGTTAAACCAGTTTAAACCAGATAAGACCAGCTAACTACATCTGGCCATTATTTGACAAGTATTTGAACGTACAGAAGAGAAAATAATTATGTTCTGCTAGTGCTTTGGGATCCCTGACACCTAACAATTAAGCCTTTCTACACTTCATTTACTATAATTAAAGTAAACACGTCCCATTGTGGCTTTTCTATACATTTGAGACTGGGTTTATATATTCCATAAATCTTCGTTGTCATTCCTGCTGTTATACTGATAAGCATTTACGGCAGGTTTCATTTTTCTCATTTGAGCAGAATCCAGTGTAAAGCAGGACTCAACATGCTAAATGTTTCCTTTAATCTCTGATTTATGAATGTATGGCCTGATGTTAACTGTTCATAATGTTAACCCAAACCTCACAAAATTAATCCTTGCCATATAGCAACAATTATGACTGCAGCTTTTATACCAGTTATAGTTTGTACAGAATCTAATTTTCTTGTTGTTCCCTCTACATAGGCTCAGCTGGCAAATGATGGGGTAAGTAGATCATATTTAATACAGATAATATAAAGCATCACTGCCTTACTGAAACGCAAACAAATAAAACCTGCTTTTTCATTTCCACTCTTTTCTCTATATTTAGTGTCCTCTGTCCCAGAAGTGTGTGTGTGAGAAAGGCGAGAGAGGACCCGGTGGCCCAGCGGTAAGTATTTTCACTCTAAACTTCCTTCAACATGGGACCATATTTCCAGGAAAGCCCACGGGCACATTTTTCTCCTCTTTTTTCGATTCCTAAGAGGCACGGATTCCTTTGAGGATAGTCAACAGTGGGAAGAGACAGGCACGGTTCTGACATTTTGGATAAATACTTTGCTTTGTAAAAGTCAGGATAATTATGATCTTTGTCAGGACCCTTCAGCACTACCTTAGGGAAAACACGAAATAAGATTCCTAAAAAAGTGTTTTTTATGTTTAGCCTGTTGAAAGTGAAGAGAATGTAATTACATGTTATGACTGAAAACCTTGACATTCAAACACTAAAGGGTCCAAAATTAACATTTTGGCACACCTGCCAATGATGGGTAAATATAGTCATAGTGACACTTATATTTTTTGACCTTCTAACTGCAGTTATTTAGCATTTTTGGATTTTTGTGATAAGAAATGCACTGATCGACTGACCAGAGACCAGAATCAGATGATTTTTCACATGGTCGGCCCAGACTGGTGACCGTCTTTTCGATTTCAAGCCGGTCCGTTTTGTTGCCAGCGGCACAGGCAATAACATCAGCTGTGCGTTCTCACTCTCTGTTCTCCAACGGCGCAGTGACAATAGTTAAATAGTGCTTGTATTGAGCATAATTTACTAATTCCCGCAGGTTTACAATTGGCGCGCACAAAAAGCCGCCTCTCAGCTTGTGAGTCGCAAGTACCAGAACGCTTAAACACACACACACATGATGTCAAAATGCCTGTCTTGGTGAGTATTCAGTAAAACACAGTATTCAGTATATCAGTTTTGGAACGTGAATGGTTGAAAAAGATAACGCATGTTGTGTAACTTGTGTTGTGTGCTTAAACTCTTAAAGTGACAGGAGCCTAATATTCTTGCTGCTGTCTGTCCAACGCTATCTCACGACCAATTCGTACGAAATTGTACGAATGATTAAAAGGTGGCTAATTCGTACGAATTCATACGACCTCACTCGTACGGATTCGTACGATTTGTCTAAACCCACGTGATGGGTAGGTTTAGGGGCGGGGTCAGGGGTAGGTCATTCGTATGAATTCATACGAATTTGGAATTCGTAAAATATGTAGGATTTAGCAAAAATCCTACAAATTCGTACAAGTCAGGTCGTATGAATTGTTACGATTTAGCCACTCGTACAAATTCGTACGAATTGGTCGTGAGATCGGGTTGGTCTGTCATGTTAATCAAAGAACAAAAGACAAAGAAAATCACTCTCTGCTCTTGACTGAATAACTTTTGTAACATCGTAAGCATTAATCTGTATAGTCTTCATTGTAAAAATTTAATACAGTGTTGATTACTTTAATTTCTGTAGTATTTTTTCTTTCCTGAATACTGACCTTCTGTTAGACCCACCTGAACAACTTAAAGCCACGTGTTTTTTTTTTCATCTCTCTCTATATATTGAAATTATTTGTGCTGTTGTTTGCAATTTGTTTATTTGTTCTTATTCTATTACTGACAATAAATTTGCAATAGGTGCATTTCTAGTCAAAATTACTACTTTGCGCATCAAAATAAAATAGATGCACTGAACAAGTTCAGATTGCTCTTTTAACACGGCTTATAGTGTGCAGAAGGGCGGATCACGTTAGAGTCAGTTATTCAGCGGCAGGCGCCTAACCATCATTATCCAGGTGCTTTTACCTCTCAGGGATTCCACACATTCTCATGGATATAAATGACAGGCCTCAGTAATTGCTCTCATTAGTTTAACATTCTCCGGCCTGCAGTTTTGCTGTGACTGAAGCAGTTGATCCGGTGCTGACCAGGTGCCGAGTCACTGATGCAATAAACTCAACCTCCAGACTGTCCTTCTTCAATTCAATTCAATTTAATGAATCGTTTCAATTGAACAATTCATCTAAATTGTTCAGAAAGCAATGATATTTTACACCCTGTTGTTTTATTGAAATAACACTGCCATAAATTGCTAATAGGAGATTTTTCAGATTTGGTAAACTTTTGGCAACAATTATAAACAGATACTTATAGACTAAACATAAACAAGGGTTGTTATTGTCAACTAAAACTATATAATATATAAAAAGTTTTTTATTAATTGAAATAAAGCTGAAATAAGATATATAAATATTAGATGAAAAACTTGATACAAAAAGAAAAACATCCAAAACTTAAAATGAAAACTGAAAATATAAAAATAAAAGCTATTTTAAAATATTAATAAATGCCATGATATTATATAAATTAGCTATTTTCCATTTAAAGCTGCGAATTTAACTTATGCTAAAAATTGGAATATTGAATAAAACATTTGTGAATAAAGCACCGTTTCATTCCATTCCTGAAAATTGGCACAAAATATCCGTAATAAAAATGAAAGGGGAAGGCACTGTGGCTTTTTTCCTACATCATAAAACGCAATAAACTCTGTCATGTTCTCTTGCGTTCAAATGCTGGTGTTTGGGAATGCAATCATGTTCTGGAACCATGGAAGGGAATTAAACCAAATTATTTTGAGTTCAGACTTTGGCTCAGGCATTTCAAATGATCAAACCATCATAGAAAATGCTATGCAAATCAAGGGATTTATCAAGTAGATGTGTTTCCATTGTAGTTTATGCGCATGCTTTCTTATTAGATACAAATATGTATCCACCTCAACTGAGCGCATAACTTTTTTATGCACATTTTTGAATTATGTGCATCTTGGAGTTTACATCCAGTTTTTTTTATGCGATGTTCCAAAATGCAGATGGGAACATAACTACAGACATATAAAAAAAAAATTTAAGGCCGCTCCACTAAGCATCAGACATATAAAGTGATTCACTTTTTCACTTGAATAGAACTAAAACAGCTGCTCACTTTCTCCCGTTTCCCCGGCAGGGAAAGAAGGGTCGGCCAGGAGAGGACGGAACCCCCGGGGCTAAAGGTCATAAGGTCAGCATTTCTATCATTCTCTCTGGCGTATGCCTGCTTTTGTTGATGTACATGGGACATGTGATGAGGAAGCTGATGGCTATTTATATAGTTGTGTATTTGTCTCTTAATATTTCTATTAAGATTTCATATACACATTTTCTCAGCAGATACAGGAATCAAGAACGACAGGCTCTATTCAGTAACTCTTTCTAAAAACTCTTTTGTGCTCTTGTTAGGGTGATCCTGGTTTGAGTGGACTTCCTGGTCGTGAGGGCACAGAGGTGAGTGTCTGATGATCCGCAAAATCACTCAATACTCAAAAGTATTGTGCTACATGATCGAAAACCTACAGTATTTGGGTCAAATTAAACAAGTACGTAAAAAAAGATTTATCTAAACTTCTGTCTGGTGGTGCAATAATCAAAAAAAACATTATCAAACACTATTATTGAATACACATATCCTAATTATTCAAAGAAAAATCATTTAAAAAAGTTATTTTATTTTAGACAAATATATATTTTTAATAATTCCATTTGAATTATTATTTTAAAAAGGTGAACTAATTATCATGTAAAAAAAGAAGGTAAAGTCAATATTTTGAAAAGCACTTATTGACCATGAGGGTTACACTTAGGGGTCCACTGTGATGTCATTTCCTGTTTTTTGTTTTCTTGTCATGTGACAGTTAAATGGTTTCCTTTATTTTTGATTGCATCACACTGACTTTTATTTGGTAGAGTTTTTTTTTTTTTCAATTTAAAACAAAACTGCTTCACTGTTACATTAATAAAATATTATTTCAAACTACTTTTTTCAAAATTGTTCGATTACAATATCCAGACTTTGACACAACTAGACATTTTTACTTCAAGGCTAAAAAATCAATAATCAAATAAAAAATGTAGTCAAGCCATTCTAAGTATGAATTGCATTTTTATAATTATTTTAAATGACTTAATATATCCAGACAAGTTATGACATCACCAAGCAATGTGCAAGATGTAAAAAAATATACATATATAATTATCTTCCTGTTTTGCTCACAGGGGAAACCAGGCTACAAAGGAGAGCAGGTACTGAATCCCTGCACCAAATCATACTTCATTTCTGTTAAAGCGCACAATCATGTGAGATTGTCATGATCATCTCTTGACTGTGTACAGGGAGAAAGAGGAGAATGTGGAACCCCAGGAATCAAAGGAGACCGGGTAAACAAACCTTCAGACGTTACAGCATTCTCACGCTCCCTTAATATGTGATCAACACAATCACACAGTATATGTTTCAAATGCTTAATTAGTTTATATTGTCCCATCTGAAAGGGTCCTGAAGGTCCAGTCGGCACGCAAGGGTCCAGAGGTCTGCAGGTATGCGATTATACATTTTTTATTATTTTTATTATGTCAAACAAAAAATGTCACACCTGTCTGTATATTTACATGTATATATGTATGTCAAAATGTACAGTTTACAGTTGTTTTCTTTTAAAGCCTTTTCGAATTTTAAGGCCTTTTATTGTTGTCTCAGCTAACAGGGATTGTTCTCAGAACTTCCCTGACGTTCTGGCAAGGTTCTCTCAAAGTTACGAGCAAACGTTGTTTCAGTAACTTTCGTTCAATGTTATCTGGTCTTTAATATTGTTCTCAAAATGTCAGCACAAAAACATTTATACTGTACATCATTCATGGAACGCTTTATCTAAAACATTTTCCAACATCTTTTAAATGTTGCTGCTTGTTTCCAGAATGTTAAGAGAACATTCAAAAGTAACATTTCCATTATTGTTTTTTTAGAATGATCAAATGGAATGTTCCCCAAAAATGAAAATTCTATCATTAATTACTCAAACTCATGTCGTTCCAAACCCGTAAGACTTTCATTCATCTTCGAAACACAAATGAAGATATTTTTGATGAAATTGGAGAGATTTCTGTCGCTCTGTTGACTTTGACGGCTCAAAAAGTTCATAAAAAGATCGTAAAACTAATCCATATGAGTTGAGCGGTTTAGTAAAAAATTTCTGAAGAGACTAGATCACTTTATATGATGAACAGATTTAATTTAGGCTTTTTATTTACTGTTCATCATATAAAGCAATAAGTCTCTTCAGAAAATTCGGACTAATCCGCTCAATTCATATGGATTAGTTTTACGATCTCTTTATGAACTTTTTGAAGCGTCAAAGTGTCAGTCATGTAGCTGTCAATGGAGGGACAGAAATCTCTCAGATTTCATCAAAAAAATCTTCATTTGTGTTCTGAAGATGAACGAAAGTACTAAGGGTTTGGAACGAGGGTGAGTAATTAATGACAGAATTTTCATTTTTGGATGAACTAATAACCTTTTAACGTTTCCATGATAAAAAACATTTTAAAAAATTAGACATTTGAGCGTTCTGAGAACATTCAGAAATAATGTTTTCGGAGCTTATTGGGAACGGTTAGCACTTGTGTTAGCTGAGGTAGCACTATGGTTGATTGACAGGTGAGTAGGCGGTCCTTCGCTGCTGACTAAATATGCAAATGTGGTTTAAATGATCAACTGTTCAAACTAGTCTAAATCTAAGAGCTTATTTCAGAGAAGGTAAATGTTGAAACACATCTTGAATTTCACCCAACATATGATTAAAATATCAAAACTTGTATTTTACTGCACTGTAAAGCAGCATAATGCTTAGGTGTCTACAGATAATGCTACACACTCCTAGAGACATCACACAAATGTTCATGCCAGTGTTTCATGTTTCCCCTGCAGGGTTTACCAGGACCACAGGGTGACATCGGACCAGAGGGCTCACAGGGCAAGAAGGTCTGTGCCTTATAATCACAAACCATTATCTTGACATATTCAGCTCCTCATGTTTACCGAGCACACCTGGAAAAGTGTCCCTGTTCGGCTTATTAGAGTGCATGAGAAAGCCACTCGTTGAAGGCTTGTTTGTTTGCTACATCCATTAGGTAAAATCCATTAGAATGTTTATGCCACAGTGAAGAGAAATATTGATGCATTCTCTTTTGAAGGAATTATCATTTGTGTCTATTTTTGACTAAATAATGCACTCTGGTGCAGAATAGAGACAAAAGAGTCTCACATAAGGCTTTCACGCTTTGTGTTTCTAGGCCAGTGTCGTGTATTTTTAAATTCAGAAAGCTAATGCAAGGCTTAAGGAGTCATTGCATCGTGACCCTGTAATGGTGTGTGTGTGTGTGTGTGTGTGTGTGTGTGTGTGTGTGTGTGTGTGTGTGTGTGTGTGTGTGTGTGTGTGTGTGTGTGTGTGTGTGTGTGTGTGTGTGTGTGTGTGTGTGTGTGTGTGTGTGTGTGTGTGTGTGAGAGAGAGTGAGTGTTCGTGTAGTTTATGAGGACACAAATGTGTATAATGACATGGGTATTACAAAGTAAACATGGTTTATGCGGACATTTCCTGTGTCCTCGTAAACCAAATGGCTTAAAAAAAAATGTTGGAAAATTTTCTAATTTAAAAAATGCAGAACGTTTTCTGTGTTGGGTAGGTTTAAGGGTAGGGTTATAGTGTAGGGGGATAGAATATACAGTTTTTACAGTATTAAAACCACATATACAAGTAGCGTGTGTGTGTGTGTGTGTGTGTGTGTGTGTGTGTGTGTGTGTGTGTGTGTGTGTGTGTGTGTGTGTGTGTGTGTGTGTGTGTGTGTGTGTGTGTGTGTGTGTGTGTGTGTGTGTGTGTGTGTGTGTGTGTGTGTGTGTGTGTGTGTGTGTGTGTGTGTGTGTGTGTGTGTTTTGATGTTGACAGTCATGGTCATTATTAATTGTAACAACATAATAACAACATACTGATTTAGAACAACATGAGTGTGAATGAATTATATAATTTCATTGTTAGGTGAACTAGTCCTTTATTTTTGACTTTTGGACAATAATCTCCCAAGTGTCTTCTTTCAAGAGACAATGATTTTATCTGCAGTGGAAAGGGTTTGTGAACTGCAACCATTTTAGTTTGAGTATGTCTTGCGCTTGTGCTCAAAAATAGGGTCGAAGATTAACGTGTCTCGACACGTTTTGGATTTCCTTTAATAGATACCTGTAGGGAAACCTGCTGCTCTGCCAGTAGTTTTCCCCTTGTTTAATTTAACTGCAGGAAGCATTGAGGGGTTTACACAGCTCTGCAGATGTCAGGGATCCTTCTTTATACATGCACAGCTTCACAAAACTAGTGTCAAAGACTGTCTGACTGATGTGAACCTCACCTTGTTTTGTTTTAGAGGCAGATTCATCTAAAAATAGGATAGATGATACCACAAAAAAGACAGTCATTATTATTTGAATAATAATAATAAACCCTTACTACCAAGGTTAAACGTCAACCAATTAGATTGTAACTTGTAACAGTAGAAATGTGCATGATGGAAAAATCCTGTGCAAAGTATAAATGTGGTCTCTTCATGCACAGACACGCAGATGACGTGAACAAAGAGAATTTCCAGCATGTATAGAAATGCAGCACAGTGAAGTGAAAACTGTAAATGTCATGGGACTTGTTTAGATTGGATTGTACTTTTTTGACAGCAGCTAATCTCTATACGGTCCTATTTGAAAATAAGCCAATAGTGCACAAACAGATTGAACAATACCTTAAATATGGACTGGAATAGTAAAAAATCTAACATTTCTGGTTCAGACTTATTATAATAATTATTAGTTCTTTTAGTATTTTTGAAGTTTGAGGCGAGTTTGAGTATCATCATTTTCATGTACATCATACAGCATATAACTGACGGTTATGTAAAAGGACGTTCCTGGTTAATTTAACGTAAGCTCTATTGACAGAATCTGTGGCCTGCTGTCGATTTCCACAGAAAATAAATTCATCTTGTTGACAGTCATGTGCTTTCACTGGAAGTGGATCCATTGTAAGTGGATTTCTGTCAGCACCATTTTAAGTTATGTTTATACAAACTGAGGGACGAGTCTAAATTATTTTCAGTGATAATCAACAGCATGTCACAGATACTGTCCATACAACTTAAGTTATACTGAACACAGAACATTCCTTCAGTGTTTCTCTGAGATGACAACTTGAATTTAAACTTAAACCTGAAATTAATACCTGATAAAGGTTCTCTTTATCTCTCTTTAAGAGTTATTAAAACTCTTATGTCTTTTTTGCATATAGATTTTACACAATGAAACATTTCTTTCATAGATAATAATGAATGTGATATATAATGACTTAAATATTTGTTGTTTTTGTTTGTAATTAATCACAGGGTGAGCGTGGCCCGGCTGGCCCACCTGGAATACAGGGCGACAGTGGAATTGGACTTCCTGGAACAAAGGTCAGCCGCATATATCTTTCATATTTAAATACACTTAAATTCTCCAAAATCACCACAAAAATCAGCCTTTAAAACAGTCAAAACAAACGCCTAATCTGAATTACTCGTCTCTCAGCCTTGAAAAGTTTGGGTCGCTTTTCAGTTCACTTTTCCTAAAAGCATAATTAGCCTAGCCTGGCAAGCCAGACCTACATCAAGATGTTAGGTCTGGGAACTCACCATTGGCATGCCTCAATCCAAGGGGCGAGATAAACGGTTGTGTTTCAAATTCCCTCTGCACGCAATAGGATAGCGCTACAACCAACCAGAGCAACGAATGGCTGTGAATGAGTGAGTCCCATGCGTTTTGCCACCAGCGGAGCTATAGTTGATATATTAAACTTTTGCCGTATCCGGTCGGCAAAACTCCGAACACATCTTACTTTTTTAAGAATGATTTAAGTGACGTTCTCGTAACTCCAAATCCTCCAGAGTCACCGCCAAAGCCGATTCGAAAGACCGCTGTTCGCCAGCAGCATCTTCTTTGTTTTCAAATGGTAAATGGACTGCATTTATATAGCGCTTTAACAGACCCAATGGCCACCAAAGCGCTTTACATTGCCTCACATTTAACCATTCACTCACTCATTCATACACCGACGGCGGTGTCTGCCGTGCAAGGCGCCACCCAGCTCGTCAGGAGCAGTAGGAGTTAGGTGTCTTGCTCATGGACACCTCGACACTTGGTCAGGTGGAACCGGGGATTGAACCACCAACCTTTCGGTTTGTAGACAACCTACATGAACCCGCCCGCCCACCAACTCTATTCACAATGTGATTGGCCTGACTAGAATTTGTTTTTTCCAGCTCGAAAGCCAACGGAGAGTTGCTAGACTACACTGGCTGCAAAATAATGTTTGCTGCCGCTAGGGTGCGTCTAGATTTCTAGGCTATCATTAGGCAACTATGGTTGCAAGTTCTGTTGAATTGTGTTGGTAACGACAGAACTGGAGACCATATTTGGCTTCGGGAAACGCACCCCTGACAAACAAGCATAATACCAGTTTAGACCAGCAAACAATCTTAGGCTGGATGTCTTTTTTTTCCTTTTCCTTTCCTGTCCATGGTTAATGAGCCACCTAAACTGGGCCTTTAATTTAACCATATAACACCTTCTGTATCATATTATCATATTAAAATTATAATGATCAAAACTTTGTTGCACACAATCTACTACATGCCTTTTGTCGTCTGATTGATAGTTTAGACTTTTTTAGCAAGTAAAAGATCTTTTAGTATAATTGTAAAAATGTCCCTGTTCATGTCTTATTTTTTAAAAGTAAACGGAAGAATAGCTTTTATATTCTTACTCTTTCTCCTGAATGGTTTACTTTGATCCGTCTGCAGGGAGATATGGGATTTCAGGGGAGATCAGGTCCTCCGGGTCCACCAGGCATCGGCGAGCCAGGTCTGCCTGTAAGTATACAAGCAGAAATATTCAGCTTATTAATCAGCACACACTCAATTCACACCCAGAGGTTTGTACAGAATTTAAATGCACATCATACACAAAGATCTACACATGCCCCTGTCCCACCTTGCATGCTACATTATTAAATAATTTGGCTAATTTATTAAGAATGTAGCATTTTCAGCTCCATTTAACACATTTATTTACCATGTTTAAAATCATTTAACAGATTTTGCAGCAGAAAATGCAGCAGACTCAGTTTAGACCTGCAACTCAGCATGCAAAAACCACTATGAGATACAAGAATCAATTCTTTACTTAAGCTTATTATAATTGTGATTAGCATTGTGGTGCTATATGACATTTTTCTTCACATTTCTTCATCAAATCAGGGGCCTCAAGGGCCACAGGGGGTTCAAGGTGAGAAAGGACCACAAGGAGAGGGTTTTCCAGGTCCAAAGGTAAGGTTAGCCCAAAAAACCGACCGTCAAAGCCGTGTTCTCACTAATGTCCCTCTCTGATCTTTAATCTAGCTGGAGATTTGTAGCAGCCAAAGGCAATCTGAGAAGATCTAAGTATACAAATTCAAGACTGTCATTTTTTTTAAATATACCTCATTAGAGGCTCAGAGTCCCCTGGTAAATCCTCATTTCAAAACTTGAAGCTATTAATTAATGCATGTTCACAGATAAATTAACTGAGCATTACCAGCCGGAGGACACGAGACAGCATTTATTGGATCCATTTCCTTGAAGTCTATTATGCCTCTTTGTAATCTTTCTAATGTTAGCATCTAATGAGATCTACATCAAAGCCAACACTGCATATAAAATGTAGCCATAAATGAAAAATATAGCAGAGAAACTTGATTCACGTGACGTCAGAGACCTACTGTATTTCTGAACCTCAGTGCTATGAAAACCTGCATATACAGTAGCTAAACTAAATAATTCAGTATTCATGATGATACAAACAAGTTTAGTTTTGAACCGATTCATTCATAGTTTGAACTGATTCACAGGAATGAGCTGAACTAACCAACTCTAAGACCATTTTTGCTTCTTAAAGGATTAGTTCACTTTTAAAAAAACTTTTGCTGATAATTTACTCACCCCCATGTCATCCAAGATGTCCATGTCTTTCTTTCTTCAATCGAAAAGAAATAAATGATTTTGATGAAAACATTCCAGGATTTTCTCCATATAATGGACTTCACTGGGGTCCAAACGGTTCAAGGTACAAATGACAGTTTCAGTGCAGCTTTAAAGGGCTTTAAATGATACCAGACGATGAATAAGGGTCTTATTTTAGCGAAACGATTGGATAGTTCAAAAAGAAGTCAAAAAGTTTAAGTTTTATAAGCACAAATGCTCACCTTGCTCTGTCCTGTGATGCACGTTCGTGACTCTCCTGTTCGAACTCGTTCATCAAAATGAACAAATCTTTTTTCGAGTCATTTCATTCATTCAACGAACGAAATGACTCGAAAAAAGATTAGTTCATTTTGAACGAGTCTTTTTTCGAGTCATTTCGTTCATTCAACAAATGAAATGAACTTAATGACTCGAAAAAAGATTCGTTCATTTTAATGAACGGGTTCTAACAGGAGAGTCACGAACGTGCATCACAGAACAGAGCAAGGCGAGCATTTGTGCTAATAAAACTTAAACTTTTTTATTTATTTTTGAAATGACCGATCGTTTAGCGAGATAAGACCCTTATTCATCGTCTGGTGTCGTTTAAAGCCCTTTGAAGCTGCACTGAAACTGTCATTTGGACCTTGGACCGTTTGGTAGCCATTGAAGTCCATTATATGGAGAAAAATCCTGGAATGTTTTCATTAAAATCATTAACTTCTTTTCGATTGAAGAAAGAAAGACATGGACATCTTGGATGACATGGGGGTGAGTAAATTATCAGCAAAAGTTTTTTTAAAAGTGAACTAATCCTTTAAGTTCATTATTAAAGTCCCCATGAAATCAAAATGGAAGTTGTTTGTCTTATAGTATGAATGTTAGCCTTACTGTTATCTATAAGCTAGTGTGCTCTAAAACAATGACAAAATTTGCATTTAGAATGACACATTAGTGCACTATATAGGGAATAGGGAATGATTCAGACCACGACAACGTTTCGCTTTCCATTGGGGCGAAGGAAGTCTGTTTTCACGTTAAAGCCACGTGAACCGCTGCAGCGCACACACAGTCTGCTCCAGTTCTGCACTGAATGCTATATTTTAAAGGAATGGAGGAGAAAAACTTGGAGACACAACGGCTCTGGCCGAGCTGTGATATAAACAAAACATGATTGCCGGGAAACGTGTGATTCCCTTTCTTCCTGTTTCAGTGGAAATTAGATCAACACATTAAATAATGCTACGCGTTTTAAGGCACTTCAGTGGGCCTTTAAAACATCTGGTCATAAAATGTTTGTCAAGCGCAGCTTCTTTTCCTGTGTTGATGTATCTCCTACTAAAACAGGAAGTTGGGGCGGGACATATTAAATGGCTCGTCAATTTCTTTAAATAGCCAATATTAGTTTAGCTCACAGCCATGAGCAACGATTTAAATATAGATAAAATGTAAATTAAGCTGAAATTTAAATATAGCTAAAATCAAATAAATATAAATGTTAAAAGAAAAACGTAAACTTAAAAAAACTTAAACAAAATTTAGAAATGTTGGCATAGCAACTAACTCAAATAAATAAGTTTAAATAAGTACTAAAATTATTTTTAAAAATAAATAAATAAAAGCTAAATATAAATATTTTTTTAAAAACGAATAAAAATGATAATAGCCAATAACAAAATTTATAAAAATGTAATTTAATTATTAAAATAATAAAAAAATTCAAATGAAAACTAAAAAAATTGTTTAAAATAAAAGTTAATTTAAAATATTAACAAATACTACAATATTAAAGCAATAATACCAAAGAAATACTGGAATTCATCAGTGGTGAAGGTTTTATTTTGAATACTGCTCCACAGTGTTTATTATATTAAAATAAAACCAAGATCAACGAATCCTGGATCACCTCAAATTTAATCCTCATTAGTTCAACCAACCATCACACAAATTGAGCCACTTTGAAATTACAACAATTTCCCTAATTTAGGGATTGTACTGTATTATTATCAGTCGTAAACCCTATAGTGAACGTTTTCTGTTGACAAAGAAGCAATACGAGCAGTGCAGTAAATGCATCTGAATGGGAGGTTAGCATTTCAGAGACACTGGTCTGACACTGCTCTTTTGTTTGACAGGGGGACCGGGGTCTGGAGGGGCCGAAGGGACCAAGAGGACAGCCGGGCCCGGGAATCAAAGGCGATAAGGTGGGCTGTAAATATATCAGCCCATGAATGGGCTTCACACAACCACACCATCTGTGACACACAAAAGACTTAATGAAGTATGTAAAGTGGCCATACATTCCCACTTAAATGCTAGGGACTGATGAGAAAGGGCATATAGGAGGGTATAGGCTAGCTCAAATTACTGTGGGAAAAATTAGTCCTGCTCACCTACTGAGTATTATGAAACACCAGTCAATGCTCAGAATATACAGGTTATTCTTCTCATAAATTCATTTTTTAGGATATTTTAGAGCTGTTTTATTTAGTGCCATCCATCCTCTTTGTGTCCTCAGGGTGAGCTGGGGCCTCCAGGTTTGCCAGGACCAATTGGACTCACAGGCCTTGGCATTCAGGGTGAAAAGGTGATACAACATGTCCTTTCTTGACTTGTATAGGGTTCAATTAAATAAGAAAATGTACATTAATTGACATACATTTAATGTTGTCCTTATCAGTTAAACTGCACTGTCTATTTGTCAATTTAGTCTATTCTCTTGGAACAGGATTGGGCGTTCCTGGTCTATTATTTTGATATTTAAAAGGTTAAACATACAAGCCTAAACTCAGTGTGCCATTCTGATGTATTTGAAAGTACACATAGAATAACTAATTTCATTTAATCAAGGAATGCATTAAATAATAATAGTGGTGGTCAAATTTGTTAAAGATTTTGTAGTCTAGTCATATTGCGTTTTCTTTTTTTTTTTGATTTGTGAAAACTCAATGAAACATGCCAAATAGGCTCCTTGCACATAGCAACCTGACGTCATATCCGCAACGGGTAAATACGGCTCGCTCTCTTCCTGTCTGAAGCCATACATACACAACGTAGACATCTTCCGGCTAATACTAGAAAACAGTACAGCATTATAACACGCATATTCTGTCAGCCCGGGGTTGTTTATTAGCCTAATGTAAGCTAACAAACTAACGGAAGCCATAAAGTTTGAGATATATAGACTTACCTTCATATCCGTGGATATATGAAGAGGCATGCATTTTAAAGCCATTCTCTCTAATTTGCTGGTAGGTGATTTGGAGGAGGACTTACAAAGGCGATATACGTCCGTTATTGTAAGTTTCGGCAACTCTTGTAAACATCTCATCTCATAGTGTAGAATAGCGCCGGAAAAGACGAGGCCGCATTTCCAGTAAGGAAGTAGTTACGTGCAAGGAGCCCATTGTGCAGACATCAAACAAGAGAGAACCAACTAAATATTAATAACCGATTATGTGGTAGTCAATATATGCTTTTTCCTGTGAGGAAAAAGTTTTTTTTTTTTTTTTGCATAATAAAATAAAACCTGTACCTGTGGTTAACCTTTTTTGGCAATAATATTTTCCTCATATTTTGATTTGTAGCGTCATTAAAAACAATGATCCCCTCCGGGCATCACTTTTGGCCACTAATGTATATATACTGTATATATATGATTATATATACACTCACCTAAAGGATTATTAGGAACACCTGTTCAATTTCTCATTAATGCAATTATCTAATCAACCAATCACATGGCAGTTGCTTCAATTCATTTAGGAGTGTGGTCCTGGTCAAGACAATCTCCTGAACTCCAAACTAAATGTCAGAATGGGAAAGAAAGGTGATTTAAGCAATTTTGAGCATGGCATGGTTGTTGGTGCCAGACGAGTATTTCACAATCTGCTCAGTTACTGGGATTTTCACGCACAACCATTTCTAGGGTTTACAAAGAATGGTGTGAAAAGGGAAAAACATCCAGTATGCGGCAGTCCTGTGGGCGAAAATGCCTTGTTGATGCTAGAGGTCCGGAGAATGGGCCGACTGATTCAAGCTGATAGAAGAGCAACTTTGACTGAAATAACCACTCGTTACAACCCAGGTATGCAGCAAAGCATTTGTGAAGCCACAACACGCACAACCTTGAGGCGGATGGGCTACAACAGCAGAAGACCCCACCGGGTACCACTCATCTCCACTACAAATAGGAAAAAGAGGCTACAATTTGCAAGAGCTCACCAAAATTGGACAGTTGAAGACTGAAAAAATGTTGCCTGGTCTGATGAGTCTCGATTTCTGTTGAGACATTCAGATGGTTGAGTCAGAATTTGGCGTAAACAGAATGAGAGCATGGATCCATCATGCCTTGATACCACTGTGCAGGCTGGTGGTGGTGGTGTAATGGTGTGGGGGATGTTTTCTTGGCACACTTTAGGCCCCTTAGTGCCAATTGGGCATTGTTTAAATGCCACGGCCTACCTGAGCATTGTTTCTGACCATGTCCATCTCATTATGGCCACCATGTACCCATCCTCTGATGGCTACTTCCAGCAGGATAATGCACCATGTCACAAAGCTCGAATCATTTCAAATTGGTTTCTTGAAGATGACAATTAGTTCACTGTACTAAAATGGCCCCCACAGTCACCAGATCTCAACCCAACAGAGCAGGGATGGACAACTTCGGTCCTGGAGGGCCACTGTCCTGCAGAGTTTAGCTCCAACCCTGACAAAAACTCTTTTCTAGTAATCCTGTAAACATTGATCAGCTGGTCCAGGTGTGTTTAATTAGGGTTGCAGCTAAACTCTGCAGGACAGTGGCCCTACAGGACGGAAGTTGCCCATCCATGCAATAGAGCATCTTTGGGATGTGGTAGAACGGGAACTTTGTGCCCTGGATGTGCATCCCACAAATCTCCATCAACTGCAAGATGCTATCCTATCAATATGGGCCAACATTTCTAAAGAATGCTTTCAGTACCTTGTTGAATCAATGTCACTAGAATTAAGGCAGTTTTGAAGGCGAAAGGGGGTCAAACACAGTATTATTATGCTGTTCTAATAACTTAGGAGTGTAACCCCCCCCCCCAAATTAGTTTTTAATGCAAAAGGAATATTAATCTTGCACAATTTATGCTATCTTAATGTTAGGTTTTCTAATGTAATATTTGTCAATATCAGGGTGTTGAGGGTCCGAGGGGGCCTCCGGGAGGAAGAGGAACACCAGGAGAGGGCTTCCCTGGTCCCAAGGTTGGTACTGCTAAAGACGGAAAGAAATATTTTAATTCATGGCAAACTGTAAAAGGAAGAGTTCAATTTGTTCCTGGCTTAATCTTTTGACTATATTTTCCATTTTTCTAGGGAGAACAAGGTTTGCCAGGAGAGATGGGGGCGCCAGGAGAGAGAGGGCAGGGCGAATCCGGACCAAAGGTTTGTATTCTTAATAAGCTCAACAAAGGAATGGGCCATTCAGGATGGAAGCTAATTTAAGACCATGATGAAGAATTTAGGTGATACTATGGATGATCCCGAAGCCTAAAGGCCATTGCACACCGAGTATGCGTTTTTTCATGTTTGTGATTCGGTGGCTCTGAATTGTCAAAACACTATTCAAACACCATTCAAACTGCTTGTCACGGATGCGAAAAACGCAGAAAATCGAACCCGATCCGATTGTTTTTATGACGGACGAAAGTTTCGGAGGCAGTGTGCAAGCGTGATTGACATAATGTGAGGTCGTATTTATTTTTTAACGTGCAAAAATTTCGGATGCGAATTTCGGACTCAGTGTGCAATGGCCTTAACTCAGAATTCGGAAAGGCACAGAAATTGAATAAAGGCCATTGCACACTGAGTCCGAAATTTTCGCATGCGTTTTTTCGTATTCGTGATTCGGTGGCTCTGAACTGTCAAAACACCATTCAAACTGTTTGCTACGGATGCGAAAAACGCAGAAAATCGAACCCAATCCGATTTTTTTAATGACGGACGAAAGTTTCGGAGGCAGTGTGCAAGCGTGATTGACATAACGTGAGGTCGTATTTATTTTTCAATGTGCAAAAATTTCGGATGCGAATTTCAGACTCCATGTGCAAGGGCCTTAACAGATTCTACGGAGCCCCTAACGGGACATGATTAGGCTTATCACGTAAAGACAGTAAGGAGAGATGACGGTCGGAGGATTTGGTGCGCAACGGATCCTGAACGTCATTGACAAATATCTTATCTTGTAAAGTGTGGTGGTCAGCACCGCCGCTCCCTACAAAGAGTTTGGTGATCGTGAAAGTGAAAAGCGAGCGTCCATTCAAAAGCAATTTCAAAACCTGCATATTGATAGCAGCTCCATGATGTCTGCAAATTATATACAACATAATTACCCAACTATGTAATTGTGAGAACGCAATAGCATTGAAATATATTTTTCCTGCCATCTCATTTCTCATGTCCATTTAGGGGCTCCGTAGAGTGCATCATTTCTTTTTCGAACATAGTGTAAGGGGTTTACAGTCAAAGACCCAGAACCAGATATGAAGAATGAAGACCCGGAGTCAGAATTATAAAAAATGAAAGAAAAGTTTTACTGAAGATAGTTTGCAGTTTCATCAGAAGAAGTCAGCTTCAATACTCACACAGGAGTTCGTAGGCCGCCCCGCTTACAGTTACAAAGATCACAGCAGTTATACCATTTTCAAGGTCTAAGCTACGTCATTGCTTACAGGTTGAATGGTTCTCATTGGCTTAGAAATAGATAAACACAGTAATTTTCCACACATATACAGATAGACGGAAGCATATCTCCATCGATTATGCAGATGACACATTCGGACACTGAAGTTAGGCACGTCATGACCTTCCAGGTCGCAGATTTGGGTTTGATGAGCGCCAGCATGTCTCGAACAACAATTCACTCAATCTCCAATAATGCCAGTGGTTCTGTAACCAAGAAGACTAACACACACACCAACACACAGCTTTTCCAAGGTTGGATTTAGCCAGGCTCAAACTATAAACATGAGAGTCATCTCAAAACATCAAGATAATGCGTTCTTTCTCTTAACTTTAGTATAACTGGAAAGTAAGGCGTTAACAAAGAAATGGTCCATTAAACTATAGGTTTTAACACGTTGAAGATCTTTCTCAAACACAAAACAAGTCCCTATTTCATTTCTGGAAGCTGGGATAAATAAGCAAGCACTTTTACTGCATTCAGATATCAAATACATACATTAAAGAATACATGAAAAGAATATTTCAGTAATTATACTGGTAACTTCTATAACAAAGTGAAATCTCAGAAGCCTAGAGAAATCATTCAACTCATTTAATATTTAGAAAGAAAAATATTGATTAATAATTTGATTATAATTACTCATCATTACATGTACATTGAAGCAGCAGTGGATTTCAATCCACCCCCATCAGTCCCCCGTTTTAGACCAATGTGGGGTCCAATACCACCACATCTGGTCTATCAATAAAGGCTGCTTCAAAATGTTAAGCTTCTGACCCATGCTGCTCTGTCAGGTTAATTTTTTTTTTTTTTGATAAAACAGACAATATCTTTTTCCCTCAAGGACTTAACATGAACAAAATATCCCTCAAATTATCCCTCATATCCAAGATCGTATATTATTCTCCAGAACCTTTGGACATAGCTGTCTTTACATTTTACTAATTTGGTAGTATCATCAACAACACTGATTACAGAACAAGTGCATATCTAACATCCAAAAAGCCGGGCTGAATAAGAAGACACTGCTCCTGTACTCTCGACCTTGATCGAACCCTCAGTCACTCCTCAGATATTAAATACAGACATTGTCTACAATCATAAATACACGAATATATGAACCAGTTTTTATAAAACTATAATTTTCAAATCCTTTTATTATAAACAAAGTTGGATGGTTAATCCATTATTTTCACTAACCCTTTTATAGACCCGTTAGGTTCAAAACACAATGGTTGTCAAATAAAATAAAATAAATAAACAACAAAGAATAAAATATTAATAATTAAGAGCACTTTAAGTCTTTACTGAAATTATTCTTAAGTTGACGGTCACATAGCATGTACCATGTTAATTGTATAACATCTTATACCCTTTTTTGTTTGTTTCAAAAATAGAAATAAAATAAAATTCACATCATCATTTCAATCATTATTTGACCACTAAAATATAGCATTGTTCCCCCATTCTGCTTAATAAAGCTTTTGTTAAGTCCTTATCTTTATATCACGTTAATCCCTGTTAATCATATAATGGCTCATTTTTATTCTGAAACTCACTTTTCATACCATTTAAACTTAATTTGACTTCCATAATTTCTATCAGAAATTCTATTTTCATAACATACATTTTTCTATATTTCTTCCATCTTTCCCATGAGTCTCTCACCCATGTCTTAAACTAAAAGTTAAACAACACTTAAAGTTCCCTCATTAGGGAAGTCCTGGTATTTTAATAATTCTTCAATACCCTTGTTTTCTTATCATTAATTTTAACTTTATTTTTCATTATAACTACTTCTCACAGTATTTCTCTAACAAAGGGTTAGTCTAAAGATGCAAAAAATATTATCAGTATTGTCTCAGTCCCACTTATCTTTATACAGTTGTGCAGAAACCAAAATATTATGTCATTTAACCTTTATTAACTAAATTGAAGTTTTCTTGGACATCTAAGTCATACATCCATTTAATGGATTGAGAAATTAATTTTTTTTTAGCAGTTATATTCACTCTTCCTTTGTTCGCCCACCGGCCTTTCGTAAAAATGAGGGAGCTCACTCTGGATAATTTGGATAGTGACTTAGCCAATGTGTCACTTTGTCTCTCTGCCGTCAAATCTATTATTTTTACATTTACCATTATGATCCCACCTAGTTGTCTATTTAAATTTAGACCCTCAGTTGAATTTAGACAAGAGTTTTTACCCCATAATGGACGGCAATCTTCAACTTCACAATTCCAATTTAAATACTAATCCAGAGAGTAATTCAAATCAACATCATACATGACAAAAGTAGTCATAATTACCAATAGCAGACAGAGCTGGAAAACCAATCCATTTAAAGCTCGTCCCATGTTCTGCATTGTCTTTTCATCAGATTGACTCAGAATTATCAGCTTCTTTAAAGTTTGTCGTTTCACTTAACCCATCTGTAATGATAAAACACTCATTCCAGAGGTTAATGACACAATATCACAAAATAATAGTATTAACACATACACGACATAAAGTGCAGTCACCATCACACACACTCATACTGGACACGCATGTTAACTGCTCATTTTCAATGTTCGCTTTTTAATATTAACTCTTTCTTTTATATATTATTGCTAAAAAAAGATTTAAATTTTAAATAAGATTTTAAACTTCACATTTTTCTGTAGCTTTTACCTAATTTTAAGTGGTCTCTTAACCAGTTGCAAAGCATTTCTGTTCATTATTCATTAGATTTTTAGACAAGTCAGCTGGGTTGCTTTGTTTAATTTTCCTTATCACTATTTTGCTTCAGCTTGCTCTAGCAGGCCAACAACAGAAAGACAGACACAGTACCCTTCCCCCACTCAAGCAGTCTCTCTCTCTTATTAACAAATAATAATTACATTAAATGAATCACTATCCTTTTACCATTAAATTTTGTTATCCAAACTTTTCTCAAATCAAAAACTGTCTTCATCTTTAGCCACCCACCATGTCAAACGACCTTCAGGAGTTAAAACATATTAGTTCAAAATCAACACTTCTATAAATTTTCTTATTCTTGCCCATGAGGCAGCCAATACATAAAAAGTTTTGTTCCTGTCTCCACAACAAACAATGGCAATCCCCTCATTTCTCAGCTGTCTCTTGAAAGCCCATTCCCGTTAGCTCTTTATCTTTAATTTTCCTCTCCTCAGGGTGTTGTCCCCCTGGCATAATTGCAGATACTTGTCACAATGAAAAACAAGCCATACAATTAATGCGGTTTCTTCTGGTGAGTGGTATAGAGGAGCTTTGCATTTATGGGGTAGACTGCCATAACTCGTCACAGCGTCATCTCCCCTTAACGTATAAGGACGCTGCTGGCCTCACAGCTCCTGCTCAACTCTCATACCTGTCTCAATAACACACCTCCATTCAGGAAGTCCGCAGTGACTTTACGATAATCCCCTGGCTTAGGTTGCCCTCTGTCTGGCCAAAGAGAGTCTTACCCGTCGTGGGGTGATTATCTCGTGCCCACTGGTACCGCTCTTTCCCAATACCAAATCAGTCTTCTTCAACAGAACTCAGCTGTTTTCTGGAGCTTTAAGAAAGGCACGTTCAAGAGTCACCAGAGCCATTTTGATTGCCTAATAGTGTTCACAGGGAGACAGGTTAATAACAGCAGTATTTAATCACTAAAATCCATTAACCATCTTAAAATCATCAACCTAGCTACTTAGATTATCCTCAGTGAATTTAGTTCATAACCATACATTCAGTGTACTGTTACTGTACATCTGTAGCCGTAGCCTTCGGGCCTGTTTCAATGGTGGAGACTTAAGATAAGACAAAGAAGTTACTGGTCCTAAAATAAAATAATCAAAAATGTTATTTCTATCTTTTAAGATCTGCATTATTATTTTAAAGACTTCTTTAAAGTCATTCAGTTTTACATTTTAAAACATTCACAAATACAAATTGCTCTATGAATGGCAATGATTTCTTTTAACATCTCTGTGTCTGATTTTTCAACTGAGACACTGTGCTTTTACTATAAATAGCTTATTATTACTTATGACACAGGGTCAGATAACAGCCTGTTAGCTGAGATTGACTGAGAGAGACTCTGAGGCACTCAGGATTGGTACACTGTTCTCTCATAAACTTCTAACTTCAACAAAATCATTAAACTTTATCTATCATCTTTTAACTATCCCAGCTTAAGGCATCTTTGCCAGAAATGACATTTGTTTCCAAATAAACATAATGTTATAGTTGTCTTTATTTAGACATTACAAATTTCCACTCAGATTGAGTCTCTGTCGTACTGGCCGTTTACAGCCACAGCACACATCAGATTCAGATAAGCGAGCTGTTTCATTACAGCTAATAACAAACTTATCTTTTGAAAGCAAAACATCAGCTTCTAGTTCTTTCATGGTCAACAGTTTTCAAGCTGTTTGTTTAATCAGGTGCCTTTTTACATTTTACATTTAGGAACTGTAAATTCAGTAGCCTACTGCCTCTGCTTATTTGATCTTAAATAATTATTCTAGTTCTCAATAACGTTTCATATTTCATCTCAATTTTAATTAAGTTCTCAATAACCATAGTTTGATATCTGACTTCAAAGTTTTTCTAGGAGTTTATCAATCTCCAATCAGGATTCACACTAACTTTGACGAGTCTAGTACTCTCTGCTTGTGATACATCTTTTGTAGTTATTATAAATCATCTGTGAGATTAGTCTCTCTATATAATCTAAACCCTTTTTTTTTAAATGTTTAATTAAAACACAATCATCTTTTTAGTTACTTTTATATATTTTGCAATTCACATTTGTTGGAGTCATTATCCATAATTTTACATCAAACTGTATTCACTTATAAAAAATTACTATTATAGATCTTTTCAAAAGGATTCACTTTAAGACTTTAATCTTTTGACCTTGTTTTTATCTCTTATTCTCTCTCAGACGAAAATGTTAATATCGTCTTCACTTAAACACTGATCTACTTTCAAACCTGCATTATTACCAGAAATGTGTCACTGTCACATTTTCAAACACCTTCTCAGTGGGCATTTACATGTTAAATAGTCCTGCTGACCACAATTAAAACACTCTCTGTCTGCTTTAACTTACTGCACACCCTTGAAGCAGTGTTTCCCATTTAGGAATGTAAACAGAGCCACTGATAAGCAGTTCTCTGTATTCTTTTACAGTCCACCAGTGGTGGATTCACTCATAGACGAATCATAATCTTCATCATTATTATTGGCACAACATTAATTTTCATAAGCTGCATCGAAATGCTCAAAATATTCGAAGTTGTTTTCTCAAAGTTTCTGTTTAACTTTAGTCACTTGTCCAGGGAAATTATCCCTGACCCAGAATTTCTTTCACTTGCTTTTATAATCATCGTAAGCAACACGAGGCTAAAACATTTAAATATTTCAGTTTCTTTGTTTATTTGTAGCCAGTCAAGTTGTTGTTTAAATTTCCAATCAGAATCAAAACCCTGACTACCATTTAACTTCATAATTTCTGCAAATTTCTTTGAAGTGAGGGCTTCAGAGCACAGCTGCTTACAGCGTTTGCTTTTCTGTCTCACTATTTGTTTCAGGACTTTTCAGGTTACTGATCATGTTAGGCTATTACATTTTTCTGCCATATCTTAATCGTGGTTCATACTCACCTGAAGTTATTGCAGAAATGGAGGCGGCGATCTTTGAACAACACAGCTTGGCTTCTGCATGATGAAACTGCAAAGTATACTCCAAAATCACAGTTACATATACTGGTCCACGCCAATTTGGGTCACAACTTTTTTAATTTTTCTCTCGGAATCATTCCTGATGCATTCCTGGCAAACAACCCTATTATTGTTAGTATCCCTAACTGCCTGATTCACTTCACTAAGTTCGGGATCCCCTATCTGAGATGGAAGAGATAGAGCAGGTTTACGGTGCCACTGGACCTCCAGCCCAGGGACGTACTCTGCTGGGGTGGTGCTACACCAGTAATGCCCAGCGGGGCCCCCACAGAGCACGCTTCGCTTGCACTGTCTGCTGCCGTTACCCTTAACGACGCTCTCAGCGACTTATACTTATACTGTCAGCAGTATAATTAACTTACTCCTTCACTCGCCTCATCGGAGTGAAGGCTCTCCCGCTCTCCTTCAAAATCTCTTCCAGTCAGACAGCCCTAACAAATAATAAAAAGCTTACTACCTTGTTTGTTGATTTGCCAGGGGTGTCACCGAGAATAATTGCCCGCATCCTCCACCATAACTGTAAGGGGTTTACAGTCAAAGACCCAGAACCAGATATGAAGAATGAAGACCCGGAGTCAGAATTATAAAAAATGAAAGAAAAGTTTTACTGAAGATAGTTTGCAGTTTCATCAGAAGAAGTCAGCTTCAATACTCACACAGGAGTTCGTAGGCCGCCCCGCTTACAGTTACAAAGATCACAGCAGTTATACCATTTTCAAGGTCTAAGCTACGTCATTGCTTACAGGTTGAATGGTTCTCATTGGCTTAGAAATAGATAAACACAGTAATTTTCCACACATATACAGATAGACGGAAGCATATCTCCATCGATTATGCAGATGACACATTCGGACACTGAAGTTAGGCACGTCATGGCCTTCCAGGTCGCAGATTTGGGTTTGATGAGCGCCAGCATGTCTCGAACAACAATTCACTCAATCTCCAATAATGCCAGTGGTTCTGTAACCAAGAAGACTAACACACACACCAACACACAGCTTTTCCAAGGTTGGATTTAGCCAGGCTCAAACTATAAACATGAGAGTCATCTCAAAACATCAAGATAATGCGTTCTTTCTCTTAACTTTAGTATAACTGGAAAGTAAGGCGTTAACAAAGAAATGGTCCATTAAACTATAGGTTTTAACACGTTGAAGATCTTTCTCAAACACAAAACAAGTCCCTATTTCATTTCTGGAAGCTGGGATAAATAAGCAAGCACTTTTACTGCATTCAGATATCAAATACATACATTAAAGAATACATGAAAAGAATATTTCAGTAATTATACTGGTAACTTCTATAACAAAGTGAAATCTCAGAAGCCTAGAGAAATCATTCAACTCATTTAATATTTAGAAAGAAAAATATTGATTAATAATTTGATTATAATTACTCATCATTACATGTACATTGAAGCAGCAGTGGATTTCAATCCACCCCCATCAATAGTATTTGGTTTCGGGCACATCCTTGCTAAGTACTGATATTATTTCTTCAGGGTGAGCCTGGTTCAGCTGGCCTGGCCGGGGTACCTGGACTTCCCGGGGAGGACGGTGCTCCAGGACAAAAGGTAACTCAACTTTCTGATGTCTGGACTGCTCTGAGGTCATCTAACATCTATTATTCTCTTGGATATTAGATTTGTCCCGGAGCAAATAAGTTAACAAACCGGATTTTAAATGCATAACAAAACCTAATGGGGAAGACATTATGGGCCAGATTTACTAACATCTTGCACCAGCGCAAACCCTCTTTTAGTGTAAAAAAAAACGACTGTCAGGATTTACTAAAGACAAAATTAGCACTGAAAAGGCGTGGACAGGGTTATTTTTTGCATATTCCTTATTTCATATGCATTTGTAGGAGTTTCCCTTCCAGATGCAACATTTATGGGATGAGAGTATTTAAATAAATCATGCAAGGTGATTTACTAAGGTTTGTGCGCGTCAATTTACTGAAATTTACTTAAAGTCGCCCTGTGGTGAAAATTAAGTTTTTAATGTTGTTTATATGTCTATGTGGTGTTTTTAATATGCTTTAAGACAAACCATGTGCAAATTCATAAGTCAACACCATTGCTGAGGATTTTCTCTTTAAAACTGCAGTGAAAAAAAGACGTGCGGGCCGCTCTAAAGTCTATAAAGTCTCAAGAGAAGCCAGGTTATATTTTAACATTAGCAGCAAACAACAGCGCTGTTTGATAACATAGTCAAGCAAAAGGCTAATCATATTAATTACCGTTAAGTGTCCAATGTTGTAAAGAGCGATACCATTGTGTTTATCTCAGTAAGTTGACCGAGGGAATCTCTGAGCTGGTGTGAGTGAGTGGAGGCGGGGCTAATTAGCATATTCATGGATCCGTGTATACTAAATGAAGCAAGGGTGTAGAGTTACATTCAAGCTATTTTTAAAGCATGAAGACAATTTTTCACAGGAAAAAAACTTTAAATATGTAATTTTGGTGATCAAAGATGAGTTAAAAGGGATACAATTATTGACAACAGGGGGATTTTAAACCAGACGCTAATTTGCGCTGCTCTTGGTAGATTGCGATGGTCATTATGGAAAGAGTCTGTGCTCTTTAATTTTTGGGAATTGCTCTCTCATGCTAATTTGCCCTGTTTAGTAAATCTGGATCTATATTCATTCCATTGTGTTTCACTTCAATCAGGGTGAGACTGGGACATCAGGTTTGAGGGGACCTGAAGGGGCTACTGGAATTGGCATTCAAGGAGAGAAGGTACTTTATTCATTAATCTTTTTAATATTCAACATGTGTCAGAGTTTCTTTCTATATGAGTGTCTTCTGACTGTCATCCGACTGATGTCAATATGTCATTATAACCTACAGTATGTGTTGTTTGATGTTCTATGTTGTAATCTTAATAGGGAGATCAGGGCCAACGCGGCATTCGAGGGTTGCCAGGTTCTCCTGGCATAAGTGGCCCGTCAGGAGCAAAGGTGAGAATATCAACCACAACAAAAACAAAAAAATATAGTGCAACTTTGGTTCTGGAAGTTGGTTACGTTTATTGTAAAATATTTAAAAGTTTTTGGGGTTTTTTGGGGAGTGTAGGGAGAAAAAAAAAATGAGGCTTCTATTTCCAAAACCTTATTGTTGTGCTCTATAGGGAATAACTAAAATAAATAAATATGAATATGAAATGTGAGGAAAACTGCATGATTGTTTTTGGCTTTGAGCTTACAAAACCAATCATTGTTTGAAGTAACAGTGCACTACAATGCTTGTGGTTTTAGAAGTAATGCAGTTACATCATAGAAACATTATACTGCTTTTCAGGGAGAGCCAGGCACACCAGGAAGACTGGGCATGCCGGGATTTCCTGGACGAGCTCTTGCAGGATCAAAGGTAACAAAAACTACTACAACTGAGCCACTCCTTACAGGCCCTCTGCCAGCACGATCAATCAGAACATTTCAATTCACATTCATCATTGCCAACTTAGCAATTAAACGGAGATAAGTAATGCTATGACCTCATCTCCTTGTGCCTTCAGGGTGATGTGGGACCCTCGGGTCCTCCCGGACCGATAGGAGAGACGGGTTACGGCTTGCCTGGTCCAAAGGTGAGACTTTTTAATCTAGAACACTGAAGAAAATGAGCAAAAGGAATGAGATATAACCAGTGAAAAGTTTGGAATAGTGCATTTATTCGACCAAAAATACAGTAAAAACAGTAATATTGTGAAATATTACAATTTAAAATCACTGTTTTTGAAAATACTTCAAAATGTAATTTATTCCTGTGATGCAAAGCTGATTTTTCAGCATCATTACTCTAGTTCACATGATCCTTCAGAAATCATTCTAATAGACTGATTTGCTGCTCAGTTATAATAAATTTAAATTGTAATAATATTTCACAACATTACTGTATTCTTTCAAATAAATGCAGCCTTGGTGAACATAAGAGTCTTCTAATAGATAAATACATATTCATTTATATATATCTTCTCTTATCACATGTAGGGTGATCGAGGTAACCCAGGCCCTCCCGGACCATTTGGGCCTAAAGGTGAAGGATTCCCTGGTCCAGTGGTAAGCAATTTTTACATCCTTATTTAAAGCATCACTGCATGCTCATTAGGGGTGTGACGATAGCTACTCATGGCTCACGAGACGAGACTATACATGATACTGAGTTCACGAGAAGACAATATTTAAACACTATTTTTAAGTAATCTTCAATGGCAAAATATGTGACTGAAAGTCACAAAATACAAAACAAAGCAGGTGCATTTTGAAATGTTTTAACTTATCTACTAGGGCTGTCACTAAAGATTATCTTGGTAATCGAGTATTGTTGTTACACTTTACAGCATGATCAAATCCTTGTTTGATATAGGCCAAACGACATTAAAATTCAATTTCGATGCAAGCACTGTAAAAGGTTTTTCCACAAACTCAACTCCTTCATTAATGATATCACAAGACCGCTTTCAACCTCGACGAGAAATATCGTCACGTTTTAATATCGCGAGATCTTGTGACCTAATGCTTATACATCACTCAAAAGGCATATTTCTTTGTATCATGGTTCCCTTACAAAGGTATATGAGCATGTGTGTTTACCTTACACAGGGTCTGCCTGGTTTTCCAGGCCCACCAGGTGAGCCCGGCCCCGAGGGCATCGGTATTCCTGGACCAAAGGTGAAGTTACCACTTAAAACTGGCACAGCATGTATTTATGATGACATATGAGGGTCATTTCTGACTTTAGGTGTCTTCGGACATGCTGATATTACCAAACTGACATTTCTATAAATGTATCAATCATGATGGGATGTTTTAGAGTTTATAGCACAACACATCACAGAATAGCTCAAACCCATTGATAATACTTACTGGCATTTGGTTTTGTTGATTTCACTTAATGATGTCACTTCCTGGAGGATGATGTCATGAAAGAAGTGGAATTTGATAGTTATGGATTTGACAAAAGAATATCAGGATGCCATGTGATACTGAAGATAGGAAACGCCCAGTAAAAACTGATTATAAATTAAATCAATATTCCTTAAAAAGTAATAGAGTTTTATAGAGAGAGAAAGGACAAAAATTAGGGCACTTGCAATAAATAAATAAATAAATGGCCAATATTTACATTTTGCTAGTTTATCATTGGTTTGACTTGAGTAGATGTTAATGGGATTGTTGCCATGTCTAACTTATAAAAAGTAGTTAAATTATTTAAAAGTCACACTTGACTCGATTGTGTTATTGTGATAAAAGGAAGCAAACTAATGATAGTGTGGCAATTTATACAGAAATATTGAGTTCAATATATTAAGATGGGAACATGCACTGCATGGTGAATGAATTTAAATGGTGGTTTTGGTAAAACTTTAATTCATCTTCAGGGAGATGTTGGATTCAGGGGTTTGCCTGGTTTGCCAGGACCACCTGGTGAAGGACTGCAGGGACAGCCGGTAAGATTGATATTCATTCCCATAAATCCCCCTGACTACAGTAATGAAACTGTGATACTGCACGGTGTGAACAAGCATGCATTGGGAGTCTGTCTGTGTTGCTGTGGAGATTGAGGAAGACAAGCTGTCTGTTCTACTCTTATTGATTCTGCTTTATTGCTGTTTCAGGGCAACTTGGGAAGACCAGGTCCTCCAGGGCCACACGGACCCCCAGGGGAAGGTATTCAGGGACCTAAAGTAGGTTAATTTACTACAGCTAAAATAATTATACATTGATATTTTTCAAAAAAACAAAACAAATAAAATATATATTACCAGTCAAAAGTTTGGAATATTCAAGATTTTCTAATGTTTTAGAAGTTTTTTATACTCACCAAAGCTGCATTTATTTGTTAAAGAATACCGTAAAATTGTGAAATATTACTGCAATTTAAAATAACTTTTTTCTTTTTATTTATTCCTGTGATCAAAGCTGATTTTTCAGCATCATTATTCCAGTCTTCAATGTCAAACGATCCTTCAGAAATCATTCTGATATGATGATTTGCTGCTCAAAAAACATTTATTATTATTAATGTTGAAAACTTTCAATTTATCAGAGGATAGAAGCAGCAAAAACTCAGTTTTCAACATTGCTAATAATAAGATCCATTATTTAAAATAATAATTGATGATAACTGAGCACCAAATCAGCATAACCATGAACATTCAGCTAAACCATCTCAGGACTAAATTTGTATTTATTCTTATAAATATATAATAATATTCCACAATATTACTGTTGTACAGTATTTTGATCAAATAAATACAGCCTTGATGAGCATAAGAGACAAAAACATAACATATATCAATTATACCTATTTTTTACTGGTAGTGTACATTAAAAAAAATCAGGACACTTTTTAAACTAAATAAAAAATTTATATAATTGTCATGATGTCATTTTAAATTAGCAGCAAAATCATGAATATGCAATATATTACCCACCTCTACTGGAATGTAATAGCATATGTGTCCAAGTCATGATAACCTGGGTCAAAAAATAAAATAGTTTGTTGAATCCCTCAGGGTGATCATGGGGGTCCAGGGGTGACAGGACCGAGGGGCCCGGCAGGAGAAGGACTTCCAGGCTCCAAGGTGAGACTAACTAAAGAAGACGGGGGAGTTATAAAGATGTTACATAGATGCCTTGGTGTGTGTTCACACTTGTAGTTCAGTTCACTTGGTTTCATTTAGTCCTGGTCCACTTAGCGTTCACATTGGCATTTTAACACCGGACCTAAAGGCATAGGGATTTGTTCACAACCTGATTGGTCAGCTTTTATTATGTATATCTCACGACAGAACTTACCGAACATCCAAAACAACGCTGTGTGCTGGGATAAATGTTTTCGTTGTATGTGCGTAGCCAAAATATGATGGTATTTTGACCAGCTGAGAACTTGTGAAGAGCTTATAAAATGTGTAAAGGATTCAAAACAGTGCCAGGAATCCCTCCATCACACACACAACCAAGATCTGCTGTGAGGAGACGCGGTTCTGATGCCTGTGATGGGCAACATAGCGACTGTGAAGAGGAATAAACAGCATTCTGTCATTTTTAGGGTCGCATCTTTTGACATCATGCCCTGTTTTTGGTTCGTTTTTATGTCTTCGCCTCATGTTGCGTTCATATTTCAGGTGAATTGGAAGCGGAGCGAGACCTATCTTTTCAGGGGTCTCGGTCCGCTTATGTATGGTTCAGATGGCAGCATTCACACTTATTCAAATGAACAATCGCACTAACAGAGCGATCGCACAAGTGTTCGTTTTAATCTAACCAAGTATGCCAAGTGTGAACACACTTTTAAAGGCACAGCAGTATAAAAGCAACCTGCTTAGTTCACGTCTAAATGAAAAAAAGTTTATTTTTTTATGAAAAATAGTCTATTTTAAGGGTACTTCTGGTATAAAAAACCCATTCATCTGTATGTCTCTCTGTCCTGCAGGGTGATCGTGGTTTCCCTGGGGAAAGAGGCTTTAAAGGAACCAAAGGTGACTTTGGTGACCCAGGGACGCCAGGACTAGCTGTGAGTTCATTTAGTCACTATAAACCATCGTTTGTGCAAAGAGCAGACAGTGTAAATACTAAATCACATTGTACATTAGTGTGTTTGATGAGTGTTTACATCTCCTCCATTAGGGAAGACCAGGATTCAAGGGCGAACAAGGACTCACGGTAAGATCAAATACATTCGCATCTTTTCAATTGTAGATTAATTTTAGTAGATGTAAAATTTAGGAATGCAATGATACCATATTCATTGTAAATATGAACAAATTCAGTAATTTTTAATGATTTTTCAGAGAGAAGACATAATCATGCTTATTAAAGTGTTAATTTTAGGAAAACTGCAACAATTTGCTTTGTAAGTATTAGCAAATTCAGTCATTTTCAATGCTTTTCAGAGGAAAGACAATCCAGCTGATTAAGGAGTTCATTTTAGGGAAACTATGCAACATATGCATTGTAAATATAAGTAACTATAATATTATAATATACAAGTAAACTAAGTTTTTAGAGGGAAGACATAATCAAGCTTGAGTTAATGTTTGGATATGCAACCATATGCATTGTAAATATTAGCAAATACAGTCATTTTTCAATTATTTTTTCATAGAGAAAGCTAAGCATAATCCAGCTGATTAACAAGTTAATTTTAGGGAAACTATGCAACAATATGCATTGCAAATATTAGAAAAAAAATTAATAATTTTTAATGATTCTTCAGAGAAGACATAATCAAGCTTGTTAAATAGGTAATACAGTATTAGAAAAACTGCAACCCTATGCACTCTATTAGTAAATTCAGTCATTTTGAATGATTTTTCAGAGAGAAGACATAATCAAGCTGATCAAGGAGATTTGTGGTGAGTCTTAGGTTTTAAAAATGGCAAATCAAATGATTTGATAATGAAATAACAGGTTTGTTATGATATGACTGTATATTTCTAGGATGTGGTATCAAGTGCAAGGAAAGGCCGATGGAGCTGGTGTTTGTGATTGACAGCTCTGAGAGCGTGGGCCCGGAAAACTTTGAGATCATCAAGGACTTTGTCACAGCCTTGGTGGACCGTGTCACAGTGGGCCGTAATGCCACGAGAATTGGTCTCATTATTTACAGTTTGGAAGTCCATCTGGAGTTTAACCTGGCCAGGTATATGACGAAGCAGGATGTCAAGAAGGCGATCAGGAACATGCCCTACATGGGAGAGGGCACCTATACTGGCACTGCCATCCGCAAAGCCACACAAGAGGCCTTTTTCAGCGCCAGGAACGGTGTCAGGAAAGTAGCCATCGTCATTACGGATGGACAAGCGGATAAAAGGGAATCCGTTAAGCTGGATATTGCAGTACGTGAGGCTCAAGTGGCGAATATTGAGATGTATGCGCTGGGAATCGTGAACGCCTCTGACCCAACGCAAGCAGAGTTCCTGAGAGAGCTCAACCTCATTGCCTCTGACCCTGACAGTGAACACATGTTCCTCATTGATGACTACAACACACTGCCAGGTGAGCATGGAAGAAAAATAGCCTATATGCACAGAGAAATTAAATGATTATGTATGTTTAACTGCATATTGGCCTGGGTGATATAACTAAAAAATCATATTTTATAATATATAATAATAAACAATAAATTGTATTAAATGTAATAAAACAAAAAAGTATATGTTGTATACATTGATTGTTGTAAAAGATAAATAGAATATATGCACAGAGAAATTATTATGTATTTTTAACTGCATATTGGCCTGGTTGATATATAACAAAAAAAAAAATATATATATATATATATATATATATATATATATATATATATATATATATATATGTTTAATAATATAAAATAATAAACAATACATTTTATTAAATGTAATAATAAAGCAAATAAATATATTTTGATTGTTATAAAACATAAGTGTTGACATAATTATCAATAGGCTGAAAAATATAAAACAATTATTATTTAAAATCTAAAATAACAAATAATAAAATTGTATTAAATATAATATAAAATATAACTTGTATATATTTCTTGTCATAAAAATGATGGCAATATTGAATCTTGTCAATAGGCTGAACTATAATGTGATAATGAAATAATAAATAAACATTTTTATACAATGATTGTTATAAAACATAACTGTTGACATATATAAGTAATATTCAATAGGCTAAAAAAATATAATAGGAATTACATTTTAAAATAATACATTTTTATTAAATATAATATTATAGATCATTTGTATACATTGGCTGTTATAAAAACATATATTTATTAAATTTTATAATTTATTATTTTGTATTATAAAATATAATTGACAATATTCAACATCGTCATTGTCACCAATTACACTGAAAATGTGTAATGCAAGAATTAAAATACAGCATATATCTAGTTAAAATAATCAAAGCATGCTTTTTTATTTTATATATTTTACTATTTTTATGCACATGCACCAATATAACAATAGATTAATACTATACACCTAAATATAAAAATTAATAAATGAAAAACATGTGGCGTTCAGAGTTCTGAGTGGCATTTGAGTGGTGCAAGTTCTGAATCGATTCATTGAAATGGAAATATGGAACTGATTCCCTAAAATGAATTAATCTTACCAATTTTAACTATTTTTTTTTTCAGATTTTTAAATCAGAGACACTCTTTAAACATCTCTAAACAAGTCTTAACTCATGTTTAGTTGAATGATAGGCATTAAAGATTGCAATATTCATGATGTTGCTTGATTTTGTATCAGCAAGCCATCATGTAGAGTCCTAAATGCAAAACTTAAGCATTCCTGTAGTCGTCATTTCAACAGTTTCAAGCTCAAATGAACTGCGTCTTGCTGTGTGTTCGTGTCTTTATGCAGCTCTGGAGTCTAAGCTGGTTAGCCAGTTCTGTGAGGATGAGAACGGGGCGCTCTTCTTCAACAAGATTACCAACGGCTTGAACGGAAACAACGGCTATGGCTACAATAACGGCCAAAAAGACGTTTACTCATACGGGAACACTGTTTATGGGAACAGATTTCAGGAGTCACTGGACAGATCGGGTCACACAAGAGGCAGAGAACAGGGCATACCTCTTCCCATCAACCCCGGCCCTCTCAAAGCACAGGTCAACTCACATAAACTAACTTAATGTGAATTTCATTTATACTGTAAACGCATGCAAGTCAAGTCAAGTCACCTTTATTTATATAGCGCTTTTTACAATACAAATTGTTTCAAAGCAGCTTTACAGAGATAACAGGAAAACAATGTTGTAATAGTATTGTTCAATTGAAAATTAAATGTCCCCAACTAAGCAAGCCAAAAGGCGAAGGCAACAGTGGCAAGGAACCAAAACTCCATCAGGTGACAGAATGGAGAAAAAAACCTTGGGAGAACCCAGGCTCAGTCGGGGGGCCAGTCCTCCTTTGGCCAACGAATGAACAGTGTATGATTATGAGTTAGGCAGCATAATGCCAGGAGTCAGATGGGATCAGAACTTTCACGATATTATCCAGTTCATCTGGTTGGGTTGGGTCATCCGGCCGGTGAGGAGATGAGTGGTGAGTTGTCCATGGGCCTTCACAGCCCTGATAATGCGTGTCGACGTGTCCATGTGATGGTCCTTCATCAGATCTGGATATGCCCTGGATCCGGCGGTCTGCGGTAAACCTCGGGATAAACAGAGAGACTAATATTAGCGTAGACGCCATCCTTCTTATGATGTACAAAGTACATCAGGAATTATGGGAAGTGTTCCCGGTTCCGGCTGATCTAATCTATGCAGCCTAACATTGAATTATAGAAATCTATAATGTGTTATGTGTATGCTAAGCCAAAGAGATGTGTTTTTAGTCTAGATTTAAACTGACAGACTGTATCTGCTTCCCGGACCGTGTTAGGAAGATTGTTCCAAAGTTTTGGTGCTAAATAGGAAAAGGATCTACCGCCAGCAGTCGATTTTGATATTTTAGGTATTATCAACTGGCCAGAATTTTGAGATCGCAATAGACGTGAAGGACTATAATGCGTTAAGAGCTCGCTCAAGTACTGGGGAGCTAAACCATTTAGTGCTTTGTAAGTAATCAGCAATATTTTAAAATTTATACGATGTTTAATAGGCAGCCAATGCAGTGTTGACAGAACCGGGCTAATATGGTCATACTTCCTGGTTCTGGTAAGAACTCTAGCGGCTGCGTTTTGAACTAGCTGTAGTTTGTTTAATAAGCGTGCAGGGCAACCACCCAGTAGAGCATTACAATAATCTAGCCTTGAGGTCATGAACGCATGAACTAATTGTTCCGCATTTGTCAGTGAGAGCATATGACGTAATTTAGATATATTTTTAAGATGGAAAAATGCGGTTTTACAAATACTAGACACGTGACTTTCAAATGAAAGATTGGTATCAAAGAGCACACCCAGGTTCCTAACTAACGTCGAAGACTTAACAGAGCAGCCATCAAGTGTTAGACAGTATTCTAGGTTATTAGGTGAGGAAGTTTTTTGTCCAATGATTAGAATCTCTGTTTTTTCAGAATTTAGTAATAGGAAATTACTGGTCATCCAATTTTTTATATCAGCTATGCATTCCGTTAATTTTGTGAATTGGTAAGTTTCGTTAGGTTTTGAAGAAATATACAGCTGAGTATCATCAGCATAACAGTGAAAGCTAATTCCATATTTCCTAATTATATCTCCTAATGGTAGCATGTACAGAGTGAAGAGCAGCGGTCCTAGTACTGAGCCTTGTGGTACGCCATACTGAACTTGTGATCGATAAGACATCTCTTCATTTACTGCTACAAACTGATATCGGTCAGATAAGTATGATTTAAACCATGCTAGTGCAATTCCGCTAATGCCAACATAGTTTTCTAGTCTATTTAAAAGAATGTTGTGGTCGATAGTATCAAATGCCGCACTAAGATCAAGTAACACTAATAGAGAGATACAACCACGATCGGATGATAGGAGCAAATCATTTGTGACTTTAATGAGAGCAGTCTCAGTACTATGGTACGGTCTAAATCCGGACTGAAAATCCTCGCAGATATTATTTCTTTCTAAAAAGGAACACAGTTGTGAGGATACTGCTTTTTCTAGTATCTTTGACAGAAAAGGCAGATTCGAGATCGGCCTGTAATTGACTAATTCTGTAGGATCAAGTTGCGGTTTTTTAACAAGCGGTTTAATCATAGCCAACTTAAAGGTTTTTGGTACGTATCCTAATGACAAAGATGAATTAATGATATCTAGAAGAGGATCTATGACCTCTGGAAGCATCTCTTTCAGTAGCTTAGTCGGTATAGGGTCTAGCATACAAGTTGTCGATTTAGATGAATTAACAATTTTGCAAAATTCTTCCTCTCCTATAGCAACAAATGAATCAAAATGCTCCTCACGGAGACTACAATATACTCCCTGATGCGATACTGTAGTAGACGGTTGCATAGTTATAATTTTGTCCCTGATATTATCAATCTTATAAGTGAAGAAGTTCATAAAGTCATTACTGCTGTGTTTCTTATAAACTTCTGGCTTGAAGCTTTCTTTTTCGTTAGTTTAGTCACTTGTTCAAATAAATACCTAGGATTATGTTTATTTTCTTCTAATAGGGTTGAAAAATAATTAGTTCTAGCATCTTTTAAGGCCTCTCTGTAAGCAATCGAGCTCTCCTTCCATGAAATCCGAAATACCTCTAGTTTTGTTTTCTTCCAGTTTCGCTCCATTTTTCTGGCTGCTCTCTTAAGGGCCCGGGTGTGCTCATTGTACCACGGCGTTGGACTATTTTCTTTGATTTTCTTTAAGCGCAGCGGAGCAACTGTGTCTAAAGTGCTGGAAAAGAGAGAGTTAAAAGTTTCTGTTGCAATATCAAGTTCTTCTAAGCTATCTGGGATGCTGAGATTATGAAACTGATTTGGAAGATTATTGATAAAGCAATCTTTAGTGGCAGAAGTGATAGGTCTAACATATTTATAACATGGAGTCGGCTTTGCAGCCTTGGCTAAATGTAATTTACACGAGACTAGGTAGTGATCGGAGATGTCGTCGCTCTGCTGTAGAATTTCAACGCCATCAACATCTATTCCATGTGATAATATTAGATCAAGAGTATGATTACGACAATGAGTAGGTCCTGACACGTGCTGTCTCACTCCAATTGAGTTTATAATGTCTTTAAATGCCAATCCCAATGCATCTTTTTCATTATCTACATGTATATTAAAATCACCAACAATTAGGACTTTATCTGCAGCCAATACTAATTCTGATAGAAAGTCAGCAAATTCTTTGATAAAATCTTTATGGTGCCCTGGTGGCCTGTATACAGTAGCCAGCAGAATTCTCAAACGTGATTTATTGTTTACACTATACATTTTTACATTAAGCACCAACACTTCAAAAGAAGTATATTTAAAACTAGATTTCTTAGTGGTTTTCAGAATATTACTATAAATTACAGCAACACCTCCCCCTTTGCCTTTCGGACGAGGCTCATGTTTATAACAATAATCTTGCGGAGTGGACTCATTTAAAGTAATGTAATCGTTTGGTTTTAGCCAGGTTTCTGTCAAACACAGCACATCTAGGTTATAGTCTTTAATCTTATCATTAACTATGAGCGATTTTGAATTAAGGGATCGAATATTCAGCAACCCAAGCTTTATAGTTTGCTCATCTGTATTATATCTGTTTTTTATTTGTTGAACATCAATTAGATTTTTAACCTTAGAAAGGTTTGGCAGTTTTTTGGATTTCCAAATTCGGGGAACAGACACAGTCTCTATATGATGATATCTAGGTGAAAGAGTCTCTATGTGATGAGATTTATCTGACCTTGGTGACGTGAGGCCGCTAGCAGACGGTCGGTTTAGCCAGTTTGTCTGCTTCCTGACCTGAGCCCCAGATTGTCATGTTTTATCTCTAAGACTATGAGCCAAATTACTAGAGAGAAGAGCAGCACCATCCCAGGTGGGATGAATACCATCTCTTTTCAACAGGTCAGGCTTGCCCCAAAAACTTTTCCAATTGTCTATGAATTCTATATTATGTTGCGGACACCAATTAGACAACCAGCCATTGAGTGAACACAATCTACTAACTATCTCATCACTCCTTCGAACAGGAAGGGGGCCAGAGCAGATTACAGTGCCTGACAGATTACAGATGCAAAGTGATTTGAAGCAGGGCGCTGTCTGAGTGTGTGTTGTGGCTGCTGTGCAGGTGGAGAATGACTATGAAGAGGAGGAAGATGACATAAAGACACAAACTCAAAGTGGAGGCACCATTGCTGTTGTCAGTAAGACTGTCCAACCTGTACAGCAAGAAAGCTCTTCGTCATCATCAGTATCAGTGTCTTCATCAGTGTCAACACATTCTACCTCGGTGAAAGTGAACGCAAAGCCTCGTCCTGTAGTGATAAAAGGTAATAAGGAAACACATTGCACTACACACCAACATTCTCCAGCTAAATGGAAAATGTGGTCATTTACTCCCATTATGCCCTTCTTTAAACTCTTGATTTGTTTTTGGGGTCTTATTTTGCACACATTTTACATTATTGCAGCACCTCTCTTCCAGTCTGCCAGTAACACTGGTTTAGTTCCTGTCTCTATGAAGCCCCTCCTTCTAAAAAGCACGGTGTGCTGTGATTGGTCAACCGCTTCGAGTATGTTTCGTAAATGTCACGCCCCCTTACCTTAACCATGAGTTTCAACCAAGCCCTGAAAAGTAAAGCCAAAATGTCTCGATCGCCCCCCGGTGACCGGTCCTAGTATAGGTCATAAGCCCCGCCTCCCCGTGTTATACAACGGGACGTGAGACCAACTAAACAATTAAATTACACTTCAAATATCATTTTTCCAAAGGTGGTTTCTGTCATTTACTGTAGTTTCTATCACGCTGATGTAAGTTCAAGTGTCTGTTTTTAAAATTAGTTCGTTTTTAGTTAGTTACGTGATGCTATAAAAACGGTGGTGTAACGTCATGATTGACAGCTTCTCTGAGCGAAGTAGTCACTGAAGCACCAACAGACTTTTTTACGGGATCTTCGGAGGACTGAGGAGATTGTATTTACTTTATTTTAACAAGCTTCTAGTCGTACTGCAATCAACAGACATCAAAATAGGGGCAGAACGGAGGAACGGAGCAGACATAGGCCACTTAAAAAAGTGCAGGGAGCGTGCATTCGGCGAGAGTGAGGGCGGGGCGTTGATTTCGCGGCTTTACTTCCTGCTCACTACTGCGCAGGTCTGGTACCGAAATCGCAACTGCGCAGACTCAAGTTCCAAGATGTCAGCGCCATATCGGGACACTGGCGGCTTCAGTTCTCTCCAATGGAAAAGAGCGAAGGGGCGTCGTCCATCTTTTTTTACAGTCTATGGTTTCAACACATTACTAACTAACTCAACCAAGCCTCAGCCCCTTTTTGCGTATGCCTTCTATTTGTAGGTTGATTATTTAAAGGGTTAGTTCACCCAAAAATGAAAAAAATCATCTTCGGAACACAAATTAAGATATTTTTGATGAAATCTGAGAGCTAGATCACTCCTCCATAGGCTTCTATGTAAATGAAACTTGCCAGCCCAGAAAGTTAGTAAAGATAGACCCCGAAGCCGCCGCCAGGCGCCGCCATTTGCGCCATTTGGAATTTCAGCCGCCGCCAGCCAATAATTTCGTAAGCCAAATTGAGCCGCCATCTGATAAAGTTTGGCTGAGCCGGCTAGAATTATTTGTATCAAATAATAATTATATCACATAGAGACATACACACACGAAATGTAGATTCGTAGAGAATGTAGAGATCTATTTTCCCTCTGGATTCATAACAGTAACAGCACAGTCTTGTGCTCGTTGCTACGAGGGGTGACATGCTGACTCGCGATCTTCGCAGTAGACGCGCAAGAGAGAAATGCACATTTTTTACGGATTACATAAGAAGAGAGTAGTAGGCTAGTCTGTTTTCTTTCGTTTTGAATTGTTCTGTTTAAAAGTAGCATGTCTGTGAGGCAAGTAGCCTAGGTTAGGCTTCCTTTATACGCCGACTTTCGGTTCATATGAGACGAGCTCCAGTTCACGCGCTGGCGTTTGTTTCGTAATAATCTACCGTCTGCTATATTTAATTATTATGTATTAAATCCAGGCAATTGGTTGATAAAAAATAGATTGAAATTAAGATCTAATTAATACAAAACGAAATTCATTTTAAAGAAAGGTTTTGTGCTTTCTGTTTAATGTTTTTGTGAAAGTTTTAAAGCATCTTTTAGTGCCGCTTTCAGAGCGCTCACGTCCGTAACGGCGAACTGTCGTGTACCATTGTTTTTTCCTCATTTAAATGCGAACACTAAAAATAAAATAAAATAAAATGAATATTTTGTTCTGTGGAGACTGAAAGCCAACCCTTCTTCATCCGATGCGTAGCCTAGTATTACTTTGGTTTGCGCAGTGTAATTAACATAATTACTAAACAATATTTTAGGCCTATAAAATTCAGCCCATATAAATGTGCATTTTCTAAGCTTAGAAAATGGACAACATTCATTTAATTCTAATCATAATGTAACATTATTGCGAAATTGATTTCTTATAGGCTATTTGCTATTAGTAGTCTATAGTAAATCCTTATGTTTTTATCCAAATAGGCTATGTGTGGGCCTTATGTAAAATACGGGACAAATCGCGTCCGTTATTGATTTGATTTTACCCAGACTTTTGTTAAATCTTCCGGGCATGGTTGCACAAACACCTGAATCAAAGATTGATGTTATGAACCAAATATTCAGGAACGGAGAGATTTATAGCGCTGGACGTGATTACTGCAGTAACAAACCACCGTTTCCACATTGATAATTCACGACGCATGCTTCAGTGTAGGCTATATTGAAGGGAAATGTGCAAAACTTTGTCCAAAATAATAATTATAACAGTGTGTGTTTATATTAAGGCGAGACATGGCAGGCAAAAACATCGTTTTTTTTTTTTTTACTGGTCAATTAGCTATTTTTGGATATTTGTCTTCAATAACAGGTCTTCTTTCAGACTTGTGGTGAAAAAAAAAACGAAATACACATTTAGCTCTTTTAGCCTACTACACTTCGTCTGTTTGCGTCTGTAGATTTCTCATAAATTCAACAAAAGTTTGCGTTCTTAATTTGTAATGGCAGCTTCAGCCATTTGCAGCTATGAAAAGTTTGGCGGCTGCAGCAGCCATTTAGGTTTTGGCTGAGCCGGCTAGCCAGCCAATAACTTCACCAGCCAGCCATTATTCTCAAAACAAATGGCTTCGGGCTCTAAGTAAAGACATTGTTAAAATAGTCCAAGTCACTACAGTGGCTCAACCATCAGTTTATCAAGTGACGAGAATACATTTTGTCCGCAAAAATAACGACTTTATTAAACTATTTATTATCTTCTGTGTGGGCCTCTGAGTGAGTTCACGTAGTGTAACAGCGCAGCACTTCTGGGTTGTACGTCAGAAGCAGGGCTCCAGACTAACTTTTCCACTGGTTGCACTGGTGCTACCAACTTTCTCAGTTGGTCGCACCAGCATATGATTTGGTCGCACCTTTTTTTTTTGCTACATGCCATGGGTTTAATCAATGCATGATGAATAGTGGTTTTAATGGACCAAGGCTAGCAAAGGCTTTCTGGGTTGCAGCATAAATACTTGTAATATATTATATAAAAACACATGTAATATATGGTAATTATCATTGCCAAATTTCAGGATTTTCATGGATTTTGGACAGTAATTTTAATCTGTAATTTTAAGCATTTTACATTTGAATTATACACTAAAAAATGCTGGGTTGTTTCAACCCGAATTTGGATCTAATATGGACAAACCCAAATGTTGGGTTAAAAATGTAATAAAAAAAATTACAGTTGAAATTGAAAGTTGAAGTCGGGTTAAAATTTTAAATTACATTTTTAACCCAACATTTGGGTTTAAACAACCCAGCATTGTTTAGAGTGTATACAATCTATCTATTTACATTTGAATTATATTATATCTATCTATCTGTCTAATGCATTATTACATTTTAAAAGATTAGAGTATTACGCTGATACAGATTTTCGTTATCAAAGTTTATAGTTGTAACAAAAATCAGAAATCTCACACTTCTTACCTTCTGCATTTTATAATCATTTCCTTTTCCTCTGTCGAGCGATTGCTCTCATCTAACCGCTGAAAAGACGTAGGAAGGGGGGTTTCGGGAGACCTTTTCATTTTTATATGCCTTAATTCGTGAATTCGTAATTGGCGCGTTGCACCATCAGTGTGCAATGCGCGTGACGTCTACGTTCGTCAATAAATAAACTGCACGTGTCACAGTCTCGCGGAAGAACATTGTAGCCGGAGCTACTTCTTTTCTCCGTTAGTGTCTATGACGAGTCATGCAGGCACTGGGCAACTCCGCAACCGAGCCGAGCCCGGGATAAAATAGTCCGAATATAAACACTTATTATAGGCGTACCGTAGTGATTCAGGATAAGTCAAAAACACGGTTTGGAAAATGGATTCATGATGTACTCGTTCATTTTGAACATATTAAGTTACGTTACGGACTGCAGCCGCTGCTGATACAGCGGCGTTCTGTTGCGCGAGCGTCCACTCGCACTAATGCGACCACATACAATTTTTACTCGCACATTCTCAAAAAACGGTCGCATATGCGACCAATTTGGTCGCAGTCTGGAACCCTGAGAACGTAGGCTCACTCTTGGCCAGCATCAAACGCATCACACACATGACCAGCGTCGGCCAATAGTGAGCCTACGTTCTGATGTACAACCCAGAAGCGCTGCGCTGTTACACTACGTCAACAGCTTAGGAGAATGACATGGAAGAGAAAAGATGGTTGAATAAAGGCGATTTTTTTTTTTTTTTTTTTTTGCACAAAAAAGTATTCTCGTCACTTGATAAACTTATGGTTAAGCCACTGTAGTCACTTGGACTATTTTAAAGATGTCTAACTTTCTGGGCTGGCAAGTTTCAATTACATAGAAACCTATGAAGGAGTGATCCAGCTCTCAGATTTAATCAAAAATATCTTAATTTTTGTTCCGAAGATGAACGAAAGTCTTACGGGGTTGGAACAACATGAGGGCGAGTAATTACTGACAGAATTTACATTTTTGGGTGAACTATCCCTTTAATGAGGAATATTGTGACATTCGTACCCGGAAGAAAAATCAAGAAAAAAACAGTGACACTGATATAGAGAAAAACACACTTTGGAGTGACTTTGTGCTTTGTAGCTTTTTCATGCCCAAACAGCAACATTACACACTAAAGAAAGTGTAAAAAAGCATAATAGGTCTTTTAAGTGTACTGATCTTACTTTCTCTTCTTCTGCGGTTTGTCAGAATCAGCTCCCCTGGATCCTCGGTGTCTGCTCAGTCTCAGTCAGGGTTCCTGTAGAGACTACATCATTCGCTGGTACTACGACAAACAGGCAAACGCTTGTGCTCAGTTCTGGTATGGAGGCTGTCAGGGCAACGACAACCGTTTCCAGACAGAAGAAGAATGCAAGGCGGCGTGTGTCCTCACCAGCACAGGTATTATTCACTCCTGCAGACATGAATTCTGCTGTTGTTATAAAACACAAATATTGGCGTTAATAAATATTGTCAATAGAATGATAAGTATCATACAAATTATATTTTATAATAATGAATAAAATTATATTAAATATGTTTTTATTATTCCCATTTATATTGAAAAATATAAATAAAAAATTAACATTGAAAAACATAAAATGTAATGCAAGATTTCAAATACAGCAAAAAATCTAGTTAAAATAAGCAAGGTTTTCTATTTTTAGATATTTCACTTATTGTCATGCACATGCACCAATATAATAATAATAAACAAAAAACATAAGTCTTAATTCTCCTAGTTAAAATAAATCTTTAGGGAATTTTCCTAGGTTTAATACAAGTTAAGCTTAGTCAACAGCAGTGTTGTGATTATTATTGCAATTATTATTGTTACATTTATTGAAATTAAGCCTTAAAAACGTTTTGGCCAGTGTTGCTATTGTTAACTAAAACCAAATAATTGAATCATTGAAATTATTGTCTGTAATTGAAATAATATCAAATATGATTGATTGTAAATGTAGACATTGAAAATGTAAACTTAAAAATTAGAGCTGTTGCTTTAGCAACTAACTGAAATAAGTTGAAATTTTTACTAAAACGGAAAATGTTTTATACTGTATAAAAAAATAAAATAAAAAAAAAGTTACACAATCACATAACAAAATTACTAAAACTTAATATAAAATGAAAACTGAAATTCAAAATAGTAAATATAAATATAATATTATTTAAAAACATACTAAATTAACAATGTGTGGCATAATGCCAACTATGGTTTTAATGTAAATTTTATATAATTTTTATACAAAATAAATTATACCTAAACCACAGTTACATTAATGGAACTGAACTGGTTCTGTTCCGGAAGGTTTAAAAGCAGCAGAAATGTGAAATTATTTTTGCTAAAGCACTGTGAATTATTTAGTAAAAACAAAAGGATTTGAACAAAGTTGTCTAGATAAACTTTTGTCTATGCATTACATACGCAAGACTTGAGAACATTATTTAACAAATACTGTCAAAAACAGAACTTTGCTTTAAAATGTGCGAAGCTTTACATCTTTCTGGCATCTTTTACTGACTTGTTCTGCCTTTGTTTTTATAGCTGGCTAAACTGGATGAAGATCTACATCGGTCTTTCTACACTCAACCTCAATAATTGAACTTTATGCTGGAGATGAGGATGTAACTCAATGACAGATGCACACTTCGGTCACTTCTTTTTATATCATAAAAATGTTCCCCAACTTTAACTCTTTCCCGCCAGCGATTTTTATTTATTAAAAAGTTGCTAGCCAACACCAGCATCTTTTGATCATTTTTCAAAAAAACTTTCATGTCTTCCAGAATATTTTGTTGTAAGAATATCTGAACATACAATATATTAAAATAATGAACAGAGCCCCTGCTTTGAAAACAAAACAACAAAAAAAACATTTTATTCTAGCTTTATCCATTATTTTTTATCAATACTTGAATAATGAGTGAGTTTCACAAAAAAAAAAAAAAAACTATTTTTTTAAGAAAAAGCTGAGAAAATCGCATTGACTACTTCTGGATCGGATTCATAACGATAATCTAAACATAGATCGAGTCTATCGACACCCCTAAAGCATCACAGTCCTGTACCTCTTTCCTGGGTCGACATTTCATTCAGTAACATTAGGCAGTTTTGATTTATCACATGCGCGAGCTGCTTGTTTCTGCTTCTTCTTTGCTTGTTTTTGGATCCGGAGAGTCTGTACTCTTTCTAAACATGCACAATAGCGCCCCCCACCGTATAACACTGAAAACATGAGCTGCGTCCCAATGTGCATACTATGCCCTTTAGAAATAGTATTGAAAATTACTAATGTCACATACTATTTAGGATGGATACACATTGGGACGCAGCTATGGATTCTTTCTGAAGCGTCAAAGTGGTAGTTGCGTAGCTGTCAATGGAAGGACAGAAATTGATTTTGATTTCATCAAAAAGATCTTCATTTGTGTTCTGAATATGAACGAAAGTCATACGTGTGCCTAAAGTGAAACACGGGTGTTAGTGTGTGAAGCTTCCATATTCATTTATAAGCACAACAGACATTTCTTATTTGTCTTGGTATCCACTGAGAATCTGTGCACTGCTCTACATGTGACAGTTGTGACATGCAGAAATATTATTTACAACCTTCACTGGGAATTGATTGTGTATATATATATGTTTTGTTTTATTTAAAAATGAGATACAATTTGTGACTTGAGTAAAGACAGGCAAGATTTAGTAGGTTGCAGAAACATCATAAATGATGTCTTGAGGGTTTTAAAGGGATTTTATCATTTTGTAGGGAGTAAAAGAATATCAATCAGTCAAGTCACTAAGTTGTAATAATGTAAATGCAATTATGATTTTCAAAACCGAAAACATTTTGTATATATTCTTTTTCATGTGTCACCGTAGATTTAAAGTGTTATTCAGACAAAATAGTTTTGCAATCCTGAATTTTGTATTCATAATTTTTTTTGTAATTTTTTTTTATGAACCAACCCTGTTCTAATTGTTGTCTGAAATAATTGTAGACGTGGACATTTTGACTGTTTTATACCTGTTTTATATTTTAAGGTATTCTTTTGTGTAATTCTTGAATAAAATATTTGTTTAATAATGATGTCTAACTTTGTGATTGTTACTGAACATCTGTAACCAAAATAATTCACTAATTGTAATATATTATATATACACATTTAAATTAGTAACTAATTTAATATATTAAAGTCATATAATAATCTAATGTTGATAGCTGATTTAAACACATTAATCCGGACAGCTTAATATAGCTAGTATATACTATAATATGTACAAGCATATAAAAGTATTTATATATAGTAATAAAGAAATGGTTTTGTGACGTGTTCTCTTATTTGAGTGAGTTAATTTGACCCTCTAAAAATAGATCTACTTTTAGATCTTCAAAGTTTGTCCCTCGCGGCCGCCGTACTCGCTGAAGTTACCGTGGTGATGTGAAGACGCTCTGCGCTGTGCTAAATCCTCTTACAGAGCGAGTGAGAGGGTTTCAGTTCTTATCAGAGGAAAAACATATTTACTTTGGTTTAATTTACTTATAAAACACTGATTTATCATGGCGTCAGTGTTAGACGCACTCTGGGAGGACAGAGACGTGAGATTTGACATCACTCCGCAGTAAGTCCTCGCGCTAATCTACTAGCAGCTAACGTTAGCTGAGAAGCTAATGGCATTTATTCATTAAATCAGATAATGTTAACAGTGAACTAGCAGGACACTTTCTGTGTCGATGTCGATAGATGTACAAGTGTTTCCCTATGATGCGCTTGAAACATTCATGTTTGTTTACATAATCAGACATTTGAGTCAGTCAATGAATTTAAAAGTAATAAAGTGTCTTTAAAGATTTTCAACATTCAGATCAATAAGGTGTTTATGGTTAAACTATCACTAGGGTTATTATTGTAAATGTTCACTAAAACTATTAAAAACATTTGTGTTCGTTTAAATAAAGCTGAATAATATATTATAATTGTTAGATGAAAATCAAATAAAAAAAATGTGTATAATTGTTAGATGATAATCAAATTAGAAATTGTGTTTTGGCAACTAACGTAACTGAAATAAGTTCAAGTTGAATCTGGAAATAAATAAATGAATCCTAAATAGTAATATTAAAAACTAAAAAACAAACAAAATTAAACTTAAACTAAAATTAAATATAAAAATAAAGGCAAATTCAAAATATTAATAACAATTATTATAGTATAAATACTAAAATAATGTATGATTATAATATATAAATAAATATAAAAATGCATATGAAAAATATAATACATATAAGGCATAGCCTATAATCATGCTTTCAGGATTGTCACACTTTTTTACATTCTAATTTGATACTGTTTTACACTTTATTTTAATTACATGTGCAAAATATGGTGCAAAGGTGCTTCCTATGGAAAAAAAATGCTTTATACAAGCATCCACTTTTCAATGATCAGTCTTTATAAAATCATGGTAGTGAATCTGTACTTATTTAGTAAAATAACCCATTTAGGCCTGGTTTCACAGACAGAGTTTAGATTAAGCTAGGATTAGGCCTCAGTTTAATTAGGACATTTAAGTATCTTTTATAAACATCCCCTTTACTGATGTGAATCTTGAGACAAAACAATGGCAGTGACAAGATTTTAAAGATTTTAAATAGTCTGGGCTAAACTTAGGTTAGTGTTTTATTTTCCTCTCAGACAACAGCAAGTGATTTTATGTTTCTTTTAAGGCAGATGAAAACCAGACCGGGTGAAGCGCTCATCGACTGCCTGGATTCCATCGAGGACACAAAGGGAAATAATGGTGATAGAGGTGATTAAATGTCATGTCATCCTAATAATTATGTTTTTTATTAGATTATTGTCATATAAAATATCATTAATTGTCTTGTTTATATTGTTTTGGTTATTGTAATGTCACATCTTGTTTTGTCTTCGTATAGGAAGACTCCTGGTGACCAATTTGAGGATAATCTGGCATTCACTGGCACTGCCAAGAGTCAACTTGTGTGAGTATTTGAGTAATATTAAATAATAATCTCTGTTGCAGCCCAATATTGAATATAATATAATAATTAGGGTTAATTACTACAAGGACAATATCTAAAACTCCATCTTTTATTGCACTGGAGTCAGAAAACATCATTTCGAATGATTGTTTTCTTGTTTTTTTAAGGTAAAAATTAATTTGTGATTTAACTTGAGGGATGTTTACTATGAGTTGATGGCAGAACCGTCAATCATTATCTGACACATTCTGTCTTTTGTGTTTATTAACAGCTGTGGGATACAACTGTATTATTAATATCACCACGAGGACAGCGAATTCAGTGAGTCATCTTCCTTCAATGTTCCTTCACATCTTTAATAGCCCATATACATGTCAAGTTCCCTCTTTTTTCCCCAGAAACTGAGAGGTCAGACTGAAGCGCTTTACATATTAACCAAATCTAACAACACTAGATTTGAGTTCATATTCACGAACGTGGTTCCAGGAAGTCCGAGACTGTTTACATCTGTCATTGCTGTTCACAGGTACTTGTGTTATACATAATGACTAGATGAGTGACAGTTTTCTCTTTTTTTTGAGTTGGCATATTGGCTTTGTTTTTGTTAATTAACGGACTAATCTTGAAATCTACAACATAGTGAGATCTGTAGTTTTATCTAAAAAACACTCAAGGAAATTTATTCTGGGAATTAAATACCAAAATACCACATTTGTAATGTAAACAGTATATTTGAACAGGAGTTAGAACAAAATATGTTTTAGTCATTTTAAAAATGTAATAAGATGTAGTCATGTAAGTATGTATTGTAAGATTAAAGAGCGACACGCTATAATTATTTAGCACAGCACTCACAAAAGATACCACAATAGATAAATGATTGGTTTGGTTTTAGGATAAATGTATTAAATGAGTAACTTTAAAAAAAAAAAAAGATGGTCACCTTTTGATAATATTAGAAATATTTTTATAGGAAAGTGTCAAAAAAAATTGCACAAGATAAAGCATTGGACAAATAGCTAAAAAAAAATGGATCAAAAATGATTATGTTGAAATTATTGTAATGTCAATAAAATACCTTTATTAATTTACTTTTATTTGTTTGGTTGACCCAAGTACTAGGACTTGTAAAGTATTAGATACAATAAGGTAAATAGAATAGTTATCAAACTAATTATTTATTTTTCTTGCAGAGCTTATGAGACTTCCAAAATGTATCGTGATCTGAAGCTAAGAGGAGCTCTTATTCAGAATAAGCAGCTGAGGCTTCTGCCACAAGAGCAGGTTTATGACAAAATCAACGGAGTCTGGAACCTGTCCAGTGATCAGGTATTTTCTGTGGATTGTTTTAGTAGGAATTTAAACCCTGGTGTTGTGACCTTAACTTTAATACTTTCCTCGGGTCATTTTGACCTGAAATTCATTTTCTTTTAATTCTTAAAAATTGAGTGTTCATCATTGGAGACGTGAGTTTTGTCACACTTGACATTAGAAATACACACAAAAAATGACTGGATTCAAGGTGATTTTGTGGTTGTAATCAAAAATAGTAATAAATCCTTTCCTAATGGGTCAGTTCATTTGACCACCATAGGAATAAAAGGGAAATGGGGAAAATGTTTTTTTTATTTAAATTCTGGCTCAATCCAGAACAACACACACACACACACACACACACACACACACACACACACACACACACACACACACACACACACACACACACAGATGAAAGGATGAGACCATAAAACATCCCCAATGCAGAACACTTGGTATATACACACATGTACACACAAACACACACCAAGAAATTGCCGTAAAATAAATGGGGGGCATATTATGTGGCAATGTTTTTTTTTTTTCTCGTTTTTCCCCCCATCAATAAAAAAAAAAAAAATCAAATGCTCATTTGCTCCATGTAGACTAGAGCTTTAAAGTAACACTAAGTAACAATTTTCAACCTTCATAATATATTTCCAAGACCCTTGTGATGGTACATCGACCTAAAATAAGTTAAATGACTCGTCTGCCATAGCCTGACGGGGTCTGTATCGTTTTTACTGGCACTATGTAACTTCGGGTTTCGGGTCGGAACCCGTGCACAAAAAAGAACTACACAATTCGACTGCTTTACGTCAAGCGCTACAATAGTCATTATTTCGTTTTTCTTCGTTTCTGATGTCACAATACATCATCCTTTCATGCAATCATGTAACATACTCTACCTTGTCTGTGGACATCGTTCATTCTAAAGCCGGTGCTGGGTAAACAGCGAGCGTGCGTGCGACGGTAGGCTAGATTATTTACGACAGCGGCAATGGACAATTTCGTTTCCAACCAGTAGGGCGACCGAAGAGGAAAAATCCTTAGTGTTACTTTAAGGCCATCTAGTGGCAATAGTCATGAAATGCCTGTTATATATATTTTCTGCATGCTTTTTCAACTGAATGTTTTATTTTATTTGCAGTTATTTTGTATTTAAGTGAAAGAATGTGAAAAATGTGCTTATTTCTATTGTTAAAATTGTATTATTGTTATCATTTAGAGGGAAATAAAATAATAAATAACAAAAAAATCTCCCAGAAAAATTGCATTGAAAAAAGAAAAAATATTATCAGAATGAAATGTTATAAGCATTCTGGACATATTTGTAATTTTAATGCGTTGGGTCATTATGACCCACGAGGGAAGGATGTGTAATTCACATGAGAAGAGAGCTACTAAGCATCGGCTTGTGTTTCAGGGGAATCTTGGAACGTTTTTCATTACTAACGTGAGGATAGTGTGGCATGCCAACATGAACGAGAGCTTCAATGTCAGCATTCCCTATCTGCAAATTGTGAGTGTTTCTTCTGCTTCAAAAAAAGTCACAGAATCAGCCCTCGGTCATGAGTTGTATTTATTAAAACCATGCTTTCTTTTCTTATCCCTTTGTTTGCAGCGCTCCATAAGGATTAGAGACTCTAAATTTGGACTAGCTCTTGTGATTGAGAGCTCTCAACAGGTACGTGTGGACCGGGATCCAGATCTCCAGAAAAAACACATATAATGACATCAACATTTTATGTAATGCATAGTTATTCTTAAAATGATGATTATTATTTGATTTGGTAAAGAATAAAAGAAGGTATTTGTGCACTATTTGTGGTCATTTATTGAGCAAGGATGCGTTATGATATGTTATATTTATAATGTTACAAGATTTCATATAAATGCTGCTCTTTTTAACTGTCCATTCATCAAAGAATCCTGAAAAATATGTATCATGTTTTCCACAAAAATATTAAGCAGCACAACTGTTTTCAACATTGATAATAATAAGAAAAGAGCATCAAATCAGCATATTAGAATGATTTCTGAAGGATCATGTGACACTGAAGACTGGAGTAATGATGCTGAGCACAAGAAACTTCTTTCCAAAACCTTACCGACCTCAAACTTTGGAACTGTTGTCTATGTGGATGTAATTCCCTGGTGTGAATTGAAGCCAATAACAGTTTGTGATTTGTTTCATTATTTTTTTTTCATCTCTCAGACAGGAGGATATGTGCTGGGTTTCAAGATCGATCCAATGGACAAGTTACAAGATGCAGTGAAGGAAATCAACTCCTTACACAAAGTGTACTCCGCAAACCCCATTTTTGGAGTGGAATATGAGATGGAAGAAAAGGTAGTTACACAGATTTGTTTTCATGTATAGTGAAATGTGTAATATTGAAAACAGTTGTTTTGGTATTCTATACGGTTGTTTAAAACAGCATTAGCCGAGGTGCATCTCTGTTACCTATACCTCCACTTTTCTGTAAATCAAAGGCAAATAGCCCATCAATAAGATTATAACAGCCTGATCTTTGTTCCTCAGCCTCAGCCTCTGGAGGAGCTGACCGTAGAGCAGCCGCCTGATGACGTGGAGATTGAGCCAGATGAGCACACGGATGCTTTTACCGTGAGTTTTACCTCATATGCTACTCTCAGAGAGAATGACGCTCCGCTTTCAACACATAGTGCGGTGTGTGTGTGTGTGTCTCACATGCTGAAAATAGCTGACGGCTTAAGCCACGACTCACAATGTCCCACCAACACAGACTTCTGTTGCCTGGTATCAACAATGTTTATACAGCTCTGATGATTCTGACATTGGAAATGTTCTATTATCTAAGATTTACCTTAGATTTTATCACTGATTTTTATCTCTTTTTAATCTCTAGGCTTATTTTGCAGATGGAAATAAGGTACATCTATTGTCTATCTCATCTATCTATCCCTCTATCCGTCTATATATCCTTTTAAATGACATTTTTTTTCCTCTACTTAAGCAACATGACCGTGAGCCGGTGTTTTCTGAAGAGCTGGGTCTGGCTATAGAGAAACTGAAGGATGGATTCACACTACAGGGACTCTGGGAAGTCATGGGTTAAAATGCTCAAGCTCAGTATTTTGGCATTGCATAGTTTGATACATTGTTTACATCCAACATCAAGAATTTTGTAATTAGCTAAATTTGCATTTATTTTCAGAATGTTTATTTGCTATTTGATAATTACATATGTTTACAAATCATGTTTTAACCATGTGTACGTTGAGAAAAATATAAGTTACTTTTGTATAATAGATGAATGTATGCGTATAAATAAATAAAATGATATACTGTATGTATATTTGTATATTAGAAACTTCAAGCTTGTTTTGTGTAGAGAACTTTACATGCTAATTTTGCTGTTGTGTTGTAATAAAAGTATGAGTGAATGTTAAGCAGGAATTTTTTTTTAAATTATTATTTAATCCATTTTCCAATACCCGTTTAAGTGGTTTTGATAGCCGTGGCTTGATCAAACCATCACATTCTGTTTTTAGCTCGGGTTTGACAAAGTCTGGTTAAAAATGTTCAACTACTTCACAAATGACCAGAAGCGCTGATAATTACTTTCTGGCTTCACGGCAGCTGTTGTTTTCTGACCCTTTGAGCAACAAAATGTTAAATCATAAAATAAGAACATTTAAAGGAATATTTTTTTTTTTACAAAAATCATTATTTACTCACCTTCATGTTGATCCAATTTTGTATGCTGTTATTTTTCCTGTGAAACAAAAATGTAAAATTAAACTTGTTTCCTATTTATGATGCATTTAATAGGCTGTAAAGCACCAAAAGAACAAACACACACAACACAACATATGCCCAATAGATAGCACAAATAATGACAGAATTCTCATTTTTTCCTGAACTTTTCCAGACGTGGATTAAGAACAACATGAATGAGTCAGAACTATAAACTCATTTTTGAGAGTCGTACAAATGAGAGCACACGCAGAACAAAAGTAATGACACACACCTATATGCTTATTTAAAACTCTTAGACATCTGTTGAATTCCTCCTGATGTGTCACTCTCAAACACACATTCATTTTCCCTTTACAAAACACCCCTGACCTCTGAGTGTGTCCAGGGTTCACAGTTGTCTTTTTTAGTCTTTGACAGCTGCCCGATGCGGCTCCCGTTTAGCCAGCCTGAATTCTTTCTGACTGTATGAGGGGTCTATATTTAGAGCGGTGTACTTAAATTGCAGGGGGTTTGTGTTGGTGCCGTGTTATTTCAGCCTCTTACACTTGAGACGGCAAGACAAGAGGAAGTATCGCATCCTCTTTGAGACCTGCAACATTTGAGATGGACCCAGTGAGTATCAAGGAGGACCTGAGGCTCTTTCAGAGCACTCTTCTCCAGGATGGGTTGAAGGAACTTCTGAAGGAGAACAAGTTTGTGGATTGTTTTCTAAAGGTCGGAGATCGGAGTCTTCCCTGCCACAAACTCATAATGGCAGCGTGCAGCCCATACTTCAGAGAGTTGTACTTTACTGAAGACGGGGTGGAGAAGAAAGACTCCAGCAAGGAAGTAGTGCTGGAGAACGTGGATCCCGCCGTTATGGAGATGATTGTGCACTATCTCTATTCAGCAGACATCGAAATCACAGATGAAAACGTGCAAGACATCTTCGCAGTCGCCAACAGGTTTCAGATCCCATCCGTTTTCACCATTTGCGTCAACTATCTACAAAACAAGCTGTCTTTGGGTAACTGCTTGGCCATCTTCAGGATGGGACTGGTTTTGGATTGCCCGAGGCTCGCTGTGTCCACTAGGGACTTCATAGCTGAGCGTTTTGAGACTTTGTCCAAGGAAGAGGACTTCCTTGAGTTCAACGCTCCCGAGCTGTTCGCCATCATCGGGTGCGATTCTCTGAACGTGGAGAAAGAAGAGGTCGTGTACGAGCTCTTGATGAAATGGGTCCGGAAGAACAAGGAGAGCCGGGCAATAGCTTTGGGAGATGCCTTCGAGCACATCCGCTTCCGACTTCTACCGGAGAAATACTTCAAGGAGAAAGTGGAAAAGGATGACATCATCAAGGCCGACCCTGAGCTCCTCAAGAAGCTGAAGATCATCAATGAGGCTTTTGCTGGAAAACTTCCACAAGTTAAGGAGAAAGGAGAAGAGGGGGAAAAGAAATCGCCCGGTTATCTGAATGACAACAAGCGGTTGGGGATGTTCGCCAGGGATCTGATACTGATGATAAACGACACGGCAGCTGTGGCCTATGATGCTAATGAAAACGAATGCTTCCTAGCGGCGATAGCAGAGCAGATACCGCGAAACCACGTCAGCATTACGTCAAAGAAGAACCTGCTCTATGTTGTGGGAGGGCTGTTTGTGGATGAGGACGACGAGGATTCACCACTGCAGAGCTATTTCTATCAGGTTAAGACAGTCATTTATAGCATAATGGTCGTTTTTAAAAACTGTCTCGTTCTCCTTGTAACAATAATGAAGGAATTTTGCAGGAAATTTGTTTTTGTTTTTACACACAATCAAGAAGAATCCGGTTTTATCATATTTACCCTTTTGAAAAGGAGTTAGAACGGCTTTTAACCCCGGTACTTACAAACTCACATAATGCACATGCTTGCCTCATTATATAATTCTATATAAAATATTATATAATATTCATGCAACGATTTTAAATATTCATATTCATCAGAGGAAGTCCAATAATAATGTTATTTATCCATATATTTTCCGGCTGCATAAATAAAATAATTTAATGTATATAAATAATCAAATAAATAATTTGATGCCAGGATTTACAAATGTACAGTGCACAAAATATATGAAACATTAAATGATTATTTGAATTATTTTATTTTCATATATTTCATTTTCATTTTAGCTAAAGTTTTAGTAATTTTGTTTTGTGCATTTTTATGTCTGTTTAGTTTTAGTTATTTTAGTACATCAAGTTAAACTAAAATGAAAATGAGAAATGTTGCCTTAATATTTTATTTTATTTCAGTTATTGTTTATTTTATTTAAAGTAACAAAAATTTGTATGGTTTTATTTTTAGTTCAGAATGACTCTGGATGAACATTTTCTAGTGTGAAAACTCAATTTTTGTGTTTCGTAGTGATTTGGAATGACATGAGGGTTAGTAAATGATGACATGATAAACTATTCGTTCAATTGCATGACTGACTGATATATTTCTAGGAATTGGAATTAGGTGGAAAGCCGTATGAAGGCCTGTACCACCAGAGAGAATATAATGAAAGTTATTTACATTTGTAAATGATTTTAAATCATCCATTTTCTTCAGCTGGACACTCATTCTCCAAACTGGATTGCCCTGCCACCGATGCCATCGCCCAGGTGTCTGTTCGCCATGGGCGAGTTTGAAAACTTCTTGTTTGCAGTTGCTGGTAAAGACCTGCAGACCAGCGAGTCTCTGGACTCAGTGCTGTGCTATGATGTTGAGTAAGTTTCTTCTACTTTTATTGTTTCATGCCTAAACCAAAAATCGAGTTAAGTTTTGCTGTTCTCGGCAGTAAGATGAAGTGGCTGGAGACCAAAAAACTGCCCTTAGGAATTCACGGCCACAGTGTGATCTCACAGAACGGACTAGTTTACTGCATAGGAGGAAAGACGGATGAAAAGTAAGTCAAATTTGAGTTAAGATGAGCTTAAATACAAAATAAAAGCCTGAGATAAAGTGTCATTGCTTGTTTTCATCTCTGGAATAGTAAAACCATCAACAAGATGTTTGCGTACAACCACAAGAAGTCCGAATGGAAAGAGCTGGCAGGCATGAAGACTCCCAGGTCAATGTTTGGAGTGGCCGTCCACAAAGGAAAGATCATTGTGGTTGGAGGAGTCAATGAAGATGGCCTTTTAGCCTCTTGTGAAGCGTATGACTTTTCCACAAACAAGTACGTATCTATTAATCACTACTAGTTGTTGTTTTTTATTGATATTTAATCCCAAAACATATATTTTCAAAAAGGCTTAAAGATTTTCAAAATAAAGCTAAAGTTAGCCAGTACTCCGTGAAGGATTAAAAGTTAGCTTGCAATTTTTTAAGCTATATTTTGAAATATTATTAGTCATAACATTTAACACCTCAAAGCATTACAGAATTCTGCAAATCCATTGATAACACTTTCTGATTTGAGCGGTTGTTTTCCCTCCAAAATAGTGTCACTTCCTGGAGGATGATGTCAGAAAGGAACTGTTTTCCAGAACATTCCATGAATGTTAGTTTTTGGTTCCCAGAACGTTCTTTTTTTTTTTAAGGTTTGTTTTTAGGCTAGACAGGAACGTTTTCTGAACAGAAATAGAATGTTAGTTTGTGGTATGTAGAACGTTCTTTTTACGTTACTTAAATGTTTTCCTAATGTTATTCTAACATTCTCAGACATTCCCCTAATACTTCGATATCATTACCTTGCTGTAACCTTATTTTACATGGTTATTAAATTATAACCTAAAAATAACCATTAGGGAACGTTCTGTATAAGTTATTTTAGGTTATTTAAAAATAACCCTCCTGTGACGTTCTGGGAACATTATTTTATGGGTGCAAAAAAAAAAAAGAACATTCCTAAAACATTATTATTTGGTTCTCAAAAAACCCTAAAAAAAAAAAAAAAAAAAAAAAAAAAAAACGGGGAACTAAATACTAACATTACTGGAACTTTCGCTGGGATTAGAGGGCAAACCTATAAAATGATCACCAATTAAAACAATATTTCCAAGAAAACGTTTTATTTGAAACATTTTGATTAGAGAAACAATGGAACAAAACCTGGAATTTTTTATTTTTTTTTAAGAAGTTGAATAACAATGACAAAAATGAGTAGTTAAATTATTTAAAATGTTTGAGGTATTGTGGCATTTAACTTATGGGATATATAGCAGATGTTATCCTCAACAAATCTATCAGAATCAGTTAAATCATGTTGTTTTCCCCGATAGATGGGAGTTGTTCCCTGAGTTTGCCCAGGAGAGAAGCTCGGTGAATGTGGTGAGTTCTGCTGGTGTGCTGTATGTGGTGGGCGGCTTCACTGTGAAGGAGACCGATGACAAACAGTGCGTCCCGTCAGAAATCACAGACATCTGGCAGTAAGTGTTCTGCTTGACACACATCTGAAATATGTTCGTCTTAAAGGAATAGTTCACCCAAACAAATGCGCATACGACCGTTGGCAGAAGCTGGCGATTATAGTTGAATTGATTATATTTGAGCATAAACCCACATTGCTTCTCTTCACATTAACTAACCCACTGGAGTCGTATAGATTTATTTTATGATGGATGGATGCTCTTTTGAAGCTTCAAAAACTCGGGTGCTATTTAATGCCATTACAAAGTTGGGAAGAGACAGGCTATTATTTATTATAATAACTGAAATAATAAAGTCATAGGCTACACCTTTGGGATAATTTTCACTTTTGGGTGAACTATTCCTTTAAGCCTTCATACTGTTCAAAAGTTTGGGTTCAGGAAGATTTTTTTTAATCTTTTATTCAACAAGGACACATTGAATTGATCAAAAGTGACAGCAAAGATATTTATGCTACAAAAGATTTCTAATTCGAATAAATAGTGTTCTTTTGAAATCGTATCATGGTTTCCTCAAAATTAAGAAGCACAACATTGATAATTATCAGAAATGTTTCTTGAGCAGCAAATCAGCATTTTAGATTGATTTCTGAAGGATCATGTGACACTGAAGACTGGAGTAATGATGCTGAAAATTCAGCTTTGCATCACAGATATAAATTAGATTTTAAAAGATATTCAAATAGACTTGGTGAGCATAATAAATGTCATGAAAATCTTACCAACCCCAAACTTTTAAACGGTACTTTAATGTTTAAAATCACAAATATTATTATTTAAACTTTTAACTGGTAATGAATATTCTAACTGGGACTAAATCTAAAACCGCTCTGTTTTTGACAGGTATGAGGAGGACAAGAAACAGTGGGCTGGGATGATACAAGACATGCGATACGCTGCCGGCGCCTCTTGCGTTTCTATGAGACTAAATTCAGCAAAGATGCCTAAACTTTAAAAACATCATCACTGTCATTGGTTGTATCCAATAATAAACTGTAACTATATTTCAAAGTAGCATAAACCACACAAAAATGAGTCAATATTAAATCAAAATTGACCCTATTTAACTCTTTCCCCACCAGCTTTTTTGATAATTTTCACACAAAAATGGTAGACCCCAAGATATTTTGTTGTATGAGTATCTGAGGGGGAGGTTTTTAATCTCAAAGATTAAAAACATAGATGGAGTCCATGTGTAATAGCACATTAATACAGTGAAAACATGGATTGCCAGAAAATTTTCAATGGCAGGGAAAGAGTTAATGCACATTCCCAGTCTTTATATGTTTTAATCAAAATGTAACAATTTTCCTTTTTGGCTGACATTACAAATCATCCATCACTCTTCATAACGGAGGTAAAATGGAAGCAAATGGTATTTCATGTGTTGACCTTCAACATAAAAATGACCTATGATTTATATTCCTGTTGGGTTCTGTTGTAAATGTGGTGCAGTTGAGGAAAACATTTATACAATCGGATGTCAAAATTAAATTTACTTTGTTTTTTTCCATATATATCTCTTTTATATAAAATGCATAATAAATACACATTTAAAGACAAAAAGGTACGCATTTCTTCTTTGTTAATGAAAATAGTGACATGGATTCATTTATAAAGAAAAAGAGCAATTCATATAAATTTGCAGTGCAGTTCATAGTGTCTTCCACTGATTGCACTGCATGTTTTAATGTCCAGTTTAGATAATGTCTCAGGGCAACTCTGTAAATATTTTCTTCCTCAGATATTCTTTCCATGCATCTTCTGTGGAAAGCTCCATTGAGTTCCATTCAAAGTGGGGAATCTGTAGAAATGCATATTATCAGCAAAAACACACTTTTGTCATGCAAATAATATAGTATGTGTGTCAAATATTATATCTGACCTGTAATACTTGATATCCTAAAATCTCCAGATGTCTTTTCTTCATCATGGCCTTCCCTTTCATGCGCCGGGAATTTTTGCAGAAGGATTTGGAGTCCAAGAAATCCAAGGCAATGCTAGACAGATGAAGTAGCAGAGAGAATTATGTTCTGTCTGAATATTACGTGTAGTTTTGCACATTGAAGCGTGACGTACCGGCGGGCTCCTGGCGGCAGCTCTGTCCTCTCTGTGTCTGCTGATACAGACTGCCAGTGAACGCTCCCGTTCTCGCTGATCTGCAGCCGACTCGCCTCGCTGTACGGTACCGGCCGAAGATGACGATCCAGGACCAGTTCAAAATCTGATGACAAAAACATTACAGTTTTCATGAGCCTACAGAGACAGCAATGCTGTATTTAAGACTGGCATCCTGTACCACTGTATGGCTGCAAATGTTTTTTGCCAATGAAATATTACAATGGATCGGAGTAAATCAATTAAACTCATATAGTATTTAATGGTATAACAACCCACAACTAGACAGGTCATACTGACAGGTAAAATACTGACAAGATAATGCATAAGCATGGAAATAAAAAGGATAATATATATATATATATAATATATATATATATATATATATATATATAGAGAGAGAGAGAGAGAGAGAGAGAGAGAGAGAGAGATAGAGAGAGATAGATAGATAGACAGACAGACAGATAACAATAAAACATATATATATATTTAATAAAACATAACATTTTCAGTTAAAACAGATAAATGAAATATTAAATTAAAAAAAATTAATAAAAAAAGCGATGCCCGGATTTGTTTCAATTAAAGTTGAATTAAACCATCATAGGATGGGGAAAATATTTTATATCTTTAAAATATTTAAAATATGAGACAAGAACAAAATGCTAAACTTGGTTAAATGGATAGTTCACCCAAAAATGAAAATTCTGTCAGTAATTACTCACCCTCATGTTTTTCCAACCCAGTAAGACCTTCGTTCATCTTCGGAACACAAATGAAGATATTTTTGATTAAATCTGAGAGCTGGATCACTCCTCCAAGTGATTGAAACTTGACAGCGGCGAAAAGTCTTTAAAGACATCGTTAAAATAGTCCAAGTGACCACAGTGGCTCAATCTTAAGTTTATCGAGCGACGAGAATATTTTTTGCGCGCAAAAAAAAAAAAATATCGACTTTATTCAACCATCTCTTCTCTTCCGTATCATTCTCCTAAGCTGTAGTAGTGACGTAGTGTAACAGCGCAGCACTTCTGTGTTATACGTCACACGTAGGCTTACTATTGGCCGACGCTAGTCATGTGTGTGATGCGTGTGACGTTCAACCAGAAGCGTTGCGCAATAACACTACGTGAAATCTCCAGGCCCAAAGAGAATACTTGAATAAAGTCGCTATTTTTGTTTGTTTTTTGCGCTCAAACAGTATTCTTGTCGCTTGATAAACTTAAGATCTAACCACTGTAGTCACATGGACTATTTTAACGATTTCTTTAATAACTTTTCGGGGATGTCAAGTTTCAATCCTTTAGAAGCCTATGGAGGGAGTGATCCAGCTCTCAGATTTAATCAAAAATATCTTAATTTGTGTTCCGAAGATGAACGAAAGTCTTACGGGGTTGGAACGACATGAGGGAGAGTAATTACTGACAGAATTTAAATTTTTGGGTGAACTATCCCTTTAAGGTACAATCGGACAAAAAACTATATTTGGTAGAAAATGCAAACTACAGCCACAGGTTTTATTTTTAGGCAACAAAAGCATAGAAAAACAAAAAGCTCACAGGAAAAAGCATACATTGATTACAAAATAATCAGTTATAAATATTCGATTGGTTCTCTCTTGTTTTTGCATGCGTTCATAATTATTGTGTATGACAGCCTAGCCAAATATTAATTTGCAATTTGTTTCATTGCGTCATTATTACAAATCAATCAATTTACCCCAAGCAAAACTACTCAATATGCTTACAAAATCTTAAACAATTTTTAATTATATCTGAATAAAGGGTGAATATGTCTATTTTCCTAGGCTAGGCATCACTTTTGGCTATATATAGAGCCTAAAATTAATACTCGCCAAGCGCCAAATGCGAGTAAAACCTAACGTTGGCAAGTATTTGAAACAGTCAATCCCCTCTTGGCCGGTAACATTTTTATGAATTTTAACAATGCAATATTGGGAGAACATGAACGTGAACAAATGTGATTGACAGTCTGGACAGTTTATGGGCCAGTGCTGCATCGCCAGTGTTGCCATTTTAATAATTCATAAGATGACGTGAAAGGCAACTCAAGGTAAGGTGTGGCACAAAGTTATATATGTCAACAATGTTAGGAATAAATAATGTGGACTATTTTACTTGTAACGCTAGTTTAAAACTCACCGACGGGATAGAAGTATGGGGTCAGCACTCCGACTTTAGCACAGTTAATCCCCCCCAGGACGTCTCCGAGCATCTTATGGATCTGCTGCTGAACTGGACTAATCGAGCTGTTGACTGCAGTGAGAAAAACATTCTTCAATTATTTGACTTTTCAATTAAAAAAGCTAGTTCTTACATTAAACATTTCAATCTATTTGACTACAATTATGCTTTCTTTGATAGCAAGGAATTTTACACAAAAATAATGTAGCAGTTTTTAACATGAGTAATTATCAGAAATGTTTCTTGAGCAGCAAATCATCATATTAGAATGATTTCTGAAGGATCATGTGACACTGAAGACTGGAGTAATGATCCTGAAAATTCAGCTTTGCATCGCAGGAATAAATTATATTTTAAAATATATTAAAATAGAAAACAGTTATTTTCAATTGTAATAATATTTTACAATATGACTGTTTTCCTGTATTTTTGATCAAATAAATGCATCCTTGGTGAGCATAAGAGACTTATTTTAAAATTTTTAAATATAAATAAAAAAACTTTCTGACCCCAAACATTTTAACAGTAGTGTACAGATCTTATCAAATGGTTAAAAATGATTTAAATAATTATTTTAGCAACATGGGCCAGCCATTATTAATATTAATGTGTACCAAGCACAAATGCTTTCAGACAAGAACTGCTTTCCAATTCTAGTATTTCTACAATCCAACTTTAGCCCGTTCCCGTTATCCATAAGGATCTATGGTGTGCTCACCTCTCTTCTGCAGCCATTTACAGTAGCGCTCATGAAACCAGGGCACCTGGAACTCAGGACACTCCAGACACACGGCCCGATTCAGCTCCATGAGACGCATGCGTATGCGCATGTTCATAGCATCCGGCAAAGCTGTCAGCAGTGGGGAAAAACACACACTTGTCAGGAGTGACAACCACATTTAAATACAGGAATGAGTCCTCTAAACTATCGTTCTGTGTATGTACTAGTGGTGTAACGGATGGCAGACTGTGTGTGTGTGTGTGTGTGTGTGTGTGTGTGTGTGTGTGTGTGTGTGTGTGTGTGTGTGTGTGTGTGTGGTACGCTTATTCCTAAATGTGCATTTTGTCATTGTTTTGGAGCACACAAGCTTAAGATAACAGTAAAACTAACATATTCATACTAAAAGCCAAACAACTTTCATTTTGATTTCATGGGACTTTAATGATAACAAAAAACATGGTTTGTCTTTCCCCCTGCTCTACTGAAAATGTATCGAACCATGACAAAACCAACTTATGCACCGAACCTTTTTTTTTTTTTTTTACCCGTTACAACCCATACTGTGTACAGAACACTGTTTGGTTCATTCGTGGCCAAATATGCAGATGTCTCTTTCAGACCTTCAAGATACATTAAAGGGATAGTTCACCCAAAATGAAAATTCTGTCAGTAATTACTCTCCCTCATGTTGTTCCAACCCCGTAAGACTTTCGTTCATCTTCGGAACACAAATTAAGATATTTTTGATTAAATCTGAGAGCTGGATCACTCCTCCATAGCTTCTAAGGATTGAAACTTGACATCCCCGAAAAGTTATTAAAGAAATCGTTAAAAGAGTCCAAGTGACTACAGTGGTTAGATCTTAAGTTTATCAAGCGACAGAATACTTTAGAGCGCAAAAAACAAACTAAAATACTCTATTCAAGTATTCTCTTTGGGCCTGGAGATTTCACGTAGTGTTATTGCGAAACGCTTCTGTTGAAAGTCACACCCATCACACACATGACCAGCGTCGGCCAATAGTGAGCCTACGTGTGACGTATAACACAGAAGCGCTGCGCTGTTACACTACGTCAACAGCTTAGGAGAATGACATGGAAGAGAAGAGATGGTTGAATAAAGTCATTATTTTTGTTTTTTTTGCATGCAAAAAGTATTCTCGTCGCTTGATAAACTTAAGATCTAACCACTGTAGTCACTTGGACTCTTTTAACGATTTCTTTAATAACTTTTCGGGGATGTCAAGTTTCAATCCCTTAGAAGCCCATGGAGGAGTGATCCAGCTCTCAGATTTAATCACAAATATCTTAATTTGTGTTCCGAAGATGAACGAAAGTCTTACGGTGTTGGAAGGACATGAGGGTGAGTAATTACTGACAGAATTTTCATTTTTGGGTGAACTATCCCTTTAATTATATAATTATCTACTTTATATAATCTCAAAAATACACATACTTTCCAGATGGGCATCCAACTTTGCAAGAAAGTCCACGTTGAAGATCTCTCGGACCACCTCCTCAGGGAAATAATCGGCCATAGCCAGTGCGTACGCCAAGAGAACCAGCAGGTGAGGGTCAAAGGAACCTGTTTCAATCAGCAGGAACAGGTTAGAAATCACGTCTTAAAGTTTAGAAACAACTCATTTATAGATGCACAGTGGAAGGATCTTACTAATATATGGAGTGAAATTTCGAATGCAGGCATCAAAAAACTCCTCCGCCATCGGTGGGTCATAATTTAACACAGCAAAAGGCAGCAAAGTGGCATATGTTGCAGAGTAATGAATCTGTTTGGAAGAGACAGACATACACTTGTTTAATAACAGATTTTATTTTGCATTTTAATAACAAGAGAAAATGTTTCTTGAGCAATAAATCAGCATATGATTTCTGAAGGATCACGTAACACTGGAGACTGGAGGAATAATGCTGAATATATTACATTTTAAAATATATTACAATAAAAACAGTTATTTTAAATTGTAATAATATTTCACAATATAAGCATTTTATTGTGTTTTTGAACAAATAAATGCAGCCGTGGTGAAGATATGGGACTGAAAAAATGGATTAAAAAAATCATACCGACCCCAAATTTTTGAACAGCATGTATCTCATCAAATGACTAATGAATATGAAATAATATTTTTCGCTATATTTTGTGTAGTAAACAATCAATGGCTTCAATAGAAACATTTAATGGCTTAACAACCTCAGAGCTCATTGCAGATCTGTCCTGAAATCTTTATACACTCTAAAAACTGCTGGGTTGTTTCAACCCAACTTTGGGTCAAATATGGACAAATCCAGCCGCTGGGTTCGATTTTAACATTACATTTTTAACCCAATGTTTGGGTTTGTCCATATTTGACCCAAAGTTGGGTTAAAACAACCCAGCATTTTGTAGAGTGTATGTTTATATGTATTTTTCTCTATGGAGGTAATTAATGATATTTCTGAAGAACACTGTACAAAATACATTTTCAGCACCAGAATTTGAATAATACTTACATTTGGTGACAACCCTTGTTATTGTTAACTAAAACTATTAAAATCTTTTTAGTTAATTTAAATAAAGCTGAAATAAAATAAAACATAAACAATAGATGAAAAACTTAAACTTTAAAACATTTAAAGAAAACTACAAAATATTAATATATACTAATAATACATAAACAATACTAAAACAAAAATATAAAAAAAACTATAATTATTAACCATATATATATATATATACACATTATATAAATGAACCTCATATAACCTCAATAATAAATCAACTTATATACACTGGCAGTCAAAACTTTTTTTAAATGTTTTTTATGTATGTTTTAAGTTTTATGTTTTTCAAAAATGTCTTAAGTTCACCAAAGCTGCATTTACTTGATCAAAATACAGTAAAAAAAAAAAGTGATTGTAAAATATTATTACAATTTAAAATAACTGTTTCAATAGCTCTGTTTCAAAATAATTAAAAATGTAATTTATTCCTGTGATCAAAGCAGAATTTTCAGCATCATTACTGATTAATTTCAGAATCATTCTAATATGATGATTTGCTCCTCAAGAAACATTACTTATTATTATCAATGTTGCAAACAGTTGAGGAACTTAACATTTTTTGTGGAAACCATTTAATAGTTTGGGATAAGATCTTTTTCTTTTCCTTAAAAAAAGAAATCAATACTTTTTTTCAAGAAGAGCGCATTAAATTTATTCAAATGAAAATGCATTCAAACAACACTTCAAATGACTCTCACCTTGTCTATATGTTCAATCGTCACACTAGCGATACGGTCCAGCAGCGCGGCACAGAAGTAGTGAGTCCTGGTCAGGTAAACGGCCACGTCATGCACATTAGTCCAGGATATCTGGTGAAGCAGTCTCTGCAAGGTGACCATAGACTCCTCCAGCAGCATCTCATCAAACCACTCCCCGGACAAGTACTTCACCTCCTCCAGCACCTCGTCCACGTGCTCCAGCTTGTGCAGCCGCTCGCGTGCGCAGCGGTTCAGGGTCTGCAGCAGACGCACGTACTTGCTGGGGGTGTTGTGGCGGTACGAGGGGTCGTTGCGAATCCACTTGGCGACGACTATTGCGTAAGTGTTGAGGTTGTTTAGGTTGCACTGCGGGAGCACGGCTTCCACGCGGGAAAGGACACCCTCGTCGAGATGCCGAGACGGAAGCATGGACAGGACCCTAGTTAGCATGGTCACCTCGTACGGGTACACACTGCCCTGCTGGAAACTGTGAATGACAATCAAATCAAAGACAGAAAAACAATATTGGTTAAAAACATAAATGTGTTAAAGGATAAGTTCACTTTTAAAAAAACTTTTGCTGATAATTTACTCACCCCCATGTCATCCAAGATGTCCATGTCTTTCTTTCTTCAGTCGAAAAGAAATTAAGGTTTTTGATGAAAACATTCCAGGATTTTTCTCCATATAATGGACTTCAATGGGACCCAAACGGTTCAAGGTCCAAATGACAGTTTCAGTGCAGCTTCAAAGGGCTTTAAACGATACCAGACGATGAATAATGGTCTTATCTAGCGAAACGATCAGTTATTTCAAAAATAAATAAAAAAGTTTAAGTTTTATTAGCACAAATGCTCGCCTTGCTCTGTTCTGTGATGTACGTTCGTGACTCTCCTGTTCGAACTCGTTCATCAAAATGAACAAATCTTTTTTCGAGTCATTTCATTCGTTCAACGAACGAAATGACTCGAAAAAAGATTCGTTCATTTTGAACGAGTCTTTTTTTCAAATCATTTCGTTCATTCAACGAACGAAATGAACTAAATGAACTAAATGACTTGAAAAAAGATTCGTTCATTTTGATGAACGAGTTCGAACAGGAGAGTCACGAACGTGCATCACAGAACAGAGCAAGGCGAGCATTTGTGCTAATAAAACAAACTTTTTTATTTCTTTTTAAAATAACTGATCGTTTCGCTAGATAAGACCCTTATTCATCGTCTGGTGTCGTTTAAAGCCCTTTGAAGCTGCACTGAAACTGTCATTTGGACCTTGAACCGTTTGGGTCCCATTGAAGCCCATTATAAGGAGAAAATCCTGGAATGTTTTCATCAAAAACCTTAATTACTTTTCGACTGAAGAAAGAAAGAAATGGACATCTAATAAAATACAATTATTCATTGTTCAAATAATGGTAATAGACACAACATTATGGTAATAGATTAAAAACATTATTATTAAATGTTGAAAATAATATTAATAAATTCGGTAGAAGGATTCTTCATTGTTAGCTCATGTTAAATAATTTAGTTAACGAATGTTAAAAGTGTTACCTTAATAATAAGTTTTATTCGGCAAGGAGGCATTTATAATATTACAAAAGATAAATGCTGTTCTTTTGATCTTTCTGTTGAAAAAAAAAATGTATCACGGTTTCCAAAGAAATATTAACCAGCACAACTGTTTTCAACATTGATAATAATAATACATATTTCTTTAGCATCAAATCAGCATATTAGAATGATTTCTGAAGGATCATGTGTTACTGAAGACTGGAGTAATGATAATGAAAATTCAGCTTTGCATCACAGGAATAAATCACATATTATAAGATATTCACATTGAAAACAGTTATTTTAAATTGTAATAATATTTCACAATATTACTAGCCTGAATTCATCATATTCATAAACTAGTCAGAATGAGTCTGATATAGGGTGACCACCTGTCCCGCATTTTGCGGGACAGTCCCGAAATTCAAAGCTTTGTCCCGCGTCCCGCAAGTCATAAGCAGTGTCACACATTTTAATTTTGTCTGCATACTTTTGTTTCATCGTCCTTTAAATTAAAATTTTACAATAAAAAAATTGTTTAATAAGAAAACACTGAACATGCGCGCCGCAGCCGTTATTATTGGTTCTAACCAGAGCGGGAAAACAAACTGAGAAAAAAAACACACACACACATAAAAAAAAAAACGTCAACTGAAAAATGGATCTGTCCGGAGCTCCCGAGAAGAAAAAGCGTCTTTGTTCATATAATAAGGAATGGGAGAAAAAACACACATGGTTAAAACCAGTTACAGGTGACCCTAAAAAAGGAGATTGCAGTGTATGCCACCGAAGTTTCACCATCACGCATGGAGGTGAGGGGGATGTAAGGAGGCATGGAGATGGGGAAAGTCACAAGAGAAATGCACAACAAAGAAATGCTAACGCTAGCATGACCAGTTTTTTCTCACCACCGAAAGATAGCAACCAAAATAAAATCACAGCAGCTGAAGTGACAAGTGTATACCATAATGTTCAGCATGGTTTATCGTATAGGTCCGGCGACTGTACTACTAAACTAGCCCCAGTCATTTTCCCCGATTCAGAAATAGCAAAGAAGCTAGCTTGTGGAAGAACGAAGAGTGCATCCATTGTGACAGGTGTGCTTGCACCAGCATCTTTAGAAACATGCTTGAAACAGTTAAATACGCCAATGATTGCAGATCGACCGGATTCTCTTCCACATTTCTCCATTGCGTCTGATGCATCAAACCATGGAACAACCAAGTTATTCCCATTAGCATTAAGATATTACACACCCGACCTAGGAGTGCAGAACAAACTGTTGGACTTTTATGATGATTGCAACGAAAACTCTGATGCGATTTTCAACCAGGTTGTTTCAAGGCTCGAGGAGAGTAACCTGGGGTTAGAACGGATCTCTGCATACTCGGCTGATAACGCCAGCGTCAATTATGGTGTGCATAACTCTGTGTATAAAAAACTGACGGACAATAATGCATCAATTATCAAGGCCAACTGCGTTGCCCATATTCTGCACAACTGTGGGAGGCATGCAGGCGACAAGCTGAGAATTGACATTGAGAATATAGTAGCAAAAGTTTACAACCACTTTTCGTCTTCAGCTAAACGTGTGCAAGAATTAAAGGAAGTGTTTGAATTTGTGGACGAAGAGTACACGACTCTTTACAAGAATGTGCCGACACGGTGGTTAAGTTTGTGGCCTGCTGTCAAACGTCTGCACGACTCCTGGCCAGCTGTGAAAAGCTATTTTTTATCTCTTGGAGAAGAGCGCTGTCCATCAGCACTTTGGAAATTACTCGCAAATTGTGAGGATGGAGAAGACGTGCCCTGTGAACTCCAGGCATACTTGTTGTTTTTGCAAAATAGCCTTAAAGTTTTTTTCGACGCAGTGCTTCAAGTTGAGGGAGACGAGACAACTGTGTGTGAACTTTTTGAGTTGATGACCAATCTCAAGTTGAAACTAGCGCAAAGAGAAAAGGATAAATTCTTTGGATTCGAGACCAGTACTCTCCTGCAGCAGTTTCCCACCGCACAGGTTGCTGTTATAGAGCAGGACTTTCTTATGTTCTATCAAAGAGCGCTTGCTTACCTACACAAGTGGTTTGATTTCACTGATGACAACTACCTAAAGCACATCTCATGCCTGGCTATCAAGAGGGAATTTAGCTTCCAAGACCTCCGTGGAGCAGCTGAAGCATTAAAAATGAGCTTTAAACTGGACATGAACCAGTTGTATGATGAATTCTGTGTTCTTTTGCCGCACGTAAAGGAAATCGCAACAACAACAAATCCTGTTGCATCTAAGTGGACAGCTCTGTTGAAGCACGTCAGTGCCCCAAACATAACAGCTCTGATATCTTTGGCTTTGAGCATTCCGGTCACCAACGCGTTCGTGGAAAGAGTGTTTTCTCTGATGACTGCTGCGTGGACAGAGACAAGGAACCGTGCAACTGTGGACCTCATAAAAAGTGAACTCCTTGTGAAAGTAAACTACAGCTACACCTGCCAGGAGTTCTACAGACACATTATGAATGAGAAGGCCCTACTCGAAGCTGCCAGATCAGACAAAAAATATAAATTCAAGATGCACTGAATCCGGTAAGAACGCATTTAATCTTTATAGTCCTTCCTAATGGAATTTATGTGCTTATTTAGAAATTTTGTTTTTAGCGATTGGATTATTATTGTCATTTAATTATTTAGATTGAATATAGACCCGTGCTGTTAAAATTTCTTTTATATTAGTGACGTTCACAGCGCCGGTCAGTGTCTTAATATTAGCAATTTAAAGAATGTTGGTGTAAAAAGACATCTAACATAAAATCGCTATTTATTAATAGTAGGCTAAGTTTTTTCCCTCGTGTCCCGCATTGTCCCGCAAAATCAGGTCTGCTGACCTGCAACAGAGCAATAGCCAGGTGGTCACCCTAGTCTGATACTGCTCCATAGGGCTTTGATTATGAGGCGTGTCTTAACCGAACCAGGAAAAAAAAAACTCTGCACTCAATTGGATAGACCTACAACCAATCAGAGCAACGCAGTAAGTGACGTATGTTGAGCGATGCATAGTTGTCAACAGAACTCAACTGCACGCACTCTGGAAAAAGTATTAAAAAAATAATTAGTGTTAACGATCTTTGCCGGTGTTGCAAAAAGGATTTGCGGAGTACTTGCAAACACGAAAAGCATTTTTGAAAGAAATACGTTAGATGACGTGATGATTACGTAACTGCAGATCATCTGTCCATCATCGTATAAAGCCCGCCCTGGCAATTTGATTGGCCCGACGATTTCTGAACCGATCATAATTACTCCTCAATGGATCGAGTCCAGACCGAACTTCCCGACCAAAAAATGTTGTGGGCGGGATCGGGCTGGCATCCAGGCTACAATATTACCATTTTTACTGTTTTTTATTTTTGATCAGATTATTTTGGTATGCATAAGAGGCTTCTTTGAAAAACATTTAAAAAATCTTACCGCAGTGTAAATAACAGCATACAGGTTCAAAACGAAATGATCAGTAAATAATGTGAGAATTTTACATTCTGTGTGAACTATCCCTTTAATTATAAGACTCTGAGACAGTCATTAATTGATCTCTCACTCACTGCATCAGTTTGGCTTTCAGTCTGGAGAAGATCTCGGGATTCTGGCAGTGGAGCAGGATGAGATTTTGAGTAATTCGAGCGATTTCCACAGAACGATACGTCTCCAGATTCTTGAAGAGTATTGCTGCCATCCTATCAGAAAAGACATGGGAAGGTCTTCAATTCAATTCAATTCAATTCAATTCAACTTTATTCCGGACTCGTGGTCCAATATAGATATGAGACATACACACCAAATAAAAAGAAACAATAATTAAATAGACATTTTAAAAAGTGAGCTGTACCAATGCCTCCACAGCTTGGACTGGTAGCGGACTGCACTAAATCTAATATTTGTTAGTGACATTATTATTAACCTAAACATTAATCTATACATTAACTTTCGCAAAGTCTGTTTCTTCTAATCATAACTGAAATGTAACGAGATTCATCTGAGATCTGGAGGGGGGCAGTAATATTTCCTCCAGTCGCTCAGAACCGCTCGCTCAACCCAGAATGCCCTTTGTGATATGCTGGTTCCAGAATATGTGAAATAATCAATAGGTCTAAGGTTATGAAGTTCAACTGAGTTATTTTGTGATGTACTCACACCGAAGCTATTTTACGTTCTTTGCTTAGGGGTAAAAACAAGTCTGAAATACCTTTTCACCGGTACACTGTTAGTGAACATCTCGCCAGTGCTCACGCTGCTGAGAGCGGCGCTTAGATGAATATTTAAATGCAAATATGTGCTGCACACTTTCCTCTCAATAACAAAATAAACACACAACAAAAATGACAATTCAGAAAAAGCAGAAGTAAAGAAAGCATCTGATCAAAGCGATGTGGATATGTTCGCACCAGCTCTGCAATTCGGTCAAGTCCATCACATTTATTTATACTGCATTAATATATTGCTTTAAAGCCACAAACACCATAACTGTTTGTGTATTTTCACCATAATCTGTACAGGGCTATTTGTAATCGAGATATTTATTCAAGAAATTCATAACAAACAGAAAGAAGTACGGAGTCACACCACTCCGCTTCGCTCACATGCACTGGTTATTAATAATCTTATCTTTAATTGTTTAACTGACCGGATTATGTTGATAAATTTCGAGCAATATATATATATTTGTGTGTGTGTGGTGTAAATTATACACAATATAGTTCAAAAGTTTAGGGTCATCAAGATTTTAACATCTCTTATTCTCACCAAAGCTGCATTTATTTGATCAAAAATACAGTAAAAACAGAAATATTATGATTTAACTGATTTCTATTTGAATACATTTTAAAATGTAATTTATTCCTGTTATGCAAAGCTTCCCACTAAACACTAGACGTCGGATAGACGTGCAGATCATGTCTATATTGGGTCCGTCGGTCCATGACCAATTCTGGACATCTATTCGACGTCCAAACTAGGTCCACTATTTGGACGTTTAACCATGACCCAACTTGGACGTCATGTTGACGTTCAACATTTGACCGTTGAACTGGGTCATTTTTTTTGGACCTCATTTGGATGTCTACAGGCACAGGAAATTTACATGATTAATATGCAATATTTTTTTTATTTACAAATATCAGCATTGTTGTTATCAACATGATTAATACATATGAATACAGGTTATTTATAATTATTTAAGATAGTTTTCTGCATTTGATTGTCTCAAGCAGAAGGTGGTAATTGACACATACAAAAATGTAATGCTGTAGCTCAAACAGTAGAGCGTTAGCGCTTGTGTAACAGCTAGATCTCGATTCCCAGGGAAAGCAGGAATGTAAATGTGTAATGCAATGTAAGTCACTGTGGATAAAAGCGCCTGCCAAATGCATAAATGTAAATACATGGTAACATACTTTAAAAATGTCCTCTACCTTTTTGAAACATGGGACTACAGTTATAGAAGTTGTAGAAGATACTAAATTTGATGTTGAAAAGACGTCCACAAACAACCACATTTAGTCCCACCGACGTCAATATTAGACGTGCAAAAGACGTCGAATAAAGACGTCTCCTGACGTTACAAAACAACCCCTTCAGTGGACGTCCAAAAATTACATAGAAAAGACGTCACTCTAACGTCACATTGTGCAGTGGGTTAATTTCAGCATCATTACTCCAACTTTTGTAACAATGTAAATGTCTTTACTGTCACTTTTGATCAATTTAATGCATCCTTACTGAAAAAAAGTATTAATTTCTTCCTCTTTTTTTAAACTGACCCCAAACTTTTGAACAGTAGTGTAAAAAAGAAAAAAAAATACATTTTTTTAAATTATTGCAGAGACAAAAAAATTTCAGATAACTTGTCTTACTTGTTTATCAACTGAAGGTTCCTGCATTGCATCTCCTCCATTGACTCCAGCACTACTAAAGCCTGCTGGGGATTCAGCTCATCAGCCAATAGCAGCGCAGTACTCTCTAACCTGCAAGACCAATCAAAACAATCAAATCATACAGGGGAAATTCATCTCAGAGCTTGTTGGTCTGGTAGTTCATGGCTTAAAACACTTAAATTCAAATTGCACTCTATTATACAGATACAAAGGAGTTGAGGTCAAATGTCAGAGGAATCAGTCTGAACAACATATGAATATATGAGGAATAAAGTCAGAAATACTGTAAACTAGCATTTGCACATACCTGTGAGATAAAAAGTCGCAATTACCTTCTTAATTTTCTATTCCATGGCAGGAACAAGCTTCCAAAGTATATAAATGACACTAAATACCACTGATTGATATAAAACAATAGTGCGTAATTAAAAGAATACGGGATGGTTTCCCTTTGCTCACCCCTCTCTGACACCTTGTCCTGCCATTGGTCCAAGAGAAGCAAAGAGTTTGGTGAAAGTGGCAGGATCAGTGCTTGTGTCCATCAACTCTACGAGTCTCTGTCTCGCAGCCACTCTGAAATCAGAGTTATTGTACTGCAATGACTGATACATTCCCAGAGTGATGCTGATGTGCTCTGCGTCCAGATGAGAGATGTTCTGCAGGAGGAGCTGGTTGCATTTCTCCAGGAGAGGTCGGTGGACATATCTCATGTTTCGGAGGAACTGCACCACCCTTCTGGGGTTGTTGAAGTGAAACGGGTCCATTTTGTCCAGAAGGGTGTCCGCTTTTATAAGCAGCGCATCCCGCAGTTGTGGCGACACCAGGGCAAAGATGCTGATCATCAGGGGTGTGAGCACTCTGTAAGGAGGACATGTGTAAATACACTTATTTTCAGGTGCACTACATCTTTAAGGTGTTTGACGGTTGAAAACACACCTGGCGTCTTCGATGAAGTCCAGTTTCTGACTCACTATCTGAGTAATATGACCCATCAGAGGGCTGTGCTGCAGGAACTGATCACTCAGACAAACCGCAAACTTTGAAAGTGTTTTCATCTGGAATCTGTAAAGCACAGAAAGCAAACTTTTATGAGGCAATTCATGGGTGCTGGTGGACCGTGCAACATGCCATAGAATATTGCTGCTCATTTGCATAACATTTAACTTTTTAAAACTTTATTGCTGGAGTACTGACAGTATCCACATCACATCTGCATTAGAGTACAACTGTTGGTTTTTAACACTAGCTTGAAAATCTTTTTTCAAATGTGTGTTGCATCTACGGTAGCCGTTATGTACCAAAAAGCTATGACAGGATGTCTTCTAATAGCACTTCGCTGAGTTTTCCTTCGGGTGAACAGGTTTGTTATTTCAAACAAACTGCAACTTAACACAACGAACAAACGAATGTTACAGTATGAATTACTGACTGTGAAAAACATGAACGGAAAGCACCAGAAGTGATACACTTCCGGTCATACAATTGTTTTATTTTTTTTGTAATTGTTTTCTTTTACGATGGGGTTGTTCGTTTAAGAGTCACACTTGGGGTCTTCGGGTCCAAATGGACCCAAAGGGCAGGATTCATATTTAAAAAAAGAAATCATCATTTTTTTTTTTTTTTACTTGTTTTTTTTATAATATTTTTTCTTTTCTTTTTTGGTGTTTTGAAATAATTTAATGATTTATAATAATATTTATGCAACAATTATGACCCATTTTTCCCCCATTTCCCCCCCATTGAATATAATATAAAATTATTTTTTTAAAAAAATTTTTTTTTAAATTTTTTTTAAAGCTGTATTTCATTTTAGAGTCAAGCCTAGGCCTCATGAAAGCAATTTTTGAAATGAGATGGATGCCATCTGGTGGACAAACTGAGCATTTAAAAAATGTAAAAAAAAAATGTAATCTGAATTTATTAGTGTTTACGTGTATAAAAGTGTGTTTGTGTGTGTGGTGTGTGTGTGTGTGTGTGTGTGTGTGTGTGTGTGTGTGTGTGTGTGTGTGTGTGTGTGTGGCTGTGTCTGTTTTGCACTCTTGATGTTTTATAGATTCACCACTTCACTGTTGTGTGCTTTTTTTCTGGATCGTGCCTGATTTGTAGATTGTACGCACAAAAAAACTTGGTATTTTCACATTTTTGCCAATTTCCCATTCATTTCCTATGGGGCTCCATTTGGACCCGAACACCCCAAGTGTGACTATTTTTTTTACAACCACTTAGATTATTCAAATCCTGTCCCCAATTTTTTGGGGTGTTCATATACCAAGTACCAACAAAGTCACCAAATTTCAGACCATTCCGATGAAGCTATGATTTTTTTTTTAAAAATATTTAAATTCTTCGGGTCCGAACAACCCCAGAGGGTTAAACAAGCGCAAATAATTAGTACCCTTTTAATTAGCCAGTCTTACCTACAATCTCTGTTCTGTGTAAACAATGAGTGACGTACACACGCGAGAGATAACTTCCAGTGCTTTCCGGAAAAGAACGAAGCGCTCACGACCTCAGATCACTTGGACGTGGCTGTGTTTACAAGAGGTAAAAACGATATAAATACTGTTCGTTTTCTCACACAAACCGCTCGTTTCGTGTCTTAGGCCATCAATGTGTACTTACATTTACGAGTCATTAAATCATGTTTAATTTGGACTTCTCTGTGTATGCTCTTTGAGGTGGACCCCATAGACTGCATTATATGACTGACAGACAAGAACGGTTTGACCTAAAAATATCAAAATTGAAAATACTGTGAAAACAAAGACACCTACATCTTGGATGCCCTTGAGGTAAGCTAAAACATACCAAAAATGTATTTCAAAGTGAACTATCCCTTTAACGAGGATAAGTCAGATAATTTGCAGATGTATACACCATTGAGGACATATTTATGAATAAAAATATTGATTTTAGATATAAAATACCTAAAAAAGTACACATTGTCCCTTTAAAGACAGACCTACTGTAAACTACAAGGCTGTTAATCGATGGTATATGCTGCGTGTGCTGCATTTTTTCAACTTATTTTTGAATTAATCATTTTTAACAGCAGAATTCCTGGTATAAAACTACATTACACATGATTCTGCAGAAGTCTCCACCAATCAGAGGATTGAAACAGCAAATCATACCAAAATAACTATTTAGCGCCCATCCAGTCAGTCTTCCCTATGATCGTGTGTGTATCAAAAGTTTACATACACCTTGCAGGGTCTGCAAAATGTTAATATTATAAGAAAATAAGAGGATCATACAAAATGCATGTTATTTATTTAGTAATGTACTGAATAAGATATTTTGCATAAAAGATGTTTACATATAGTCCACAACGTTTACATGTTAGTCATGTATTTATAATATATATTACAATTAACACCTGTAAATCAATTGTTTATTTATTGAAAATGTTTCAATCATTGAATTTATTTTATTTATTTATTTATTTTAATTATGTAATTTGCAATGACAGTCTTGCAACTTGTAACTAAAATAAAAATTTGAAATGTTGTGGTTCACCTCCTAGCTGGATGTTTTGGTGCATGGCTTATTTAACAAAGACAAAATTCCTATTAAAAATACTTCCAGAACCGAGGCTGCTAAAAAAAGTAGCCGGACACTTCCGATCATGCCACTGGAAATCACCAAACTCTCACTGAAGTTGCATTTATGAGATTTTCATGTACCTCTCCAGTCTGCTCCAAGCCTCTGTCACCAAGTGCTGCACAAGAGAGTCGTGATGTTCTACGTTAAGCCTGCAAAACAAGACTGATGCAATCAAAATATGACTATATTCCCACAAATAATTAATTAGATACATACATTGTAGTTTTGACAATAGCTCTGTTCCAAAACCTAGAGAGCTGCCTACATGGATGAAAGTAGAACTGAAATAGAACTTCATAAGCGACCGAATGCTTGGAAAACTTTTTGATTCATAATTGAGTTTGGTGCTAGCATGTTGCTAAATTAATGACACAAAACTTTAAGCATAAAATACATTGCATACAAAAAAGTAATTAGAATTTATTCTAATCAATATTTCTCCACATTTGTCTGCTACGTTAAAATAACTTTTTTCTGTATTTTTCAATATTAATGTTTCAAATTATTGTTTTTGCTGCTTACTATTTGTGTGGAAACCGTAATAACGTAATTTTTTTTAAGGATCCTTCAGCATTTATTTGAAATATAAATCTTTTTTTAACATTCTAAATGTCTTTACTGTCACTTTTCATCAATTTAATCTATTCTTATTGAATAAAAGTATTTATTTCTTGTTAAATCTTACTTACCCTAAACTTTTGAATGGTAGTGAATCAGTTTCCACAGTAATATTAAGCAGCACAGCTATTTACAACATTGATAATAATGATGAAGACACTGAAGACTGGAGTAATGATGCTTAAAATTCAGCTCTGATCATAGGAATAAATTACATTTTACATTTCAATATTTTTATTTTTACTGCATTTTCAATAATTTAATGCAGCCTTGGTGAGCAAAAGAGACTTCTTTCAAAAACCTTTTTAAAAAATCTTAATTATTCCAAACTTCTGACCGTATAATACTATCTAGGTAGGCTACACACAAGGTTTTGGAACAGAGCTTTCACCTCACTTTCACATTTTCACGCTGTACCTGAGCACGTCATAAAGCATTTTCACCACTGAAGTGTCATCCAAGAGGCTGATCTTGTTTTCAGCCAGAACTCGAAGCGCCAGGAACTGCGGGTGATTCTGGACAAACTCAAATGTCCTGAGCATCTGTGGCCGGTCCCTTTGAAACTGCCACAGCAGTCCAATAGCACAGCTCACATGGTTCACAGACAGCTTGGCTTTGTTCCGGCCCACCACATCGAACACCTGGTCCTCAGCAGAGCAAGCCTGAAGCTGGTCTAGAAGCTGGTCACGGCTGACGACCCGACTGTGAAACAGCCTTCGGGAACAGACCCGAAGCGATCGGAGCCGAAACATGGCACAGGACGGCCGGCGTCAGGAGTCACTCCACATGCTAGAGAGAGATCAGATGTACTGAAGAATCAGATCGTCAGCTTTTGTCCATGTCAGCTAGAGCACTGCTGTTATTAAAGCAAAAGAGAGAAATATCAAACACTAAGACATTCTGAAATACATGTAAATTGTATACAGTATCGGTTAAAAGTTTGAAAACATTGTTTTTAATCTTTTTTTTATTTAGCTTTTTTTGAACATGAACATCAGTCGAAAATTAAGTGTTAACAGTGATGTTTTTAATCTTTATGAAAGAAGTCCCTTATGATTACCAATAATTATATTGTGAAATATTAATACAATTTAAAATATTTGAATATGCTTTAAAATATTATTTATTTCTGTGACACAAAGCTGAATTTTTAGCATCATTACTCCAGTCTTCAGTGTCCCGTGATCATTCAGAAATCATTCTGATATTATGATATATTATCAATGTTGGAAACAGTTGAGCTCCTTTTTTAAAAAAAATATAACCTGCGATACTTTTTTTTAGGATTCATTGATGACTAAAAAGTAATTAAAAAAAACAGAATTAAAAAAAACAGCATTTGTTTAAAATAGAAATCTTTTGTAACAATAATACACTACTGTTTCACTGTACACTACTTTTTTGAAAGAAATTAATACTTTTATTCAGCAAGGACGTTTTAAATTGATGCAAAAATTTATATTGTTAGAAAAGATTGCTTTTTAAAAAATAAATGCTGTTCTTTTTAACTTCTTATTCATCAATGAATCCTGAAAAAAGTATCACAGGCTCCAAAAAAATATTAAGCAGCATCTGTCATCATCATTATATCATTCGTTCTTTTTTGCCATAGCTCCACTTATCTAATGACTCCTAGGATGTCAACTAAAAAACATATAATTAGAGTAAGTTCTTATAAAGTCTGAATGTCAGCAGCAGATGTGTTAAATAAATAAAGCCTGTATAAATAAAGCCGAAAAAGAGAGATCCACAGTACCTTCTTCAAGCTGCCATGCCATAACCATAGACTGTAACAAAATACCACACATCATGTAACACACAGCATAAATGTCCTGTGCTGATCACGTGTTAGAGGACTGATGTGGTCAGATGGGGTTTTACAGTCCCACAGATGTGCGCTACTGCTTGTGTTTGTTATACAGATGCTTAACGTGCATGTAAGAACAATGTTTTATCAACCACCTGAACAGAAAAGGGCAAAATGTGAGTATCATGGTCAATGCTGCTACTGACTTCCTGTTTAATGAGGCGCACAGCCAAAAGTCACGGTGTCTGTCAAAATAAAAGTCACACCAAGTGATAGAAAATTATCTTTATTGGACGAGAGTGAAAACACAATGAATTTGGAGATGGGATATAAACATGTGTCAATAATTATTGATCATTATATAATAATTAATAATTATCAAAATATTAATTAAATCAATTCTGTAACTCATAATAACGAGGTTTCTCATAATTATGACGTAGTATCTTGTTATATTGAGAAAGTTTCTCAATGACTTAATAATTATTATGCTCATTATTATGACTCACAATGTCATAATAATGAGCGTTCTCGTAATGACATAGCATCTCGCAATGAGAAGCTTTCTCGTAATAATAACCATCTCATTGCTAATAATGAGAAAATGTCTTGCAATTATGAGAATTTTCTCGTAATAATGAGAACATTTCTCGTAATAATGAGAAACTTTCTCGTAATATTGAGAAACTTTTTCGTAATAACGAGAAACGTTCTCCTAATGACTTCCCTACAAACAGGGGACGTCCCATACTTCTAAAAACAATGAATAAGGGATTCTGCTGAGTTTTCGAACGTCCCCTTGTGTCCCCATTAGGTCCGCTTTGTGACGTGCATTTGCTCCGCTTTATGACGTTCCGATGATGACGTCAGCATTTTGGTCCGCTTTGTAACTTCCCCTTTTCTGCCATTACAACCATAGACATCATAGACATCATATAGGTAGACGCCCTATTGAGTGCTACTGCCTATTGGCACGGACGAGAATTGGAGCCGCCATCTTAAACCGGTCATCCGCTCCGCTCAGTGTAATCTGAATGGCAGGTGAAATGAGCTGTCAGCGCATTAAATTAATCATATCTCACTGAATACTGAACTGATTTTCACGCGTTTTTTTTTCCTGCAAAGGTAATTCATGTAGCTATGATAACGACACATGGGTCGGCGTATTTTAATATCCATAGTAGGCTTAACAGTAATATAATATTCTGAATCTGATATAAGTTATAAAGTGACCAGACACAATATGTGTGATGAAGGATATAATGTATTTGATAAATCACACACTATAAATATAATAAAGAAGCAGAAACAGATAGTTGCAGTAAAGTAAGATATTTTAATAAGTTGAAGAAACAATTTATGGTATGTGACACGCACATACACACGAACAGACACACAAACCAACACGAACAGACAGTCTCTCTCTCTCTCTCTCTCTCTCTCTCTCTCTCTCTCCTCTCTCTCTTCTCTCTCTCTCTCTCTCTCTCTCTCTCTCTCTCTCTCTCTCTCTCTCTCTCTCTCTCTCTCTCTCTCTCTCTCTCTCTCTCTCTCTCACACACACACACACACACACACACACACACACACACACACACACACACACAGCAGCCGCGAATCCACCGAATGCAGCCACCTGTAATAAAAATTGAGAAGATCGCTTTTCAACGTGTTTGTATCTATTAAGTTTGGACAACATTAAGCCTATACTTTTTTTTATTGTATGTGGAGGGGACAATGTCGAGACCAAAGCCCTATTCGGATTAACTTTACAAGGGTAGATGGAGTAAGTTAATGATGTAATTTTACCACAGGACTTCTGTAATATCAATAGCCAAATCGCATGTGATAAGATATAGGTTATCAATAAAACTAGAAGTTGGAGGGGTAACTCAATTTGTGCATCGCTGTCATGCGTGTATTAACGTTACATTGCAAACACAAATACGCAAACACAAATAACCTATACAACAGGGCAGTTGAATGCTTATCTGATAACCTAGAAGCTCTTGTAATTATTACTTTAACAGTTACTTCACCTCTCCATGCCGGGTGATCACCGGCTGATGCAGTAAACAGCATTTCACAAAGATTTCAGTACAGTAATAGCAAATATCCTTGCTCCTTCTCGATTATCTGGTAATATTCTATTCACAAAATACAACCAATAGTACGGTAATATTAAGACTTACTTGTGAAAAGCCCTATTTTCGATGGTCCGGCGACTAGAACAGGAAAATGCTCCACAAAGCTCTGGCATCTTATCTGCTGCCACGCAATGAAACTAGGAATACGACCGGTTCAAGATGGCCGCCGGATTTCTCGGTTTCCAGCGGCCAATAGGGCTTCTAGTCTCTAAATGATTTCTATGATTACAACACTCGCAAAATCCAGTCGCGCATGCGTTGCCTTTTATCATCAGACCTGACACCTTGCAACTCAGACAAACGAAAGATATAAATAAATCCCCATATTGGATTTAAAAGGGGATATGTTTATTCCTTTCAAATCCTTTAAATTTACTGTGATAACAGATTTTATCTAGAAACCATGGTTTTTGTTTTGCAGATTGACATTAGTTATCTTGTTTATCATATAGGCTAGATATAACACCCATCTCAGTTATTGCATGTGATCATCTTGTATAATGTGAAAGAAAAAAAAAGAATAAAGAAAAAAAAGCTATATAAAAAATGTTTGCATCCCAAGGCAAAGTCGTATTTTAATTTGACTGCTTTCAGTTTAGTTTGTTTTAAAATATTACTCAATTCTATCTGAATACTACTTTCAGGACTTATTTATAATATTACTACTTACTTGTTTATAAACAAGCTGTTTTTCTTTGAGGTATCTATACATCAGAATATTTCTAAACATACTTATAAAACATCCAATTTGATATTTTAATAAAATTGCAGCAAATATTTTTTTGTTGTTGTTGCATAAAATCTTTATTGTTGCAATAGCCATACAGAGTCATTATAACTAGATTACCAGGTAAATCCTAGTCTTTTCTTGGACTGCTGAATGTCATCGGTCTCATTCAGCTCTTTTATGTTTTGAGTGGTGCCGTTCACATAACTGGGCATCTGAACACCCGACTCATCATGGACTAGATAGCTTGGTCTAATTGCACCGAACATGGGCCCCAGGCCCCCTCCGACGCCCTCTCTGCCAGCCTTCAGGAGCGGGAAGATGTTCCTCCCTGCCCTCTCGGCTGTTTCGATGACTTGTTTGGCGTATTTCTGGAACTGGTTTTCCTCCTCAACAATGAGAGCGGTGTTCTTCGCCACAAAGTCCTTCTGTTCTTTTTTCATACGGTGATCCTTTGCACGTTTTTCAGCCTTTACAAAACCAATGTTGCATTAGAGAGAAATTATGAGTTAAATGCATTAAATAAAACATATTAAAGGGATACTCCTCTTTTTTTGGAAACAGGCTCATTTTACAACTCCCTCAGAGTTGACTTACATAGAGTTATTACAGAGTTGTCCCATTGACTTACATAGTATATATTTTTTCCTACTATGGAAGTCAATGGGACCAGAAACTGTCTGGTTACTGATATTCTTCTAAATATCAGAAAATTGGCTGAATGGATTCGAAAATGGTAAAACTCAAATGTTTAACTCTGAGGGAGTTGTAAAATGAGCCTATTTCCAGAAAAAGTGGAGTATCCCTTTAAGAGCTATACCCACCATTTCTTGTATGTAGATGTCTTGGAGGCTTTCCTTTAGCTTTGAGCTTAATTCTTGCTTTTCTTTACTTTATAGTTGTTCCATGAAGATTTTATCTGCTTCCTTCTTTGCATTCAGCATCTCCAGAGCTTTCTGTTTTTCTTCCTCTGCCTTTCGCTCCAGCTCTTGCCTCTGATATAGAGTTGAGAAAAATGTTTATTTCAATAAATGCATTTCAAATTATATATATAAACAGTGTGATGCTCATAAACCCAGCATCACTTTGGTAAAATATCACTGTGCCTAATACATGGCCACTTGCTTTTAGTTATGTATAAAACCATTAGTTGATTTAGTTGACCTTTATACTGCAAAGACCACGTATAAAGCTTGTAAGAATTTACTTCCAAATTGTGTTCAGAGGCTGTTCGAAATAAGAGAAAGTCAGTATAAACTGAGGAATGTATATGTTTAAAAAAGTAAGAGCAAGAACTAATACAAAAAATAGATGGATATCTGTTAAAGGAGTAAAACTATGGAATAATTGTGACAAGGAATTAAAATTGTGTAATTCACTCTGTAATTTTAAAAAAATGTTTAAAAACAAGGTGATAAATAATTATAAAACTCAATATGAATAATTTGTTTACGTTATATGTTAACTATTGAAATAATGTCTGAGATGTATACCTTTGTAATCATGTATGAACATCTTGGAAATGTTCTTATGTAAATGTACGTTTATTTTGAAAGTTAAATCCAGAGAGAAAAGTGGTGCTAATTAAGTAATTATGTACAAAAGGTGGGCATAATAAGCACAAGCCTACACCTTTTTTTTTTTTGGTTTATGCATGTATGTATATCTGTATAACGCTGGTGGACGTAAAAAATAAATAAAACAAAATAACTAGGAATAGGTAATTTACCATGGATTCTCTGTGTGCAGCAATAGATTTCAACACGGCTGCATGTTTTTCTTCCTTCTCCCGCTGCACTCGGGCCTGTCTGGCCTCACGTTCAGCGACTGCTTTAGCGATGATCTCTTCCTCATTGCTGATTTCTTCCTGCTTCTGCACGGCTAACTTCTGTATAATAGTCTCTCTGTGTCTTTGAATCTCACTAAGGCGAAAAGAAAGACAAATACAAGCCCAGTTCTGAGACAAAGCAAGCAGGGGAAATAATTATACCTTCTCTCCAGGCTTCCCACACTTCACCCACACCGTGAATTTCCATGACTCAATGACCTTCCCAGTTAGATGTGATTCGTGATTAGCAAGTAGTATGGGGATGTCCAATGGTATGTCAGGTAAAAATCTTTTGAATTAGTAGATTTATATACTAATTTATTTACATTTGTATAAATGTTCCCTTTCACAGACAAATTAAAATTGGATCTGGTTTGCAAGCAAGTTTGAATTTGAATCAAACACTAAGAAAGAGCAGTTTCTAGTTGACAGTTTCTGATACACCGTTAACCCGAATAAGTTGGCAAAACTCAAATAATTTGAGGTAATCAATTACATTAAATTGTTTAAGTTCATAAATTTAACGTTTAAGTAAACAGAGCTTGCAGATTTTTGTTTAGTAATCATATATTTTAATTGCTCTTAACTTTAAATATTTGAGTAAGCTAATTCATACACAACTTAAAATGATCATGTAATCTCAACTTAAATATTTTTAGTTGTGGAAACTTGGCTAGCTTTAACAAGCTTATTTAATAAGTGCTACATTGCTAATTGATGACATAATGCTTTGATTGCGTCAGCATATCATAGCGCTTGCTGAATGAGGACAGCACAAACCAAGCTCATGCTCCACTCGACCCCAACCATGATGGTAACCCCCCAAAAAACCCAACATGACAGAAACTCTTCTAAATTAGCATAACAAAACATTAAGCACTACTAAATCTCCCATTTAACATTAATCTGGTTGCATCACATCTTAATTCTAGCACACTTTACTCCTCCTTTTGAATGTCACGACAAAGCTGGGAAATAGAAATCCCATAAAATAAATAAAGCTCAAAAGAAATATAACAAAACAAATTAAAAAATGACAAAAGCACATACCACAATTCCTAAAACTTAAACTGAAAATATAAAAATAAAAGGTAACATAAATACTAGTATATACTATAAATACTAAAGTAACACTGAAAGCCCGTGATCTCTAGAGATTCAAAGTTTTATAGGAATAAAAAATGCGACCAAAGTTATTTGATCTGTATTCTAGCATTTAATATATCAAGTTTAGTATGGGTTGGAAGTGTTTAACATTAATAATCAGCATGCTGTGTGTTTTATGTGTTCGCCCTAATAAATGTAAATTTCTATTGTCTTATGTACAATACCTAAATATTTTCTCCTGCTTTTCTTTCCTCATTCTCGTCACTTTTTCTTTATGGCTGGCGAGCTGCTTTCTTTTCTCCTCCTCTTCCTCCTGCTTCCGATCCTCTTCTGCTTTCATCAGCTCTCGGTTGGTCAAATGGTCCTGATGGAAGACAGAAGAAGGCATTTCAAAACAGCATCTGATTCAATCTGCTTTTACAGTGTGAATGTTGCCCAAAAACCGCCTTACACGAAAAGCATTCATTGTGCTTCTCTTCTCTTCCTGATTCTTGCGCTCTTTCATGGACTGTTCCCACAGATGAAGATCTCGGAGTCGTTCAATTTCTTCAGCCTCCTTTTTGATCTCCTGCCTCTCCTGCTCTTTCTTCATTTCATGATCCTTAAACCTAATAAAGCGGGAAACATCAGACACCTGGTCCTTTAAGGTAATTCCCAGCTAAAAGGGAATGTTCTCAGAACTTTAGATAAGGTTCTCTCAAAGTTACGAACAAACGTTCTTCAAATAACATTAATAATGTTCATTCAAAGTTATCTGGTCTTTAATCATGTTCTCAAAACATTAACACAAAACATTATCATTCGTAAAGTGTTTTTTTAATGAAATATTTTAGTTGGACAATCGTCTAACATTTTTTGAATGTTACTAATTATTTCAGCACGTTCAGAGAACATTCAAAAGCATTGTAAGTGATTACTTAATCAGATTACTTTTTTCAAGTAACAAGTTACTTACATTACTTTTAAATTTACAACAAAATATCCCAAAATATATATAATTAATCTTTTAAATAAGTAACACAAGTTTTCCCATTTATGGACTGATAGCTCTCCTGTCCCCATGTTGAGAGAAACAAAAACATATTCAGCATTCCTCAAAATGAATAAAAACAGTAAAAACTCAGAATATGCTAATACTGTATGTTAAATAATACATATACTTTATGTATTTAATCTCACTTTGTTAAAGGGATACTCCACTTTTTTTGGAAATAGGCTCATTTTACAACTCCCCCAGAGTTAAACAGTTGGGGTTTACCGTTTTTTAATCCATTCAGCCGATTTTCTGACATTTAGAAGAATATCAGTAACCAGACAGTTTCTGGTCTCATTGACTTCCATAGTATATATTTTCCCCTACTATGGAAGTCAATGGGACCAGAAACTCTCTGGTTACTGATATTCTTCTAAATATCAGAAAATCGGCTGAATGGATTCGAAAACGGTAAAACGGAGTTGTAAAATGAGCCTATTTCCAAAAAAGTGGAGTATCCCATTAAGCAATGCCTTTGCTGTTCCAATTAGTAATAAGCAAAAATGACTTTAGATAAACAACACATTTGTGTTTCATATTTTATTGCTGAAATAAGAGTGTTGAACTTCTCATGCATCCTATTTTTTATGGCAGGACAGCTGAAATGTTTGTTTGAGCTTTACTTTACTTTACCTTTACTTTACAGGCATGAAATTGCATTTCCTTCAGCCTTTCCTTTCCCTTATGGTACATTTGCCAAATTTTTTTCTTGTTATTAAAAAACAAGCAACAAGCAAGGCCAGCCCAAGTGAGAAAAAGTAACACAAAAGTACACTACTTTCCATTAAACTAACTAATACAATACAATTACTTTTAACGTAACACAATATTGTAATGTATTAATTTTAAAAGTAACTTTCCCCAACACTGTTCAAAAGTAACATTCCAATAATGTTTGAAGAATTCTAAAATGGAATGAAAGAAAACATTTTTTTTTTTAAATGTTGTTGAGACTTTGAACGTTTAGAAAACATTCAGAAGCAACATTTATATCTCAATTGGAACGTTAGCAAAAAGTTCTTAGAGCATATTTTTGTTAGCTGTGTTTTTTGAAGCATGCTTGCACTTTAATTTCTCCTTACTGTAGTTTCAAGTGCTCAGAAATGGCCAGTTGGTCTCGTTTCCTCTGCAGGGCTTTCTGCTGCTCCTGCTGGACAGCCTGTTCTTCTCTGCAAGCCATTCTGGCCAAGATATCTCTGTCTACGTCTTTGCTGGCATTCTGCTTCATGCGTTTCAGCTCGATCTGAGCCTCCCTTTCCTTCAGAACCTCCGCCAGCATCAGAGCGCTCTATAAAAACAAGAGGATAGTTTCTACTAACATTTTACCACGGAAAAAGATTTGTGATGTAATAACGTAAGACACAAACATGGAAGCCTTTCACTCTGTCGTTCTGGTAGTACTGCTGGGTTTTTGCTTTCTCAATGGCCTCCTTTCGTATCTGGGCCTGGTATTTCACTTCTTCTATGTCAAGTAGTTTCTTCTCCTCTTCTTCGATCGCCTCTCGAATTGTTTTCGCCTCTAGCTTTTTTTGTCGTTGTCCCTGTAAAGACAAAATCTGATTTGTTTGTTGTACTTTCCAAAACTGCAGAAATTAAGAATAAAATATAGCTGCGAGCAGCGATTACGGGCCCAAGCCGGTGGCACCGCAACCCTGGTGCACCAGGGTGGCGGTACCGTCGGCTTTGGCCCTTCATCGCTGCTCGCAGCTATATTTATATATATATATATATATATATATATATATATATATATATATATATATATATATATATATATATATAAAGCCAGTGGCACCGCCAGCCTGGTGCCTTTAGGGTTATTGTGCACGACGTGACACAAAATATCTGCTCGCTATCTGCCGAACCGCTCTGGTAGTCCCGCTTCAGCACTGATGATGTTGTAGAATTAGTGCGCTCTGGTTGGTCTGGATTATTGGGGATTTTTTAATTTATGCAGAAATAAGTTATTTATAATACAGATAGAGAATAAAGTTAGTGTTGATTAAAATGAAAGAAAACAATTATATTGATCTGAAATATAGCACATTAATTTTAAATTTATTTAGGTTCAATTACCAAACATACAATCTTAATTTAATTTAAAGCAAACAATACATTTAAAATATATGGGTTGTATGCACATAAAAAAAAAGAAGATATATCCAAAAAAGACAAGGCCTTAAAGCAGTGGTTCTCAATCTTGGTCCTAGGGTGCCACTGCTCTGCACATTTTATATGTCTCCTTTATCTGACACACCCACTTCAGTTAATAAAGCTCTTTCCTAACGAGCTGATGATCTGAATCAGGTGTGTTAAATGAGGGAGACATACAAACTATGCAGAGCAGTGGCTCCCTAGGACCAGGATTGAGATCCACTGCCTTAAAGGGTTAAACTCTTTTCACTGTAAACACACACACACACACACACACACACACACACACACACACGTCAAGTCACTTACATTTTAGATGCAATATTGACGGTTTTTCTGTTTCAGCAGCGAAAATAGTTAAACAAAGATCACAGCAGAACCATTGCGCATCTCACAGCAACATGTTTTCTCATTACTGAATGATTCAGCATTTTGGACAAATTGGTTTACTCAAAGATTGACGATATCATCGTCCATCGTGATGGCTGACAGACATCACGATGTTAAAGTCCCCATGAAATCAAAATTGACCATACTTACTTTGTTTGCCTAAATTGATCGTTTTGTGGTGAACAATTCATCCGTGCAAGTCAATCCACACAAAAAAATTTTTTGGCTTCGTAATCTTTAATCAAATTCTGAAAATGCCCCTCCCCTCTGCACTGGAGGACCTTGCCCGATGACGTAGGCTTGATGGTTTGGGTGTCTGCTTAACATCAGTAATCACGCCCCTCCAACTGACAGTAGACAGGCACACAGCGTGTGAAAGGAGAGATGGCGAGGAGGTGCATTTTTCTAGATCCAATCAGGTGCTAGTTGGAAAAAAAAAGCCACGCTCACTATTTTGCCTCATAAGTATTCCGTTTCTCTCGGAAATACGTCACAGCACTGGAGAAAAGCCGTTTGTAACTTCCGGTTCATGGGGACTTTAAGCAAAGAACGTATATTTACAAGAAGTGAAAGCCAATAGAACGTTCCATTGCAACACCAGCGCCCAGCAGCAGCGCTACGCTTCCGCCATTTTGGGGTGAAAGCCACTCGGCAGTCATATATTATACATATATTTAGCCCAGTGCAGAGGTCATTTTTAGGTTGAAATAATTATGTAAAAAGAGGAGGCAGCGCCAGATTTTTTAACGCAGGTGCCGAGGGGGTGCTAGATCATTGACAGGGGGAGCTGCGCACTTATAGCCTATATTGTGCTACTATTATTAAATGAGCAAAACTTCGATATTTAATATTCAATCATTTTAATTATCACAACTAAAGTTTTAATTTTACTAAATTGAATAAGAACAACATTCAGCATTCAATCAAATATATTTAAAGATGTATTATTTATAATGTTATTTCAACATAATATCTCGTTATTTCAACATATGTGAGTGTGCAACATAATCAGAGAGTAGCCTATTTCTTTTCGTTTGGAATAGTTTCGTTTAAATATTTAGTTGCAAGCTTTCTATATTTCTCATGTCTGAGGCATATTTCGGTTAATTTATGATGAGATTCGCTCAAGACGAGCGCGGCGCGCCGGATGTCATGATTATGTCTGCTATATTTGCCATTTATTAAATCCAGCCGATTAAATTTAAAAAAAAAAAAAAATAAGATAGAATTTATACTAAACGAAATTAATTTTAAAGAAATGCTTTCTACAAAACACAGCGTAGGCTAATGAGTCAAAATCATGTATGAGCCACTTCATGTCTCCCGATATCATACTCATGCTGTTCACTTTTCATAATCAATATGGGGAAAAAAACATTATAATATTTGAAGAAATATGAAACTAAATGCGCTTATTTAATGGCTACAACAACACGTATACAGTATTAGGCCTACAAACTCTCTATTTGTACAACTATTAGGCCTATACAACAGCAATAGAAACAGCTTTACAGTAAACTTCTTATATCGTATATTAATGACCGTTAAAGCAAGACTATGTAAACAAAAACACACAGCCACTGTACAAAATTGTGGCAATTATAGGATAACGGACACAGCAATGCATAATGTTCCATAAGATCATCATGTTTGTAGCATGATCCAGGGGATTAAAACGTACAAAATATATTTCAGGCCAAGTGGAGTTGGTAACTAATAATAGTAGTAAATGTGTAAAGTTGCATAAAATGGAAATATTCTATAATGCAAGAAAAAACTACCTCAAAAAACTGTTATCTGTGCTGTTGTCCAGTAACTCCCGTTGGAATATTCATCCCAAAATGGCGGCCGCGCTCCCGAAGCGCCACCTAGTGGCTGTTACCAGAAAAGCATCAGAGTTTCGCCTCTTGTGCCTCTTTGCTTTAAGCCAGCATCGCGATCCCCCCCCCCATGTTTCCATGGTGACGCGTCATGCTTGGCACGTGATTTACCACAGCCAAAATAGACATGTAACGTTAGCGCTTTTATTTATAAATATTAACAAACCTGGTTACCATGTCATTAACTATCTTCTATGCTGATTCTCAAATGTGTGTAAGTGAGTTTGTTTTGTCGTTTAAAAAACAGTTTCTCCCGAAATACATGGCCGGTGAACTGGGAGAAGAATAGAGTTAACTTTATAGTTACTTACACTGTGTGTCTGATATGAATAAAATCCGTCGGCAAATATATTTGAATGGGTTGTTATGGCTGCTTCCATAGACACCATTGTGTATTTTACAAACTATAAGGGACTGTTCGTTATTTATTTAAGGGGCCACCGGAGGAGATTTGAGATCTGTAGTCAAAAAAGTCTTGACCCTCCCTTCGCCAGCAATAATTTTTTCTATGACCCTCCAAAATGATTGTGAAAAAAGGCATGACCCTCCCCGATAATTTATTGATTACTTCTGTACTGGGCCGGGTTTCCCGACAACGATGTATCTTAGCTCTTAAGAGCGCTCTTTACGTCCAAGGTTACGAACGCTCGCGGCAATTCCACGCGCGTTTCCCAAAAATGCACTTAACATGAACGCGCGAGAACGCGCTCTATACGTGCTACTTAAACAGGCTTTAAGCATCGCTGTCCATTCGCGAAGTGCTGAAATATAACCTTATATGGAATCGTATTCTGAACGTTTAACCTAAAAATCGTCATTTGTTGTGGATTACAAATCAAGACAAGTCTAAAGCACCTATACAGGCGGAGGCACTGACAAAATGGCTGAAAAAAGGTAAAATGAATGTCCTTTTATAGAGGAGATAGAGCGAAACAAAGATTTTATTTTTAACAGATAATTATAATATTATCTGACTGAAAGTGTAGGCTACAGGACACCATACAAATAAGGAAAAACAAAACATCAGGGAGGACATTGCAAACTAACTGCAACCAGCGGTGTTCAAAGATCAGGGAAGGAGGTCCGCAAGAAATGCCATGGCTGGTTTTCGTGCACGTCAGCAAGTACTTGACAATTTTTTTTAATTCATCCCTATTTTGCACAGTTTTTAAAAAATAATTCCCACATTACTTGTTTTATGATTTTTTTTTCATTCATTTAATTTAGATGTGTATTTCTATTTTTTTTCTTCCCTTTTTAATTATTTCATTTATAAATTATTTTCAAAACACGAGTAGGCCTACAATATTAAAGTGTAGCCTACAATAAAGTACAATCAAAACCTTATATTAGGCTACTCACGTTGCACTGTAATCTGTTAAATCTGGTTTGCGCTTGGCAAAGATGTTCAGATAGCCATTGTTTTTTTACAACCATGACAAACGACTAAACTCCTGCTTTCTCGTCTTACTAGGGCTGTAACGATAGACCAAAATTCGGTTCATATCACGATTTTTGATTTTAAAAAAAATCACGTTTTAGGTGCCGATGCAGTGGTGACGATGTAACATGTAAGGGTAGCGATGCCAATAAAGCTACCACAAAGAACCGGCAAAAGTAATGATTATGAATATGTCATAGCAAGGAGACATTTTGATTGTTTATTAATAAACAAGTCTTTGTCAGTGTCGGCTGCAAATATAAAGGTGATGTTGACTCGCGATCTTCGCAGTAGTGAACGCGCCAGAGAGAAATGCACATTTCATACGGATTACATAAGCAGAGAGCAGTCTGTCTGTTTTCTTTCGTTTTGAATTGTTCTGTTAAAAAGTAGACATTTCAAGCTTTCTCACCATAGGCTATAGGCCAACGCTGAGTTTCGGTTAATTTATTATTAGACGAGAGTCCAGTTCACACGCAGGCGCCTCCGTGTCATGATGATCTATTTTCTATAGGCCTACTTATTATTTAATAAATCCAGGCAATTGGTTGATTAAACATTGAGTAAAATTAAGATACAATTAATAAAAAACGAAATTCACTTTAAAGAAAGGCTTTGTGCATTCTGTTTGAGGTCTCTGAAAGTTTTAAAGTCACTTTCAGAGCGGTCAAATCCGGACCGTAATGGAGAACTATAACGTCCGTAACATTTTTATCCCCCTCTAAATGCGAACACGAAAAATAAAATAAAAAGAATATTTTATGTTATGTGGAGGCCGACCCTTCTTCATCCGGTGGGTATAGCCTATTACTTTTGTTTTGCGCAGCGTAGTTCATAGAATTAGCTACAAAAAAATATTTTGCCACCTAAAAGTTAAATATTTTTTGTGACAAATGCATCGCATGTGTATTTCCCTCATATTAAATATAAAACGTGTATAAATGTGTAGACTGATATTTTTCTAATGGTTGGACTCCTTTATTAAGGGAGTAGGCTATATAAACAGACGTTTTTAAATGCATTTTCTGAGAATTTATATTTCAAGTTTTGACTGCAAATGTCACGTCCATAACGCTAGAATTGCCCAAGTTTAAAGAATTTATCCTCAACTAGTTTTTTTGGTGTAGGCCTATACGTAAATGTTAAGTTTCAAATGTAATTTAAAAATGTGGTAGCCCTACGTCACATCTCACGCACTGTTATGGTGGCAATTTCAGTCGATTTACTCACTAACATTGTTGTGGAAACACAATAAGAATGGAAACTAAAATATGTTAGTATCGTGCAGCGCACATTATATCAGCTGCAGTTCTGGCGCCTCAGTCAATACTGTAAAACTCGACGTACATTCACATCACATGTTAATGCAGCGGTAGAGCTACACTCACAGGACACTGACCTTATTCGCAATCACAAAAGTTTATTATTTGCTCGTGCTTTAAAGCTTTGCCGGGTAAACATTTCATTGGCCTTCTTCTGTAATGCACTTTTTCTGAGCGCGTACTGAAGTGCGCGCGCTGTCAAACAGCGCCAAACTGGATTTTTGTTGGGTCAGACCATCTGATAGGGAAGGGGGGTCGAGAGCGAGAGAGCTACATGGAGCTACATGGAAAAAATATGCGCCAAACAAGCCACTTGAAATGTTGCTGTTTTCATGAATACAAAAGTTGGGTGACCCTCCCCCTAGACTAAAAAAAAGTTGGATGACCCTCCCCTCAACAAAGAAAAAAAAAGACATGACCCTCCCCTATTTTCCTCCGGTGGCCCTTTCCATAAATACCGAACGGTCCCTAAATGTATTGTTTTGCTATAAGTTATATGCATTTAAATGTCTGAAACCTAAAATAAACATTATGTGGTTAAAAACACTGAATAGTTGTGATATAATATGACAAGCACTGAACGCGTCTGTCTCTGGCTCAGCGCCAGCCACAGCGCGAAAGCACAGTCTGGATCTGGCTGCTCTGTCACGTGTACATTGTACATCATGTACATTCGCTCCTAGTGGTCAGCTGCTGCAGACTCAGAGCGTGCCGAAATCAAAATGGCTGATGAGATGTAGAGGAAAATATCTCCGCGTTGTGCCTATGCCCCTTAGCTGTTCTAAATCCACTGTAAAACACAGCTTTGCGGGGCTTATTGCTTAAGTGAAAAATTAAAACGTTAGCCCCGACCCTCCTCCCGATATCATCGTCCATCGCGATGTTTCACTGTACACATCGTCTGATGCCAAATTGGTAGACATCGCAAACCCTAGATTCAATGACCAATCCATACCTGTCTCATTCATGAATGACTCAGTCGTTCGAACGAATCGTTTGAACGAATGAATCAATGACTCGCTCATTAAGACGGTAGCCTGGCGACACCTAGTGACGGTTCAGTGTTATGTTTAAAAGTATCATTCTTTCCAACGATTTTTAATTGACTCATATTTAAAACAATCTCATAACATCTTTTAATGCATTGTTATTTTTCAATGTAAATGATGTAATTTGATCAGCCCTACCTAGGGTAACAGCCATATAGTATCTTATTATTCTAAATAATTGAATTTATTGATCAAATTTACAAATTAAAATGAAAGATGAAGCATACATTTAATAAGACTGGACTAGGGGTGCCTTGCAGATATTACAATTATGCACTTTTAAATATACCATTGCCACCCACCGTCAATTTGGTGTGTGTGTGTGTGTGTGTGTGTGTGTGTGTGTGTGTGTGTGTGTGTGTGTGTGTGTGTGTGTGTGTGTGTGTGTGTGTGTGTGTGTGTGTGTGTGTGTGTGTGTGTGTGTGTGGGTTGGTTTGTGTGGGTTGGTTTATGTGATTTATGAGGACACAAATTTGTATAATGACGTGTATTACACTGGTATTACAACTTATGGGTGGTTTATGAGGACATTTCAAAAGTCCTCATAAATCAAATGGCTTGAAAAACATAAAAAACAATGTTTTATTAAAAAAATTTAAATGCAGCATGTCTGTTATATGCCTTTACTTTATTAAAAAAACGTATTTAAAAAATACAAGGCTTAAGACATTTATTTCCTTTTTTAATGAAGGCCAAACCCCACTCCCCCCCCCCTCCCCACACTCACAGACACACACACACAGAGAGCAGTCACAGAGACGTAGGCTCAGAGAGAAATGACCATATTCAAACCAAAATATCTGACTTCCTCTTGGTTATTGCTAATGACTGTAAATTAGAAAGTTGTCTGGCTGGAGGAGAACTATATAAATACAGATTTTTGTAACTCTAGATGAAACTAACCCGCCCACTTTTGTCAAAAGGTGGCGCTACTGAGTCCCTGCACCACGCCCATTTCTGAAACTATGCACATGTCACCTGGCTAATAAATATGATCTGTCTGTCGAGTTTCATGCAATTTTAAGCAATTTCAGGCATGCTAAGAGTCTCAAAAGCATCCAAAAAGAATATTAAAGTTTGATGGATTGCCACAGCAACAGTTTCAAAGATATCAAGAATCCATTCACAGGTCTTCATCTGCCGTGTATTTACATTATACAGATGAAGTTTGAAGCAAATCGGGTAAAAATAAGAGGGTGATTTCAAAGCATTTTGAAAGTGACACACTTCCTGCTGCCAGTTGGTGGCGCTATAACTTTGACTCACAATAGTCACATCCATGTGATCGGGCTCTTACAACGAACACACTGCTGAAGTTTCATCAAGATTAGTTAATGTATGCCGTAGTTATTATGACACACTTCCCGTTTCACGTTTCTCGCCATAATTTCGTTTCCTCGCCACGCCCAAACCGTTCGAGATATCAAAAATCCCCTCGCAAACTTTCATCCTCAATGTCTTGACTTCACACTGACCGAGTTTCGTGCCGTGTGTTTGAATTCTCTAGGAGGAGTGTTTCACATTCCTTTGCATGCGTTTTCCAAACAAGCCTAAATAGCCGACTTCCTGTTGGGCTGGGGTAAAAAGTTAGAGTGCGAAGTATATATGAAACGATGAGATCTACATGTGTACCGAGTTTCATATTATTACATGCAAGCGTGTTTGATTTATGGACCATGTTTTCCGACCCCGTTCCAGGGGGCGCTGTCGAGCCCCCCTGCCACGCCCGGGTACCATCTTCAGCCCGGCCCTGATGGCCGCCGGTTCTGACATGTGTGCAAAGTTTCAGGAGTTTTTGAGCATGTTAAGGCCTCCAAAAGTGTCCAAAAGGTAGTAAAAAAATAATAATAATAATAATAAATAATCCTTAGGAAAACAATAGGGCCTTCGCCCTTTGGGCTTGGGCCCTAATAAATAAATGTATAATAGGAAATAAATAAATAAAAGTGTACATAAATAAATAAATAAATGTGGGGGGAAAATGAATACATTTTTGTGCAAATAAATGTAATAATAGGAAAATACATAAAGACATCTAAAATGTGAAATATATAAATAAATACATGTTTGAACAATAAACAAATAAATAAATTGATGTGAAAATAAATAAATAAATGTAATAATAGGAAAATACGTAAAGAAATATATAAAAGTAGAAATAAATGCATGTGGGGAAATAAATATATAAATGAATAAAATAAATACATGTATGTATGTGAGAATAAATAAATAAATGTAATAATAGGAAAATACATAATGAAATACATACAAGTGGAAATAAATTAATAAGTACATTTGGGAACAATAAATAAATGTATAAATACATGAAAAACTGTCAAATAAATACAGAAAATAATAAATAAAAGGAAATAGAAATACAAAATTAATTGTACTTTTTTTTATCAAGTCATTTCTTTCTTACTTTATACACGAAGTCTCATATTAACCCTCAGAGACCCAGGTATTGTTTTATTTTTATTTTTTTGTGAAGTAAAACAAAAATATCACATTAAGATTAAGATGACATTCAAATTACAATTTAACATTATACCAAATTGTAACAAACTTAATATAATAGGGGCAAATTAAAAAATTAGACAGAGAAAAGTATAAATAAGGCTATATAAATTTAAAAAAAGTATCTGCATATGCGCAAAAGAATAAATAATGGTAAAAAAATGTTGTATTGTGTATGTTATTTTTTGGTTTAGTTTGTGTTTTCTGTCCCCGTTTTCCTGTTTGCCTGCTTGTCATTTGACCTAGTTTCCCAGTGTGTTTGATTAATCATTCCTTTCACCTGTTGTATTAATTAGCTCTTTTGTTTGCTCTGTGTACTTAAGCCCTCAGTTTGAGTTAGTTCCCCGTCCAGTATTGTTTGTATTACGTGTAATGGTTATTCTGTTTCTCCTGCATGTTCCCATTGGTGATTAAAGTACTCTTTGTTTACCTCTGACTTGTGCTTGTGGTACTAGCCTACTGTACATGTTCACCATTAGTACCGTTAGTACAACGGTTAACAGGAACTAACAATGAAAAATAATTGTAAAACATTTATTGATCTTAGTTAATGTTAATTTTATTCATATTTTTTTAATCAAAAGTTGTCAGTCTGTTAATATTTAATAGACCTGAGCTAACATGAACTAACAGCTGTATTTTAATAATTAACATTAAAGGGATACTCCACTTTTTTTGTAAATAGGCTAATTTTACAACTCCCTCAGAGTTAAACAGTTGAGTTTTACCGTTTTCGAATCCATTCACCCAATTTTCTGATATTTAGAAGAATATCAGTAACCAGACTGGTCCCATTGACTTCCACAGTACAAAAAAATATATACTATGGAAGTCAATTAGACCAGAAACTGTCTGGTTACTGATATTCTTCTAAATATCAGAAAATCGGCTGAATGGATTTGAAAATGGTAAAACTCAACTGTTTAACTCTGGGGAAGTTGTAAAATTAGCCTATTTCCAAAAAAAGTGGAGTATCCCTTTAACAAGGATTTAAGATATACTGTAACAAATGAATTTCAAATTAGTTTTAATTTGCATATGCATTTTAGTTAATGCATATGCATTAACTAATATTGTAAAGTGTAACCTGAAATCATTCTAAACACAAACGGCATACAAAATAAACAGGAGTATTAACAAAATAATATAATAAAAAATGTACATACAAGCTAAAATATCCAACCAAATAACAGCTTTTTATACTTACTTTTTAATTAATTATTCTTATTTCTCAATAAAGACTTATAAAAAGGCATATTATCCTCATTAAAAGTGTTTAGGTCATTAAAAGCATGATGTTTACGGATAATTATATTTAGGGGAGAATTTGGGGTTTTCAAGCAAGTATTATTGATCAGTGAATCTAATACGGAGCCCCGCACATCATGACATGCAAGATTTTTTTTTAATTGTGTACACGATTTACTAATTCGTTCCCTCGATTTAGCCAACAATTTTTTCCCTGCATGTCATGTGCGGGGCTCCCGTAAAGAGAGCTACAAATGCAGTATTCTTCCAGTGCGATGCTCACTCACAGCTATGGTGTTGCCCCAGTGTTTGACGAGCTCTTTAGAGCGCATGTGCAGCGCCTCCCGCTGTTCGGCTGCTGCTATGACACTTCTGTTGTGATGATTCACGCCGTTCACACTGTCCTGCACGCGCTGCCACTCAGATTTAGACAAAACTACCACTTGACGAAGGTCTGCTTCGGTTTTCTCCATCTCCGAACTCACAACTGTATGCATCCGACAACATATTTCCAAGTTATTAAAAAGCACTAATTATATACATTATTTTCAGATAACGTTATTTTGTTGCGCAGAAGTTTTAATTCTCACCTTGTTTACTCGAGCCTTTCCTCCGACCGTAATGGACGACACCTGTTCTTACGGCTGTTGACATTTTAACTCCTCACATTCGTTGATCTAGATGTATATTGAGATGCTTTTATATTTTTATTCCTTCAAACATCGACGAACTTGGTTAACGTTGGTAACATGGTCGGACTCTCTAGTACACTACACTTTTGTTACACTGTTACCCAGCAACCCTGCCTGTGAAGTAGGTGACGTCATACGACCCAGCAAAACAAACCGATTTAGCCAATTTCGTTCATTTGCCTTGAAATTCTTAACATTATGAAATGAAATTATTATATTTACTTTACATCCTTAGTATAGAACTTTTAATAATACAGATACTCTTGTAAGCCTTCTTGGTCTTGTACATTTTAAGACAAAATGGCAAAATAGACTACTATAGCTTCAAAAAGTAAATACTCCTACATGATTTTACTTCAGTGATATTGACTTCTAAAGTAGGGTAGCCCAGGGGCTAGTTTTCTCACATTTTATTCCAGTAAATAACAGTTATATCATTTTTAACTGTCTTTTTTTCTTTCAAATTAGTGTTGATTAATGTTACTGAACATAATGTACCATGTTGTCACACTATATGGGGTAAGTTGTCACAACTGAAACTTACCATTACAGTGAAACAATTCTGAAACACATTACTGTCATCCAGTGTTTAAAAAAATACTTTTCCTTTTAACACATTTCACATTTTGATGAAATCTCAATAGAACACAAAAAATGCATAAACTTTATTATGCTTTTACTAACTTTACTAGATTATTACTAACAGATAAGTCAAGACATGAGAAAATGGCAGCAGAATAAATGTCTGTCATGTGGTCACCTAATTAGTCAGATGCTTGAGCTTGTGTGACGAATTTGTCCAATGACCTATAATAGCCTTCTTTTCATCCTCTTTAAGCTCCAATGAATAGATCATTGATATAAACACCCATTAAAGTATGGAGATCCAAAACTGCAGAAATTAAGATTAAATAAATAAATGTATAATAGGAAATAAAATAAATAAATAAATGAATACATTTTGTGAGAATAAATGTAATAATAGAAAAATCCACAAAGAAATATATAAAAGTGGAAATAAATAAATACATGTGGGGAAAATAAATGAATGAATAAACGAATAAATAAATGTATGTGAGAATAAATAAATAAATGTAGGAAAATACGTAAAGAAATATATAAAAGTAGAAATAAATACATTAGGGGGAAATAAATACATAAACGAATAAACAAATAAATAAATGTATGTGAGAATAAATAAATAAATGTAGGAAAATACGTAAAGAAATATATAAAAGTAGAAATAAATACATTAGGGGGAAATAAATACATAAACGAATAAACAAATAAATAAATGTATGTGAGAATAAATAAATAAATGTAATAATAGGAAAATACATAATGAAATACATAAAGGTGGAAAAAATCAATAGCCTACACATGGGAAAAATAAATAAATCTAAAAAATAAAAATAAAATACAGAAAATAACAAATAAAAGATAGGCCTAATTCAAAAAGTCATTTAAAATTAAGTAATCAAAAAAGTAATTCTTCTTTCTTTCTTTCTTTCTTTCTTTTTCTTTCTTTTTTCTTTCTCTTTCTTTCTTTCTTTCTTTCTTTCTTTCTTTCTTTCTTTTCTTTCTTTCTTTCTTTCTTTTTGTGGGTCAATAATACCTGCGTTGCCATTACAGATTTGCGCAAAACGTTTGCGATATATATATATAAAAAAAAAACTATTGCTAAAAGTGTGGTGCTCCTGCACATGCAGTGGCAGGAGGAACTCCAGGAGGCTTGTTGGCAGGGCGGAGTTTATATGAGGAGGAGATTTTTATTCAGAACATCAGTTCGCTCCTCGCACGCGATCAGTCATTTGAGTCGAGTCCGTGAATCAGCAGCAATGGCTCCGGTACCAGTCAAACGCGTTTTAATCAGTGAAAGTGTTGATCCATGCTGCAAAACTATTCTGCAAGAGAATGGCATCGAAGTGACGGAGAAACAACAGATGACTAAAGAAGAGTTGATTGCAGAGATTCAGGTAAGTGATTCTGAAGTTGTGCAGCAACTTCACCGGAATATCAAGTGTCTTGATTTGAATCGGCGCCAAGCTAATGGCGTCTTCCCATGCAGCAAACGTACAAATGTGATGTCAAATATTAGCATGTGAATGCGTGGCTGCTGGATGTGCAAGTTTGTGTGTGACTGTCACGGTCACCCCTCCTCCTCTGCAAGAGTCTGATGCAACAGCAGCCTGTATCTGCACCATTTGATTCACAACTAATGCTTTTATTAGATATCAAACAATCAATCATGATCCTCTCCCAGTGCAGTGTGTCTAATGCAAGTGTGTTTTGCTCTCTGCATGTGTTTTTAATTTATAAGGTATTAACATAAGCAGTTTATAATTTTCATTATCACCAATGATTCTGTCATTGCACCACGCCAGGTATTGTTCAATAAGTTTTTCAAAAAGGAAAAAAAATGCTTTGTTATGATGCCAATAAAATATGTTATTTAATATATACAAATAATTTATTTATTGTCAGGAATATGAGCAATCAAATTGTATGTTGACTCGCATGTCCTTCTTATGAAGGTTTGGGATAAACTTAATACCTTGTTTTACATGCCAATTTTTTTTCTTACAATCTTTTTCCCCAAGAATTATGATGGTTTAGTTGTCCGATCAGCAACCAAAGTTACTGCTGATGTCATCAATGCTGGCAGTAACTTGAAGATCATTGGCCGGGCCGGGACAGGAGTTGATAATGTGGATGTGGATGCAGCGACCAAGAGAGGAATCATTGTCATGAAGTAATGAAGCATGTTGAGTCTTGCTCTGACCTCTATTCTCTGTGTTTCCAATGCTAAAGCAGGTTGCTCTAGTTGTGCACTTTATTCTGTTGTTAAAGGAATAGTTTGCACCAAAAATAAAACAAACACGCATCTCAGGAGGTGCTAAAAAGAAGTTTTTTTATGCTGTTTTTTAATGTATTTATTTTTAGCACTCCGAGTGGAAACACAATCAGTGCTGCTGAGCTCACCTGTGCTCTTTTGATGAGCTTGTCAAGGTAAACTTGCAAATTATTTGTTAATAAAGAACTTCTGTTAGTTTTTTTTTAAAAGGTTCATATCATGTTTTGAGATAAATAATTAATTGTGTTATGAAATTACTGTAACATTCAAAACTCTGAAGTCACTGATGTCAGAAATAGGCAAGAAAATGGTCAAACAATAAATGAATAAATGAAATTTTGGACTGTAGAATAAGTGGACCTTAGAGAGAGAGAAAAAATGTAAACATGATATTATCCCTTTAAGTTTGTTAAATTGAGCTTTCACAATCATTATTTAAATTATGTTCTGTTCTTATTAAAAACCTTATTAAAAATGTCAAATAATATATTTATTATATTTTTATATATATTTCTTAGACATATTCCCCAGGCTGTCATGTCAATGAAGGATGGAAAATGGGATCGTAAAAAGGTATGCACACTTTTTGTCCTGTGTCTGTGTGGCTGTTGGCAATCACAGATGGAATATGTACAGGGAATTGCATTATGGGATATAGTATTGCATGCAACAAACATTTTGGCAAATCATCAATGTTTTCTATGCATACTGAAAGTTTACAAATACTGTACAAAGTATACACTGATGAGCCAAAACAATTACCCCTTTTCCACCAAAAAAGAACTGGTTCGGAACTGGTGCTGGTTCAAAGTTGGTTCGGAGTTGGTTCAACTTGCAAACCTTCTCAGAACCTGTTTGTTTTTCCACTGACTAGAGCGCCCAGCGAACGACGTCGTTACGTCACCGTGTACGTCGCCATACGTATTAGCTAGAACCGCTTGCAAGTACAACATTACTTTGGGATTATCTCTAACTCGTGTACCAAGAATGCTTTAAAAACAATTGAAATATGTAAGTCTATATTGTGACTGCTTTGTTCTTTGCTTACATAATATTTTCAATAAAAAAAATATTTTTTTAAAAACTAGAAACGCTTGCCCAACTTCAAGCATAACAATTACAATGGCAGACTACATTGCGTTCAATGCAAATGTTTCTCCTGGCTTTGCGATCCTATATTATGGTCAGAAAAGATGTTTAGAACACATCTAAACCCGCCCCCAGCCCCCGACGTTAGCATGACGTGGTAAAAGAACGGTTCTAGTCCAGCAAAGAGTTGGTGCCGCTTTGGAACCAGTTTTCCCGGCCGAGAAAAAAGTTTTCTTTGGCTGTCGAAACACAAAGAACTGGTTCGTGCGCAGGCACCGGCTCCGAACCGGCTCTCAAAATGTGTCGGTGGAAAAGGGGCTACTGAGACCCCCGAAGGTGTCCTGTGGTGTCTGGCACCAAGACATTAGCAGCAGATCCTTCAAGTCCTGTAGGTTGTGAGGTGGAGCCGGCCTGGACCGAACCTTGTTGTTCCAGCGCATCCCACACATGCTCAGTTGGATTTAGATCTGGGGAATTTGAAGGCCAGGGCAACACCTTGAAATCTTCATCATGTTTCTCAAACCATTCCTGAACAAAACGTGGGTGGCTTTATCCTGCTGAAAGAGACCACGTCCACCAGGGAACACCATGGTCATGAAAGGGTGTACATGGTCTGCAACGATGTTTAGGTAGGTGACACGTTTCAAATTTTCATCCAAATGAATGGCTGGACCCAGGGTTTCCCAGCAGAACATTGCCCAGAGCATCACACTCCCTCCACTGGCTTGTATTCATCCCACAGTGCATCCTGGTGCCATCACTTGCACATGGCCATCCAGATGATGTAAAAGAAAACGAGACCATCACACCACTTCTTCCACTGCTCCAAGGTCCAGTTCTGACACTCGCTTTCGGCAGTGGACAAGGGTCATCTCTCTGATTGGTCTGTGGCTACTTAGCCTGTGTGTTGTGACACATTCCTCCTATAAACATAATTTAAAGGGTACCTATTATGGCATTTAAAATGTTCCTAATATTGTTCTGGGAGTCCCCAACAACAGTTTTACAAGCATGAAATGACAAAAAACACTTTTATTGTCTTATAATATGCATTTATTTTTACCTGATTTGCTCACCGACTCCCATATGAATCGTTTAGCGAGTCATTTTTCCAAACCCCGCCTTTGCGTGACGCTAATCTGCGGTGATATGTTAGCTACCATAGCCCAAAGGAGTGACACCGAGCCGACGGGGTGTCATTGGTTGTTGCGTTAAATCGTACCCAGATACAATAGTGCTATTTTCTGATTGGCTAACAACACCAGACGAACAACACCAGAGGAGACGCGCTTGATTCCTGCCAGTTCCATAGTGAGAGCGGCGCGGCCAGAGTTTTCCCTGGCGTCTTCGAACGCAATAAGTGGGCGTATCTTATTCAAATAACTTGTCAAGTTGACGTCAACTAGACAAAGGAAAAGCATCGTTCGTCGAACGATTCATATCAGCGACTCAGAGTCGACTCTTACTTTTGAGAGACAATAACTTTGTATACGGTGAACTTTCATGTTTAAAACTTTGCAGGATGTTTTCGTTCACTTAGATCTATGTTACACACTACATGAAGGGCAATTTTCAAAAATCCATAATAGGTACCCTTTAAAATGTTATGTCTTGTGCTACAGTAGACCTTCTGTTGGCTCGGACCAGACGAGATAGCCTTCATGCATCCAAAAGCTTTGTTCCCCAACACCCTGTCGCCGGATTCTCCCTCCTCAATGTCAAAGCCTTGCCATTTCAGAGACACTCTGACTCAGTCGCCTTGCCATAACAGTTTGGCCCTTGTCAAAGTCACTCAGATCTTTATTCCTGCCCATTTCTCCAACACATTGATTACGAGAACTGATTGTTTGCTTACTATCTAATCTACCCAATGTGTCCTTGTTCGGAGATAATCAACGATATTCGCTTAGCCTGTGACTGGTCATACTGTTTTAGCTCATCAGTGTTCAAAGTACATCCTGCAGAAATAGTATGCCGTTGCATAGCCATGCTTTTCTGTCTGTGTTAACTCAGTCATCACTAATCAAATGTGATCACTGAATGTGTTGCTTCACATTGTTGTGGTAGAATGGCTGAGAGTTTTGCTAATGATTTTGCAGTTCATGGGTGCAGAGCTGTATGGAAAAGTTCTTGGAATTGTAGGGCTTGGAAGAATCGGCAAAGAGGTGGCGGCGAGAATGCAGTCCTTTGGTATGAAGGTAAGATCTTTGTGACCTAAAAATGGACTTGACTTAAATGCAGGCATGATAGTGATTTGTATTAAAGTTTTTTATTGTTTTACGAAGAAGGAACTTTTTGTATCCCTAATAGACCATTGGGTACGACCCCATCACGCCTCCGGAGGTTTCTGCGGGCTGGGGTGTGGAGCAGATGTCTCTGGAGCAACTGTGGCCACAGTGTGATTATATCACTGTCCACACTCCACTCATGCCCTCCACCACAGGTACACACAACCAAAACAGGACGTGTCGTCTTTGCCCGTTTGCTCAGGCTGCACAATTTGGTTAAAAAATAAAATAGTGATTTATTCTGGCAAATATTTCAATACATCTCATCTCATATTGTTTGGATGCCCAGACTAAAGTCCTGAGATACCTGCATCTAATATAATATAATCTAAAACCTGCATCTTATATGATATCATCTCATCAAATGTTTATTGTTAAATATATTTGAAATTACATATTCTATAGGTAAAATCCCAATTTCAATAAAAAACATATCCATTAATCTGTCTATCCTTCCATCATTCAATCGATTTACATTTATGCATTTTGCAGACGCTTTGATCCAAAGCGACTTGCATTGCATTTCAAGGTACACATTTACATTCGTATCAGTTCTTGCTTTCCCTGGGAATCAAACCCATGACCTTGGCAGTGCAAGCGCCAATGCTTTACTGTTTGAGCTACAGGAAAGCATCAGTCTTCGAGCAATCGATCGCATCCATCCAATCCAATCCAATCCAATTGATCACATCCATCCATCCACCCAATCGATCACATCCATCCATCCAATCCAATCGATCACATCCATCCATCCAATCCAATCCAATCGATCACATCCATCCATTCACCCAATCGATCACATCCATCCAATCCAATCGTTCACATCCATCCATCCACCCAATCGATCACATCAATCCATCCACCCAATCGATCACACCCATCCATCCACCCAATCGATCACACCCATCCATCCACCCAATCGATCACACCCATCCATCCACCCAATCGATCACATCCATCCCATCCACCCAATCGATCACATCCATCCCATCCACCCAATCGATCACATCCATCCCATCCACCCAATCGATCACATCCATCCCATCCACCCAATCGATCACATCCATCCCATCCACCCAATCGATCACATCCATCCCATCCACCCAATCGATCACATCCATCCCATCCACCCAATCGATCACATCCATCCCATCCACCCAATCGATCACATCCATCCCATCCAATCAAATCGATCACATCCATCCCATCCAATCCAATCATCAAACCTTTGATGTCCTACACAGGTCTCCTCAATGACGCCTCATTTGCTAAGTGTAAGAAGGGTGTGAAGGTGGTGAACTGTGCTCGTGGTGGCATCATCGATGAAGCCGCCCTCCTGCGGGCTGTGGAGTCGGGGCAGTGTGGAGGAGCGGGCCTGGATGTGTTTGTGGAGGTCAGAGCTTGTCTATCACCTATACTGAGAACTGTTTTAGCTTTTTGCTGCATAATAATAAATAAATACTTACAAAAATATTTTTAAAAAATTACTATTAATGTTGCTGTTATTTTTGGGGGTTCAGGAGCCACCAAAGAACCGGGCGCTGGTGAACCACCCCAATGTAATCAGCTGTCCTCATCTGGGAGCCAGCACTAAAGAAGCACAGGCTCGGTGTGGGAAGGATATCGCCCTGCAGATTGTGGACATGGTTAAAGGCAAAGCATTAGTGGGAGCTGTGAGTTACGCTCAGTTTTACAGTGTCAGAAATTAACTTTATGATGGATGGGGCAATATTTGCCCTCTGGAACTGATTCCCCCCCTGATTTTTCAGGGACATTTTATGAGGGCTTTTTTTTTCTAACCATATAAAATAATAGCAAATTGTCCTTTGTCAAATAGTTCAGTTAAAATAAAAATGTTCAATCTGATTCTGATCAATTATGAAAGAAAAAGTTATATCTTGGTGCTGTAAATAATGCACCAAGTCATTTATTTTGTAGGACAAAACATGAAAGTCTTCAAGTAATGTTCACCTCAGATATTTCTTTTCCAAATTCCACCATGGAAAACCTGAAAATATCAGGAATTTTGCAAATGAAATCCTTGCTAGATATTGAAAGGAAAACGTTGGTACACAACAGCTCTGAAAAATACATCCATTTTTATTAAATTCTCACTTTCAAATGATTACACTCTTGTGTATTGTAAAACTTGCTTGCAGGACAAAAGTGGTGTTCAGTTTGTGAGTGAAAATGACTGATTCATTAGCATATTCCTCTTAATAAATGAGTTTTAAATACCCTGATCCAATTAAGAAATTGATGTTATGAATAAACACCTCATACATTGGCAAATAAGAAAGTATCTTTAACATTATAAGAAATTACACACATAACCTCAACTCCTTTAGCCTGGTAATACCAGACTCTGCTACTTCACTTTGCTTCGTAGACAGAGTCTGGCATAGCATAATAGAGAAGTGTTTTCTCTCTCGATAGGGGGCGATTTCTGAAGTTTAAAATCATTGGTTAACCGTAAGCCAATCAGATAAGTTTATTTATGACGTATGTTATGCGCTGACACAGCCGCATCGAACCACAGTCAGACATCATGCATCGAACTCAAATCTATGATCAAACTTCCACCTGCTGTAAACACTTGATGATGCGAGCGAAATACCGGAGTGAACATGGCTGTGAACGACTTTTTTGATCGGTGAGTGATGGTGATGTAATAGAATGACTGCTGCGCTTTGACAGGGCGCAAACGACCAGACAGAGAGAGAGAGAGAGAGAGAGCGCCGCGCGCGCACTCTCAGGTCTTCAAACAACACGAGCGCTATCTTGCTCTCTCTCTCGCAAATATTAATCAAAATCAATCGACAAGATAGTAAAAGATCGGAAGACCGCAGTTTCACGTGGAGCATTTGGAGATTTTTAGAGATTAGAGACTCTAGGAACAACATCTCAATGAACAACATCTCAACACTAAATTATAAATGCCTGTCTCATATAGACGCCTGTCTCAAATACAAGCCGGTGCAGCTAGATGATTTGGACTAATAAAAGCCTGGGCTATTATTTGAAGTTTTACGGTATTTAAGACCTGGAAAAGAAAGGAGACACTGACCTGTCAAAAGGCTCCCCAGTTTCTCGCTGACGATCGGCAATAGTTGATAAATTAAACTTTTCCCAAAGGGAGTAGGGCCACAACATCACCTCCATTCAAAATGTTTAATACACACTCTTCTTCTTCGGGCTTCAGTTTGCTAATGCCGGGAATATTCTCCACAACAGAGCGAATTGCATCCGCGTCTCCCTATCCGCGGTCGTTTTCGATTTCTCTGACCTAACTCTTAAACTCGGCGCTTAGCGACTACGTCACGGCTCTCAGCCCGCCTTCTGTTCGTTGATTGGCCCGGCTGTTTTCAGGCCGGTGGAAAACAGAAAGATAGGCCGCTATCTCAGACTGACTACAGGAGCGAAATGAAATTAGCGGAAGTAGGAAGTCTGACGTAGTCAGGCTACAACTCCTTAGGATATTTACATAGATTAAAGCATGAAATGAAAATTGATATAGGTTATTTTGTAAGTGCATGTTATTGATCTTATTGTAAACAATTCATCCATGCATATGCTTTTTATTAATTTTTAATCAATTTCATAACTGACATAACAAAATCTTCCAGTAAAAAAAGTAGATTTCTCTTTGGTGACGTGTGCTGTAATTCTCCAATCATGTAGTCTGCTTAAACCCCGCCCCTTTCTTGCTGTCTTCTGCAAGCTCGCATTCAGATCTGCCTCCATCCAATCAACAACCGACGGACAGAAATAGTCCCCGCCCTTCATTCGATAATTAATTTCACTTATACAGTAGAACAGATCTGCACTACGTCTGTTACATCTAGGCTTTAATCTCTTGTTTTATTCTCCTCAGGTCAATGCTCAGGTGTTGGTCAGCAGTTTCTCTCCTGACTCTCATCAGTGGATTCGGCTGGGAGAGTCCATGGGCAGAGTGTTGAAGGCCTGCAGCACTTCTAAAAAACCCTACAGTCACGTCCATGTCACATCACTTGGTAGGTCAATTATTAAGGAATAATTCAGCCAAATATGTTGTCAACTTTTGTTACTCACTAACTGAATGAGTTATTAAACAAATAGCAAGAAATACTGTTAAATTATTTTAATAACCATTTCATTTAGACATGATGCATGATTGGACACACAAGATTTACATACACATTTACTGTCATGAGAAAACCCTCCCATATATGTGAGAGTTTGCTGTCCTTCAGATATATTGTATGGACTTTTTAGAGTAGATATTTCTACTCTTCTGAGAATTATTATTATTATTTTTTTAATCAAATTACTCCACATTTATATATATTTTAATTTAAGTTCTTAATATCTTAACCCTGTGTGACCACTACAGATATGTAACTCTCTGGATGAATAATTTGGAATTATTAATTCCATATTATTAGATAAAAAATCATGTTCTTGCTTTGAAGTCCCCCCCCCCCCCCCCCCCCAAAAAAAATAGTTGTTGTTAATTAAAACAAAGATTAAATTACATAAAGTATAAATTTTATATAAAATACATTTAATTTAGAAATGTATCCTAATAAACCAAGTGAGATAGAATAAGCTTAATTTGAAATCTAAGTAGAAATATTCCTTAAATATAAACAAAAGAACTAAACGAAAATATAAAAAGCTAATTCATAATAATAATTAAACAAAAATAGTATATAAATAATACTAAAACACCATTGATTTGAATTTTTAGGTATTTTAAATAGTGATGTAAAAAGTCCTGCATCACGGTGTTAAATTTGAATGATCTATGGTTTTCGCCATGAAAACAACCAAAGAATCTGGCTTCGTTTAAAAAAAAAAAACTAACATGATAATTTAGTCCTTTGAAACAAAGATTATTTTTGCATTTAATAATGATTACCTTTCTGCTGTAATACTATTAAATAAATAACTGGCATTAAATTTGATCATCAACAGTGCAAGGATGCCATCTTGTGGCAATATCATACATTTGTATCCATTTTACATACATTATACATATAAAATGTAAAAATATATAAAATATTTGTTTGTTTGTTTGTTTTTTGCTGTTCAGGGGAGTCCTTGAAGAAGTCCACTGGGTTTCTGAGCTCAGCAGCTGTAGTTGGTTTGCTCACTGAAGGTCCTCAGAAAGGCCCTAACTTGGTGAATGCACTGCCTTTAGCTGCAGAGACGGGAATTACCGTAAGACGACTTTACCAAACCATGGTTTTGAACTATGTATTTTAGGTGAAAGCTCACGATACGTTAAATCTGTCCCTGTGTCACAAACCCCCAGATGAAGACGGATCATAGCGAGTCGAAAGACCGTGAGGCGTGTGTCGTGGAGGTCTCTGTGAACGGCAGTAGCTGTAAGGCGGTGGGCTCGGTGCAAGCTGGGGTTCCTGTGCTGTTGGAGCTGAACGGAAGTGTGTTTCGACAGCCTGTTCCTCTCAGCGGACACTTGCTGTTCTTCAAGGCCGCCACCTCCACTGAGCTCCTGCTCTCCATAACCAGTAAAGGCTGATTCACGTTCTGCACGCACACACGCATACAGTATAGCTTTTAATGGGAAGAATAGCTGAGATGAAAAACTAGCAATATTAGGAATTTTAAAATTATGATTTTCTGTTCAGCTCTAAAATATTGACCAGAAATCGCTCTACGTTATATATTACTAATCACAAATGACTGAATGTCGTGAAAATGTATTGGTCAAAAGCATAGCTGTCAACCCTCCCGTTTTTTCCGGGTTTCTCACGTATTTTATCTCTTTTCCCGCTGTCTTCCCGTTTTAGTATTTTTTTCCGTAAAATATCCCGTATTTTTACGCTCTGATTGTGTGAGACGTACAAGCTTGGGCAGATTCCGCTTGAAGTCGTTCATCCTCGGATGCGGTACCGTGCTTACTAAAAAAAGCCGTGAACAGAGCCAAACGAAATGGGGTCTTGCGCACCCAACTCGTAATTTTTGCCGCGCGCAGACAGTCACACACACACACACACCACACACACACACACACACACACACACACACACACACACACACACACACACACACACACACACACACACACACACACACACACACACACACACACACACACACACACACACACACACACACACACACACACACACAGTCTCTAGCCTATGTAGTTATAAACTCTTTAGACTGTTAATGATTAGTGCTTTTTTTTTAAGTTTGTGGGTAAGAATCGTGTAAAAAAAATCCCTTATTTTGGGGATGGATCCTGGGAAATCTCCCTTATTTTCAATGTTGACAGCTATGGGCAAAAGACATACATTTTTTATGTCTGGGTAATGGGTATGTCTTTGTTTTTTTTTTTTTGTTTTTTTTCTGGGTTATTTATTTGCACATCCGGTTTATATTTTTATATATATTTTATAATACATAAATACATTTATTTTGTTACTGAGAGGAAAGCATATTCATAATTTAACTCTCAGCAGTGTGGGTGTTGAATGTTTGCTAACATTCTAACAACATAGCTGCTCACATATTTCTGACTTCTTTTTACCCGTAAGAGAAGAAAGAAAAAGAACTTGGGACCTTCAGTTTATTGATGCTTTCTTATCTTGTTTAGGAGTTTTGGCTGCTGCAGGTGTGGAGCTGCAGTCCTTCAGTGCCTCTACTGCCCGCAGTGGTGACCAGTGGTACTGCATGGGGATTTCTTCACTGCTGGGGGACATTGGTGCCTTGAAGTCCTTAGTGAAAGAGGCTGCACAGCTCACTGTTTAAATATGTCACAAAACCACTTAACATTCCAGCGTCTAGAGCTCTGACTGCTGTCTTTACTTGCTGTTACTCACAATGATCACTACAGTGTGAAAAAAGTCCATTTTTACTTTTGTTGTTGTTATTAATTTACTAAACCTTATTTGTATTGCAGATATGTGACTGTTTAATTAAAACAATGACCATCAGTGTTTTTTAGTGGATTGTGTCTCTTTTCATAGTAAAGGGTTGTCATTTTTGTCTCTCATGTGTAAAAAGAAAATGACGTTAAATAACTGACGGCAGTTTGTACTACTAAAATAGACATTTACTGAACACCCCTTATTTGTATGTTTTTTCTTTTCTTTAATCATCAGGATGGAGTATTTGGGACTGTCCAAATCACTGTTGCTAATGTCTCTCACACACACACACACACACACACACACACACACACACACACACACACACACACACACACACACACACACACACACTCCCACCCTACAGGGGTTACAATGCCAAATTAAACTCATCCCAGTTAACAACAGTTCCCTAACGTTAGAATATGGTCCACATTTTTATAGCGTTCCCTGACTGTTGCTGAGAGCTTTTACACTGATAGGAACTTAAACAGCATTATTATATTTTTTTAGGATTTATTATTTTATGACCTTAAACTAATGTTCCAAGAACGTTTCAGGAACCATTGTTAGCAAACAAATTTGGGATTAAAGGGATAGTTTATTTCTTCTGAAAAACAGACGATATTCAAACAGTTTCTGGTCCCCATTGACGTCCATAATATGAAAAAAATACTATGGAAGTCAATATAAGGACCATCAACTATTTGGTTACCAACATTCTTAAAAATATCTTATTTTGTGTTCACCAGAACAAAGAAACTTCAGCTTTAGTTTAGATCAACTTTAGGGTAAATAAATGACAGAATTACAAATTTTGGGCGAACTGTGTTTGTCTTGGTTTAATTCACATTTTAATTATACATGTGAATTGAATATATCTTTTGAGATCGCAGAATGCATTTAATTTAAATACTTCATTAGCACTTAATAATACTATGAAAATATATTTAAAACCTCTGAGAAATTTACTTATAAATCGCCTCTATCAAGCAGGAAAAAGCGCTCGCTTCATTGACTTGACCCATAACACTGTTTCCATGGTAACTGGGTTATTTCTGTCCTTTTAATGTACCCTGTGGACTTAATGGTCTCTACACACCAATAACTCACCGTCGCTAAGCTATAAACAAACGTTTTTTAGTTAAGAAAGCTGTGAAGCGCTGGGAAAGGGATAATTCTTGGTGTTCGGCCGTCCTTGGCACTAGTTTCCCTCAGGCGTTATTATGCAACGGCTTTAATCCTTATTAGGATTATACACTCAGCAATGCCATGACAACTGAAACGTGAAAGCTAGTATTATGTCTCAGTTGATTGAAGAATCGATCAAATGGTGGCACTTTGAACATGTCTTTGTAAAGATGGGATGCTTGTGAACATACCGGTGTCGTCACATGGCTGAAGGACGCGGCTGTGTTGAATCACTAGTCGAGGGTGACAGCAGCGAGTCTCCAGCTATTACACAGATACCAAAATAGGAGCTCGACATTCTGTAGTGGCTGAGGCTAAATACAGGGGCCACATGTCTGATCTGTCCGAGCACAAGATGCACTGTTAGGGATAAAACTTCTCCAGCGAAGAAAGGACGAGCTGTGGCAGTGGCAGTCAGTCATTACGGGCCAGGTAAGCTTGTTTTTACATAGGGGCTAGTTGTCACAATCTCAGGTTGTGGGAGTTAAATTGCATGAAGGTTTGTTTTCATTAGCAGTGCTTTTATAATAGGTTGCTTGCATAGTAAACATGCTTGTTACTTAAATGAATTAACAAAAAAATTATATATAGGCCTATTGTTAACTATAGACATATATAAAAAATATAGGCCTATATATATATATATTATATATATATAATATATTATATGAAAGATATATATCGGTCACCATATCGGTTAATGTTTAACGTTATCGCTATAAGAAAATTTGGTCGATATATTAAATCCGTAATACATAATGGATTATTTCCTTCAGCTTTAGACACTTCAGACTGTTCGCCATGATTGTTTTGAATTGCTTGAAATAACTGGAATCACTTCAAAAAGGAAATCTGTCATAGGCTACATCAAATTATAATGAGAACATCATTATAATTGTATTTGGGACATAGTATTTAATGATGAGACTTTTGTTTTTGTATTATTTTTTATTTATAATTATAAATATATAAATATTTATAATTATCAGTATGACCAAAAATGTATATTATCGGTGCATCCTTACACACAATCAAAACTAAAACGAAAAATAAAATTTAAATAACACTGATTCAAAATTGTCTTTTATTAGGATTTTTTTTTTTATTATCTTGTGCTCATAACTTATTTCTAAAAATATTTTTGTAATATCTATTAAGTAAACAAGTGGAAGAGTTCAGAAGAGTCAACTAGCCTTTTTACCCCACATGATGTGACAAGTAACACTAGGTCAACATGTGTGACAATAAACAACGTTTTGATAATAAAGACTTTAAGGTTCATACAGAAACTAACCTTCAGAAATAAAAATGAGAAATATTCACTGGAATAAATGTGATAACTTGCCCAGCTAAACTGCATCGATATCTGTCCTTATCTATTAAAATTGTACTTTTTACATATTTACATAAATGCTATGCCAATTCATCATATCTTAGCTAAACATTAAACACTACTAAATCTTGCACACACACAAAAAATTATATAACACTTAATTTTAGCATGGCAAAGCATACTGGAAAATAGAAATCCCAGTCCAGTTAGTTCAATTTAAGTTTGTCTAAATAAAAAAAAAACAAGTTCATAAAACTCAAAACACTGAAACATTTCAGATTACTTAAAGTGTGTCAGCTTTGTGAACTCAAAAGAAAAATGTTCTAAATACTCATAAAAGTTTGAAACTAATTTGTTAAATTTAGATTAACCCTACTCAAACAAATTAATTATTTTGAGCATTAAGGTTTACAGTGTTAAAAATCATCTCTTTACAGTTGCAATGTCAGGAAAAGTTCAAAGCAGCTACTCGTATGAGTTCTGCGATGCTTCACATTCATCAGAAGTGCTGGAAGCTCTTCACGAGTTCCACAGCAGCGGCCTGTTCACGGACATCACCCTGCAGTCTTCATCCGGACAGCTCTTCCACTGCCACAAGGCTGTCCTATCAGCCCGCAGCTCCTATTTCAAGCTAATGTTCACCTTAGACATGAGAGAACGTCTGAATGACACTATCAACCTACCTTGCATAGACGGGGAGATTCTGGGTGCTTTGGTGACTTACGTCTACACTTCAAAGATCAGCATAACCCAGATTAACGTTCAAAGTCTTCTGGAGGCCGCAGACCTGTTGCAGCTCAGCTCGCTCAAGAAAGCCTGCGAGAACTTTTTGATTCGTCTGCTGGACGTCGACAACTGTCTCGGGATGCACTCGTTCGCCGAGCTTCACGTGTGCTCTGCACTGGAGCGCGCGGCTTTGAGGATCATACTGAGCCGCTTTGAGGAACTCACACTTCAGGAGGAATTCCTAGAGGTGGATTTCCAAAAGCTCGTGGTGATTTTAGCAACTGAAAACCTTAATGTGTGGAAAGAGGCGACGTTATTGGACGCTGTGGTGAAATGGGTCGCCCATGACGCGGCTCCTAGAATAGACCACCTGAAAGAGCTTCTCAACTGCATCCATCTCGACGTGAATGACGTGTACCTCAAAACTGCGTTGGATCTACGCAAACAATGCTTTGAAAGCAAATTGCGATCTCTAATTCTTACCTCCTTGAAGCCAGGCAAAGGTTTCTCGCACTGCTGCAAAAAACTAACATGCAGCTTGTATGTTATTGGTGGGTATTACTGGCATCCATTGTGTGAAGTCCACATGTGGGACCCTGTTTCCAACACGTGGGTTCAGGGCAAAGACATGCCTGACTTTGCAAGAGAGAGTTATAGTGTGGTACTTCAAGGCTCTGATATCTACGTGACCGGAGGATACAGGACAGAGACTGTAGATGCTTTAGACACCGTGTGGATTTATAACACAGACTCGGATAAATGGACAGAAGGATGTCCGATGATCACAGCCAGATATTACCACTGCTCCGTGGCTTTAAGGGGATGCATATATGTCATAGGTGGGTATACGGCAGGAGCTCCAACACAAGAAACTGAATTCTATGACCCCTTGAAGAAGACATGGTTCCCTGTGGCTAATATGATACAAGGTATGAGAAATTCAAGTTGTGTCCCAAATGACTCACCATATACCAATACTATGTAACCTACTCAACTGTATAGTGTATGAATTTAATAAGGTTATTTTGCCATCGAACATCAGTCTTATAGCCCCTCCCCCTCAGCTAGTTAAAGGGATAGTTCACCCAAAAATGAAAATTCTGTCAGTAATTACTCTCCCTCATGTCGTTCCAACCCGCAAGACTTTCGTTCATCTTCGGAACACAAAATAAGATATTTGTGATTAAATCTGAGAGCTGGACCACTCCTCCATAGGCTTCTGAGGGATTGAAACTTGACAGCCCCGAAAAGTTATTAAAGAAATCGTTTAAAAGAGTCCAAGTGACTACAGTGGCTAGATCTTAAAGGGTACCTATTATGGCATTTAAAATGTTCCTAATATTGTTCTGGGAGTCCCCAACAACAGTTTTACATGCATGCAATGACAAAAAACACTTTTGTTGTCTTATAATATGCGTTTATTTTTACCTGATTTGCTCACCGACTCCCTAATGATTCGTTTGACGACTCATTTGTCCAAACCCCTCCTTTGCGTGACGCTAATCGGCGGTGATTGGTCAGATGACCCAGTCAGTTATATTTTGCGTTAGCCCAAAGCTTAAACATATTGATAAAGCACTGCAGTACTACAATACGCTTCACATAATTTCACATATTTCAAAAAACAAAAAAAATGACATTGGAGACCTAGAAGCTGCTGAGCGTAACTCTCACTCTCTCACACACACACGCACGCACACACACACACACACACACACACACACACACACACACACACACACACACACACACACACACACACACACACACACACACACACACACACACACACACACACACACACACACACACACACACACACACACACACACACAAAAGCAACAATTATTAATAGTACTTACAGGTTGTGATTCGGAGGAGGAAGCTGATCCAAATAAACTTGGTATTGAACGTTCCTTCAGTATCAGGCGACTCGCGAATACACACTGAAAGCATTTGTGTTTGTGAAGCGATCGTCATTAAAATAACGCGAATACAGCTCAAGGTGGTTATACTTGTGTGGTATAGTTGTAAATATAAACTCTAGCCACTGAGTCTTCACATGCTTGTCCCTGGGCAGTGAAAAAAAAAGTTTGCTTTTGATTCGCACTTCAGAACAGCGTCTCGTCGACATGATGTTGTCAGGTTTCTCTGTCTGCTCGGCGCGCGCACTGAGTGGGCGTGTCGAATTCAAATAACTTGTACAAGTGACGTACGAAAGTGCATCGTTCGTCTATCGATTCATATCAGCGACTCAGAGTCGACTCTTACTCTTGAGAGACAATAACTTTGTATACGGTGAACTTTCATATTTAAAACTTTGCAGGATGTTTTTGTTCACTTAGATCTATGTTACACACTACATGAAAGGTAATTTTCAAAATTCCATGATAGGTACCCTTTAAGTTTATCGAGCTACGAGAATACTTTGAGCGCAAAAAACAAACAAAAATATCGACTCTATTCAAGTATTCTCTTTGGGCCTGGAGATTTCACGTAGTGTTATTGTGCAACGCTTCTGGTTGAACGTCACACGCATCACACACATGACCAGCGTCGGCCAATAGTGAGCCTACGTGTGACGTATAACACAGAAGCGCTGCGCTGTTACACTACGTCAACAGCTTAGGAGAATGACATGGAAGAGAAGAGATGGTTGAATAAAGTCGTTATTTTTGTGTTTTTTTGCACACAAAAAGTATTCTCATCGTTTTATAAACTTAAGATTGAGCACTGTAGTCACTTGGACTCTTTTAACGATTTCTTTAATAACTTTTTGGGGATGTCAAGTTTCAATCCCTTAGAAGCCTATGGAGGAGTGGTCCAGCTCTCAGATTTAATCACAAATATCTTAATTTGTGTTCCGAAGATGAACGAAAGTCTTTTATGGGTTTGGAACGACATGAGGGTGAGTAATTACTGACAGAATTTTCATTTTTGGGTGAACTATCCCTTTAACCCTCAGATGGTCTTTGGGGTCCACTGGACCCCAAATGACTTTTGCTTGAATTAAAAAAAATGTTCTCTTTTTCCAAATGGTATGAAACTTCCTACGGCTCTCAACACTTTCTAGATCTACAAAAAAAAAATTAAAATGGAATGTTATCTGTTTTTATGTAGGCGTGACAAAAATAGTCACACTCGTGGTCTTTGGGGTCCATTGGACCCCAAAAAATTAAATAAAATTTTGTAACAGAACAATAGTTTTTTTTTTTTACAAATATATTTTTACTCTGTTTATTAATGTTTTTACTCAACATTTGTGCAGTTTTTGGAGGATTCATGATATCTTTTAAATATCTATAAATAAATAAATAAATAATTATTTATTCTTGATTTATTATTGACTCAAAATAGACAAAATTCATCATCAAAATCAGAAATAACGCAGAACACAGACAGAAATGACAGAAATAAAGTGGCACACTTCCAACAATGCAAAAAACATCCACAATCCAAAATTATCATTCTCACACACGCGCACACACACACACGCACACACATATAGAGGAATACAATATACAGGAATACATACAAACTATAAAAACTGTTCTCTTATCATTTGTAAAATAAAATAATCTAAAATGCAGAACCACCGCAAAAATAAATTGGTAACACTAAGACACATTGAAAATGTGCACACACACAAAAAGGAATACATTTGTAAGGCTATAAAAAAAAATAAAAGAAATGAGACCAACTATTGTTCTATTGTTCCAAACTATTTTCTTTTTATTATTTTTTTATTATTTTATTTTACAAATATTTTATTTTTACTGCTTTATTTGCTAATTTGTTATTGCTGTTCAGTTTAAATAAATGATCAAATCTTAAGACTCCAACATTTCTCTTTGTAACATGATGTTCAGGTTTGATTCTAATCATAATGTAACATTATTGAAAAACTTGTTTTTTTCAGTACAAAAAAAATGCTAAACTTTGACAAAAAGTATTTTGTTTTTGTTATAATTGTGATTTTATAATATTTAGATATGAATCCAACTGAATTTAACTTTAGAAAAATTATATCTTTCAGTAATTCAAATGTATATAGGCCTAGTGGAGCCCTATAGCCATCTAGTGGTTAAAGTGATTTATTGCATTATTTTATAAATTTTAACCTGTATTTTCCAAAAAAATGTGCAAAAATCTTACATTAAACCTTGTAAAATTATCCATGGTATCCCCTGGAGTGAAAGTTAGAAATCTGGGTCTTTTATAAAGTTTATTTAACATAAAATGCAGTTTTTTTGTAAAAATCCTATTTAAAAAATATTTATTTATTTATTTATAGAAATTAAAAAAAAATCATAAATCCTCCAAAAACTGCACAAATGTTGAGTAAAAACATTAATAAACAGAGTAAAATTATATTTGTTAAAAAAAAATATATTGTTTTGTTACAAAATTAAATCTTATTGTCTGGGGTCCAATAGACCCCAAAGACCACGAGTGTGACTTTTTTTTGAAGACCATCAGAGGGTTAAGTGCATGAAGTGTCCAACATCCCACAATTAAGTGTATCATCTGAGTGTTTGAAGTGCACTTTTACTTTTTTGGAAAAAAACACGACTCTTACTATTTATACTACAAAGCGGCACAGAAAACTACATGAGCAAATTGCGACGCACCTTCAGTTTATTTACACACAACCGTTTACTAAAAAAGGAGTTCTGAATCCTTTTTTAAAGTGGCCTCGGTATTGGAATAGCCATTTGCCAAATCTACCAGCTCCAATATAAATGACAACATATTATTTTCAGCAAAAAGTATATGAAAATAGACCCCCAAAAAGGACAAAAGTACAAGACTGTGCACAAAATGTTGTCATGTCATTTGCAATGGTTCATGTGTTACATAATGAAATCAGAAACCATGGAATGATATATAAAACATTATCATTTAAAAACAGATTATTAAGTTTCTTTAGTACATTTCTGGCAAAATATACAGATATACACTACTGTTTAAAAGTTTGGGCTCAGTAAGATTTATTAATAGTTTTGTTCTGCAAGGAAGCATTCAAAATGTAGTAAAGTCAGTAGTTACAAAAGATTTTTATTTCATATAAATGCGGTTCTTTTGAACGTTTTATTATCAAAGAATCCTGAGAAAAATCTATCACAGTTTTCACAAAAATATGTAGTGCCGCTTTTCACGACAATTTCAGCTAATAAAAGACCATTTAAAACAATTTAATGTTGTAAAATGTATTGTCTTACACTGAAGAACTTTCTAATACCAAAGACTTAAAATACCTGTTGATGGAAGTTCATGTTTTTTCCTTTACTTTAAAGGTGTGGGAAATGCAACCTCTTGCGTGGTGAATGAAAGAATCTATGTAACTGGAGGGCATTATGGGTACAGAGGAACCTGCACTTACGAGAAGATTCAGACTTACCGGCCAGATATTAACGAGTGGAGCATCACAACGATATGTCCACATCCTGGTGAGCCACCTATGGTTCGTATCAGATGAGCCAAAATGTAATCTCTCCACCATAGGCTCTAAGGCAGCATCCTAACAGAAATTAGTCCATCTGGTTTCTCTCATAATGATGTACCTCCCCATATTAACCTTCTTCACCATCCCTTATCATCTGAAAACTCATCAAAACTCTTTACTTTCAGAGTACGGTCTTTGCTCAGTCTCCTTAAACAATAAGCTTTATCTGGTCGGCGGTCAGACCACCATCACAGATTGCTACGACCCCGAGCAAGATGAATGGAGACAGATGTGTGCGATGAAGGAGAGAAGGATGGAGTGTGGATCGGCCGTTATAAACGGGTGCATCTATGTAACAGGAGGGTATTCATACTCTAAGGGGACGTATCTGCAGAGTATAGAAAGATACGACCCTGAGATAGACTGCTGGGAGATCGTGGGGAACCTCCCATCCGCCGCACGCTCACACGGCTGCGTTTGTGTGTTCAGCCTGTGAAATCACTACACAATCACATCCAGTGGGGTCTAAAAGTCTGAAGCCAGACCACATGTATTTGTTTAAACCTGATTGAATATAGTTTGAGTAATGTCGTAAAAGGAATAAGCAGTACTTCGGTTCTGAATTTCTAGAACACCCTTTTCTGTTATGAGTTATGACCTGCTGAATACGAGATGTATAACCAGACACCGGCTTCTGGCAGCATTTCTGAGGAATCGAAGCCCATTCCTCATGAGCAATAGCCTCCAGTTCAGTAATATTATTTGGTTTGCGTGCTGAAACCGCCGCCAGATTTCCTATGGGGTTCAAGTCAGGTGACTGTGATGTGTGGATTGTGCTTTTGGGTCAGTAATGGTGTACATCTTTGAGTTCTGGCATGGAAAACATCTGTGTTTTAGTACATGCATTACTGAAAACCTCAGTGCCTGTTGCCACCAAGTCTTCTTGCAGGTCTTTTGCAGTCACTCGAGGGTTTTTCTAAACCTGGCTTTTCAGAAATCTGGTTGCAGCCGTCGATAGCTTCCTTTTCTGCGTCAGGTAGTGTAACCACTGTTCCTTTAACTTTAAATGTGTGAACTGTCCTTTCAACGGTGTCTCTAGGAACATTTAGTGCCTTCGCTATCTTTTATGTATCCTGTTCCTTGTTTGTGAAGGGAGATGATATCCTCTCTTAACTTTTTGGTCCATTCTTTTGACTTATTTTTAAGTCATATTTCTAACATGCAGTTATACGTGACACTCAACAAACCTAGCCAGTTCAGATATTTCATGTGTTCTAGCTCAAGCACACCTGGTGCAACTAATGAAGCCCTTGATAAGTAGCATCAGGTGTGCTCGAGACCACATCTGTTTTGCAGATTTGTGCTGTTGTGAAGGATTCTATTCAGGGGGTTGAATAATTTTAAAACTGCAGAAGTCATTAAAAGTTGCAAAACATTTGTTGTGTTGAGCTATTTCAATTACTGTTGTTTGACTTGTTCATTGCAAACAGCTGTTAGTCTGTTCATTTTGCCAAATAAACCTGATTTGCAATGGGGGCTGAATAATTAGGGCCCAAGCCCAAAGGGCGAAGGCCCTATTGTTTTCCTAAGGATTATTTATAATTAGGGCCCAAGCCCTAAGGGCGAAGGCCCTATTGTTTTCCTAAGGATTATTTATTATTATTATTATTATTATTATTATTATTATTATTTTTTTACTACCTTTTGGACACTTTTGGAGGCCTTAACATGCTCAAAAACTCCTGACACTTTGCACACATGTCAGAACCCGCGGCCATCAGGGCCGGGCTGAAGATGGTACCCGGGCGTGGCAGGGGGGCTCGACAGCGCCCCCTGGAACGGGGTCCGAAAACATGGTCCATAAATCAAACACGCTTGCATGTAATAATATGAAACTCGGTACACATGTAGATCTCATCGTTTCATATATACTTCACACTCTTACTTTTTACCCCAGCCCAACAGGAAGTGGGCTATTTAGGGTTGTTGGTAAAACACACGCAAAGGAATTTGAAGTACTCCTCCTAGAGAATTCAAACACACGGCACGAAACTCGGTCAGCGTGAAGTCAAGACATTGAGGATGAAAGTTTGCGAGGGGATTTTTGATATCTCGAACGGTTTGGCCGTGGCGAGGAAACAAAATTATGGCGAGAAACGTGAAACAGGAAGTGTGTCATAACTACTGCATACATTAACTGATCTTGATGAAACTTCAGCAGTGTGTTCGTTCTAAGAGCCCGATCACATGGATGTGACAATTGTGAGTCAAAGTTATAGCGCCACCAACTGGCAGCAGGAAGTGTGTCACTTTCAAAATGCTTTTAAATCACCCTCTTATTTTTACCCGATTTGCTTCAAACTTCATTTGTATAATGTAAATACACGGCAGATGAAGACCTGTGAATGGATTCTTGATATCTTTGAAACTGTTGCTGTGGCAATCCATCAAACTTTAATATTCTTTTTGGATGCTTTTGAGACTCTTAGCATGCCTGAAATTGCTTAAAATTGCATGAAACTCGACAGACAGATCACATTTATTAGCCAGGTGACATGTGCATAGTTTCAGAAACGGGCGTGGTGCAGGGACTCAGTAGCGCCACCTTTTGACAAAAGTGGGGGGGTTAGTTTCATCTAGAGTTACAAAAATCTGTATTTATATAGTTCTCCTCCAGCCAGACAACTTTCTAATTTACAGTCATTAGTAACAACCAAGAGGAAGTCAGATATTTTGGTTTGAATATGGTCATTTCTCTCTGAGCCTACGTCTCTGTGACTGCTCTCTGTGTGTGTGTGTCTGTGAGTGTGGGGAGGGGGAGGGGGAGTGGGGCTATGTGCCTGCTCTCTGTGTGTGTGTGTCTGTGAGTGTGGGGAGGGGGAGGGGGAGTGGGGCTAGATTAACCATTTCACTGCTGTGTGGTTTGGCCTTCATTAAAAAAGAAAATAAATGTCTTAAGCCTTGTATTTTTTAAATACGTTTTTTTAATAAAGGCATATAACAGACATGCTGCATTTAAATTTTTTTTAATAAAACATTGTTTTTTATGTTTTTCAAGCCATTTGATTTATGAGGACTTTTGAAATGTCCTCATAAACCACCCATAAGTTGTAATACCAGTGTAATCAGGGTTCGAAATGAGGGGGGTCTGGGGGGGTCCCGGACCCTCCATAAGTCATTAAGGACCCCCCATAAGAATTTATTTTTGGATTTTGGGGGGTCCCCGACAAATATATTTTAACTTTAAAAATGATTGTGAAAATTATAGGTCTTTAGTGACACTTTATATTTATAAAAAGTAATTATTTAATTACCTAGCGCGAGGCAGCTATAGGGCAGCTATTAGCCGAGTGAGTTGTTGTTGTGGTGCTCCCGCTAATGTACGGACGGTAACAAAGTTGCGCTGTTGGGGCTCGCGCAGTTATACCATATTCATTTGTAGTTAAGAAACAATATATAGGCTACACACGACCAAAGTGCTGTTTTCCTGAATGCCATCACGATTGAAACCGAGATATTGATTTCATAACAGTTCAATAAACAAATAGTTAAAATAATTAAAATTAAGTTACTTACATTTTTAGACGCAATGGCTGTTTTTGTTCTGTTTCAGCAGCGAAAATAGTTCCAAACAACAGAACCACAGCGCATCTCAGAGCAACACTCATGATTCATTACTGAATAATTCAGCGTTTTGAACTATTCGCTCGAGTCAAAGATTCAATTACCCATTATTAAAACTCCTCATTCTGAATAAATCAGCCGTTTGAACGAATCGTTTAAATGAATGACTCAATGACTCGCTCATTCAAGACGGTCGCCTGCCACCTCCTACTGGCGGTTTAGTTTCAAAGCATCATTCTTTTCAACATTCCTTAATTGTATATTCAAAAAATATTTAAAACAATCTCAGAATCTCATTTAATACGGTTATAATTTTTCAATGTAAATTATTTAATTTGTTTGGTAACAGCCGCTAGGCTGTCTTATTATTTTAATTGAATGTAGCCTATTAATACAATGTAAGAATTTGAAATTAAATTTAGAGCATACACTAAATAAAATTAGGGGAAAAGTGCCCTTTTTAAAGGTACAAAAAATTATTCAGATAAGAGTGTTTACAAAAATGAAACATTGACTATTTAAGTTTAAAGGGAGTAAAGCGTCTGTTTAGGCTATAAAGGAAATTTAATTTTGCCAAAAGAACTTTTATTTTAAATAAATGTTGCTTTAAAAAATCTGCCTTCTTCAGTGTGATATGTTACCATATTATCATGCTTGATTGAATATTTGTAATGTGATGATCAGATGCAGATATCTAAATCAAAGAATATGAGTGGTTGGCGGATGGATTATTATTTATTTTTAACAACAGATTCGAGTGACTCAAAGTGCACCAGATTAATGAATTTATCTTTAAAATGTACAAAATTTTCTCGGGGGGGCATGCCCCCGGACCCCCCTAGTGTTACGATTTTGCCACCTCTGCCTCATTTTGAGTAAAGAAGAAAACCCTGACATTGATCCATATAATTTTGCCTACAGTGTAGCAAGATAGTCTTCAGAATTGTTTTAATTACATACATTTTAGGGGACCCCCCAAGAGTCAGAAGTCATTTCGAACCCTGAGTGTAATACACGTCATTATACAAATTTGTGTCCTCATAAATCACATAAACCAACCCACACAAACCAACCCACACACACACACACACACACACACACACACACACACACACACACACACACACACACACACACACACACACACACACACACACACACACACACACACACACACACACACACACACACCAAATTGACGGTGGGTGGCAATGGTATATTTAAAAGTGCATAATTGTAATATCTGCAAGGCACCCCTAGTCCAATCTTATTAAATGTATGCTTCATCTTTCATTTTAATTTGTAAATTTGATCAATAAATTCAATTATTTAGAATAATAAGATACTATATGGCTGTTACCCTAGGTAGGGCTGATCAAATTACATCATTTACATTGAAAAATAACAATGCATTAAATGATGTTATGAGATTGTTTTAAATATGAGTCAATTAAAAATCGTTGGAAAGAATGATACTTTTAAACATAACACTGAACCGTCACTAGGTGTCGCCAGGCTACCGTCTTAATGAGCGAGTCATTGATTCATTCGTTCAAACGATTCGTTCGAACGACTGAGTCATTCATGAATGAGACAGGTATGGATTGGTCATTGAATCTAGGGTTTGCGATGTCTACCAATTTGGCATCAGACGATGTGTACAGTGAAACATCGCGATGGACGATGATATCGGAGGAGGGTCGGGGCTAACGTTTTAATTTTTCACTTAAGCAATAAGCCCCGCAAAGCCGTGTTTTACAGTGGATTTAGAACAGCTAAGGGGCGTAGGCACAACGCGGAGATATTTTCCTCTACATCTCATCAGCAATTTTGATTTCGGCACGCTCTGAGTCTGCAGCAGCTGACCACTAGGAGCGAATGTACATGATGTACAATGTACACGTGACAGAGCAGCCAGATCCAGACTGTGCTTTCGCGCTGTGGCTGGCGCTGAGCCAGAGACAGACGCGTTCAGTGCTTGTCATATTATATCACAACTATTCAGTGTTTTTAACCACATAATGTTTATTTTAGGTTTCAGACATTTAAATGCATATAACTTATAGCAAAACAATACATTTATAGTTTGTAAAATACACAATGGTGTCTATGGAAGCAGCCATAACAACCCATTCAAATATATTTGCCGACGGATTTTATTCATATCAGACACACAGTGTAAGTAACTATAAAGTTAACTCTATTCTTCTCCCAGTTCACCGGCCATGTATTTCGGGAGAAACTGTTTTTTAAACGACAAAACAAACTCACTTACACACATTTGAGAATCAGAATAGAAGATAGTTAATGACATGGTAACCAGGTTTGTTAATATTTATAAATAAAAGCGCTAACGTTACATGTCTATTTTGGCTGTGGTGAATCACGTGCCAAGCATGACGCGTCACCATGGAAACATGGGGGGGGGGGGGGGGGGATCGCGATGCTGGCTTAAAGCAAAGAGGCACAAGAGGCGAATCACTAGCTGTGTCTGAAATCGCTCCCTATCCACTATATAGTGCACTAAATCGGGTGTCGGCCATTTTGTAGTGGTGTCCGAATTCTGAGTGAACGACATCATTCCCTACATTCATTCCCTACTTTTACCCACAATCCTCTCTGAATTTGAGTGTACATTCGATGTACACTTGCTGAAGCACTATTTCCCACAATCCAATGCGGAGAGAACTGAGAGAGAAAATTTAAACCAGAGATTACATTACAGCTTTCTTATTCCTGCTAATTTTATTTTTCTATTAATCATTACTTGAATATAACATATTAAAACATTGAGACAATATTATATAGATGAATTGTAAAATTAAATTATATTTATATCGTTTTTTTTTATTAAAATATATTATTTAGGCATTAACACAATTTAATGTGTTTTACTTATGTGTTTTTATAATTTGTGGCATTGTTAACTCGTTAAACTGTAAAGGGATGATAATTTGGTGGATGATTTAAAAATATCCGTTATGGTCGTTAGGAAGCGTATTCATTCGAATATAATAACGGTCGCCTGAGGGCGCTCAAGGACCACGTCATCTGTGAGCGTGAGAGTTACAATTTCAGTCGATGAAACTACAAAGCTGGCACTAAGGTATATATAATTACAAAATAAAGTCATTATGATTGTTATCGTTGTTAATATTATTTTATAAAGTAAGTAACGTAAGATAAAATGAGTTTTATCAGTACGTGTGACGAAGCCTTTTCTGCGACAGCTCTAACTCTCCGACGCACAGTGTAAACGTCAGCGTCCGAATTCACTCACTTCATTTCGTTCACTCCTTGCAGATATAGTGCACTCAACTGCCATTCACTATATAGGGATTAGTGAAGGAGTGAACGAGTGAGCGATTTCAGACACAGCTTCTGATGCTTTTCTGGTAACAGCCACTAGGTGGCGCTTCGGGAGCGCGGCCGCCATTTTGGGATGAATATTCCAACGGGAGTTACTGGACAACAGCACAGATAACAGTTTTTTGAGGTAGTTTTTTCTTGCATTATAGAATATTTCCATTTTATGCAACTTTACACATTTACTACTATTATTAGTTACCAACTCCACTTAGCCTGAAATATATTTTGTACGTTTTAATCCCCTGGATCATGCTACAAACATGATGATCTTATGGAACATTATGCATTGCTGTGTCCGTTATCCTATAATTGCCACAATTTTGTACAGTGGCTGTGTGTTTTTGTTTACATAGTCTTGCTTTAACGGTCATTAATATACGATATAAGAAGTTTACTGTAAAGCTGTTTCTATTGCTGTTGTATAGGCCTAATAGTTGTACAAATAGAGAGTTTGTAGGCCTAATACTGTATATGTGTTGTTGTAGCCATTAAATAAGCGCATTTAGTTTCATATTTGTTCAAATATTATAATGTTTTTTTCCCCATATTGATTATGAAAAGTGAACAGCATGAGTATGATATCGGGAGACATGAAGTGGCTCATACATGATTTTGACTCATTAGCCTACGCTGTGTTTTGTAGAAAGCCTTTCTTTAAAATTAATTTCGTTTTGTATAAATTCTATCTTTTTTTTTTTTTTTTAAATTTAATCGGCTGGATTTAATAAATGGCAAATATAGCAGACATAATCATGACATCCGGCGCCGGCGCTCGTCTTGAGCGAATCTCATCATAAATTAACCGAAATATGCCTCAGACATGAGAAATATAGAAAGCTTGCAACTAAATATTTAAACGAAACTATTCCAAACGAAAAGAAATAGGCTACTCTCTGATTATGTTGCACACTCACATATGTTGAAATAACGAGATATTATGTTGAAATAACATTATAAATAATACATCTTTAAATATATTTGATTGAATGCTGAATGTTGTTCTTATTCAATTTAGTAAAATTAAAACTTTAGTTGTGATAATTAAAATGATTGAATATTAAATATCGAAGTTTTGCTCATTTAATAATAGTAGCACAATATAGGCTATAAGTGCGCAGCTCCCCCTGTCAATGATCTAGCACCCCCTCGGCACCTGCGTTAAAAAATCTGGCGCTGCCTCCTCTTTTTACATAATTATTTCAAACTAAAAATGACCTCTGCACTGGGCTAAATATATGGCTTTCACCCCAAAATGGCGGAAGCGTAGCGCTGCTGCTGGGCGCTGGTGTTGCAATGGAACGTTCTATTGGCTTTCACTTCTTGTAAATATACGTTCTTTGCTTAAAGTCCCCATGAACCGGAAGTTGCAAACGGCTTTTCTCCAGTGCTGTGACGTATTTCCGAGAGAAACGGAATACTTATGAGGCAAAATAGTGAGCGTGGCTTTTTTTTCCAACTAGCACCTGATTGGATCTAGAAAAATGCACCTCCTCGCCATCTCTCCTTTCACACGCTGTGTGCCTGTCTACTGTCAGTTGGAGGGGCGTGATTACGGATGTTAAGCAGACACCCAAACCATCAAGCCTACGTCATCGGGCAAGGTCCTCCAGTGCAGAGGGGAGGGGCATTTTCAGAATTTGATTAAAGATTACGAAGCCAAAAATTTTTTTGTGTGGATTGACTTGCACGGATGAATTGTTCACCACAAAACGATCAATTTAGGCAAACAAAGTAAGTATGGTCAATTTTGATTTCATGGGGACTTTAACATCGTGATGTCTGTCAGCCATCACGATGGACGATGATATCGTCAATCTTTGAGTAAACCAATTTGTCCAAAATGCTGAATCATTCAGTAATGAGAAAACATGTTGCTGTGAGATGCGCAATGGTTCTGCTGTGATCTTTGTTTAACTATTTTCGCTGCTGAAACAGAAAAACCGTCAATATTGCATCTAAAATGTAAGTGACTTGACGTGTGTGGTGTGTGTGTGTGTGTGTGTGTGTGTGTGTGTGTGTGTGTGTTACAGTGAAAAGAGTTTAACCCTTTAAGGCAGTGGATCTCAATCCTGGTCCTAGGGAGCCACTGCTCTGCATAGTTTGTATGTCTCCCTCATTTAACACACCTGATTCAGATCATCAGCTGGTTAGGAAAGAGCTTTATTAACTGAAGTGGGTGTGTCAGATAAAGGAGACATATAAAATGTGCAGAGCAGTGGCACCCTAGGACCAAGATTGAGAACCACTGCTTTAAGGCCTTGTCTTTTTTGGATATATCTTCTTTTTTTTTATGTGCATACAACCCATATATTTTAAATGTATTGTTTGCTTTAAATTAAATTAAGATTGTATGTTTGGTAATTGAACCTAAATAAATTTAAAATTAATGTGCTATATTTCAGATCAATATAATTGTTTTCTTTCATTTTAATCAACACTAACTTTATTCTCTATCTGTATTATAAATAACTTATTTCTGCATAAATTAAAAAATCCCCAATAATCCAGACCACCCAGAGCACACTAATTCTACAACATCATCAGTGCTGAAGCGGAACTACCAGAGCCGTTCGGCAGATAGCGAGCAGATATTTTGTCACGTCGTGCACAATAACCCTAAAGGCACCAGGCTGGCGGTGCCACTGGTTATATATATATATATATATATATATATATATATATATATATATATATATATATATATATAATATATATATATATATATATAAATATAGCTGCGAGCAGCGATGAAGGGCCAAAGCCGACGGTAGCGCCACCCTGGTGCACCAGGGTTGCGGTGCCACCGGCTTGGGCCCGTAATCGCTGCTCGCAGCTATATTTAGGGCCCAAGCCCAAAGGGCGAAGGCCCTATTGTTTTCCTAAGGATTATTTATAATTCTTCTTCTTCTTCTTCTTCTTCTAATTATTTTTTTACTACCTTTTGGACACTTTTGGAGGCCTTAACATGCTCAAAAACTCCTGAAACTTTGCACACATGTCAGAACCCGCGGCCATCAGGGCCGGGCTGAAGATGGTACCCGGGCGTGGCAGGGGGGCTCGACAGCGCCCCCTGGAACGGGGTCCGAAAACATGGTCCATAAATCAAACACGCTTGCATGTAATAATATGAAACTCGGTACACATGTAGATCTCATCGTTTCATATATACTTCGCACTCTAACTTTTTACCCCAGCCCAACAGGAAGTCGGCTATTTAGGGTTGTTTGGAAAACACACGCAAAGGAATGTGAAGTACTCCTCCTAGAGAATTCAAACACACGGCACGAAACTCGGTCAGCGTGAAGTCAAGACATTGAGGATGAAAGTTTGCGAGGGGATTTTTGATATCTCGAACGGTTTGGCCGTGGCGAGGAAACGAAATTATGGCGAGAAACGTGAAACAGGAAGTGTGTCATAACTTCAGCATACATTAACTGATCTTGATGAAACTTCAGCAGTGTGTTCGTTCTAAGAGCCCGATCATATGGATGTGACTATTGTGAGTCAAAGTTATAGCGCCACCAACTGGCAGCAGGAAGTGTGTCACTTTCAAAATGCTTTGAAATCACCCTCTTATTTTTACCCGATTTGCTTCAAACTTCATTTGTATAATGTAAATACACGGCAGATGAAGACCTGTGAATGGATTCTTGATATCTTTGAAACTGTTGCTGTGGCAATCCATCAAACTTTAATATTCTTTTTGGATGCTTTTGAGACTCTTAGCATGCCTGAAATTGCTTAAAATTGCATGAAACTCGACAGACAGATCACATTTATTAGCCAGGTGACATGTGCATAGTTTCAGAAACGGGCGTGGTGCAGGGACTCAGTAGCGCCACCTTTTGACAAAAGTGGGGGGGTTAGTTTCATCTAGAGTTACAAAAATCTGTATTTATATAGTTCTCCTCCAGCCAGACAACTTTCTAATTTACAGTCATTAGTAACAACCAAGAGGAAGTCAGATATTTTGGTTTGAATATGGTCATTTCTCTCTGAGCCTACGTCTCTGTGACTGCTGTCTGTGTGTGTGTCTGTGAGTGTGGGGAGGGGGAGGGGGAGTGGGGCTATGTGCCTGCTCTCTGTGTGTGTGTGTGTCTGTGAGTGTGGGAAGGGGGAGGGGGGAGTGGGGCTAGATTAACCATTTCACTGCTGTGTGGTTTGGCCTTCATTAAAAAAGAAAATAAATGTCTTAAGCCTTGTATTTTTTAAATACGTTTTTTTTAATAAAGGCATATAACAGACATGCTGCATTTAAATTTTTTTAATAAAACATTGTTTTTTATGTTTTTCAAGCCATTTGATTTATGAGGACTTTTGAAATGTCCTCATAAACCACCCATAAGTTGTAATACCAGTGTAATACACGTCATTATACAAATTTGTGTCCTCATAAATCACATAAACCAACCCACACAAACCAACCCACACACACACACACACACACACACACACACACACACACACACACACACACACACACACACACACACACACACACACACACACACACACACACACACACACCACCAAATTGACGGTGGGTGGCAATGGTATATTTAAAAGTGCATAATTGTAATATCTGCAAGGCACCCCTAGTCCAATCTTATTAAATGTATGCTTCATCTTTCATTTTAATTTGTAAATTTGATCAATAAATTCAATTATTTAGAATAATAAGATACTATATGGCTGTTACCCTAGGTAGGGCTGATCAAATTACATCATTTACATTGAAAAATAACAATGCATTAAATGATGTTATGAGATTGTTTTAAATATGAGTCAATTAAAAATCGTTGGAAAGAATGATACTTTTAAACATAACACTGAACCGTCACTAGGTGTCGCCAGGCTACCGTCTTAATGAGCGAGTCATTGATTCATTCGTTCAAACGATTCGTTCGAACGACTGAGTCATTCATGAATGAGACAGGTATGGATTGGTCATTGAATCTAGGGTTTGCGATGTCTACCAATTTGGCATCAGACGATGTGTACAGTGAAACATCGCGATGGACGATGATATCGGGAGGAGGGTCGGGGCTAACGTTTTAATTTTTCACTTAAGCAATAAGCCCCGCAAAGCCGTGTTTTACAGTGGATTTAGAACAGCTAAGGGGCGTAGGCACAACGCGGAGATATTTTCCTCTACATCTCATCAGCAATTTTGATTTCGGCACGCTCTGAGTCTGCAGCAGCTGACCACTAGGAGCGAATGTACATGATGTACAATGTACACGTGACAGAGCAGCCAGATCCAGACTGTGCTTTCGCGCTGTGGCTGGCGCTGAGCCAGAGACAGACGCGTTCAGTGCTTGTCATATTATATCACAACTATTCAGTGTTTTTAACCACATAATGTTTATTTTAGGTTTCAGACATTTAAATGCATATAACTTATAGCAAAACAATACATTTATAGTTTGTAAAATACACAATGGTGTCTATGGAAGCAGCCATAACAACCCATTCAAATATATTTGCCGACGGATTTTATTCATATCAGACACACAGTGTAAGTAACTATAAAGTTAACTCTATTCTTCTACCAGTTCACCGGCCATGTATTTCGGGAGAAACTGTTTTTTAAACGACAAAACAAACTCACTTACACACATTTGAGAATCAGAATAGAAGATAGTTAATGACATGGTAACCAGGTTTGTTAATATTTAAATAAAAGCGCTAACGTTACATGTCTATTTTGGCTGTGGTGAATCACGTGCCAAGCATGACGCGTCACCATGGAAACATGGGGGGGGGGGGGGGGTCGCGATGCTGGCTTAAAGCAAAGAGGCACAAGAGGCGAAACTCTGGTGCTTTTCTGGTAACAGCCACTAGGTGGCGCTTCGGGAGCGCGGCCGCCATTTTGGGATGAATATTCCAACGGGAGTTACTGGACAACAGCACAGATAACAGTTTTTTGAGGTAGTTTTTTCTTGCATTATAGAATATTTCCATTTTATGCAACTTTACACATTTACTACTATTATTAGTTACCAACTCCACTTGGCCTGAAATATATTTTGTACGTTTTAATCCCCTGGATCATGCTACAAACATGATGATCTTATGGAACATTATGCATTGCTGTGTCCGTTATCCTATAATTGCCACAATTTTGTACAGTGGCTGTGTGTTTTTGTTTACATAGTCTTGCTTTAACGGTCATTAATATACGATATAAGAAGTTTACTGTAAAGCTGTTTCTATTGCTGTTGTATAGGCCTAATAGTTGTACAAATAGAGAGTTTGTAGGCCTAATACTGTATACGTGTTGTTGTAGCCATTAAATAAGCGCATTTAGTTTCATATTTGTTCAAATATTATAATGTTTTTTTCCCCATATTGATTATGAAAAGTGAACAGCATGAGTATGATATCGGGAGACATGAAGTGGCTCATACATGATTTTGACTCATTAGCCTACGCTGTGTTTTGTAGAAAGCCTTTCTTTAAAATTAATTTCGTTTTGTATAAATTCTATCTTATTTTTTTTTTTTTTTAATTTAATCGGCTGGATTTAATAAATGGCAAATATAGCAGACATAATCATGACATCCGGCGCCGGCGCTCGTCTTGAGCGAATCTCATCATAAATTAACCGAAATATGCCTCAGACATGAGAAATATAGAAAGCTTGCAACTAAATATTTAAACGAAACTATTCCAAACGAAAAGAAATAGGCTACTCTCTGATTATGTTGCACACTCACATATGTTGAAATAACGAGATATTATGTTGAAATAACATTATAAATAATACATCTTTAAATATATTTGATTGAATGCTGAATGTTGTTCTTATTCAATTTAGTAAAATTAAAACTTTAGTTGTGATAATTAAAATGATTGAATATTAAATATCGAAGTTTTGCTCATTTAATAATAGTAGCACAATATAGGCTATAAGTGCGCAGCTCCCCCTGTCAATGATCTAGCACCCCCTCGGCACCTGCGTTAAAAAATCTGGCGCTGCCTCCTCTTTTTACATAATTATTTCAACCTAAAAATGACCTCTGCACTGGGCTAAATATATGGCTTTCACCCCAAAATGGCGGAAGCGTAGCGCTGCTGCTGGGCGCTGGTGTTGCAATGGAACATTCTATTGGCTTTCACTTCTTGTAAATATACGTTCTTTGCTTAAAGTCCCATGAACCGGAAGTTGCAAACGGCTTTTCTCCAGTGCTGTGACGTATTTCCGAGAGAAACGGAATACTTATGAGGCAAAATAGTGAGCGTGGCTTTTTTTTTCCAACTAGCACCTGATTGGATCTAGAAAAATGCACCTCCTCGCCATCTCTCCTTTCACACGCTGTGTGCCTGTCTACTGTCAGTTGGAGGGGCGTGATTACGGATGTTAAGCAGACACCCAAACCATCAAGCCTACGTCATCGGGCAAGGTCCTCCAGTGCAGAGGGGAGGGGCATTTTCAGAATTTGATTAAAGATTACGAAGCCAAAAATTTTTTTGTGTGGATTGACTTGCACGGATGAATTGTTCACCACAAAACGATCAATTTAGGCAAACAAAGTAAGTATGGTCAATTTTGATTTCATGGGGACTTTAACATCGTGATGTCTGTCAGCCATCACGATGGACGATGATATCGTCAATCTTTGAGTAAACCAATTTGTCCAAAATGCTGAATCATTCAGTAATGAGAAAACATGTTGCTGTGAGATGCGCAATGGTTCTGCTGTGATCTTTGTTTAACTATTTTCGCTGCTGAAACAGAAAAAACCGTCAATATTGCATCTAAAATGTAAGTGACTTGACGTGTGTGTGTGTGTGTGTGTGTGTGTGTGTGTGTGTGTGTGTTACAGTGAAAAGAGTTTAACCCTTTAAGGCAGTGGATCTCAATCCTGGTCCTAGGGAGCCACTGCTCTGCATAGTTTGTATGTCTCCCTCATTTAACACACCTGATTCAGATCATCAGCTGGTTAGGAAAGAGCTTTATTAACTGAAGTGGGTGTGTCAGATAAAGGAGACATATAAAATGTGCAGAGCAGTGGCACCCTAGGACCAAGATTGAGAACCACTGCTTTAAGGCCTTGTCTTTTTTGGATATATCTTCTTTTTTTTTATGTGCATACAACCCATATATTTTAAATGTATTGTTTGCTTTAAATTAAATTAAGATTGTATGTTTGGTAATTGAACCTAAATAAATTTAAAATTAATGTGCTATATTTCAGATCAATATAATTGTTTTCTTTCATTTTAATCAACACTAACTTTATTCTCTATCTGTATTATAAATAACTTATTTCTGCATAAATTAAAAAATCCCCAATAATCCAGACCAACCAGAGCGCACTAATTCTACAACATCATCAGTGCTGAAGCGGAACTACCAGAGCCGTTCGGCAGATAGCGAGCAGATATTTTGTGTCACGTCGTGCACAATAACCCTAAAGGCACCAGGCTGGCGGTGCCACTGGCTTTTATATATATATATATATTATATATATATATATATATATATATATATTATATATATATATATATATATATATATATATAAATATAGCTGCGAGCAGCGATGAAGGGCCAAAGCCGACGGTACCGCCACCCTGGTGCACCAGGGTTGCGGTGCCACCGGCTTGGGCCCGTAATCGCTGCTCGCAGCTATATTTACAACCTTGTTCTTATTTTTCTTCTTATATTCTTTTTTTACTACCTTTTGGACACTTTTGGAGGCCTTAACATGCTCAAAAACTCCTGAAACTTTGCACACATGTCAGAACCCGCGGCCATCAGGGCCGGGCTGAAGATGGTACCCGGGCGTGGCAGGGGGGCTCGACAGCGCCCCCTGGAACGGGGTCCGAAAACATGGTCCATAAATCAAACACGCTTGCATGTAATAATATGAAACTCGGTACACATGTAGATCTCATCGTTTCATATATACTTCGCACTCTAACTTTTTACCCCAGCCCAACAGGAAGTCGGCTATTTAGGGTTGTTTGGAAAACACACGCAAAGGAATGTGAAGTACTCCTCCTAGAGAATTCAAACACACGGCACGAAACTCGGTCAGCGTGAAGTCAAGACATTGAGGATGAAAGTTTGCGAGGGGATTTTTGATATCTCGAACGGTTTGGCCCTGGCGAGGAAACGAAATTATGGCGAGAAACGTGAAACGGAAGTGTGTCATAACTTCAGCATACATTAACTGATCTTGATGAAACTTCAGCAGTGTGTTCGTTCTAAGAGCCCGATCATATGGATGTGACTATTGTGAGTCAAAGTTATAGCGCCACCAACTGGCAGCAGGAAGTGTGTCACTTTCAAAATGCTTTGAAATCACCCTCTTATTTTTACCCGATTTGCTTCAAACTTCATTTGTATAATGTAAATACACGGCAGATGAAGACCTGTGAATGGATTCTTGATATCTTTGAAACTGTTGCTGTGGCAATCCATCAAACTTTAATATTCTTTTTGGATGCTTTTGAGACTCTTAGCATGCCTGAAATTGCTTAAAATTGCATGAAACTCGACAGACAGATCACATTTATTAGCCAGGTGACATGTGCATAGTTTCAGAAACGGGCGTGGTGCAGGGACTCAGTAGCGCCACCTTTTGACAAAAGTGGGGGGGTTAGTTTCATCTAGAGTTACAAAAATCTGTATTTATATAGTTCTCCTCCAGCCAGACAACTTTCTAATTTACAGTCATTAGTAACAACCAAGAGGAAGTCAGATATTTTGGTTTGAATATGGTCATTTCTCTCTGAGCCTACGTCTCTGTGACTGCTGTCTGTGTGTGTGTTCTGTGAGTGTGGGGAGGGGGAGGGGGAGTGGGGCTATGTGCCTGCTCTCTGTGTGTGTGTGTGTCTGTGAGTGTGGAGGGGAGGGGGAGTGGGCTAGATACATTTCAGTGTGTGGTTTGGCCTTCATTAAAAAAGAAAATAAATGTCTTAAGCCTTGTATTTTTTAAATACGTTTTTTTAATAAAGGCATATAACAGACATGCTGCATTTAAATTTTTTTAATAAAACATTGTTTTTTATGTTTTTCAAGCCATTTGATTTATGAGGACTTTTGAAATGTCCTCATAAACCACCCATAAGTTGTAATACCAGTGTAATACACGTCATTATACAAATTTGTGTCCTCATAAATCACATAAACCAACCCACACAAACCAACCCACACAAACCAACCACACACACACACACCACACACACACACACACACACACACACACACACACACACACACACACACACACACACACCAAATTGACGGTGGGTGGCAATGGTATATTTAAAAGTGCATAATTGTAATATCTGCAAGGCACCCCTAGTCCAATCTTATTAAATGTATGCTTCATCTTTCATTTTAATTTGTAAATTTGATCAATAAATTCAATTATTTAGAATAATAAGATACTATATGGCTGTTACCCTAGGTAGGGCTGATCAAATTACATCATTTACATTGAAAAATAACAATGCATTAAATGATGTTATGAGATTGTTTTAAATATGAGTCAATTAAAAATCGTTGGAAAGAATGATACTTTTAAACATAACACTGAACCGTCACTAGGTGTCGCCAGGCTACCGTCTTAATGAGCGAGTCATTGATTCATTCGTTCAAACGATTCGTTCGAACGACTGAGTCATTCATGAATGAGACAGGTATGGATTGGTCATTGAATCTAGGGTTTGCGATGTCTACCAATTTGGCATCAGACGATGTGTACAGTGAAACATCGCGATGGACGATGATATCGGGAGGAGGGTCGGGGCTAACGTTTTAATTTTTCACTTAAGCAATAAGCCCCGCAAAGCCGTGTTTTACAGTGGATTTAGAACAGCTAAGGGGCGTAGGCACAACGCGGAGATATTTTCCTCTACATCTCATCAGCAATTTTGATTTCGGCACGCTCTGAGTCTGCAGCAGCTGACCACTAGGAGCGAATGTACATGATGTACAATGTACACGTGACAGAGCAGCCAGATCCAGACTGTGCTTTCGCGCTGTGGCTGGCGCTGAGCCAGAGACAGACGCGTTCAGTGCTTGTCATATTATATCACAACTATTCAGTGTTTTTAACCACATAATGTTTATTTTAGGTTTCAGACATTTAAATGCATATAACTTATAGCAAAACAATACATTTATAGTTTGTAAAATACACAATGGTGTCTATGGAAGCAGCCATAACAACCCATTCAAATATATTTGCCGACGGATTTTATTCATATCAGACACACAGTGTAAGTAACTATAAAGTTAACTCTATTCTTCTACCAGTTCACCGGCCATGTATTTCGGGAGAAACTGTTTTTTAAACGACAAAACAAACTCACTTACACACATTTGAGAATCAGAATAGAAGATAGTTAATGACATGGTAACCAGGTTTGTTAATATTTAAATAAAAGCGCTAACGTTACATGTCTATTTTGGCTGTGGTGAATCACGTGCCAAGCATGACGCGTCACCATGGAAACATGGGGGGGGGGGGGGGGGTCGCGATGCTGGCTTAAAGCAAAGAGGCACAAGAGGCGAAACTCTGGTGCTTTTCTGGTAACAGCCACTAGGTGGCGCTTCGGGAGCGCGGGCCGCCATTTTGGGATGAATATTCCAACGGGAGTTACTGGACAACAGCACAGATAACAGTTTTTTGAGGTAGTTTTTTCTTGCATTATAGAATATTTCCATTTTATGCAACTTTACACATTTACTACTATTATTAGTTACCAACTCCACTTGGCCTGAAATATATTTTGTACGTTTTAATCCCCTGGATCATGCTACAAACATGATGATCTTATGGAACATTATGCATTGCTGTGTCCGTTATCCTATAATTGCCACAATTTTGTACAGTGGCTGTGTGTTTTTGTTTACATAGTCTTGCTTTAACGGTCATTAATATACGATATAAGAAGTTTACTGTAAAGCTGTTTCTATTGCTGTTGTATAGGCCTAATAGTTGTACAAATAGAGAGTTTGTAGGCCTAATACTGTATACGTGTTGTTGTAGCCATTAAATAAGCGCATTTAGTTTCATATTTGTTCAAATATTATAATGTTTTTTTCCCCATATTGATTATGAAAAGTGAACAGCATGAGTATGATATCGGGAGACATGAAGTGGCTCATACATGATTTTGACTCATTAGCCTACGCTGTGTTTTGTAGAAAGCCTTTCTTTAAAATTAATTTCGTTTTGTATAAATTCTATCTTATTTTTTTTTTTTTTTTAATTTAATCGGCTGGATTTAATAAATGGCAAATATAGCAGACATAATCATGACATCCGGCGCCGGCGCTCGTCTTGAGCGAATCTCATCATAAATTAACCGAAATATGCCTCAGACATGAGAAATATAGAAAGCTTGCAACTAAATATTTAAACGAAACTATTCCAAACGAAAAGAAATAGGCTACTCTCTGATTATGTTGCACACTCACATATGTTGAAATAACGAGATATTATGTTGAAATAACATTATAAATAATACATCTTTAAATATATTTGATTGAATGCTGAATGTTGTTCTTATTCAATTTAGTAAAATTAAAACTTTAGTTGTGATAATTAAAATGATTGAATATTAAATATCGAAGTTTTGCTCATTTAATAATAGTAGCACAATATAGGCTATAAGTGCGCAGCTCCCCCTGTCAATGATCTAGCACCCCCTCGGCACCTGCGTTAAAAAATCTGGCGCTGCCTCCTCTTTTTACATAATTATTTCAACCTAAAAATGACCTCTGCACTGGGCTAAATATATGGCTTTCACCCCAAAATGGCGGAAGCGTAGCGCTGCTGCTGGGCGCTGGTGTTGCAATGGAACATTCTATTGGCTTTCACTTCTTGTAAATATACGTTCTTTGCTTAAAGTCCCCATGAACCGGAAGTTGCAAACGGCTTTTCTCCAGTGCTGTGACGTATTTCCGAGAGAAACGGAATACTTATGAGGCAAAATAGTGAGCGTGGCTTTTTTTTTCCAACTAGCACCTGATTGGATCTAGAAAAATGCACCTCCTCGCCATCTCTCCTTTCACACGCTGTGTGCCTGTCTACTGTCAGTTGGAGGGGCGTGATTACGGATGTTAAGCAGACACCCAAACCATCAAGCCTACGTCATCGGGCAAGGTCCTCCAGTGCAGAGGGGAGGGGCATTTTCAGAATTTGATTAAAGATTACGAAGCCAAAAAATTTTTTTGTGTGGATTGACTTGCACGGATGAATTGTTCACCACAAAACGATCAATTTAGGCAAACAAAGTAAGTATGGTCAATTTTGATTTCATGGGGACTTTAACATCGTGATGTCTGTCAGCCATCACGATGGACGATGATATCGTCAATCTTTGAGTAAACCAATTTGTCCAAAATGCTGAATCATTCAGTAATGAGAAAACATGTTGCTGTGAGATGCGCAATGGTTCTGCTGTGATCTTTGTTTAACTATTTTCGCTGCTGAAACAGAAAAAACCGTCAATATTGCATCTAAAATGTAAGTGACTTGACGTGTGTGTGTGTGTGTGTGTGTGTGTGTGTGTGTTACAGTGAAAAGAGTTTAACCCTTTAAGGCAGTGGATCTCAATCCTGGTCCTAGGGAGCCACTGCTCTGCATAGTTTGTATGTCTCCCTCATTTAACACACCTGATTCAGATCATCAGCTGGTTAGGAAAGAGCTTTATTAACTGAAGTGGGTGTGTCAGATAAAGGAGACATATAAAATGTGCAGAGCAGTGGCACCCATAGGACCAAGATTGAGAACCACTGCTTTAAGGCCTTGTCTTTTTTGGATATATCTTCTTTTTTTTTATGTGCATACAACCCATATATTTTAAATGTATTGTTTGCTTTAAATTAAATTAAGATTGTATGTTTGGTAATTGAACCTAAATAAATTTAAAATTAATGTGCTATATTTCAGATCAATATAATTGTTTTCTTTCATTTTAATCAACACTAACTTTATGCTCTATCTGTATTATAAATAACTTATTTCTGCATAAATTAAAAAATCCCCAATAATCCAGACCAACCAGAGCGCACTAATTCTACAACATCATCAGTGCTGAAGCGGAACTACCAGAGCCGTTCGGCAGATAGCGAGCAGATATTTTGTGTCACGTCGTGCACAATAACCCTAAAGGCACCAGGCTGGCGGTGCCACTGGCTTTATAAATATATATATATATATATATATATATATATATATATTTATATATATATATATATATATATATAAATATAGCTGCGAGCAGCGATGAAGGGCCAAAGCCGGCGGTACCGCCACCCTGGTGCACCAGGGTTGCGGTGCCACCGGCTTGGGCCCGTAATCGCTGCTCGCAGCTATATTTCTTCTTCTTCTTCTTCTTCTAATTCTTTTTTTACTACCTTTTGGACACTTTTGGAGGCCTTAACATGCTCAAAAACTCCTGAAACTTTGCACACATGTCAGAACCTGCGGCCATCAGGGCCGGGCTGAAGATGGTACCCGGGCGTGGCAGGGGGGCTCGACAGCGCCCCTGGAACGGGGTCGGAAAACATGGTCCATAAATCAAACACGCTTGCATGTAATAATATGAAACTCGGTACACTGTAGATCTCATCGTTTCATATATACTTCGCACTCTAACTTTTTACCCCAGCCCAACAGGAAGTCGGCTATTTAGGCTTGTTTGGAAAACGCATGCAAAGGAATGTGAAACACTCCTCCTAGAGAATTCAAACACACGGCACGAAACTCGGTCAGCGTGAAGTCAAGACATTGAGGATGAAAGTTTGCGAGGGGATTTTTGATATCTCGAACGGTTTGGGCGTGGCGAGGAAACGAAATTATGGCGAGAAACGTGAAACGGGAAGTGTGTCATAACTACGGCATACATTAACTAATCTTGATGAAACTTCAGCAGTGTGTTCGTTGTAAGAGCCCGATCACATGGATGTGACTATTGTGAGTCAAAGTTATAGCGCCACCAACTGGCAGCAGGAAGTGTGTCACTTTCAAAATGCTTTGAAATCACCCTCTTATTTTTACCCGATTTGCTTCAAACTTCATCTGTATAATGTAAATACACGGCAGATGAAGACCTGTGAATGGATTCTTGATATCTTTGAAACTGTTGCTGTGGCAATCCATCAAACTTTAATATTCTTTTTGGATGCTTTTGAGACTCTTAGCATGCCTGAAATTGCTTAAAATTGCATGAAACTCGACAGACAGATCATATTTATTAGCCAGGTGACATGTGCATAGTTTCAGAAATGGGCGTGGTGCAGGGACTCAGTAGCGCCACCTTTTGACAAAAGTGGGCGGGTTAGTTTCATCTAGAGTTACAAAAATCTGTATTTATATAGTTCTCCTCCAGCCAGACAACTTTCTAATTTACAGTCATTAGCAATAACCAAGAGGAAGTCAGATATTTTGGTTTGAATATGGTCATTTCTCTCTGAGCCTATGTCTCTGTGACTGCTCTCTGTGTGTGTGTGTCTGTGAGTGTGGGGAGGGGGAGGGGGAGTGGGGCTATGTGCCTGCTCTCTGTGTGTGTGTGTCTGTGAGTGTGGGGAGGGGAGGGGGAGTGGGGTTTGGCCTTCATTAAAAAAGGAAATAAATGTCTTAAGCCTTGTATTTTTTAAATACGTTTTTTTAATAAAGTAAAGGCATATAACAGACATGCTGCATTTAAATTTTTTTAATAAAACATTGTTTTTTATGTTTTTCAAGCCATTTGATTTATGAGGACTTTTGAAATGTCCTCATAAACCACCCATAAGTTGTAATACCAGTGTAATACACGTCATTATACAAATTTGTGTCCTCATAAATCACATAAACCAACCCACACAAACCAACCCACACACATACACACACACAGACACACACACACACACACACACACACACACACACACACACACACACACCAAATTGACGGTGGGTGGCAATGGTATATTTAAAAGTGCATAATTGTAATATCTGCAAGGCACCCTAGTCCAGTCTTATTAAATGTATGCTTCATCTTTCATTTTAATTTGTAAATTTGATCAATAAATTCAATTATTTAGAATAATAAGATACTATATGGCTGTTACCCTAGGTAGGGCTGATCAAATTACATCATTTACATTGAAAAATAACAATGCATTAAAAGATGTTATGAGATTGTTTTAAATATGAGTCAATTAAAAATCGTTGGAAAGAATGATACTTTTAAACATAACACTGAACCGTCACTAGGTGTCGCCAGGCTACCGTCTTAATGAGCGAGTCATTGATTCATTCGTTCAAACGATTCGTTCGAACGACTGAGTCATTCATGAATGAGACAGGTATGGATTGGTCATTGAATCTAGGGTTTGCGATGTCTACCAATTTGGCATCAGACGATGTGTACAGTGAAACATCGCGATGGACGATGATATCGGGAGGAGGGGCGGGGCTAACGTTTTAATTTTTCACTTAAGCAATAAGCCCCGCAAAGCTGTGTTTTACAGTGGATTTAGAACAGCTAAGGGGCATAGGCACAACGCGGAGATATTTTCCTCTACATCTCATCAGCCATTTTGATTTCGGCACGCTCTGAGTCTGCAGCAGCTGACGACTAGGAGCGAATGTACATGATGTACAATGTACACGTGACAGAGCAGCCAGATCCAGACTGTGCTTTCGCGCTGTGGCTGGCGCTGAGCCAGAGACAGACGCGTTCAGTGCTTGTCATATTATATCACAACTATTCAGTGTTTTTAACCACATAATGTTTATTTTAGGTTTCAGACATTTAAATGCATATAATTTATAGCAAAACAATACATTTATAGTTTGTAAAATACACAATGGTGTCTATGGAAGCAGCAATAACAACCCATTCAAATATATTTGCCGACGGATTTTATTCATATCAGACACACAGTGTAAGGAACTATAAAGTTAACTCTATTCTTCTCCCAGTTCACCGGCCATGTATTTCGGGAGAAACTGTTTTTTAAACGACAAAACAAACTCACTTACACACATTTGAGAATCAGAATAGAAGATAGTTGATGACATGGTAACCAGGTTTGTTAATATTTATAAATAAAAGCGCTAACGTTACATGTCATACAGCGCTATTTTGGCTGTGGTGAATCACGTGCCAAGCATGACGCGTCACCATGGAAACATGGGGGGGGGGGGGGGGGGGTCGCGATGCTGGCTTAACTATGATATCGTCTATCGGCACAACCCTAATTGAATCTTTGAGTAAACCAATTTGTCCAAAATGCTGAATCATTCAGTAATGCGAAAACATGTTGCTGTGAGATGAGCAATGGTTCTGCTGTGATCTTTGTTTAACTATTTTCGCTGCTGAAACAGAAAAACCGTCAATATTGCATCTAAAATGTAAGTGACTTGACGTGTGTGTGTGTGTGTGTGTGTGTGTGTGTGTGTGTGTGTGTGTGTGTGTGTGAGAGAGAGTGTGTCTGTTACAGTGAAAAGAGTTTAACCCTTTAAGGCAGTGGATCTCAATCCTGGTCCTAGGGAGCCACTGCTCTGCATAGTTTGTATGTCTCCCTCATTTAACACACCTGATTCAGATCATCAGCTCGTTAGGAAAGAGCTTTATTAACTGAAGTGGGTGTGTCAGATAAAGGAGACATATAAAATGTGCAGAGCAGTGGCACCCATAGGACCAAGATTGAGAACCACTGCTTTAAGGCCTTGTCTTTTTTGGATATATCTTCTTTTTTTTTATGTGCATACAACCCATATATTTTAAATGTATTGTTTGCTTTAAATTAAATTAAGATTGTATGTTTGGTAATTGAACCTAAATAAATTTACAATTAATGTGCTATATTTCAGATCAATATAATTGTTTTCTTTCATTTTAATCAACACTAACTTTATTCTCTATCTGTATTATAAATAACTTATTTCTGCATAAATTAAAAAATCCCCAATAATCCAGACCAACCAGAGCGCACTAATTCTACAACATCATCAGTGCTGAAGCGGAACTACCAGAGCGGTTCGGCAGATAGCGAGCAGATATTTTGTGTCACGTCGTGCACAATAACGCTAAAGGCACCAGGCTGGCGGTGCCACTGGCTTTATATATATTATATATTATATATATATATATATATATATATATATATATATATATATATATATATATATAGCTGCGAGCAGCGATTACGGGCCAAAGCCGACGGTACCGCCACCCTGGTGCACCAGGGTTGCGGTGCCACCGGCTTGGGCCCGTAATCGCTGCTCGCAGCTATATTTTTAATTAAAGCTGTATATTTATTATTATAGTTATCGTTCTTGGTGTGAACGGGCATTGCAAATCCACTCTCACATCAAGTTCACTTAACTTTTGGCTCCGCTCTCTTCCAGCTCCGAATGCCTGCTCTGCTTGTATGACAAATTTATTTTGAGAAATTATTTGTATATTTTAGACAACAAAATAGGGGCAATAGTATGGAAACAAATATTTTTAAATACAGACATGGAAATGACCAATTAAATTCAATACTGCGTAGGAACCCTGAAAACTTGATACATTGATCATCTGACTTTTTGTACAGACGGTCAGATGCACAAAATGGATAATCTCAAATCATAATGGAGATCATGATCATCAGGTTTTGTTCATGTCAGCTCCAAAAGATAGAAAACCAATTAAGAATGAACTGAAACTCAGTTTTCAGTTTCGATTTATCACTTGAATTGTTACCCTGAAAATCTCAGACTTTTGAACCCCACTATATAAAATTATAAACTTGTTGAACAAATATAATAGATTTACATCATTCACATGTGAAGCCACTGATAATGTGTGAGAAATGGTTTGTCTGTTATCTGTGGTGGAAGATAAAGGGCTGTTTCTAAATATATACTGAACAGCACAAAAGATTACAGCACTTCTCTTTTTGCACAGTGACTTTATAGTATTTTGCAACTAAAAAAACAAAACTGTACTGGTAATTCAAACATGATTTAAAAGTATTTATTTCTTAATCAGTATTTATTTACATGATTTTGAATTTGTAATACAATTGTGAACCCAGGATTTTACAAAAAAAATGTGTGATGTGTATTTTATTGTTTTTAGTCATTGTGATGATGATGATGATGTTCAACTGTAAATGCTGCCAAAAATGTGAAAAGCACAAATGTAAATAAATTTTCAATAATAGTTTGTTTGTAAATCCTACAGTAGTGCTGCCGTTTCTTTGGTACCCACCCAAAAATGATACAGTATGTAAATGTATAAAATTTATTTTGTACAACAGTGAAAAACCCTATTAAAATGTTGCAAAGCAACACAAACTGCTTTTTCCCAACGCCTTTATGTTGGAGTGAAACGAATGAAGTCCACTTGAATATCAACCTACAATAATCAGATAAAAAAAAAATATATAAGCAGTTTATCATGGTAAAATATGAAAAAGTGTGTCTACATATTGCCAGTGCAATAATAATTTTTTGTGGCAGTGTAAAATGTGAAAATGAAACTGTTCTCAACTCAAAACATGGACTTACCGACTTCTTTTTGTGGAACTTATAAGATGCTGGCAGATCATATCTGAGCTCTGTATACAACAACAGTTCAGGATAAACACAAAAAAAATTATGACAGACTTTATAGTTTACTACAACCTACAGGTGTTGCATAAACTCCTGCATGCTCTTGGAGTTATAAAACAAAACAATAAAACCTACACTACCGTTCAAAAGTAAAATCTCTTGCATACCAAGGCTGCAGTTACTTGATCAAAATACAGTAAAAACAGTAATATTGTGAAATATTATAACTTATAAATACTTATAATAACTTATAAATATTATAACTTATAATTTAAAATAACTTTTCTATTTGAATATATTTTAAAATGTAATTTATTCCTGTTATGCAAAGCTGAATTGTCAGCATTAATATTTCAGTCTTCAGTGTCACATGATCCTTTAGAAATCATAATAATATGCTGGATTGCTGCTCAAGAAACATGTATTATTATTATCAATGTTGAGAACAGTTGGGCAGCTTAATATTTGTGTGGACACCATGCTATATTGTTTTCCAGGATTCTTCTTTTGAAAGTTCAAAAGCAGCATTTATTTAAAATAAAAAGACTTTTGTAAAAATGTAAAAGTCTTTACTGTCACTTTTGATCCATTTAATGCATCCTTGATGAATATAAGTAATCATTTCTTTCAAATAAAGTCTTTCTGAAACCGGTAAGTGTGTAGTATGCTTATAAGTGTAGTACATTTTACCTGCAATGACTTCCATTTTCACTTTCCAGTCATTTGCTTTCTTCTGAATGTGCTGCACAAAATTGCAATTCAATTGTAAGTTCTGTTTTCTCATGTATAGAGTTGAAGCTGCTAAATTCTGACACAAGGGGTAACTTACATCTCGTGTTGAGGTCTTGTGAAGGGAATACACTGCTGTACTTGCCATAGAAATCGCAGTCTGCAGGAACTGCATGTCAATACCTAAGGTTGAAGACATGGATGTAAAAGTTAATGTAAAGTCAAGCATTGCATTGGCAGAGGATAAGCTGACTCTTACCTTGGTTGTGCTTGGTGCCAAATGGCGGGTTCATGATGACCGTGTCAAACTTCTTGCCGTAAGAGGACCCGATTGAGCACACGTCACACTGGACCACATCAATGTTTGACAATTCAAATTCCTCAACATTTCCTTTGAATATATCCAAGGCGTCATCGTCGATGTCAAATCCAACACACAGTCTTGTAAGGAAAGATTACGGTAATGTTGATACATATCATTTTTAAAGCTCAAGTAATTTTAGGCCATGGAGAGAAAGATCTTACCCAGCATCAAGAACTGCAGCTCCTATAGACAGAACTCCACATCCACAGCCCAGGTCTGCTACTAGTTTATTCTGTATGTCATCAAATGTGTTGTGGATGGTGTACAACATGCAGCCTACAGACAAAAGCACATAAGATAACTGAATGCAGGACTCAACATTAACGATTGTCCGGGTCAAGCGGATTTTTTTGAAGGGGCAAGTGAAAGAGAATTTACTTGCTGACCGGACAAGTAGCGTGATTAAAACGTCAAGGACTTTTCATCTCGCAGAATTGAGCTTTTAACACACAATTCTGTCAGAATTGGGTCTTATAATTGTATTATGAACTGCAAGAATTGGCGAGACGTTTTTCTTTTGGTCTGCTAGGGTCAGGTGATATATATATAGCCTAGTTACCTAGCAGACCACATCCATACATTCACAAATACCTATCTTACATTAATTAAAAGTCATTATTGAGTCTATATAACAAAAATACATAATCCTCACCCGCTATATGAGGACTGGTGGGGTACTGCTCCAGGAGTATTTTGGGCTCCTCAAATCCATCCACTTGCTGAAGGCAGCTCTCCAGCTCTTTAAGCTTCATATCTACATCAGATGATCAGTTAATCCAGCTCATATCAGCCTGCTTGTATTGGTAGCATTTAATGCTAATGTTAATCGGATGAGGAACGTTGACTCACTGACTCTCTTAGCTGAAGCGCCTAATGATCATGATGTCGTGAGCTCGTGACTGGTGTGTTACAGTGATCTTGCGATGTCACCTACTGATATATGATGATTTTCCGCAAATGAAGAGTATACATGTAGTGCACTTACATGTGTTTTTCTCTTCTTCTTCTGCAAGATTATCTTGCCAGCCAAACAAATTTGCGCCATCTGCTGGATGATTACTACCACGCGGCACAGTCATCATGTTGAGTCAAATTACTGTAGTTTTTATATCACATGATCATTATTAACAGAACATAGGACATTTTTAATCATTTAAATAATTTCTCTTTCCATTTCCCCAGTGCTATATGCACACTTACTACTAACTTGAACAATGTAGCCTACAAGAAAAAATATAAAACAAATATTTAGGTGTTTCTTCTTTATTCCCAAAATTGATGTTTACAACAAAATGTCAACTATTTTAATTTGGCAATTGTTTTCAAGTGTCAACAAAAGAGCTGCTAGCTGCTCTTTTTAAAGATGTCTATCAATGTAATCAAAAATCATTTTGTAATTACCCGTCTTTCGAATATTTGGGTATGGTGTTAAAAGGTGCTATTTACTTGTCATTATTTACAGGCCTCCAAACTACTCTCCAGCCTTTGCTGAGGACTTTACAGAACTGTTATCAACAATTTCATATTAAAAAATAGACCGATCTCAAATCTTCCTTTCATAGGTAAGATCATTAAAAAAAGTTGTCTCAATCAGCTGAACAAATTCTTAAGCTCAAATGGATACTTTGACAATTTTCAATCTGGTTTCCAGTCGCATCACGGTACAGAGAAAGCACTCATAAAGATAATAAACTATATTCGCTTAAATACTGAATACAGGCAATGAGGCAAATTATCAGTGCTGGTACTACTCGACCTCAGTGCTGCATTTGACACTGTCGATCACAACATACTTATAGACAGGCTGGAAAACTGTGTGGGGCTTTCTGGGATAGTCCTAAAATGGTTCAGGTCATACTTAGAAGGGAGAGGTTATTATGTGAGATAGGAGACCATAATTCTGAGTGGACACCCATGACATGCAGAGTCCCACAGGCTCAATTCTTGCGCCACTCCTATTCAACCTGTATATGCTCCCAATGAGCCAAATAATGAGAAAGAACCGAATCTCTTACCACAGCTATGCAGACGACACACAGCTCTACTTAGCCCTATCGCCTAACGACTACAGCCCCATTGACTCCCTGTGCCAATGCATTGATGAAGTAAACAGTTAGATGTGCCAAAACTTTCTTCAGTTAAACAAAGACAAAACTGAAGTCATTGCGTTTGGAAACAAAGATGAAGTTCTCAATGTGAACGCATACCTTCACTCTAGGGGTCAAACAACTAAAAATCAAGTCAGGAATCTCGATGTGATTCTGGAGTCAGACCTTAGATTCAGTAGTCATGTCAAAGCAATAACTAAATCAGCATACTATCATCTGAAAAATATTGCAAGAATTAGATGCTTTGTTTCCAGTCTTAGAGAAAGAGAGTCCAAGACTTAGAGAAACTTGTGCATGCTGGGTGGATTATTGTAATGGACTCCTCACTGGCCTTCCTAAAAAAGACCATAAGACAGTTGCAGCTCATACAGAACGCTGAGCAGAACCAGAACATATGAACACATCACACCAGTCCTCAGGTCTTTACGCTGGCTGCCAGTTACATATAGGATTGATTTTAAACTTAGGTATATAAATCATTCAATGGCCTAGGACTTCAATATATTGCAGATAAACTCACTGAATATTAACCCAACAGATCACTCGGATCATTAGGATCACATAGAAATACCAAGGGTTCACTCTAAGCATGGCGAGTCCGCTTTTAGTTATTATGCCAGCCGTAGCTGGAACCAGCTTCCAGAAGAGATCAGATGTGCTCCAGTCACATTCAAATCCAGACTCAAAACGCTTCTGTTTAGCTGTACATTTACTGAATGAGCACTGTGCCACTGTTCGCCCGACTGTTTGTACTGTATTTTATTTTATTTTCTATTAACCTTTGAACCTTTGAACACAGTTGGCTCCTCGATTGCTCGATTGCTCCTGTCTGCCTCGCTGCCTGCTGTTGTGTGTGAGTGTGTTTGCTTTCGAGGCTGTTAGCTCCGTCTAAGCCTCGCATTTCTTTCTGTTTTGAACCATCGTTTACTATCATTTCTAGTTGTTTATACTACTAATTACAGTTTACCTAACATCGCTAGCTTCCGTTATTGTTAGCACAACACGCTAGTATCTCGCTAGCCTGTTAAAGCGCCACCCGTGCGCTCAGTTATTTATTTATTTTTCTCGTGCGAGCCCGCGCATCTGAGTTCATAAAAAGCCCAGGTGAGTAAGAATCAGTCAACAAACACGGTGAGTAATGTCTTGTCCTGTTATTGTCACTTGCACATCATGCCATATGTTTACCATAGCCTTCCCCGTCGGCATAGGGTTTATATGTGATAAATGCAAGGAGACAGTCAGGCTGACGGAGAAGATTTCAGAATTAGAGACACGCATCCAAACTTTAATTGAGGATAGTAAGTGTGCTCGAGCTTTAGATACTACTTTGGATGCGCCTAGCATAGTGAACCATTTACATGATTCGGTTCCGGCTTATTGCCTGTGCAGCCAGGCAGATGGGTGACGGTGAGAAATCGCTCTAGTCGCGGATCAAAAAAACACTCTTCTGTTCCGGTTACCATAACAAATCGATTTGCCCCTCTCAGTGAAACACCCACTGAGAATGCTGTTGATTGTGCCCTGGTAATTGGCGATTCTATTACACGGAACGTGAAAATAGAGACACCAGCCACCATAGTCACATGTTTGCCGGGAGCCAGAGCGCCTGACATCAAATCAAATTTAAAAGTGCTGGCTAATGCTAATCGTAAATTCTCTAAGATTGTTATTCACGTCGGCACTAATGATGTTCGACTTCGCCAGTCGGAGATCACCAAAATTAATATTAAAGAGGTGTTTGAACTCGCAAGTACGATGTCAGGCACTGTAATCTGCTCTGGCCCCCTTCCTGTTCGAAGGAGTGATGAGATAGTTAGTAGATTGTGTTCACTCAATGGCTGGTTGTCTAATTGGTGTCCGCAACATAATATAGAATTCATAGACAATTGGAAAAGTTTTTGGGGCAAGCCTGACCTGTTGAAAAGAGATGGTAACACCTGGGATGGTGCTGCTCTTCTCTCTAGTAATTTGGCTCATAGTCTTAGAGATAAAAACATGACAATCTGGGGCTCAGGTCAGGAAGCAGACAAACTGGCTAAACCGACCGTCTGCTAGCGGCCTCACGTCACCAAGGTCAGATAAATCTCATCACATAGAGACTCTTTCACCTAGATATCATCCTATAGAGACTGTGTCTGTTCCCCGAATTTGGAAATCCAAAAAACTGCCAAACCTTTCTAAGGTTAAAAATCTAATTGATGTTCAACAAATAAAAAACAGATATAATACAGATGAGCAAACGATAAAGCTTGGGTTGCTGAATATTCGATCCCTTAATTCAAAATCGCTCATAGTTAATGATAAGATTAAAGACTATAACCTAGATGTGCTGTGTTTGACAGAAACCTGGCTAAAACCAAACGATTACATTACTTTAAATGAGTCCACTCCGCAAGATTATTGTTATAAACATGAGCCTCGCCCGAAAGGCAAAGGGGGCGGTGTTGCTGTAATTTATAGTAATATTCTCAAAACCACTAAGAAATCTAGTTTTAAATATACTTCTTTTGAAGTGTTGGTGCTTAATGTAAAAATTTATAGTGTAAACAATAAATCACGTTTGAGAATTCTGCTGGCTACTGTATACAGGCCACCAGGGCACCGTACAGATTTTCTCAAAGAATTTGCTGAGTTTCTATCAGAATTAGTATTGGCTGCAGATAAAGTCCTAATTGTTGGTGATTTTAATATACATGTAGATAATGAAAAAGATGCATTGGGATTGGCATTTAAAGACATTATAAACTCAATTGGAGTGAGACAACACGTGTCAGGACCTACTCATTGTCGTAATCATACTCTAGATCTAATATTATCACATGGAATAGATGTTGATGGCGTTGAAATTCTGCAGCAGAGCGACGACATCTCCGATCACTATCTAGTCTCGTGTAAATTACATTTAGCCAAGGCTGCAAAGCCGACTCCGTGTTATAAATATGTTAGACCTATCACTTCTGCCACTAAAGATTGCTTTATCAATAATCTTCCAAATCAGTTTCATAATCTCAGCATCCCAGATAGCTTAGAAGAACTTGATATTGCAACAGAAACTTTTAACTCTCTCTTTTCCAGCACTTTAGACACAGTTGCTCCGCTGCGCTTAAAGAAGATTAAAGAAAATAGTCCAACGCCGTGGTACAATGAGCACACCCGGGCCCTTAAGAGAGCAGCCAGAAAAATGGAGCGAAACTGGAAGAAAACAAAACTAGAGGTATTTCGGATTTCATGGAAGGAGAGCTCGATTGCTTACAGAGAGGCCTTAAAAGATGCTAGAACCAGGCCCGGTTCTACGGGGGTGCTTGAGGGTGCTAAGCACCCTCAAACAAAAGTGAAAGCACCCTCACATAAAATTATTAATAGCACACATGTTAACGAGATTTCGCCGACAATATAATCACTCTTTGTGTAACATTTATTAACTATATCATATGATAAATGTAAAGGACAAAAACTCGTACAGGGCATTCCCCCCATATTTTGAATTTTGACCATTCTAACTGCATTTAAACCATGCAGTAAATCACTCTAAATGCACGCGCCATGGTCTAAACTAGTAACATCACAGTGTAGGCTATGCGTGGCATATTTTTGTTTGTTTTTTGCAAAGTGAGGGACATAGGCTAATCGATCATGCCAGCAGCCAGCTAGATCGCATATCGTTTAACATAACAGCAATTACAATAGGTGTCGCTCAGCCCTATTTTGAGGTACTATTTTTAGACTGATGATGATTTGGAGTCATTTCCTATGTTTATGTAAGCACCCTCACTATTTCCAGAAGCACCCTCAATGATTTGGTTCTAGAACCGGGCCTGGCTAGAACTAATTATTTTTCAACCCTATTAGAAGAAAATAAACATAATCCTAGGTATTTATTTGAACAAGTGACTAAACTAACGAAAAAGAAAGCTTCAAGCCCAGAAGTTTCCAAGAAACACAGCAGTAATGACTTTATGAACTTCTTCACTTATAAGATTGATAATATCAGGGACAAAATTATAACTATGCAACCGTCTACTACAGTATCGCATCAGGGAGTATATTGTAGTCTCTGTGAGGAACATTTTGATTCATTTGTTGCTATAGGAGAGGAAGAATTTTGCAAAATTGTTAATTCATCTAAATCGACAACTTGTATGCTAGACCCTATACCGACTAAGCTACTGAAAGAGATGCTTCCAGAGGTCATAGATCCTCTTCTAGATATCATTAATTCATCTTTGTCATTAGGATACGTACCAAAAACCTTTAAGTTGGCTATGATTAAACCGCTTGTTAAAAAAACGCAACTTGATCCTACAGAATTAGTCAATTACAGGCCAATCTCGAATCTGCCTTTTCTGTCAAAGATACTAGAAAAAGCAGTATCCTCACAACTGTGTTCCTTTTTAGAAAGAAATAATATCTGCGAGGATTTTCAGTCCGGATTTAGACCGTACCATAGTACTGAGACTGCTCTCATTAAAGTCACAAATGATTTGCTCCTATCATCCGATCGTGGTTGTATCTCTCTATTAGTGTTACTTGATCTTAGTGCTGCATTTGATACTATCGACCACAACATTCTTTTAAATAGACTAGAAAACTATGTTGGCATTAGCGGAATTGCACTAGCATGGTTTAAATCATACTTATCTGACCGTTTTCAGTTTGTATCAGTAAATGAAGAGATCTCTTATCGATCACAAGTTCAGTATGGCGTACCACAAGGCTCAGTACTAGGACCGCTGCTGTTCACTCTGTACATGCTACCATTAGGAGATATAATTAGGAAATATGGAATTAGCTTTCACTGTTATGCTGATGATACTCAGCTGTATATTTCTTCAAAACCTAACGAAACTTACCAATTCACAAAATTAACGGAATGCATAGCTGATATAAAAAATTGGATGACCAGTAATTTCCTATTACTAAATTCTGAAAAAACAGAGATTCTAATCATTGGACAAAAAACTTCCTCACCTAATAACCTAGAATACTGTCTAACACTTGATGGCTGCTCTGTTAAGTCTTCGACGTCAGTTAGGAACCTGGGTGTGCTCTTTGATACCAATCTTTCATTTGAAAGTCACGTGTCTAGTATCTGTAAAACCGCTTTTTTCCATCTTAAAAATATATCTAAATTACGTCATATGCTCTCACTGACAAATGCGGAACAATTAGTTCATGCTTTCATGACCTCAAGGCTAGATTATTGTAATGCTCTACTGGGTGGTTGCCCTGCACGCTTATTAAACAAACTACAGCTAGTTCAAAATGCAGCCGCTAGAGTTCTTACCAGAACCAGGAAGTATGACCATATTAGCCCGGTTCTGTCAACACTGCATTGGCTGCCTATTAAACATCGTATAAATTTTAAAATATTGCTGATTACTTACAAAGCACTAAATGGTTTAGCTCCCCAGTACTTGAGCGAGCTCTTAACGCATTATAGTCCTTCACGTCTATTGCGATCTCAAAATTCTGGCCAGTTGATAATACCTAGAATATCAAAATCGACTGCTGGCGGTAGATTCTTTTCCTATTTAGCACCAAAACTTTGGAACAATCTTCCTAACACGGTCCGGGAAGCAGATACAGTCTGTCAGTTTAAATCTAGACTAAAAACACATCTCTTTGGCTTAGCATACACATAACACATTATAGATTTCTATAATTCAATGTTAGGCTGCATAGATTAGATCAGCCGGAACCGGGAACACTTCCCATAATTCCTGATGTACTTTGTACATCATAAGAAGGATGGCGTCTACGCTAATATTAGTCTCTCTGTTTATCCCGAGGTTTACCGTAGACCGCCGGATCCAGGGCATATCCAGATCTGATGAAGGACCATCACATGGACACGTCGACACGCATTATCAGGGCTGTGAAGGTCCATGGACACCTCACCACTCATCTCCTCACCGGCCGGATGACCCTACCCAACCAGATGAACTGGATAATATCGTGAAAGTTCTGATCCCATCTGACTCCTGACATTATGCTGCCTAACTCATAATCATACACTGTTCATTCGTTGGCCAAAGGAGGACTGGCCCCCCGACTGAGCCTGGGTTCTCCCAAGGTTTTTTTCTCCATTCTGTCACCTGATGGAGTTTTGGTTCCTTGCCACTGTTGCCTTCGCCTTTTGGCTTGCTTAGTTGGGGACATTTAATTTTCAATTGAACAATACTATTACAACATTGTTTTCCTGTTATCTCTGTAAAGCTGCTTTGAAACAATTTGTATTGTAAAAAGCGCTATATAAATAAAGGTGACTTGACTTGACTTAAAAGTGTTTTAATTATTCTGATTTCTTTTGATTATTTTAATTTCTTCTATGTAAAGCACTTTGGATTACCATTGTGTATGAAATGTGCTATATAAATAAACTTGCCTTGCCTACAATTCTGGATTACTTTAATAAACTGCATTTGGATCCTCACCTTGTCTCGGAGCAGTTTGTAACAGTGTGTCTGTATGTGCACATGTGTCAGTGTAACCAATTTATTTTGTGGTGATTCTGCATTTTGGATGATTTTTTTTGTGTGGAAAATTATAAGAGAGCAGTTTTATAACCTCATAAATGTATTCCAGTGTGTGTGTAGTGCACATTGTTGATGTGTCAGTGCCACCAATATATTTTTGTGGTGGTTCTGTATTTTTGGACAAATTATAAGACTTTTTTACAGCCTTACAAATGTATTCCTGTGTGTGTGCGTGTGTTTGTGTGTGTGAGTGTGCACATTTTCAATGAGTCAGTGTCACAAATTTATTTTTGTGGTGGTTCTGCATTTTGGATGATTTTATTTTACAAATGATAAGAGAACTGTTTTTATAGTCTCAAAAATGAATTCCTCTATGTGTGTGTGTGTGTGTGTGTGTGTGTGTGTGTGTGTGTGTGTGTGTGTGTGTGTGTGTGGTGGCGAGTAAAATAATAATTTTACATTGTGGATGTGATTTTCATTGTTGAAATTGTGCCACCCTTCTGTATATGTGTTCTGCTTATTTCTAACATAAAAACAGATATCATTCCAATTGTTTTTTGTAAATCTAGAAAGTGCTGAGAGCTGTAGAAAGTTTTATACCATTTGGACAAATAGAATTTAAAAAAAAAATTGAGCAAAAGTTATTTTGCGGGTTTAAAAGACCCCTTTAAAGGTGCTCTAAGCGATGTTGAGTGACGTCACTTCTTGTTGACGTTCAAGGTATTGTCAAACAAAATGGAGTTTCTGTATTTGGTTGTGTTGTGAGTATTTGGAGCACACGTGTGCTGTGAAACTGATGATGTTTTCTTAATTTGCATGTGTTTTTTCTATTTGCATGCGTTTTCTTCATTTGCAGCATGTTGAGCTCTCTCGGCCACCGTACATATATCTTATTATGTTAATCTATTTTGCAAAGTTAGTTTTCTAAATGAGTATCTCACATTCACAGTATTACACCATTCAAATAATTCACAAAAGTCCTTTATTATTGAATGGGGACATTCATTTGTATTCTTTCATTCTTGTTCCTGGGGCTTATTACTGTTATCAAGTCAAGTCAAGTCAAGTCACCTTTATTTATATAGTGCTTTTTACAATACAAATTGTTTCAAAGCAGCTTCACAGAGATAACAGGAAAACAATGTTGTAATAGTATTGTTAAATTCAAAAATTTAAATGTTAAATGTCCCCAACTAAGCAAGCCAAAAGCCAATGGCGACAAAGGCGAAGAGAGGCAAAAAAGGCGACAGTGGCAAGGAACCAAAACTCCATCAGGTGACAGAATGGAGAAAAAAACCTTGGGAGAACCCAGGCTCAGTCGGGGGGCCAGTCCTCATTTGGCCAATGAAAGAACAGTGTATTATTATGATTTAGGCAGCATAATGTCAGGAGTCAGATGTGATCAGAACTTTCACGATATTTATCCAGTTCATCTGGTTGGAGGTTGGGTCATCCCGTCGGTGAGGAGATGAGTGTGTTGAGGTGTCCATGGCCTTCACAGTGTTGATGGGGCTGGCACTTCAGGGATGCGTTGTCGTCGTGTCCATGTGATGGTCCTTCCTCAGATCTGGATATGGCCTGGATCCGGCGGTTTGCGGTAAACCTCGGGATAAACAGAGAGACTAATATTAGCGTAGACGCCATCCTTCTTATGATGTACAAAGTACATCAGGAATTATGGGAAGTGTTCCCGGTTCTGGCCGATCTAATCTATGCAGCCTAACATTGAATCATAGAAATCTATAATGTGTTATGTGTATGCTAAGCCAAAGAGATGTGTTTTTAGTCTAGATTTAAACTGACAGACTGTATCTGCTTCCCGGACCGTGTTAGGAAGATTGTTCCAAAGTTTTGGTCCTAAATAGGAAAAGGATCTACCGCCAGCAGTCGATTTTGATATTCTACACAGCAAAACCCCCAGTGTTAAATAGCTTGTTTTCATATGACGTCACGTCACTGCGTTGTCATGGCGCGAAATGCAGATGGAGGGCAGGAAGTGATTTTCTATATTTAGGAAGCACTATAACAAACTTAAAATGCCTCTGTTTTGCGTCGTTTATGGTTGCTCAAATCGATTCAAACCACAAGGAGTTTTTATCGTGTACCAAAAGTTGTTGTTCATAAGGGAGAAAAATACAAGAAATTGACAGAAAAACGCTGGAAAAAATGGCTTGCAAACCTCCGTCTGCGGTCGGGAGGAGCCGAATCGGAAAAATGCCCGTGTGTGCAGTGATCACTGTGTCAAAGGTGAGTTAATACAACTTATGTGTCTGTTTGTGTAACATACCAGTTTCCGAACTTTGTAAAGTCAAAGTATGTCTGTAAGACGAGGTAGTTGCTGATATCTACCGCCTCGATGGCAGGCAAATCTTTCAATTCAGTTGAAAATCGGTCCTCTTCATAATGTAAGGATCACGTCCAACATATGTTTCGATTTTTTGTTTATATATTTCTCTTGTAATAGCGTGTAAAGTAGTACAGTATGGACTTTCCTCCATCTCGTCCATTGCGTTCTTCACTTCCTGCCCTCCATCTGAATTTCGCGCGTCATTACAATCACGTGACTGCAAACCACCTATTAAAGGGTACCTATTATGGATTTTTGAAAATTGCCCTTCATGTAGTGTGTAACATAGATCTAAGTGAACGAAAACATCCTGCAAAGTTTTAAACATGAAAGTTCACCGTATACAAAGTTATTGTCTCTCAAATGTAAGAGTCGACTCTGAGTCGCTGATATGAATCGTTCGACGAATGATGCTTTTCCTTTGTCTAGTTGACGTCAACTTGACAAGTTATTTGAATAAGATACGCCCACTCATTGCGTTCGGAGACCAGTGTTGCCAGGTCCATATATGCCTGCACTGTTTCCGCGGGTTGTTTGTGTAGTGCACGGGTTGACGCGATTGTTTTACCCACTGGAACATGATTGTTATTGGGGAAACACCCGGGAATGCTATTTGACTATTTTTGGCTGTGATTGGGTTAGTTTTGATGAGCAATTGGGCTGGTTTTGTTGTGCAGACCTGGCAACCCTGTTGGAGACGCCAGGGAAAACTAACATCATGTCGACGAGACGCTGTGTTTTGAAGTGCGACGCAAAAGCAAACTTTTTTTATCTGCCCAGTGAGGCGCATTTGAAGACTAAGTGGCTACAGTTCATATATACAACTATACCACAGAAGTATAGCCTTGTTCTGTGTTCGCGTAATTTTGAAGATGATTGCTTCACAAACCTAAATGCTATAAAGTATGGATTCGCGAGCCGTCTGATACTGAAGGAAGAAGGTTCAGTAACGTTACCGAGTTTATTTGGATCAGCTTCCTTCTCCGAATCACAAACTGTAAGTATTATTAATATTAATTGTTGCTTTTATGTTTTATGTATCATGCTTAATAAGTGTGTGTTGTGTACGCACAGCGCATAGGTCGTCAGTTGTATTGAAATATGTGAAGTTTTTGTCGTTGTTAATGGAGTTGTCATAAAGAATATAGCTATAACGTTACCTCTTAGTACTGCATTATCAATATGTTTATGCGTTGGGCTAACGCAAACAAAGACTGAATGTGCTTTAACCACTAAACTTTGGGCTATAACATATCACCACAGATTAGCGTCACGCAAAGGCGGGGTTTGGAAAAATGACTCGCTAAACGATTCATATGGGAGTCGGTGAGCAAATCAAGTAAAATAAAATGCATATTATAAGACAACAAAAGTGTTTTTTGTCATGGCATGCTCGTAAAACTGTTGTTGGGGACTCCCAGAACAATATTAGGAACATTTTAAATGCCATAATAGGTACCCTTTAACACTCTGAGTGTGGACTCATATAAACACTGAAGCAGTGTTAAAGTAACACTGAAGCAGTGTTAAAGTTAATGAGATAATTAAGTGAATAATTGAGTGATGATTGAGCATTATTGAAGGCACCTGATGATAACAAGCAGAATCACTGAAGGAGAAAACCGTAATTTTAAGCCACCATTATGGTGATCAGTGTTTGCTTTATTTGGGCTCTTGACCCTTAAATCATTAACTCTAGATTTTGTTTGGCTGCTGTACATTGGTTATAACAGTCAGATGAACATATAGAAAAGGTGATCTGTTGGTTGTGTTTTAACATAATCATTCTTTCACATCATTTGACTTGAATCACTTTACTCAAATATAGCCCAATTTCTGAGTTAGGTTTACTTTATTAATTATAGTGCCGCGCTCCTTGTATGGCATTATATTTTTAGCCTTTTCAATTAAACCAAATGATCAAAAAAAAAAAAAAAAACCTTTAAAAAAAATATGTTGGCACACACAGAGATCAAGAATTAGCGTATGAATCTCAGCAATGGTGACAAACAGATCACTTCTGAACATAAGCTCATTATTTATTCATGCAGCAATGCATGATGGGACTGGGAGCCATGAATGAGTTTTGATTGGTGGTACCCAGAATACACTGCAACATGCTTTATAATTGTCACCATTGTTGAGATTCACAGGCTGATTCTTGATGTCTTTGTGTCCAAAAATTTAATCAAATAAATAAAACAAATTTTTTTTGTATATGACACATGTATAAAAATTTATTTGGATTACTTTGCAAATGTTTAAAAAACTATGCTGTGCAAGAATAGTGCTGCTATAATTGATAAAGTAAACCTAAGTTGGGCTCTATATGTGTTCAGTAATTCAGGTCAACTGATTGTGAAATAATGGTTTTGTTAATACACAACCAACACCATCAGGTCACCTTTTCTACATGTTCATCTGGCTGTTATAACTCACGTATCGCAGCCATACAAAATATAAAGTTAATAATGTGAGGGTCAAGAGCCCAACTAAAACACACACAGATCTCCACAATGGTGACTTAAAATTACGGTTTTCTCCTTCAGGGATTCTGCTTGTTATCATCAGGTGTCTTCAATGATGCTCAATCATCACTCAATTATTCGCTTAATTATCTCATTAACTTTAACACTGCTTCAGTGTTTATATGAGTCCACACTCACCCCCAATTTCCACCAACTGCGGAACGGCTGCAGATCCGTTTAGGAACGGCGGCGGAGTCAATAGGTTTCCATTAAAGTCAATGTGTGCATTTTCACTGACTGCGTAACGGCTGCGTTCCGACTCCGTCCCAGCTCCGGCGACCGCTGCCCTCCGGAGAAGATACGCAGAGTTTCTATTTTTGCCGGATGCCGGAGAGCGCCGCAGGAAGTCGAGCACAGAAACTAAATAAAACATCCGGTAATTTCCAAAATAAAAATATAGTTTTCCCTTTTCCAACAAGAACAATAGTTAACTTTATTTACACAGCCTAGTACTTTCCCAATTCATTCAAAAAGGAACCCAAATAAACATTTAGCATTGTATAAGTTGTTTATATTTAATTATAAATATTGTAATAGAATCACAATAATCTCCACAAAAAAAGGAGATCAGCAGGTCACCACAGAGTTGTTTCTCTTGTACTCATCTGGATGGAAACAAACTGTTGCTGGTTTTGTGGTTCTGTTTAAAGAAACTAAATCCTGTTATATAGCGCGATCAAACGTAAATTCGCGAGATATCGTATGTCCTCGTGACTTCAGCTGTCAGTCATGGCCGCAGCCGTTCTGCAACAAATCCGGATCTGGTAGGTATTGAAGGACGGCGGAGCACGGATCCGTCACGCAGCGGAGCCGATCCGCAGCCGTTCTGCAGTTGGTGGAAATCCGGGGTCAGAGTGTTAATTTAACACTGGGGATTTTGCTGTGTAGGTATTATCAACTGGCCAGAATTTTGAGATCGCAATAGACGTGAAGGACTATAATGCGTTAAGAGCTCGCTCAAGTACTGGGGAGCTAAACCATTTAGTGCTTTGTAAGTAATCAGCAATATTTTAAAATTTATACGATGTTTAATAGGCAGCCAACTATTAATTTCTCACTGTAAGGAGGGTGGTTTTAGTGCTATGGCGGGCCCTAAACCCCGATTGAAATTTATCATGAAGACAGTTAAGAATGCAGAGAGTTGAAGAAAGACAATCTTCTACAACACTTTAGACAGAAAAGGTATTGTGGAGATGGGTCGAAAATTATTAAAATCAGACGGATCAAGATTTGGCTTTGACAGAAATGGCCTAATCACTGTGTGTTAAAGCAGGAAGGACACCTAACACCTCTCTAAAAAGACGTGTCAGCAAAATATTCGCTGGTGGTAATATTAGTCGGTTTCAGTTTCGAAATTAACTATCACATTATTAAAATCAACTGGATTGGCCGTAAGTTAGAACAAGATCAATGGTATGCACGTGTTCTTGTGTAGGACCATTGTTGTTGAAGGAGGTCAACTTATCTCATTTTCCTCAGGCTGGTAATTAAAATACTTAAACCAGTTGTGGAGACAGACATTGTCCAATTCAAGTCGCTTCTCTGGTTTTCTTTGCAGGAGAGAGCAAAGTAATTCGCAGCATTCTGTGAAGAAAGAGAATAGAAGTCCTATTATTATCTTAAACTCCACACTCGCTCTCTTTGATTAAGAGTCTAAGCTGAAAGATCTAAATATTACTTTGTTCTATTTTGTATGATTTATAATTACAAGTGTCCTTTGCTGAAATGAAGATTTTACCTTGTGACAAGCCATCTTTGGTCCAGATGTTATCATTGAGCTTGTCCAAGTCTTCTGACTCTGGAAATTGCCCACGCAGCAGTGCAAACAAGAGTATCACGAGTGACCAAACTGTCGCTGGTTCCCCGTGATACTCGCAGCTTAAAGGGTTAGTTCACCCAAAAATGAAAATGAAGTCATTAATTACTCACCCTCATGCTGTACCAACCCCGTAAGACCTTCGTTCATCTTCGGAACACAAATGAAGATATTTTTGATTAAATCTGAGAGGTACATCACTGCTACATAGGCTGCCTAAGGGAATGAAACTTGACGGCCCAGAAAGTCATTAAAGAAAATTAGGGCTGTCAGTTAAACGCGTTATTAACGGCGTTAACGCAAACCCATTTTAATGGCGTCAATTTTTTTATCGCGCGATTAACGCAATCTTTTTGTCCTAGCAAACTTTGTAGTTTTCTTTCACATAGCTGCGCTATGAAACCCATTCATTTCAATGGCTTGCGCCGCGCAAATGGTTCGTCGACCAAAGCGCAAGCGGATCTAGACCGTAAACAAAACAACAGGCACGACGCACACACTCGTTTGGGCTTGCGAGCCGGCCAAATAGTTAACCTTTTAAGTGGATGACGAGCGCGAGACGCCGAAATGGATGCCAATAAGATTCTGAATGGAAGGTTTACTTTTAAAAAGTTGCCTAATGTGTCCATTGACAAGACCAAAGTGATCTGTGTGTTTTGTCGTTGTGAACTGAGCTATCATCATCGCAGCACGTCCAGTCTGAAATACCGCTTGATGATGGCCAAGCACACACACACACACACACACACACACACACACACACACACACACACACACACACACACACACACACACACACACACACACACACACACACACACACACTGTGTTATACGTCACACGTAGGCTCACTATTGGCCGACGCTGGTCATGTGTGTGATGCGTGTGACGTTCAACCAGAAGCGTTGCGCAATAACAATGCGTGCAATCTCCAGGCCCAAAGAGAATACTTGAATAGAGTCGCTATTTTTGTTTGTTTTTTGCGCTTGTTGTAGAAATTTTAATAGTCATTTATTCCTAACATATCAATGTGTAAAAGTATATGTGTGTACGTGGTTGTGCGTGACGTTTCAGGAATATATGGGACAGGACCTCTTGACCTTAGGAATGGTCTGATTTGGCTGGTTTATTCCAGTACCAGTTTGTGCCCTTAAGTAGAAACTGAACAGCAGTGGGGACCTTATCTGAGTGGGGGAAAAGTACAGTGAGTGAGAAGGAACCTTGAAAAGAGTATAAAAGCTGTCTCATGTCTTCCTGGTGCGCGCCACTCACTTCATCGAATGTAACGGCTGTGATGGCGACTGGGCCTTCTTGCAAGAATAAATATTTCTCTTTTTATTAATTTGACTCTGAGTGTCTCTTACGCAGTGATGGTGTTTAACAGAAGTTTTTGCCACAACATTTGGTGTCAGAGTGGGATTCCTTGGCAGTGCCTCCTGGACCTGAGAGCGGACGGTGTTTTGCCACCTGGACTGAGCAGTTCCAGCTCTACCTCGTAAGTTTCAGAGAGAGGGGCCGACCGCTATCAGGGCCAGGAGAGGCTCCACTGGAATCAGATGAAAACGAACCCGTGGCAACTCAAGACATCTTTGGTAAGAGACGGCTAAAATATTTTCTTTTGGGGTTAAAATATTTTTCAATTTGTGAGTAAAGGCATAGCGGCTGGGTCTGTTCATTTCTGTGGTGTAAGTCAAGAAAACTGATGCAATAGGGCTAACTGTGCGAGGAGGCGTTCTGCAAAACCAGTCAGGGACGGTTTTGTAGACGAGGGATCTTCATGCAGCAGTTTATTGGGGGTCAATTGAGACTTACTTTTGAACGGGTCGTAGTTAATGCAGTAGGGCTAACTGCGTGGGGAGGCGCTCTACGGAACCAGTCAGGGACGGTTTTGTAGACGAGGGATCTTCACGTAGCAGTCTACTGAGAGTTAATCGATCTGCAAAGAGCACTGGGTGCGCCCTTTCTGGTCTTGGGTTAAGTGATCAGATCTGGTGGAGACGTCCATCAGATTATTAGACGCAGCGTCGAACGGAAAATCCACAGAGTAACAGAAACAGCCACTATGGGAAAAATCTCAGGGTAAGCATGCCAAATTTGATACACCGGTTTTTCTGTAAAATTAGGAAAAGTATGGGGGAAAATATATGTTAGACATTGGAAAAAAAACTGATAAAATCTGTAAAAAAAAATCTGTAAAATCTCTAAAAAAAACTATTGATAAAATACCATGATTTCCCCAGGGAGGGAGCACTGGACACAATTAGACTAAGAGTGTGCGAGAATCAGTGGAACAGGGCAGCGGGACAAAAGGTTGTTGTGGCTGGGGTTCAACATGTGTGTAAAAATGTGAACAGATAATGGCTTGAAGATAAAATGTCGAACTGCCAGGAGAAATAAAGTTTTTACTTCTTCATCCAGTAAATGGGTGCATGACATTAGATGTCTAAAGAACTTAAATTTATATGATATGGATTGAAGTAGCAAGCAGCAATAAGGCTGTCTGTGTGAAATAGAGTGAAACTGTAAGTTTAGACTTGGTGGAAGAGGGAAGTGAGGGAAAAAACAAGAAGGTTGGTGTGTGAGATATGTTTGTGTGGGGATTGTGCAAACAATCATGTACTGGTTAGATAATGAAGGAACTGGCATGTTTGAGAAAAGAAAAGAGAGGATACAGAATGAAAATGGCATGTAGGGGAAGATTGAGATGAAATATAGTAGAAAACTATATGTGATGAAAATAAAATGTCTGACAGAATTTATGGAAGTCAAATTAACTGTTTAATTGGTATGAAAATTCAGTTTTAGAATAAAATAAGGCATTGTATGATTGACGGGGATTAACATGACATGAAGAATGTTTTAAGCAGTATGGGGAACAATTCTATATTTTAATGGTAAAATAAAGATTGAAATTAGGTTTAGTTTTAGTTTGACAATCATTGTGTTTTGAACCAAAAGGGTCTATAATAGGGATAGTGAAAAGGAATGGATTTACCATCCATCTTCGTTTATTATGAAAGGAATTGGAAATTATAGTTTTATAAAAAACGAATGCATATCCTGGTGTTTATGATTATAGACAATGTCTGTATTTAATATCTGAGGAGTGACTGAGGGTCCAGCTATATACTGGGAGTACAGCAGCAGTGTTTGCTTATTCAGCCCGGCTTTTTGGATGTTAGATATGTACTTGTTCTGTAATCATTGTTGTTGATGATAATAGCTATGTCCAATGATTCTAGAAATCAATAATGTATAATGTGCCAGTAATAATGATGAAGATTATGATTCGGCTATTGTGATTGAATCCGCCACTGGTGGACTGTAAAGAATACAGAGAACTGCTTATCAGTGGCTCTGTTTGCATTCCTGAATGGTACACACTGCTTCAAGGGTGTGCAGTAAGTTAGAGCAGACGGAGAGTGTTTTGATTGTGGTCAGCAGGACCATTTTAACACGTAAATGTAAATGCCCACTGAGAGAGTGTTTGAAAATGTGATAATGACACATTTCTGGTAATAATGTGGGTTTGAAAGTAGATCAGTATTTGTGTGAAGACGATATTAACATTTTCGTCTGAGAAAGAATAAGAGATAAAAACAAGGTCAAAAGATTGAAGTCTTAAAGTGAATTCTTTGAAAATATCTATAATGGTAATTCTTATAAGTGAATTGATGAATACAGTTGGATGTAAAATTTTGGATAATGACAACAAATGTGAGTTGCAGGAAGGAAAAAAGTAACTAAAAGGATGATTGTTTTAATTAAACATTTTAAAAAGGGTTTAGATTATATAGAGAGACTAATCTCACAGATGATTTACATATAACTGCAAAAGTATCACAAGCAGAGAGTGCTAGCCTCGTCAAAGTTAGTGTGAATCCTGATTGGAGATTGATAAACTCCTAGAAAAAACTTTGAAGTCAGATATTAAGCTATGGTAATTGAGAACTTGACAATTAAAATTGAGATGAAATGTGAAACGTTATTGAGAACTAGAATAATTATTTTTATTTCAGATCAAATAAGCAGAAGCAGTAGGTTACTGAATTAACAGTTGATAAATGTAAAATGTGTAGAAAGGCATCTGATCAAACAAACAGCTTGAAAAGTTATGACCATGAAAGAACTAGACGCTGATGTTTTGCTTTCAAAAGATAAGTTTGTTATTGGCTGTAATGAAACAGCTCGCTTATCTGAATCTGATGTGTGCTGTGGCTGTAAACGGCCAGTACGACAGAGACTCAATCTGAGTGGAAATTTGTAATGTCTAAATAAAGACAACTATAAAAATTATGTTTATTTGAAAACAAATGTAATTTCTGGCAAAGATGCCTTAAGCTGGGATAGTTAAAAAAATGGTAGATAAAAGTTTGATGTTAGAAGTTTATGAGAGTACAGTATACCATCCTGAATGTCTCAGAGTCTCTCTCAGTCAAATGTCAGCTAACAGGCTGTTATCTGAGTTTGTGTCATAAGTAATAATAAGCTATTTATAGTGTTTCTGTTGAAAAATCAGACACAGAGAGGGTAAAGAAATCATTGCCATTAAGAGGGCAGTGTGTATTTGTGAATGTTTTAAATATAAAACTGAATGACTTTAAAGAAGTCTTTAAAATAATAATGCAGGTCTTAAAAGATAGAAGTGACATTTTTGATTATTTTATTTTAGGACCAGTAACTTCTCTGTCTTATCTTAAGTCTCCACCATTGAAACAGGCCCGAAGGCTACGGCTACAGATGTACAGTAACAGTACACTGAATGTATGGTTGTGATCTAAATTCACTGAGTATAATCTAAATATCTAGGTTGATGATTATAAGATGGTTAATGGATTTAAGTGATTAAATACTGCTGTTATTAACCTGTCTCCCTGTGTGAACACTATTAGGCAATCAAAATGGCTCTGGTGACTCTTGAACGTGCCTTTCCTAAAGCTCCAGAAAGCAGCTGAGTTCTGTTAAAGAAAACTGATTTGGTATTGGGAGAGAGCGGCTACCAGTGTTCATGAGATGGCTACTCGACGACGGGTAAGACTCTCTTTGGCCAGACAGAGGGCAACCTAAGGCAGATGGTCATCGCCGACGCTGGGCACCTCCAGAAGGAGGTGTTATATGTGAGAAAAGGTATGAGAGTTGAGCAGGAGCTGTGAGGCCAGCAGCGTCCTTATAGCATTGAGAGGTGAGATGCGCTGTGAGGAGTTATGGCAGTCTACCCCATAAATGCAAAGCTCCTCTATGCCACTCACCAGAACAAACCGCATTAATGGTATGACTTGTTTTTCATTGTGACAAGTATCTGCAATTATGCCAGGGGACAACACCCTGAAGAGAAAATTATAAATAAAGAGCTATGGGGGAGGGGCTTTCAAGAGCTGCCTGAGACATGAGGGGATTGCCATTATTTGTTGTGGAGACAGGAACAAAACTTTTTATGTATTGGCTGCCTCATGGGCAAGAATAAGAAAATTTATAGAAGTGTTGATTTTGAACTAATATGTTTATAACATAGTTTTAACTCCTGAAGGTCGTTTGACATGGTTGATGGCTAAAGATGAAGACAGCTTTTGATTTAAGAAAACTCTGGATAACAAAATGTAATGGTAAAAGGTTAGTGATGAATTTAATACTGCATTCCGTCTAAAATATACTCATAGAAGACTGTTGAAAATATTATTGGCTTATGTTAAAAGAGACTTCTTGCGTGGAGGAAGGGATGGTAAACTGTGTCTGTCTTTCTGTTGTCGGCCTGCTAGAGCAAGCTGAAGCAAAATAATGATAAGGAAAATTAAACAAAGCAACCCAGCTGACTTGTGTAAAAATCTAATGAATATTGAACAGAAATGCTTTGAAACTAGTTAAGAGACCATGTAAAATTAGGTAAAAGCTAAAGGAAAATGTGAAGTTTAAAATCTTATTTAAAATTTAAATCTTTTAGCAATAATATAAAGAAAAGCGAACATTGAAAATAAGCAGTTAACATATGTGTGTCTAGTTTTAGTGTGTGTGATGGTGACAGCACTTTATGTCTTGTATGCATTAGTTTGAGGTACTAATATTGGGCCTGAATAGTGAGTATAGTGTTTCATCATTACAGATGGGTTGAGGCAAATGACAAATTTTAAAGAAGGCGATAATTGTGAGTGGATCCGATGAAAAGATGATACAGAACATAGGACGAGATTAAATTGATTGGTCATCAAGCTCTGTCTGGTATTAATTACTTTTGTCTTTTGTGATGTTGATTTGAATTACGTTCTGGATCAGTTTAAGTATTTGTGTAAATTGGAATTGTGGAGTTGTAGATCACCATCTGGCATGGGCTGAGATAAATGAAAATGTTATAGATTTGATGGCAACAACAAAGTGACACATTGGCTAGGTAAAACATGAAATTATCAAGAGAGCCACTAAAAATTATGATTATTGTAAGCAGAAGGATGAGAATGTTATTTGACTGACAAGTGACCAAGTCTGTACACCACGACCTGACTTGATAGAAACAATTGATGACTTTGAAAATGTTTGTAGATGACTGAATTAAGAGACCAAACAAAAGGCCTGAAAAGCAGGATAGGCTGTGAGGCTCAGGGCCTTGGCCCTTAAAATGCTTCGTTGAGCAGATGAGATTGTGGCTTTAAGTGAAGAATGTAATATCTTGTTTCAGAGACAGAGAAAGATGTCTGGAGGAAATTTGGCCGAAGGACAGTGTTGATGGCTAACTTTGTTTATACAAACACCATTATGTTAAATTGATGCACGAGTTGAGTCGTGCATCAAAAGGGGGGACAAAATATGGTTTTACTAAGGGACAATATATGTTGGGAGGACACTGGGTCTAATTGGGTAAAAGGCCATCCCAAACAAAATTTGCTTTCTGTAACTGTATTTGCAGGACTGTTTCAACAGGAAACGCCGGGGCAGATGTAGCAGCGAAGGCCACGGCAGAACAGTAGACAAAAGAAACTACGTGTAGTTTTACTATCTGAAAATAACCTCGACATTTTGTTTTCTTTACAGAGAATGGAGCAGAGCATAACTTAAAATTTTCCTTTCACAGAATGTCAGATTGGATTGCAGCTAACAGAACTGATTCTGTTCCAATATGTATAAATGTATAAATACTGTGTTGACATGAGTAAAGCGGGTTGAATGTTAATATAATAGTTGAATGAGTGCTATTAAGTTAGCCATCATTCAAAGTTAGCCATCAACACTGTCCTTCAGCCAAATTTCCTCCAGACATCTTTCTCTTTCAATGCGCGTGCGCGTGCGGTCTGTGTTTGTGTTTGGAGCTCCGTCGAATTGATTCATTAATCCTTGATTTTCTTCTTTACCACTCAATTATAAACAGGCACTTTCTATTTTTATATCGTGTGAACTTATCCTCGATAATATTCCTTGTAAAAAACAACAATCGGATTGCTTTACTGTTTACTGTTACTACTAATTTACTGTTCATCTGTTATAATGGCGAACATATCGGATGTGTGTCTAACGTTACCTCTGAGTGCAGGTGAGGACACATTCGAGCTGATTTCGGTACGATTGGAGCTGGAGTCGGTGGAGAAGCAGATTTGTGTTCTGCTGGAGAAGCAAGCCGAGCTGCGAGATCGGCGATCAGCGCTTGAAACATCACGCGCCGATGCTCACAAGTCAGTGGTTAGTAACTTTGTGACTTTGACTCCGACTTCGTCTACTCCGTGCGTTTCTCTGCCCAGGAGGACGCGATCATCTCTGCCTTCAATCACTCCTGCACCCTGGGTCACGACACGAGCCAGGACCAGAGCAAGAACCTCCCGGTCTTCGAGATCTCCACCCGGAACCGCTTCTCCCCTCTTCGCGAGTCGGAACGCGACGACGCCGTGATCATCGGCACTTCCATGGTCCGCCATGTCCGTGCTACCTCGGGTAAAGGTAATGTGCGCACTCACTGCTTTCCTGGTGCTCGTGTTCTTGATGTCGCTGCGCAGGTTCCCGAGATGCTTCATAGCCTGAGAAGTCTTCTGCACCTCAACAAATCTGTCCGCAAAGTCCTTGACGGCAGATCCGAAAAGGCCCGCTGGGGAAATGGGCGCGTCGAGGAACACAGAGCGCTCGGCTTCCGTCATCTCAGACAGCGTCAACCATAAGTGTCTCTCGGCGACGGCGAAAGAGGCCATGTTCCGCCCCATGGCCTGTGCAGCGGCTTTAGAAGCGCGTAGAGCGAGGTCTGTAGCGCTTCTCAGGTCCGCTACGCAGATAGCGCCAGGTCCCTCCTCGTCCAGCTTGAGGAGAAGATCTGCCTGGTAAATCTGCAGAATAGACATCGTGTGCAGCGCTGAAACTGCTTGCCCGGCTGCAGTGTAAGCGCGTCCGTGCAGCGATGATGTCACCCGACAGGCTTTGGACGGGAGCGTCGTCTGAACACGCCGTCCAGCAGAGGGCGGGCAGAGATGTGACGCAACAGCCGTCTCCACCGGAGGAATGGCGAGGTATCCTCTACTTCCCGCACCGTCGACAGCGGAGAATGCCGCGGAGGTAGAGGTACGCATCCTGGCGGAAAAGGGGGCCTTCCACGACTTTGCAACCTCCTCGTGAAGTTCCGGGAGGAAGGGCGCGGGCCTAGACTTTGACGGAGCCTCGTCTTTCCCGAGAAAGCGTCCGTCCAATCTGTTGCGCGGCGGTAGCGTGGGGGCCTCCCAATCGAGGCCAATGCTTTCCACGGCCTGGGTGAGCAGACGCATCAGCTCAGCCTCAATGCCGGCTCTCTTCCCAGAGGGTTGGCGGGAAACGTTAGCGGAGGGGAGGTCCACGGAGCTCGCCCAATCCTCGCTATCCGAAGCCAAGAGAGAACATGCCTCAGTGTTATCGTCCAACTCGATGGCGGATGCGGCGGCAGACGGCGGCCGCTGTCCGTCCGGGAGCGACTCGAGCGAAGCCGGCGAAGCTGGCGGGCGAACCGGCGAGCTTTGGCGGGCTGGAGATAGCTCGGGCAAGCGCTGGGCGCGGCGCTTCTTGCGGCGCGGCGTCACGGCAGGCTGGGATGCGGGCTCGGAGAACGAAGCTAGGCGAGTCCGCAGAGTCACCATAGGCAAACGTTCACAATGATGGCATCCGCCGTCAGCGAGCGCGATGGCCGCGTGATCCTCACCCAGGCAGGACATGCAGATGACATGGCGGTCCTCATCGCTGAGTGGGGCTCGGCAAGAACCACAGGAAGGCATCTTTTAAAAGACGCCGCTCTTTTAGAGGGGTGGGAAAAAAGGCAAATAATGCAAACACACACACTCTAAGCAGAGGAAAGGATATGTACACCGGAAAGCGTAGCAGGTACGGCGGCTGAAGGCGGCGAGGCCAGCGACTCCAGACTCGATGGCACGTCCCGCTGAAGGCTACAGGTCGACGGCGCGGCTTCTCACTCTGGATCCAGCGATGCGGGAGGCTTCGCTGAAGAGATGAAAAATCAACGTAAGAGCAGCTATCGAGCCTATTTATAGGGCGAGACCACGCCGTTTCTGGCGGGACGTGACGATATGGGCGCGAAAGGCCCCCATTCGTCGTGACGTCACGCAGAGCCTCTCTCGATAGGCTGCTGCTGTTGCCGCAGGGCAGCCAATAGGCGCGCGAGCTGTCTCGCCTATGTCTGCTTGCTGCCGCAAAGCGTTTTACATTAATAAAAAATTAAGGATAATTTTTGGCTTCAATATCTCGTGGAAAAGAGTTTTCCCCATAGCGTAAGATATTACGCAGTACGAGAGATACTCTCGTAAGAGAACTACTTGTACTAGAAACCTGTTTGTTTATGATAATTAATTCAAATAATATGATTGTAAATACCAGTTTGCTATATCAAGCAGCATAACCTACTGTTTTTGTACAGCTAAAATAACTGGAAGTGGACAACTCAACACATTAAAGTTACTAAAGGCAGAGCCATTCTTACATTAAAAATAATGCGGATACTACTGTGGGGAAGTTAATCTAATGTAAAAGCACTGAAAAAAACGTGCTAAAACAAAGCTATGATTTTTTTTCTACTGATACTAATAAGCCTATAGCATGTTCTGCTCAGAAAGGCTCAATTGTGTGTGAGGCATAAAAACTGACAAAAATTACGAAGATAACCTTAGCCTTTTATAACTGATTTTTATTTTTGGGAAAACAACAGCTTGGACTGAATCTTTTTTTTTTTTTGTGAATGATAAATTGTTCCCTTTGTGCGAACAATTTCTTGAATGCAGTTATATTATAAGTAGGATTAACCCAGACCTAGGCTGCGTTTACACTTGGCATTAACATGCGATCACCGCGATGATCCGATCAAGCAGATCGAGCTCGGATCATTTAGCCAATCAGGACATGGCGCGGTTACATTTGTTCACATAAGTAGCTGTATCTGGATATCCGATCGGATTTCGGTTTCCTGCATAATATTTAAATTAGGTCTGTGACACGACACCAGATTAAGAGTAAAGATGATACAAATCTACCAATTGCTTTCACTCACTCACTTTACTTTCCTGTGCAATCTCCAGTCTTAGATCAAATTAAGTTTTTTGAATGAAGGAGTAGAGTTGATCATACAAAAATAACTGATCATGTTAAACAAGTCACATCATCGATCATCTGGGTTTAAGGTTATAGCGTGCAATGACTATATTGACAGAAATGGGAGATTTATAAACATGTTGAAACAATAAAAACATTCAACATTTAAAACATTAAAAAAAAAACAGATTCTGATTATTCCTCTGGAAAGTGCAGCTCTTCATTAAGATCTCATGACTGACTGTGAGTGTACAGGCGATCGCCTCGTTCAGATAATGTTGCACAAGTAAAATGAAAAATGACACGCATAGTATCATGCAAGTCTAAATAAACTGTTTTAAAGATTGACGTTTATTGTAAGGTTCAAATAAGTTTAATTTCTGGGCGGGGGGGATTATATGGCATACACCTGTCTGTGAATGCAGACACGATGACTGGATTGCGTTTACATTACACTGAGATCCGATCACAATGCGTCCTCGACTACCTCTGAACCGGGACACGCTGATCGGATAACATTCCGTTTACACTTATCTTTTCAATGTGTATGTGGACAACATCCGGATACAGGTCGCATGTTAATGCCAAGTGTAAACGCAGCCCTAGATGCTTGTATGAATTGTATGAATATAAGCAACTTTTGGTTTTGTGTAATGCATAATACTGAAAAATGTGTTTATTTCAACCGTGTATCACATGAAATACGTTCTGAGGAAACTATTTTGCAAATCGCAATTACGTTACATGCCAACATATAAGCAGTGCTATTACGTTGGTCCTTAACCTAATCTATTGCAGTGCTATTACGTTTGTCCTGAACATAATACATCCAAAGCAGGTTTCTTTTCACACGTAGCAGCACAACGTAATTTATTTACGTATGAACAAATCTACCGACGTAGAAATTTGTACGTATTACTATTTATGCATAATCGTGGCATTAATGTTTTGACTCTATTGCATTCAACTGTCGTATCAATTAAGTTTTCATTCGCATTTATTAATATAATAGGCCTACGTTACTTATAAATATTAACATTTCGCTCTGTGCCTTCGGCAGTCCTCGTTTCGGAGGACTAGCCTGCGTGGTTAAAAAGGAATACACTTTTAACCTTAAAAATACCTTGTTTAATCGTTTAACAATTTTGTAGTATTTATAGTGTATTTACACAAAAAGCATTTTCTCCAATAAAACACAACATACTGATACATTCACAAAAGACATACATTTTATTAGCTTGATGTAATCCAAATCCTAGAATCCATACGTTGTTTGCAAGAAACAGATCCAAATTCAGCCTTTTATCCAGTGATCTTCATCTTCATTTCTCAGCAGCGACCGCAAACGTCAAATCTATCCTGCGCTGGTGATGAATTCAAATTCAAAAATTGCGCCTTCAAGAAGCGTTACGACATGTTTTACGGCCGTGATATCAAACGCTCATTGGCTCTCGCCTGCTTCGTCACAGATTGCGACATGCCGTGTTTCAGTCGGTGTAGTACATTTGAAATGGAGAAGCGCGCGCGTCTTCAGAGAGCGAACCGAAATCGGATTAACATTTTCATGGATTAACGTTAACAACTTAAATTCTGATCTGTACCTCATACACAACTACTATAATACTGCCAGAGAGGACTGCGACTGCAACGCATCATCATGTGGACTTTTGGTAATGTTAACGTTACCGGTTTTGACATTTTCGCAATAAATAAAATATTGTGAAATGTATAACTTGTCTGTCTGTTATGTTTTCTTCATAATTGTGTTAGCCTACGTAGTTTTAAGGAATGGTTATGGGTAGGTTTAGGGGTAGGAGCAGGTTAGTGGCTCAAAATATATTTTAATGATATTGTTAATAAAACTGCCATTTACGTACATCTCTGTCCAAGTGTTTTATCCTTTTTATATTCTGTATAAAATGGATATGTTTAGGTTTTCTGTCTTTGAAAATAACGTATTAATACCTACGTATTAACAATGAGACCAGGCTGCTATATTAGGTTAAGGACCAACGTAATTAATAATGCTATATTAGGTTAAGGACCAACGTAATAGCACTGCTTATATGTTGGCATGTAACGTAATTTCGATTTGCAAAATAGTTTCCTCAGAACGTATTTCATGTGATACAGGGTTGTTCTGCTGATACCTGTGTTTCAGTGGCGTATCCAGGACATTTTTTGGGGGGTGGCCAAGATGGGACACAAAGCTAGTTTGGGGTGGCCATGGCATAGCAAAGTTTAATGCGTATATGTACGCAGCCGACCATGGTTCGAATCCCGGTCCTTTGCTGCATGTCACATCCTCTCTCTCTCCCATGATTTCCGGTCTCATAACTGTCAAATAAAAGTGTCTATCCTGTTAAAAACAGTCCTAACCACCTATCACAGTCCTCAAGTATCTCTGGTTATTTTTAATCAATAATTATGGTCAGGATAGGGTAAACATTTTCTAAGAGCTATTTTCTTGTAGTGGATTAAAGTCCTTGTCTCGTTAGATTGGTTAAAGTTAGATTAGACTAGAGTATCAAAATTAAAGTGCTCTTAACTCATCCTATAGAATAACATGTATCAGTCATCAGCTCATCATCTGTGTCACCTCTATTGTTACCTGTGTTTGCTTAACTAATTAAGGCACCATCTTGTGGTTACATAAAAACACAGAAATCCAACAGGATAAACCAAAATGCTTAAAGATAGGACCTTATTAAAAAGTGTATCTGTAAAAGCAAAAGAAAAACTAAGCTTGTAAGGAAAAAACATAAAGATTTGTTGTTCTTTACATGCTTAGTTTGTTATTATTTAGCTTAGATATAATTTGTTAGAGATACTGGAATTTGAATTTCTTAGTTTGTTCTTTGACAGGTGTGTTTTTTTATTTAACCACAAGAGGGGACTTAAACTAAAAAAGCAAACATGGGTAACAATAGAGGTAACACAGATGATGGCCTGATGACTGAATAATGTCATTAGGATGCCTTGTGGTGTATGAAAATGTGCAAAAAGTGTTTTTTAACCCAGACAGTATCCATGTCCAAGGCCCTGATGAAGGTATAAATTGAAACGTTGGCTTTGATTCAGCATACATTATTTAAATCAAACAGTTAAGACTTAGAATCATAAATGGTCAAGATGCTTCTTCATAAATTAACTTGCCATATGAATGCAATTTACTCTGCCTATTTAAACGTCTAACTGATACAATAAAAAAAATCATTTTTAAACAGCCCTTGAATCACAGAGCAAATAAATAAGTCACAGCTTGTTCTTGTGTTATAACTTAAATCTAGACTTTCACACTATATTTCACACTGGTTGGCCAAAAATATAACATTAGCTCTATTGAACACACACACATCTGCAAAAAAACACCCTCAGTCTTCAGTCCAGAAAATAGTGTTTCATATTTCATGTCGGTGTAACTAATGGAAATAAGGTGTGTGGCCCCTTTAAGAGCTGCGCGCGCCCTCTTCAACTGTCTGCACTCTTAACTTGGTTTTCAGGCTGCTAAGCTAGCTAACGTTAGTACCGTGTAGTTCGATTTTTTTTCAGTTTTCCTACACATTCAGAGGGAACTACGATATAATTGCATATAACTAAACATTAAATTACCATACCTCTCAATCTACAGATTCCAGCGTTTTTATCGTTGTTGTATTTAACTGTGACCGTCCTCCTGTTTCACGGAGCAGCAGCAGGCCAGCGCGCTCATCTCATGGGTCACCTGACCTGCATGGCCAAACGTCCGCTGAGCAGAAATCAGCTCTCACAGCCTCAGTACGACCATTACGGTGTTCGTTAAATATGTAAAACTGGCCCTAAATCAGTTGATCAGCTGTCATCATTGATTGACATCATTTCTCTTGTTTCTTGTGTTGACGAACTTGACCAACTACCTATCAGATCTGGGGTGGCCACAGGGGTGGCCAATGAGCTTTCAGGGGTGGCCCTGGCCACCCCAGGCCACCCCCTAGAATCGCCACTGCTGTGTTTCTGTGGCTTACAAACTTAATACTAACTTGGAAAGAATATCATTTTGGCTAACCTCATCTCATTTAACTTTAAATATTAAAAAAACAAACTCTATTTGTTTTTCTATTCGAAAACTACCTCCAGCACAACTTTTGAACATAAAAATTAAGGGTGAACTTATCGAACAAGTACCTGAAGTAAAGTATCTTGGAATAAATATAGATTATCAGCTGAATTTCAAAAGTCACATTAAGAAAATCTATAAAACCATTAGGGCCAATTTGAGCTGCTTTATGCTGATTAGAAATTGTCTTACTCTTGATTGCGCTTTTACCTTTTTTAATTCTATGATTCTTTCACATATATCTTACGGTATAACCGCATGGTCTCAAGCTCATCAATCATCAGTCGAAACTATAGAGTGTCTTTACAACAGAGCCTTGAAAGTTTTGGATAAGAAGAGAATAAGGTACCATCACTGTCAAATTCAAACAAAATACAAGATTTTAAGTTTTGTTAACTTTATTTCTCTGCATCTGGTTAAGCTGATTTTCAAATGTTTAAATGATGTTGCTCCACTACCGCTTTGCAAAATAATAATAAGACGGCAAAGCACTAGACCGACCAGATCCGCTTTTAAAGTCACTTGTAATATCCCTTTTTGTAGAACATCATTTGCTCAGGCTTCTGTTTCAGTGAAAGGGGCAAAATTGTGGAATTCTCTGCCAGATCATCTGAAATGCATCCCGACACTAGATATCTTTAAAAAAAAAACCAAATAGACTATGTGCACGTTAGCATATGCTACTTCCGGCTGCGAAACCGATATGGGGTGTCTAGTTTCCGGTAGCCTGATGGACAACGTAGATTATGTATATTTCTCCAGATGTCTTGGACATTAACCGAAGATTTCAGTCGATATTATAATATAATATTAGACTCGATGATGTTCATCGACTGGTTAGTGATTTTTCTCCAGCTCCCCAGAGCAAGAGAGAGAAAGGGGTTTAAATATTACATCTCTCAGTATGTCATACAGGGAGTACACATGTAATACAGGGAGTAAAGGTATCCGACGTTGGGAAAGGGAACTAAAAAAAGTCCTCGCTCTAGACTAGGTACTGAAAGAGTTATAGGAACTTAGTCCGGTCGGAACACGCGAAAAAAATGGTTTAGGAAGGTTCTAGGCACTGCAAAAGTCCCTCCGGGCGGAAAGCGGCTATAGACACCGTGAGTAGTGACTTTTCCCTTGTCAGTGGTTTAAAATATGTAGTTGGATTGTTTCATGTAACTTAGTTCTTCTCCCTCGCTGTGTTATGGCTTTGCTATGTGTGGATACATGTGCTGGTTACGTTCGTGAGACAGCTGATTAGTAGGCTACTCTTGTCATTGACCGGAAAACAGTAACGTTACAGGAATCACCAACCCGTCGATCGCGGTCGACAAGTCGATCTTGGAAGCATTTTAAGTCGATCACGAAGAGTTTTCAAAATCAGAGAAAAAAGCCTATTGTGTGTAGTAAATGGTGTTCTAATCCATGTTGCTGTTACAATCACGTCATTTTTGCGGCGCGCACCTTTGGGCTCATGCGGACCCGTCGAGTTAAACAAGGCTTTACGCTTTAACCATTAAACCAGCTCAGCCACAGTAAGTTTTTTTATGTTTTAGGTCCATTGCGAACGATTAAACTAAGTTAACGCCGGTCCACTGATGTAAACAAGACGGCAACCGGAAACGAAGTACCCAACGTCCGCCCTCAAGCCGGAAGTTAGCATTTTTCTCGTGCACAGAGCGAATTGTGGTTAATTCAGGAACAGTGTTGTTCACATATTTAGTCCTTGTTGACTCTGCTCCTTTTGTATTTTTTATATATATATATTTTTTTTTTGTATTACTATTTTTATCCTCGTATTGCATTTATCAAAAAGCCCTTATCTTATCGCATTGTTTACATATTGTATTGCATGTGTCACGAGGTGACGAAATTTAAAAATGTTTTCCTTGCGAGGCGGAACCAATGTTCACCGAGATTGCCTCCCGCCGGACCCATAACAATGGAACACCGGGTTAGTTCCGGGTTAGCGGAAAATTCCCGCGAATGGGGTGATTAATCTGAATCGCCGGCAGCTGCGCGGAAAGGGATTGAAGCCCCGCGATTGGAACACGTTGCCCTTAGGGGAGGATAAGAGGAGAGAGTGCAGACTGGAGAGTGAGTTGTGTTTTGGGGCCGCAATCTCGGAGGAAGTGTGAGCGTTGGAGAAGAGGAAGTGGGACCGGCGAACAGGCGCGGCATCATGAGTTTGGGAGAAGCGTGAGAGTTTGGAGGAGAGGAAGGGGGGCCAGCGAACGGGCGCGCCACTGTGAGTTTGGGAGAAGGAGCACATCGAATCAGCTGGAAAGAGGGAACCACTGGACAGTAAGATCGTTTATGAGAGACTGTGAGTAGTTCAATTAATCTCCATCTTCCTCTTGTATCTACGGGACTTCTCGATGTGAATGCCAGGTCAGCAAATGGGCGATGGCCATCTGTATATGTATTTCCCACTGAGTGCTGAGATGAAGTGATGTGACGCACTGCTTTGATGTGTGAAGTGTGAACTTAAACCTGCTGGATGTCCATTACTTACCTGAGTTTCCATCACGTTCTAAAGACGTAAGAAGAGGTTAACACTGTTGTACTCCACAGACATTCGAGTGTGTTATCTGACAGCCCATTGTGAGGAGGGACACGCAGGTGAATGCTCAACCGACTGCTTTGCAGTGAAATCTCTCGAGCCGTAAGTTCTCTGTCTGTCACTTACGAAGAAGAGGATTACGTGCTTGTATATTCACCTGTCTGTTCACAGCAAAACTCTCTCGACGTAAGCTCCGTGTCTGCTGGCTCTTCAAGAGGAGTACGGGCCTGTACACTCACCTGACTGCTATGCAGTGAAGCTCCCCAGCCATAAGTCCTCGGTCTGTCGTCGGTCGAAGAAGAGGATTACGTGCCTGTATACTCACCTGACTGCTATGCAGTGAAGCTCCCCAGCCGTAAGTCCTCTGTCTGTCACCTGTAGAAGAAGAGGAATACATGCCTGTATATTCACCTGTCTGCTTTGCAGTGAAAACTCTCCCGCCGTTAGCTCTGTTCTGCCGGTCCAGTCCATGGTGAAGAGGGACCCGTAGGTGAATGCTCAACCGACTGCTTTGCAGTGAAATCTCCCCAGCCGTAAGTTCTCTGTCTGTCGTTTGTCGAAGAAGAGGATTACGTGCCTGTATGCTCACCTGACTGCTATGCAGTGAAGCTCCCCAGCCGTAAGTCCTCTGTCTGTCGTCTGTCGAAGAATAGGATTACGTGCCTGTATATTCACCTGACTGTTATGCAGTGAAGCTCCCCAGCCGTAAGTCCTCTGTCTGTCGTCTGTCGAAGAGGAGGATTACGTGCCTGTATACTCACCTGACTGCTATGCAGCAAAGCTCCCCAGCCCGAAAACCCTACCGCCGTAAGCTCCGTGTCTGCTGGCCCTTGAAGAGGATTACGTGCCTGTATATCTGTCTGCTTTGCAGTGAAGTTCTCCAGCCTAAAGCCCTCCAGTCTGAAGCCCTCCAGCCGTAAGTTCTCTGCCTGTCACCTGTGGAGAAGAGTGCGTTCCTGAACGCTCACCTGGCTGCTTGGCAGTGAAGCCTTCCAGCCGTAAGCTCTCTGTCTGCCGCCTGTGAAGAAGAGGATTACGTGCCCGTACACTTGCCTGACTGCTTTGCAGTGAAGCTCCCCAGCCGTAAGTTCTCTGTCTGCCGCCTGTGAAGAAGAGGATTACGTGCCCGTACACTTGCCTGACTGCTTTGCAGTGCAGCCCTCCAGCCGTAAATTCTCTGTCTGTCACCTGTGGAGAAAAGTACGTTCCTGAACGCTCACCTGGCTGCCTGGCAGCAAAGCTCCCCCGCCGTAAGCTCTCTGTCTGCCACCTGGAGAGAAGAGGAACATAAGCCGAAACGCCCACTTGGATTGTCCGTGGACGGAACGACCCTGCACAAAAGACTCTACCTCCAAACCTTTTAGCCATTTTATATTAAATAAATTATTGTTACTTCAAGTCTCGTTGTCTGTCCTCCTTGCCTGGCCTCTGTCCGACTCCCCAAGGGTGGTACTGGTCCCGAGGGGTGGGTGCAGCCCGATTTGGCCCGCCCCGACCTGTGACACATGTATTACATTTTACCAAAAAGCCCTTCTAGGGACAAATGTTGTAAATTAGCTTTGGCTAAAAACATTGATACATGCATCAGATCACTGTTAAAGTGTACCTATGTTATTTGTATCTGTCCCTATCTAAATAAAGCAAACAAACAAACAAACAAACAAGTATCTCCCAATAAAACTTGCACCTGTCATCTTGGAGCAAGCAATACAAGGATCTGTCAAAAGTTATCTGATTGACAACTTTTTTAAGTATGAGTGTCAAAATGAGTGTGCTGTCTTAGAAAGCTGCAGAACAGACTACTGTAGTGCAGACCAGGAGGAATTGATCGAGATCTTGGACAACTACAGTTGTCGGAGAATTCCAACAGAAGAAAACTTTGTGCAAGTTTTGAAAGAACTGGCACACAAGACTCTCATTCAAGAGCCTGCTTATGTTCTTGAAAAGTGGATGAGCATACTTGGACCTCTGAGCAAGGACCTTCAGGAAATTGAAATGTGTATTGTGCACTACAATCTACAGTAAAAAAAAATTGTGCGATCTCTCAAATTCCCTGAAGCAATGAATGCACACCAAAAGGACATTTCAAACAAAGCATCTGACAGCTTACTTGCGGGAGTGTGATGCAAAACGACTGTCTCTGTTTCTGAGATTCTGTACAGGATCAGATTTGTTTATAGACAAAACTATAACAGTTGATTTCACAGACCTTAAAGGGGTTGAGGGAAGACCAGTGTCACACACCTGTGGCTGTTTCCTGCGGCTGTCAGTACACTATGACAACTACCCAGATGTCCGATCTGAAATGAACAAAATTCTTGAAAGCAATGTCTGGGTAATGGACGTCATTTAGTTGCACTGGCACATGAATTGGATACTAGCAGAAACTATTTATGGCCAGCTCATATCCTATTTTGCATGGGTCATTCTTCATACACTTACTTTTATTTCACACGTGTATGCATAGAGTAAAACATTTGCTTTAATTTGAATGTTATTTATTACAGGTTATGTTGAATCAGAATCAGAAAGAGCTTTATTGCCAAGTGTGCTTGCACACACAAGGAATTTTCTTTGGTACTGAAGCTTCCAGTGCACATATACAGATACAAACACAACAAGAAACAGTAATACAAAATCTAAAAATAAAATTATAAAAAATATGAAAATACTAATACTAAAATATAAGGCCACAGTTGGGTTTAGTCAGAATAAACATTTATGGATTATGAACATATTTACAGTATTTTGAATAGTATGAATAAATATAAATAAAAAACACCTGAGTTTAGGAGATATTGCACTAAACAGTGGGAGTATTGCACTTACAGGCATATATATTAATTGTTCAGAAGGGAAATGGCCTGTGGGAAGAAACTGTTCCTGTGCCGAGATGTTCTTGTGGCCAGTGATCTGAGTCTCCGTCTTGACGGTAACGGTTCAAACAGGTGGTGTCCAGGGTGAGTGGAGTCTGTGATGATTTAACCTGCTCTCTTCCTCACTCTGGAAGAGTACAGGTCCTGGAGGGTTGGCAGGGGGGCACCAATGATCCTCTCTGCAGTCCGGACTGTCCGCTGTAGTCTCATGATGTCTGATTTGGTAGCTGAACCAAACCAGACAGTGATGGAAGTGCAATAAAACCGACAACCTTTTTTTCTGAAGATTTATTTTGTTAATGACTTTCAATAGTGAAATTGTGATTTAGTTGCAACCTACTGTTTGCGTTAAATTGCACAAGTTGTTCATGTCAACTCGTCAGTCAGATAGATGGCTTTGAACTGTTTCAATTAGTTAATGGTTCATTCTTCATACATTTACATGCAGGTGAAACTCAAAAAATTAGAATATCGTGCAAAAGTGAATTTATTTCAGTTGACGTTGACAGCAGCGCGGATTGATAGAAATGGGAAGAAAATAGTGCCGATTAAAACTGAGGTATGAATTTTGTCTGACGTGTTTTTTGTGTGGTAAATTAATCAAGCTTTGAAACGCAAATATTTTTTTCACGTAAAAACGCAGAGTTTTTAGGCCCCGGAAACTAACCGGGAGTACTTTCTTGAAAAACTTCCAGCGGCCAGAACTCTGACCAGGGAGGTGACTACAGAGTGGGTCAGTGTGTATGCACTATAGTGCTGGTAAGGATTGCATACAACTTCATGTCTTAAATGGGCAAACTAACCCTTAACATATTTTATATATAATAGCTAACAGAAATGGTGAGGAACCTTAAATAGGAGCAATTTTTCCTAAACTTTGTTTTACTTTTGTCAAAATCCTTGCCTTGTTTCTTTCCAACTTTAAATTAGAGTTTGAAGAACAGATTTCCAATGGCCCTATTTAAACCTGGTCATTCATGCATTTTTACTGATCGGTCAGCGAGCCTATCCGTTTTGTTACTTTTACATTTAGCCTACACTGTTGAACGTAACTGTGTCTCCTCAAAACGAATATAGGCTAAATATAATCTTCAATTGCAAATTTATAATTTATATATCTGGCGATGCCATAGCGCTGCGAGAAAAATTTACATTTGTGGCTTCAACAACCAGATGCATTTTGTCATTTCCATCTTGAATGGGAAAAAATGCCCTCTCTTTCAGTCTTTTCACGATTGGAGCTATCCGATCAGAGAAAACACGTAAAGTGACCAGGTAACGCATGAACGGAGTTTCCACATGCATTACAATCATTTTGATGTGAATGGAATGTTTAATAAGAACAATAAACTTGGTTGAATTTCTCCAAAATGTATAGCATTGACTATAGTGTAGCCTACAGCGGAACAAGTTGTAAGCTGTCAGTCAGTAACTGTGATGCACAGAGGTCGTGTTAATGGTTTATCAGAGCTGAGTGCTTTCACTGTCTGTAATTCTCACACTTTAATAGTATTTAGAACTCCTAACTGAATAAAACAAGCTGTGTTACTATGAATGATTACCTCAAAATATAGATCTGTATACAGACATGATGTACTTTATCTGAATGAAATGATTACACCTGACCTCTCTCACTTTCGCTCACATGCTAGCGATACCCCTCTGTGTGCCAGTGTTGGCACGTGTGCCATAGGTTGCCGACCCAACCGGCCTCTGTTGATTAGTTACTGATTATAGATCTTTGAAGGTAAATGCCCCGTGCCTTTTAAAGCTCATTATATGAACCTTCACTTATATATAGATGTTGACATGCATAGCAAGGACAAAGGCTGTGCTTGAATTTGGATGATTTGCACTATTACACAGATTTTCCATTATACACTATGATGGGTGAGAATTGTTTTTCTCTTGAAAATATGCAGTCTCTCTTATTGTGATTCATGTTGCTGTGTAAAATGTTAGTATTTACCTATTGAAATACATATTGGTCCTGTATAAATTAGAGCTGTCAATGCAAAAAGTTAATGCAATTAATTTGATAGTTTTATATGCTGAAATTTGCCTCTACATACAGTACTTCGTCTATAGATTCAGTTTCAAAGGGTATAGTATCTTTTTTAAGGAGGGGGGGGGGGGGGGGGGTAATGCCTTTTTCACAAGGTGTAAAATAAATCTCTGATGTCCCAGAGTGTGTATGTGAAATTTAACCTTAAAATATGCCACAGATATTTTTATATAGCATGTTAAAATTGGCAATTTTGAGGGTGAGCAAAAACACGCCGTTTTTGTGTGTGTCCCTTTAAATGCAAATGAGCTGCTGCTCCCGGCACAGGGGGGCGGAGCTTCAAGAGTTGTGTGTGTGTGTGTGTGTGTGTGTGTGTGTGTGTGGTTAGCAGCTTCGATTACCTCACACACACACACGCACTAAACATTTCAAAAACGTTAAGCTTTTATGTTCAAACCGGAGTCGGACAAAGATGAAGAGACTCCAGAAGAAGTGACGACATGTAGAAGCAACAGAACATTTCTGAATGGATAGTTGATGAATTTATGTTGCTGATGTAGATTTAACTATCTCCAAGGCATTGATTAGCATATTCTGTCATAATAATCTAAAAATCGTGTTCCTGGGGTTGGGGTTTATGTAAATTTTAGGGTTAGTGATGTCACTATCTCATTGTAGTTCCTACCAGCTGTTTGTTGTAGTCCTTAAAAAGTGATTTCTATAAAAGAAAATATCTTCCTTTGCTTTGAACTTTGAGCGTCGTGACTTTGCAGATGTTGTTTATTCTCAAACAGCAACATTTCACACTAACTAAAGTTAAAAAAGTGAAATCATAATCAACCACCCTTTAAGTAAGAAAAAAATGATATACTTTATCTTAACCATAATTATTTACATTTCTTTTACATCTTTTCTTTCCATGAACAGGTGCTACGAATGGACAGGTTTCTCAGGTGCTTGGGCCAATCATGCTAACCCTCCTTCTGACGACTGTTGCAGTTGTTCAGAGCGGGAAGGTTCTTGTCTGTCCTGTGGGTGGCAGTCACTGGGTCAACATGAACATCTTGGTTGAAGCACTTCATGCCAAAGGTCACAATGTTACAGTCCTTCGGATAGAAAGCAGCTGGTACATCAAAGAAATCTCACCTCACTACACATCAATCAATCTCAAGTGTGAAGGAGGATTTAGTGAAGAACTCCTCGAGACATTTGCATCCAAACTACTGGGAATTATGAGGGTGGATTCGATTTGGGCTCGCCTGAAGCTGGAGATAATTATGTGGAAAAGTTTTTTATGGATGGTTGAAGAAGAAAACAAGATAATAATCAACATGTTTAAAGACCAGCAGCTAATGCAGTCCTTAAAAGATGCCAAATATGATATGATTCTAACAGATCCAGCCATATTTAGAGGTGTTATATTGGGTCATTATCTTAAACTGCCCATTGTCTACAATGTCCGTTGGACAGATTACAGTGAGGCTCATTTCGTAATAGCTCCTTCACCACTTTCTTATGTTCCTGTTTCAATGCTGGAGTTATCAGACCGCATGAGTTTCTTGGAAAGATTGAAGAATCTTGTGATGTACATCATTCCAGAAATACAGCTAGCTATCCTGATTACTCCAACTTATAATGCGCTTTGTGAACGGTTCATTGGCCAGGAACATCCTACTTTTCTTTACTTCAGGGTGCTGATCTGTGGCTCCATCGAGCTGATTTTATTTTTGAGTTCCCGCGTCCCACTATGCCAAACATTATCTACATTGGTGGTTTTCAGTGCAAGCCACCAAAGCCTCTTCCACAAGACCTGGAGGACTTTGTGGAGAGCTCTGGTGAGCATGGTGTCATCATCATGTCTCTGGGCACTCTCTTCGGTCAGCTTCCCGATGATTTAGCTGAGGCAATTGCTGAATCTTTTGCAGAACTTCCACAGAAGATCATCTGGAAGTACAAAGGAAAGAGACCATCTGCACTAGGGAACAATACCTTATTGATGGACTGGGTGCCTCAGAATGATCTTCTGGGTCATCCTAAGACCAGAGCCTTTGTGACACATGGAGGAACCAATGGAGTTCAAGAAGCCATCTACCACGGCGTGCCAATCATTGGACTTGGGCTGATTTTTGACCAGCCTAGTAATCTTGTAAAAATGAGAGTAAAGGGTGTAGCCAAGAATGTAGACTTTGCCACAGTGGATAAAGACTCCTTTCTTAAAACGGTTAAAGAGGTTCTTTATGAGCCGTCTTATCGGGAGAAAACATGCAGAGGCTCTCGAGGCTTCACAAGGACGTCCCAGTGAAGCCTCTGGACTACGCCATCTTCTGGATTGAGTTTGTTATGAGGCACAAAGGTGCCGCTCACTTGCACACAGAGTCTCATAAAATGCCCTGGTACTCTTACCACTCTGTTGATGTCATACTGTTCCTGCTTTCTGCTGTGGCACTCATAATCCTGATCATATTTATGGTTATCAAGTATTTCTGCTGCAGAATATTCATGAGAAAAACAAAAAACAAGCTACAGTAATGAAGATGAGGTTTTAAAATGTGCATTTCTTGTATTACTTTCCTACTTTCCTGTTTATCTATGCACCTAAAATATATTTGGGAAATAATAAATATTTTACTACCTGCTCAGTTAGCTGAATGTGCATTCTTTACAGTATGTTATACCTTTTCTTTCCCAAAAAGCATTTTTCGGAAATGGAAAACAACAAACACATTTCTTTACTCTACCTCGTTTCTGTAAAGCTGCTTTGAAATGATGCGTTTTGTGAAAAGAGCTATACGTACAAATAAATGTGAATGGAACAACAGCAGTAGTGCCATTTCCATTGGTAACCTGTGATTGTGATTACGCTTAAGAGCATAGTTATGATTCACATCTATGACCTTTGTGTTAGCAGCCCAGATTTTGACATGCCCTAAAGCAGGCTTTTCTAGTAGGCTACAAGTATATCACCTCACTTGTTTGTGTTTTGTCAGTCTCAACTTGACACAGTTAAAGGAGAACTCCAGTCAATTTTAACATTGATCTCATTTTTTTGTAAATTTGGAGTGCTGTCAGTACAGAGAACAACGACAAAAATCGGTGTTTCCTACACCGTGTTATCCTCTTTTTAAAATTTACACCCTGTTGACTTGAACGGGGCAAGTTCTAAACCTGCTTTTACCCTCTTAACATCCTTGATGTGTCATTACAAGTGCACAGCCATGTGAGTGGTGTTATTAAGAGTGAACACGGTCAATCTGACTGCAGTAGATGTGAAAGACATGAATAAAAATGATGTTATTTCAGCCAGCTCACATACCTCTATTTTCTTCCTGTTTTCGGTCGAAGTCCACAGTAGTCGATTGTCGCGTTCGCGCGGGTTTAAAAGCAGGTTTAAAACTTGCCCCGTTCAAGTCAACAGGGTGTAAATTTTTTTAAAAAAAGAGGATAACACGGTGTAGGCAACACCGATTTTTGTTCTCTGTACTGACAGTACTCCAAATTTACAAAAAATTGAGCTCAATGCTAAAATTGACCGGAGTTCTCCTTTAAAATGTCGTTACAAAAAAGAATGACACTTGCTACTGTTTATAATTCATTGGAGTATGTGTTACATGATTAAAAAATATCAAACATAATAATATGTGGTTCAGGCAATATGTGCATGTACTCTGATTATCTTCACTGTAATAAAATGAAACTTGACATAAAACACAACCCTGTCTCTTTTTGTTAAATGTCAATTTTAGTTATCAGAGTGATTATAAAAGTATAAGTAAAAAGAACATATAAAAAGAAATAAAGCAAACAATTCAGTCAAATCGCTCTAGAAGGCTACAATAGCCTAATAATATGTAAAGTTATGAAACTTCACTTTGCCCCCTCAAAAACAATTTTGACACGAAACAAATGATAGGAAAGGCTGCTATGGTGACGAGTGCCTATAGACAGGAGGTTAAAGAGCTGCTATCTGATGCTGTCACCAACCTGGCGCTGAACACTCTCAAAACAGTGGAGATGATTGTGGACTTTAGGAGAAGCACCATGATGGACAGCACTAGTGAAGCTATGGAGTCATTCAGGACCAGAAGTGGGACACTCACATATAGGCTTAATTTTGAAAAGGCTCAGCAGAGGTCGTATTTTCTTCGCCAGCTGAGGATGTTAAACCTGGCACAGGAGCTTCTTCTGCAGTATTTGTCTTCTGCATTTCTGTAACTCTCTGGCTCAGCTGGCTACCAGACTTCAGAAGACTACAGCCCTTCCAGTGTTGCCAGATTTAAAATGTCCAAGTATCATACCAGAAGCTCAAAATTATCGTATTTGGAAGAAAATTATCGTACACGAGTCAAACAAACAGAATACAGCATGAAAATGACTTTATTAAAATATCGACCTCAGCGCCTCGGAAGGAACGTTAACTTTTTAAAATCTTTTTTCTTCTTCTTGCAAAACATACAGAGATGACATGTTAATGATATACAATTTTGTATACAATATACAAAAAAAACATAAAAGAGGCTATATGCTTATTTTTAAATTTTAAACTCGCGACTGACACCTGTGGCCAAAAAACAGAACTGCACTTCCTTTCTGCGCGCTCTCGCACAGCGCGCTCGTACGAGTCACAAGTACGTGTCACACTTCACAAGTCATCTGCTGCAAGGAGGTCAACATTATGTTTACAGAGGTAAGAACAGTCAAATACATATTGTTTGAGATAAGTGCTGACTAGCGGTAGCCTGACTACGTCAGACTTCCCACTTCCGCTAATTTCATTTCGCTCCTGTAGTCAGTCTGAGATAGCAGCCTATCTTTCTGTTTTCCACCAGCCTGAAAACAGCCGGGCCAATCAACGAACAGAAGGCGGGCTGAGAGCCGTGACGTAGTCGCTAAGCGCCGAGTTTAAGAGTTAGGTCAGAGAAATCGAAAACGACCGCGGATAGGGAGACGCAGATGCAATTCGCTCTGTTGTGGAGAATATTCCCGGCATTAGCAAACTGAAGCCCGAAGAAGAAGAGTGTGTATTAAACATTTTGAATGGAGGTGATGTTGTGGCCCTACTCCCTTTGGGAAAAGTTTAATTTATCAACTATTACCGATCGTCAGCGAGAAACTGGGGAGCCTTTTGACAGGTCAGTGTCTCCTTTCTTTTCCAGGTCTTATATACCGTAAAACTTCAAATAATAGCCCAGGCTTTTATTTGCCCAAATCGTCTAACTGCACCGGCTTGTATTTGAGACAGACGTCTATATGAGACAGGCCTTTATAATTTAGTGTTGAGATGTTGTTCATTGAGATGTTGTTCCTAGAGTCTCTAATCTCTAAAATCTCCAAATGCTCCACGTGAAACTGCGGTCTTCCGATCTTTTACTATCTTGTCGATTGATTTTGATTAATATTTGCGAGAGAGAGAGCAAGATAGCGCTCGTGTTGTTTGAAGACCTGAGAGTGTGCGCGCGGCTCTCTCTCTCTCTCTCTCTCTCTCTCTGCTCGTTTGCGCCCTGTCAAAGCGCAGCAGTCATTATATTACATCACTCACCGATCAAAAAAGTCGTTCACAGCCATGTTCACTCCGGTATTTCGCTCGCATCATCAAGTGTTTACAGCAGGTGGAAGTTCGATCATAGATTTGAGTTCGATGCATGATGTCTGTGGATCGATGCGGCTGTGTCAGTGTTACACTTTTAGGAATGAGGCGATGTCACTTCCTGGGGCAACACATTTATTTCTGTATAAACACAAGAAAAAGCATGGTTCAAACAAGGAGCACATTTCTCTGCACGTTCGCGCTTCATCTCGTGCTGAATACTACTTCTACACTGCTCTTGGGTGATACTTCAACAGATTATCACAAACAATCACATGTCTGACAGTGCAAATGTCTAAGCAGGTACCTATCACTAGACACATTACTCTTTATGTACTCAATTATCAAGAAACACATGTTCTATAAACAAACACATTAACATAGATCTAAACATGTGCTGTGCCTGCTCTCACATGGCATAAAAGGAAAGGTCTGACAAATAACATCATTAAAGTACCACAAACTCTATGAGTCATGCATTCAAACTCAAACAAACATGTAAATAGCATTTGGAATTAGAATAGATATTCAGATATCATCAATAGTTTAGTCTATATTCACATTACTCAAGCATTGATAACTGCACATATATTTCTAATACTCTTTCATATCACTGTTTTAATTATTTCCAATCAGTTTTTAATCTTCTATGAAATATGCAAATGAACTGACTATATAATGACCTAGATTTTAACCGATCACCCGTTACTGTGTTCTCAGAAAATGATTAATAAAAGCATTCTACCACTGAATCTGACTGGATTTCTTATTAACAGTCCATACTGAATGCACTTTTACACATAATGGCTGACAAAGTAATGCTAAATGAGGTTAACATGTCAATGTGTAGACTAATCAGACACGTGTCGTCTGAACTCAGACTGCTCAAACTCGTCACTACACACGACATAATCAACGTTCGTACACCTCTATTTGGTTAATTATCCCTCATCCCGCACTCACATCTCGACTATATATCTTTTTAAGCCTATATTTCTCCTTTTTTGCTCACGTTAAAAGTTAGTAGTTTCCCTTTTGGGTTGTAAACACTCGCGTCCGCCATTTCACGCATGACACTCTTAATCACGGTCAAAACTTCACTTTTCTTAACATCTCAGGCACGAACTACGGCTCTATAAGTATACAATACTGTTATGCATTTACCAGTATATAGATTATTGTCAGCTTACCTGTATAAAACACAAGAAAAAGCATGGTTCAAACAAGGAGCACATTTCTCTGCACGTTCGCGCTTCATCTCGTGCTGAATACTACTTCTACACTGCTAGCTAGTCAGCCACCCATGCGCTGTGCAACTCCCGGGTGCCCCCTGCTGACGACTCCGAGTCTCACCAAATTGAACACAATGCAATTAAGTAATACAAGTAACTAACAATAACATTAACAGTTCGAAATTTAAAGGGGGGTGCACTGATATCTGTCCCGTTTTACATTCTTAGTGCTACACTCTCCCCCACAAAACTAAATGTCTCCTGACATTTCCCGGAACCAGTGAACATTTCTTTAGAAAACCTCAGCCATCCAAGGCCTCCAGTAACCCTTAGTCTGTGTTACCTGACTCTCTGTTACCTTACAGTCTCGTTTTACCAAAGACGGTTGACCCAATGTGTCATAACTCAGTACAACAGGCTGACGTCTCAGTCTCTGGGGTCGCTCCCCTAGCGTCCGAACCAGCGGGTCGGCCTCTGATTCAACATTCTCAGACCTGTCCGAACTCACATCAGGTCTCTGAGATTGTAGTGGCACATCCTCTTCGCTATGTAGTGGCACATCCTCTTCGCTATGTAGTGGCACATCCTCTTCGCTATGTAGTGGCACATCCTCTTCGCTATGTAGTGGCACATCCTCTTCGCTATGTAGTGGGTGAAAGGGTTCTGCCAGAGGATTCAGTGAAGTGTGACTCTGCTGCCTCCCCCTGCCAGATCTCAGATTCCACTGGTAGGTACCACTGTCTTCATCGTCAGAGGATTCACTTGGCTCTGGACACTGCCGCTGCTGTCGTAGTGGCTTGGTTCTTTCCTTTGGAGAGCTCGGGGAGTCTTTCCATGGCTGACGAAGCCCTGTCGGTGGCTGATCAAGGGGTAGGAAATCACAGGGCAACAGCAGATTTCTGTGAACCACTCTGTCCCTTCCTTTACCATTTTCTGGACTGATCTCATAAACGGGACTCCCATCAGCTTTCCTCTCCTTCACCCTGTACACCTGACCTTCCCAGTAAGACTGAATTTTTCCAGGCCCCCCTCTGGGAGTGAGATTTCTGAGAAGGACTCTATCACCTGGCTGGAGGTCTCTTCCCTGTACTTTTCGGTCGTAGAGGACTTTTCCACGAACTGCTCCTTTGACCACTGTTTTAGCCGCAATCTCGTATGCCTCTTGCATTCTTGTCTTCCAGTGACTCACGTAGTCATCATAGGTGTCGTGGGTCTCATCTTTTTCAAGACTAAAGAACAGATCGATGGGCAGGCGAGGAGAACGTCCAAAGGTAAGGAAATAAGGCGCGTAACCCGTTGCCTCATTCTTTGTGCAGTTGTACGCGTGGACAACTTTCGCGAGGGACTCCTTCCAATCCTCCTTCTCCTTATCCTCCAAGGTGCGCAGCATGGACAACAGGGTGCGATTAAACCTTTCCACCTGCCCGTTACCCTGGGGGTGGTATGGTGTTGTGTGCGAGCCCTGGATGCCAGAGAGTTTCTTCAAGCTTGCCATCAGTCTGTTCTCAAACTCTTTACCCATATCGTGATGTAGCCTGCTTGGGAACCCGAACTTAAGTGCAAAGTCATTGAAAATCTTGTCGGCTACAGTTTTGGACGATTTATTCCTAGTTGCGTAGGCCTGTGCAAACCTCGTAAAATGGTCCATGACCACTAGTATATACTCATAGCCATGCTTACATTTCTCCAAATGCAGGAAGTCTATGGAGACGAGCTGGAAAGGATAAGTGGTCTGGATGGGCACCAGAGGTGCACGGCTCTGCTTACTTGGCTTCTTCTTCTTGAGACATTCGCACACATTACTGACAAAATGTTCAACATCCTTGCTCATCTGTGGCCAGTAAAATCGTTCTCGTATCAGGTCGAGTGTCCTTTCGACCCCCAAGTGACCCATGTCCTGGTGCAGTTCTTTAAAGACCAGCGGATGATAAGCTTTGGGGAGCAGCAGTTGTTCTCGACAGGAAGTTCTGCGGCGCAAGACACCATCTGGACCAACTTGAATCTTGAGCCATTGTTTTAGCAGTATGGCCACTGCGGGGTTCTCTGCTTTCACTTCAGATCTACTTGGCCTCTTGTTTTGTAACTTGTGCCAGAGGACTCTGGACAGGATCTCATCCTCTTCCTGCGCTTTGCGGATTTGATGTGTGGTAAGAGGTTTGCTGGTCTCACGGTCTTTCACTAAGCTCAAAGCACTGACCTGGATCAACCCAACACCCCGGCACGGGTTCGTCTTTTCCGCTGTGACTCTCTCCATAGATGCACTAACGACATCTTGACTGGCCTCAGCCGTACAGCTACACATGTAGTCATCAATGTCCAACGGCATCCTTGATAAGCCATCTGCATCGGAGTTGTTTTTGCCTGGGCGGGTACCTAATTGTGAAATTATAATCGGCCAGCTCCGCCACCCATCTGTGTGCTGTTGCGTTGAGTTTTGCGGTTGTGAGTACATACGTTAGTGGGTTATTATCTGTATATACCACAAACGATGGGGCGTGATAAAGATAATCTCGAAAACGTTCGCAGATGGCCCACTTCAACGCTAAAAACTCCAGTTTTCCAGAGTGCAGATGGTACCTCTTCTCTGCTGGACTCAAGGTGCGGGAGCCATAGGCAATCACTCTCATCCTCCCCTGCTGTCTCTGGTACAACACCGCACCAAGACCAACTTGGGATGCGTCACAATGCAATACAAATTGTTGGGTGAAATCTGGATATCCGAGGACAGGGGGCTTTGTGAGTGCATCTACCAGCTGATTTAATACTTCCTGATGGGAGCTGGTCCACTGTATAGGTGTCTGCGATGGTAAGTGGCCCTTGTTTTTCTTTCCTGTTTTACAGGGCTTCTTCAGAGTCGGGTCTGGAGTGCACTTCTCGGGGTTGGGGACAGTGAGTAAGTTATACAGCGGATGGGCCACGCAGGAGAAATTTGGGATGAAGGGTCTGTAGTAGGAGAGGAACCCCAGGATCTGGCGCACATCACCCACTGTGGCAGGGGTCTTCTCCTTTAACGCCTGCACCGGAGCCATCTCTGCAGGGTCCATTGTGTAACCCTCTTCTGTCACCAACTTGCCAAGGAACCTCACACTCGATTTAAACAGCTCACATTTCTTTGGGGTCAACTTCACACCATGTTCCTTGTAACGCTGGAGAACAAGACGGATGTGATCCAAGTGCTGCTCGAAGCTGCTACTGTGTACCAGGTTGTCATCAAGGTACGGGAGGCAAATCGTGTCTCTCAGGTCCGCCAAACAATGCTCCATGCTCCTCTGAAACTCTGCGGGTGCCGAGCTCAGGCCAAAGGGTATGCGCACCCATTCATACAGCCCCCAGGGTGTGATGAAAGCTGTGAGAGGGCGGCTCTCCTCATCCAGATAGCCTTGGTGGTACGCTTTACCCTGGTCTAAGACCGAGAACCACGAGCTCCCACCCAAAGCATCCAACATATCCTGAATCCTCGGTATCGGATGACGGTCGGGGACTGACTTATGGTTGAGTTCTCTGAAGTCAACACAGAGACGAAGACTGCCGTCCTTCTTGCGGACACACACCACCGGCGACGAATAAGGGGATCGAGACTGTGTAATCCACCCTCTTCTCAATAGATCCTGCAAGTACTCCTTAACTTCATTATGAAGAGGCTTTGGGACGGACATGTAGGTCTTCTGGACAGGGCTGGTATCTTGGAGGGTTATATGCATCTTGAGGGATGGTATACAACCCACATCATCACTGTCAAAGGAGAAGGCTTCACATTCCTCCCTCAACACTCTCCTTACCGCCTCCTGCTGTTCTTCTGGGAGATGACAGAGATCTACAGGGGGGTCCCATGACATTGGTCTTCCTGCTTGCTTGTTATTCGGCTGTGTTTTACTCGCTTCGCTAGACTTTGCCTCTTTGTTGTCCATTACGGCTATCGTCTCCTTCTCTTCCGTTCGCACAGGTGATGTGTATACGGTCTTGATGGGCTCCAGGTAACCAATCACTCTGTGACGGTCGAGATAGATGGTGCGATCCGTAGTGTTGCTCACGGAGATGGGTATGTATGGCACTCTCTTTTCTGGGATCTGCACCAGTACATCATTATACATCACGCCTTCTGGTGGCGGATTAAGCATGTCAGGTGAAAAGAACATCTGTTGGCCTTGAGCTCGTGAACTCACATGCGCTCTTATATAGACGGTGGTGACTTGTTTTGCTGGTATGGGTACTCTTTTTCCGCCAGTACAAGCTACTCCAGTCTCAGAATCAGCATTCTGCATCAACTTCACCACACGATGAGCAGTTTTCACTGTTATTGCAAAAGCTTTGCTCACTTTGTGTGCCAACTGCTTCCTTTCACCTTCAGTGTTTTCCTCTTTTCTGTTGAGGATGGCCTCAATGACGTTGTAACCGATAATGGGGTCACTGGCAACTGCTGGGTCGCTTGACACCAGTACTGGCACTTGTAAATCATTTGTCTTGGTGTGGTCACTGCCTAGTCTGAAACTGACTTCAATCCAGCCGATATATGGAATGGGTGTGTCATTAGCAGCAAAGACTGTCAGTGTCTCATCCCCCAATAACTCTGAGATGGGTTTGACAACCGTGTGGGGTAGGTGGGTTAGCCGCCAGAGGTCATTCACAATGCTGGATTGTGCTCCCGTGTCCCACAGGGCTCTAACCGGGCAATTGTCCATAACGCAATCCACAATGCATCGGCTACCCACAAGGCTTATCAACTGTGGCTGGTGTCGAGGCGGTATGTAGTTAATCACACTTACAGCTGATGATGCTCCTGCTGCTCTCTTTTCAAAGGCTGTTGTTGGTTGCATGACTGGGCTGGGCGGTGGCTGCTCGTTTCGGGGCAATTGGCTTTGGACTACTGCTGGCCCCACCTCAGTAGTCCCTGCCCGTTTCCCGACGTGGTTCTGCACCCGCGAGAGAAGTGGCCCTCCTGCCCACATCGGAAACAGTGCAAACAGTTCTCACCTATTCCTTCCTCCTTGCACTTTTTGCAGCCTCTCCCTCCCTGCTTCAGTCCATGAGGGCGGGGACTTGCCTCCATTACAGCCCGAAACATCTGCTGCATTTCCTTACGAAGCTCTTCCATCATCTGCTGCGCGTTTATGCTGTCAGGCTTAGTCTCATTCGCTTTACCGTTTTAATTGAGGCTGTTGAGTCGGACTCCATGTGTTTAGAGGGGCTCTGGCCAGGTGTGGATTTTACCTGAGAGTCTGCTTGAAGCTCTTGTACTTTGAGAGTTTTACCAGCAGTGGATCTTTTTCGTTTCTCCTGTCTCTCACTTTCGACTTTGGCTGCCTCATCTACTTGCTGTATCAGTTCCTCATCAGTTATGCTCACATCACTGAGGTGGGGAAGAATTTGGAACTTCACAGAATCGCTCAACAGTCCAGTTTCGATCGAGCGGAGGAACTTGCGCTGAATGACAGCTCTGCTGTACTGCTCATCGGTGTCTTCGTTCGTGGCTTTCCATAACAGTTTCTCTTTCAGCTCGATCGCACGGAATACAAAGTTCAGGGCAGTCTCTTTGGGCTCTTGAGAAATATTAAGTAGCTGGTGGTATAGCTCTGTCGAACTGTCTACCCGATAGTGGCCCTTTAGGATGGTGAGGAGTGCACTGAGGGTCAGCCCACGCTTGATCTCTAACATGTCTCTCAACGGCAGTCCTGGACTGACAGCCCTGATTACAGCCTCGACTACTTCAGTCTGTGTGTGCCCCTTTTGTACTCCCAGCTCAATCTGGCGGACTAAACTGAGATATGACAATTTGTCCCTCTGACCACTCTCTCCAATTTGCCCACAAATTTTAAACTCTCTTCGCATCGTCACCTCAGGCAATGGGCTAATGGGCTCTAGCCGGCTCTTGAATGGTGAATCAGTTTTTAAAAGAGAGGTGTGTGGTGAGAAATCTTTTCTTAGTTCTTCTTTTGGAGCTGGCTTCTCTGATGGGTACCCTTTCTCTAATTGACTACGCCCCTTACTGTGTTTTTCAATGAATGATAATAACTCAACACAGTACTGTTCACCTTCATCGCCGTCTAGTTTCTTCTCAAGCTCATCCAATTGACACTCGGCCATCCTGATGAGTGCCCTCCGTGTCCTACTGCGGGACTCTCCACTGTCCAGGCTATCACATTTCAGGTACCTGCAGACATCCACAAGAGACTCTTCCCCTAACTGCCACAGAGCTGCACTCACTTGATCACGCACGTTCTGACTGGCGTCCATCTTGTTTCAGGTTCAACTCGTTGGGAAGGAGGGGGTTAATGGTGTTGGTCACTCTATCGCCTCCTCCTGGCTGGCTCGCCAAAATATGTTACACTTTTAGGAATGAGGCGATGTCACTTCCTGGGGCAACACATTTATTTCTGTATAAAACACAAGAAAAAGCATGGTTCAAACAAGGAGCACATTTCTCTGCACGTTCGCACTTCATCTCGTGCTGAATACTACTTCTACACTGCTCTTGGGTGATACTTCAACAGATTATCACAAACAATCACATGTCTGACAGTGCAAATGTCTAAGCAGGTACCTATCACTAGACACATTACTCTTTATGTACTCAATTATCAAGAAACACATGTTCTATAAACAAACACATTAACATAGATCTAAACATGTGCTGTGCCTGCTCTCACATGGCATAAAAGGAAAGGTCTGACAAATAACATCATTAAAGTACCACAAACTCTATGAGTCATGCATTCAAACTCAAACAAACATGTAAATAGCATTTGGAATTAGAATAGATATTCAGATATCATCAATAGTTTAGTCTATATTCACATTACTCAAGCATTGATAACTGCACATATATTTCTAATACTCTTTCATATCACTGTTTTAATTATTTCCAATCAGTTTTTAATCTTCTATGAAATATGCAAATGAACTGACTATATAATGACCTAGATTTTAACCGATCACCCGTTACTGTGTTCTCAGAAAATGATTAATAAAAGCATTCTACCACTGAATCTGACTGGATTTCTTATTAACAGTCCATACTGAATGCACTTTTACACATAATGGCTGACAAAGTAATGCTAAATGAGGTTAACATGTCAATGTGTAGACTAATCAGACACGTGTCGTCTGAACTCAGACTGCTCAAACTCGTCACTACACACGACATAATCAACGTTCGTACACCTCTATTTGGTTAATTATCCCTCATCCCGCACTCACATCTCGACTATATATCTTTTTAAGCCTATATTTCTCCTTTTTTGCTCACGTTAAAAGTTAGTAGTTTCCCTTTTGGGTTGTAAACACTCACGCGAGTGGTTTCACGCATGACACTCTTAATCACGGTCAAAACTTCACTTTTCTTAACATCTCAGGCACGAACTACGGCTCTATAAGTATAACAATACTGTTATGCATTTACCAGTATATAGATTATTGTCAGCTTACCTGTATAAAACACAAGAAAAAGCATGGTTCAAACAAGGAGCACATTTCTCTGCACGTTCGCGCTTCATCTCGTGCTGAATACTACTTCTACACTGCTAGCTAGTCAGCCACCCATGCGCTGTGCAACTCCCGGGTGCCCCCTGCTGACGACTCCGAGTCTCACCAAATTGAACACAATGCAATTAAGTAATACAAGTAACTAACAATAACATTAACAGTTCGAAATTTAAAGGGGGGTGCACTGATATCTGTCCCGTTTTACATTCTTAGTGCTACATCAGCGCATAACATACGTCATAAATAAACTTATCCGATTGGCTTACACTTAACCAATGATTTTAAACTTCAGAAATCGCCCCCTAGCGAGAGAGAAAACACTTCTCTATTATGCTATGCCAGACTCTGTCTACGAAGCAAAGTGAAGTAGCAGAGTCTGGTATTACCAGGCTAGACTAGCGGTGGTGGCAGAGTGATCTGAAACGTTTAACATGAACGCGCTTGACGTCACATCCGCAGACAGCGCGGAAAAAATCCGACCCGACAGAAAATAGAAAAAATAGGATACAGGCTTATAGGTGCACCCAAGGTGTCAGTATGCTCAACAGGAGATGTTTGAGTCATAAATGGTAAAATAAAAAGGCTATTGTTACGTTTATTTTGGGGGAAAAGTTGCATATATAGTCCCTTAAACTTGTGCTCATGTCATTCTCCACGATGATTGGCCGAGAAGACATAACGTGAGAGGAGATGGAAGGCATGCGTAACACAACATTCACGTTCTTCTCACAGTAGACGTAAAATCCACAGCTAGATCAATGAGTATAGAAGCCCTATGATTACAACGACCAAATTATCGTACATTATGGGATTTTTTGCATATTGATTGTACATCGTACAGAGGTCAAAATTATCGTACAAATACGTTAATTATCGTACGTCTGGCAACACTGAGCCCTTCCCACTCTCCAAGAACTGCACTCATCCAGAGTAAATAAAAGGGCTGGCAAAATCACTCCCGACCCCTCACATCCAGGCCACTTTTTTTATATTAGCACACAGCCCATTCTCACCCCAAGGCGTCATCTAACTGACGCATTGGGAATCAGTTTGACCATGCTTGAATATTCGACGTTAAAGGTACCCTTTAGCGTCAGTCAGTTGACGCGATCCCAGGGCGTCATCTAACTGACGCGTTACCCTTAGCGTCAGTTAGATGACGCCCTTCTACCCAGACCTAAACCTACCCGCGTCATCTAACTGACGCGTTACCCTTAGCGTCAGTTAGATGACGCCCTGGGATCGCGTCAACTAACTGACGCTAAAGGGTACCTTTAACGTCGAATATTGAAGCATGGTCAAAATTGTCAGTTAGATGACGCCTTGGGGTGAGAATGCGTTGTAGCACACCATACTTCTTATTGACATTCCCTTGCATTATATTTATTGTCTATGTTGTATATTGTGTATGTGGTATATTAAGTTTTTTTATTCATTTATTCTATTTTATCCTCATGGCTAATGACTATCACTATAGGGTAAAAAAACTCAAACTAAAAAATAGACATGTTATATACTGCAGTTGCTCTTGTGTCTTATCTTTTCCAACCACCATATTTTAGTCTATTTTTTATAAGCTGAATACAATGGAAAGAAAAGTGTGAAGCCACATCCTGTACCCTTCTGAAAACATTAATGTCTTTAAATGTGCTTACCACATTATTAGTTCATTAACACATACTTCATGTCATAGGTTATATAGTTTTTAATTAAAGTTATTTTATTATTATTATTATTGCGAAATAACCACCAATGTTCCAAGGCAGTGGTTTTAAACAAATTATTTTCCTTGTCTTAATTCACACACACACTGATAACAGGTGTGATGAAGATAAATATTATATGTCATACAGCAGTAAAAATTAGGAAAGAGTTTGTTTATGCAAAAAGACAGAAGTGAACAGAATTGGATTGTGTTTCAAAAGTATCTTTTCCTGTTTCCATTTCTCAAGACTTTATTTATGCAAACCACATTTATGGATGACGTGTCACATGAACAGGTGTCATTTTATCTTGGTTAACACTTTGACAGTGGTGTTAAATAAATAAATAAAAATATCCGTATTTGGCATATACAGAATATAGCATAACTTTATTTTGTATGTCTGTTTGTGTGTGCTTTATGTTGTAATATTTTTAGGGTTGTGACCTGTAAAGGAGGAAAACAGGTTGCTTCACTTCTCTCTGTTTTGTTGTCGAAGGGAAGTGGAGACATTAGTGAAATCATGTCATTGCATGACTCAGAGCAGACTGATTTCTCAACATGTTTAAAGAACTTTTGTGAGAATTTATTTCTGAAACAACTTTATTTACAGACGTGAAGCAGAGTCAACACAGTTATTTGCTTTTTACATTATTAGAGGAAAAATAACATGCCCTGAAACAAGCAATGAAAAAACTACAGTATGTTCAAACGTTTGGTCAGTAATATTTTTTGTAAAAGAAATTATTACTTTTATTCAACATGGACACATTCAATTGATTAAAAGTGATATTTAAGACATTTATAATGTAACAAAATATTTATGTTTCAAATAAATGCTGTTCTTTTGAACTTCAAATATTTACAATGTTTTAACTCTATATTTGATCATATAAATGCAGCCTTGGTGAGCATAAGAGGCTTTTGTCAAAAACATAAAACATTGTATTGAGCCAAAATTGTATACAACACTGGTAAAAATACATATTATGATCAAATATACAAAAAAGACTATCTCTACTTTCATCTGTTATTCTGTCCTGACAGAATCTGAAACCTCTGCAAAGTGTTTTTCACAGATAATTTTTGATATGAACCCACAGCGTTCAAAACACAAGCGTGGCATTTCACCTCAAGCCAAAAATTTTTTTTTTTAATGATCATTATCACCAGGAAATTCAGATAGAAGGAGGATTCACAAGCAGGGTGTAGTCTATACCTTGTGAAATGGCTATACTTAAAAAAAAAAAGCAGAATTTAGGTTACATGGAAGCAAAAGACCAGTGTACTCAAAAAAAAAAATTTCTGTATTTTTTTTTACTCTCCCCTACGATGTTACAAACTCTGTATCTTTATAACAAGGTTAAGTAAATAATGACCTAATTTGCATTTTTGTCTAACAGAAGCAAAAGGTTTTTGTACCCTCATCAGAGAACCGTGGTTAACTACAGTGTCACTGACGTGTGCCTGGTGCTCACAGAGCTATGAAAAGACCCCACTCGATATTTCGACAACATGTCTCTCCCCAACAGGCCTTTCTTATAGAGAGAAGTCAGGAGCTGGTTGCGGAATTTCTTCCCAATGAAGGCGTACAAGATGGGGTTGATCGCACAGTGTCCGAAAGCTATGGCCTGCGTGATATACAAAGCCACGTCCAAGTCGTCCCTCAGCTTGCAGGTTTCCGTCAGTCTGCCGGCTCGCATCAGGTTGTCTAAGAGCTCCGAGATGTTATTGGGCAACCAGCAGACGATAAAAGCCAGAACGACGCTCAAGATGACCCGCATGGCCTTCTGCTTTTGGCTGTTGCGTGAGCGGCAGAGCGTGCACATGGTGAAACCGTAGCAGAACATCATCACGGCAAGCGGGAGGAAGAATCCCAAAGTGTGGTGGAGAATCCGTAGGCTCATCCTCCAGTTGTCCATGCTTTCCGCCGTCACATTGTCATGACATATGTACTCAGTGTCATGGGGCGCGAAGGCATCGCGATTCAACATAACGGGAATGGACAAGAAAATGGCGCACAGCCACACCAACGCACACACTATGCCAACCAGATGGCGTTTTTGGTTGAGGAATTGGGTTGCTTTCACGATGGCCAGGTAGCGATCAATGCTAATGCATGCCAGCAGGAAGACGCAGCAGTAAAATGTGGCTTCCTGTATGCCTGAGAGCAGTTTGCACATCACGGTGCCAAACACCCAGTCGCCAGAGTGAAGGTACACGGCCCAGAACGGGAGGGTCAAAGAAAAGAGCAGGTCGGCTATGGCCAGGTGCATCAGGTAAACGTCTGTAGACGTCCTGCGGTTCTCCATGCAGAACACCACGAATATCACCACGGTGTTGCCCAGCAAGCTCAGACAGAAGACGGCGATGTAGACTAGGACCAAAGCCGTGCTGTTCAGATGCTCAAAGTTGTTCGGGCAGGGAGTCATAAATATTATGTAATCTATAGTAGTAGCATCCATGTTTAAGGAGTTTGGCTGCCAACTGCAGGGGACGAAAAGTTTATTAGGACCAGCATTTTCAGATTGAGAAGTGTACAAAATAGTATTCACTGGCAATCAAACGTTATACTGATATTAAAAGATATACTGTACAGTATGTGTGAATCACTGTATGTTGTTTATTAAATGTAAACTATTTATTTTGAATGGTTTAAATTAAACAGTTCTCAAGCAATAGCCGTCATTTCAAAGTCTATAGACCTGATATAGTCCGGCTATGATTTGCAAAAAAAAACTTGCGACTTATACAGTACTTCGGTTTTGCCAAAATAACTTGCTAATATGTATGATATTCCATCATGTAAGCAAAGTAAACAGTGATTACAAGGTGTTTGGTTTCATCTCTTCACTCATTTGTTATCTAATTGATGACTAATCTATTCTTGGGATATGGTTTAGACGTTTATAAAATTTTCACTGACAGCCCAAATTTGGCCTTGGTTTAGCCTAGACGTCTGGACTGTTTGGACGTCTATTAGACGTCTTTTAAATGCAAAATTGCTTGCTGGGTAGTTGAATTTATGAACTATTATTGAACTAACCTGAATCAACACTAAACTGACTTGAGCTGAATAATGACACTATTATGTTCTGAAGAGCTGCTTTATAGTTGAATTGAGTTTGCTAATGGATTTTGCAGTAATCACAGTTATTGAACTAAACTGAGCCGAATACTGAGACCTTATTTACCGCAGTGCCATCTTTTATTTTTAACGAGAATGAAAGCAAGGCTGTGAGGGATAGACATAGGCTACATCTCTTCAGTGGATTGTTCTGCTTACAAAACACTGCAAAAATGTCTTTTCAAGAAATTTGAAGTTTATACAGATTTTTACAGTCGATGCCGTTGAAAAGACGGTAAGTCTATCCCTCACAGCCTCTCTTTCATGGCGCTGCTCTGAATAAGGTCTGTTGTTTTTTAGAGCTGCTTTACAACTGATATTGTGAAATTTAGTTATTCAAGATAGTTAACAACATTAACTATTATTTTCTTGTTTCTTAAGCTGCTTTGAAACTATCTGTATTATGCACAATATAAACACATTTTGACTTTGACTAATTATTCTTATAATAAAGACTAGGTCTTTTGACTGTTATATTGCATAAATCTAAAAGTATACTTCGACAATTCAAAGGAAATATTTCACAGTAAGTCATACTGACACATTCATTAATATTTAACCCAATTAAAAGCTGAACAAACAATTAATATTTGTATTTTCTTACCGTGTTATCCTCTGTGATTTTACTGAGATTTTTCTGGTTGATACTCTTGGGTTTAGGGATCATTCAGTGGAAATTCTCAGATGGGCCTACTTACTGACTGATTTCTCACAGTTTTCTGAGAATGACAAGCTTGAAAACAACTGATTATTACTACCACGTCCCTTTCCTTCCTGCATGAATAATCAAAAAAAAAAAAAAAATTTTTGCAGATATTATCAGTAGCTACCAGTTTCACAAGAAAGAAAACAAAAAAACACCTTTAAACCTGTTCATGTATTAGCAATTGATACACAGTAGGTCATATTGTCTCTGGCTTGCTTTTATGTGATATAAAAAATACACATACACACTAGTTTAGCCATTAAAGCGCTAATAGTTATTTTCAAGTAGTGACCACAACTCTCTGGCAGCTCTGCCCACAACGAAATCTCATTGGTTCAAAATCACAAATGGCTGTATAGTGATTCAGACTGTGAACAAACTGCACTTCAGGTTCACTTCAGGTGTAGGAATGAACAACAAAAAGTAGCTTTGAAATAATACAAACCCCTTACCAAAGACTTTAGATATACAAAGAAGTTTTTTTTAACACTTCTCTTTCTTTAAAAACTTTCTTTAAAACGCTTATTTTGAATAATTGCTTTGCGACCACTAAAAAAGTACATTCTTTATATGTAAAGAGTGTGTAGTATGAATGTAATCTGTAACTAATGTAATGTAACTACATTCATGGCCTAGTGGTAACAGAGTTGGACTGGTGACCCAAAGGTTGCTGGTTCGATTCCAGTATGACTGAGGTGTCCTTGAGCAAGGCACCTAACCCCCAACCGCTCCCCGGGCGCCACTCAAGGCTGCCCGCTGCTACGGGTGTGTGTATCCACGTTTGCAGTGTGTGTGTTCACTACTCTGCTCCTAATGTGTGTGCACTTACTTGGATGGGTTAAATGCAGAGGTCAGATGGCAAAGTTACCATACTTGGCCGTCACTTTCACTTATCACGTGACAGCATCAGTTGCGTCGCCTCACTGCCATCCTCTCCTGTGGCCTCATGGGATAGTAAAGTGTCCATCGTATGCTTCAGGATCTCTTGGAAGAAGTAGGTATCATCCGGGTACTTTTTGCCTTCTATGCATACTCTGAATTCATACTTCTTTTGTCAGATTTCATTGGTGATTTGGCATTTAATCGTAAGCTTGGTGAATAGCTTTGGTGAATTTGATGTTTCCCCAGTCAAAGAGATAGGAGCTGTACTTGCACGACTGAATGATGGCCGCCGAGCGAAATGACTTTTTGAGAAGCGGAATTATTTCTTTTGGATGTAACAAATAATAGCAGTTTCTACAGTTTCACTCTAGTTTCACTCACTCTAGTTCTCGCTCTAGTGACTCTTTCTAATCGGAGCAGGGTTATTAAAACAATGATAAAATTATGATGAAATAAAATAACATTTAATAACCAAATGAATTTATCTTAAAATAAATTAACCAGAATGGATGCACATTTCCATTCACACGGTTGACTGTTTTTCTTTTTGTGAGAAGGCGTCCCACAGCGGGCAATGTGGTTTATGAAGGCTGTTGATTCTGAAAATGATTTCAAGTTTATATATCTAGTAAAGTGATTTTCAACCAGTGCCTCTGCAAACTTCCAAATGGGTCTCAAGATGATTTAAAATGATTAGACAGAAGACTCGTTAAAATAAGATATTTCATTTTAATTCACCCCCTCAACAACTGTTTGATTAGAAACGGTTTATTAAGAACTTATGCAAATTTCGAAAAATAATTAGGGCTAGGCTTCGAATTTGTAGACAATTGGAGTCAAAAAGAATGAGAACCAATGATCTAGTAAACTTTGCCAATCATAATATGTCTACTGGACGAGTGTCTTTGTCAATCGGTGCTTGTTTGCTCTCTGTTGTGCTCAATAATCGACAAGTGACAAATACACAGAGATTATAGGTACCAAACCAATTCAAAAACTGATTATGAGACTCCAATATGTTACACTGCAAAAAAATTACATGATCAATAAGTTATGACAACATTGTGTTTTTACATTGCTTTAACAAATTTTTTTTTTTAACTTTTTTTAATAAGCTATACAAGATTCAACTATTTTAAGTCAGTTTAATGTAATTTAAGTTTAAATGACGTAAACATCCAAGTTGATTGTACATAAAAATTTAAGGCAGCAATTTTTTTTGTAGTAGTGCAGTTTTTACTTTTGCTTTTAAAAACTGAAAAATATAAAGATGTGCTGAAAAACTAAACTGTAACTAACAAAACCTAGTAACTACAAATAAAGACACATGTTCGAACCAGATGACGGTTTGAACATTGTCACATATCACATGACACAAAACACAGAAGTGACCTTAACAGCCACTTTTGAGACATGATCTCAAAATAAACCCCTAATTATGTAAGTACTGATCGCCTGAGTTTATTGTGCAACATGAACGGGCTGACGGTATATTATATTAAAGGACATGAGAGTGTTCATAGCATTTTTATTTTTTAAACTTATAAAACAAACAAACAGTATCCATTTTAAGTCCTGGGAGGGTTTTGTTAATATTGCATTCATTTAAGGCTGCCACCGCACTATAGACACTTCATAAGTGCAATAATATAATATAATATAATATAATATTCCTCCAGAATGCCCTGAGTGAAATGAAGAATTCAATTCTGTACAATTATTGGAGGAAAAAAGTACATTATGCATTATGAAAAGAAGTATAATGCATTTTGAACTATAATCTCATAAATAAAAAGCATCTTGCTTACTGACCACATACAGACCATGCTGCCTTGAGCAAAACATGACAATGAAAAGCTTTTGCATGTTGTGCTGTAAGCAATGTCGCTAACCTCAACCTCTCTCCAAACCCATGGCCTAGCATTATGCAACAGCATGTGTTTGTTTACTGGTAAGTCAAGTCAAAAGAGTTCATCACCATTAAGTCTTTATGATATTGTGCTTTCTCAGGTGGCTTGGGTCCATCCTTCAATGTAAGTCAATGGGTTTCTTCACTTGCGTTATCATCCTCCAGGCAGTTTAGCATATCCGGTTCCATCGTCCCAAAGTCAAATTGGTTTTTTGAATGGGTTTTTCATTAAAAGCCTGAAATAAGGTCTATGGTGAACACAAGCTCAAGATATTTTCATGTTCCAATCTTTGACACAAAATACATCAATAAAAGCCAACTTGTGATTTTTTTAAAAGCTTTTACTTGTCTTGATAATGGCGGTTGCTAACAAGTGGCTAAATGGGAATATAACAATTGTTGGGGACATTAAGGGTCACCTTTAATGAAAAAATGTTGTCATTAATTACTCACACTCATGTTCCAAACCCGTAAAACTTTTCGTTCATCTTTCGTTCATCAACCATAAGACTTTCGTTCATCTTCAGAGTGAATTTAGCCTTTTATTCACATATAAACATTCATCAACTCCAATGAACCAATGAGGTTCATTCTCGTTACGCAGCACGTTTGAGCTTCAGCAAGAACCAATTAGCTTCTGCTTATGTTCGCTGATCAATGTTTATATGTGAATAAAAGTCTAAATTAAATTAGTTCATCAAATAAAGCGATCTAGTCGCCTAAAGCGTAACCTTAAAGAGTTGTCGGAAACTGAATGGTGGTGGCGTTTAGGTCATGTGACCATGCTGTAGTTAATTTATAGCCTAACTTTAGCTTTTCACTTCTGCTGATTGTATTTGTGTTTCAGAATTCATAAAAGTGGAGTTAATTTGTGAAGATTTATGATTCATGAAATTTGTTGGCCACAAAGCTTATTTTCTGTAATTATCCAACAGCCCAAAGGAAAAAAAAAACCCATTGGGTTTTTGTCTATAAAAATATCTCACCACTTCTAATCTCACCCGATCATGGATTTGGCTCTTTCTGACCAATAGAGGGAGCCAACACATCATGGCAATTAGCCTGAAGAACAGGGATCTCCAATCCTGCTCCCGGAGGACCACTTTCCAACACAAATACCTGGAAGTTTCAAGTAGTCCTGAAGACCTTGATTATCTGGTTCAGATGTTTTAAATTTGAGCTAAAGCTACACTTTGACAGAAAGTACCCTACATGAACATAATAGGACACCCCTGCTCTACAAGTGTTGTTGTATTTCAAGCAAACATGGAAAGGTGCACTAAGTGTCTTGCAATTCACATATACTGATGTCCGTAGCTCACAAGAAGTTGGAAGTGGCTTCTGAGGTCAGAGAGGAGGACCTACTAGATCTAGAGACGGAGATCCGATCCAGAAGTCCATTTCTATAGAGCAACTGCAGAAACCTTCTTCTGAACTTCTCTCCCACAAAGGCGTACAGCACTGGGTTCACGCAGCAATGCAGAAGCCCAAAACTTTGAGTTGCGAACAAGGCGATGTCCACCGATGTCCGTGTGAAACAGCTGAAGTGAACCACTTTGGCCCTCATGAGGGTGTCAACTATCATGGAAACATGGTAGGGGGTCCAGCACAGAAGAAAAACCACGACCACGGCTACGATCACCTTCATGGCCTTGTGCCTCTGGAAACCACGTGTACGCAAGAGCCGCGCCACAGTCACGCTGTAGCAGATCAACATGACCACCAGAGGGAGAAGGAAACCCAGCAGATGCCTCATGATACGTGTGGCCAGTCGCCACTCGCTGGCGTGGTCCGTCTCGAAGCGCTCTGCACAAACAGTCTTATTAAAAAATTCGTCAAAAAATGCCTCATTGTAGAATGACGGCAAGGACAGCACAAAGCCCAAAATCCACACCAATCCACAGGTGACCCCACTGCACAGTCTCCTCTGAGCCTTCCTGGACTCCATAGCTCGTACGATGACCAAGTAGCGGTCCACACTGATGCACACCAAAAACAAGATGCTGGTGTAGAAGTTCACTTCCTTCACCAGGTGAACCAACTTGCATAAAACATCACCAAACCCCCAACCTTGGATCACGGAAATGGCCGAAAAGGGCAGAATAAGAGCCATTAACGTGTCGGCCAGCATCAGATTGAACAGGTAAACATCTGAAGCAGAAAGCGAGCGTCTATTAGAGCCGATGACCCAGCCTACGATCAGATTCCCGGGAATAGCCATCAGAAAGATGAGCATGTAGAAGACACAGAATGAAATGTTGATGGCATCCGCCATATTGACGGAGGAGCAGAGCAGCGTTTCCCCATCCAAATCAAATTCAGTGTCGTTCGGGTATTCTGTATAGTTGAGCTCTTCATAGAATTCGCTGAAGTCCAAGATAGCCCTCATATGACGAGAGGTGTTCGAATCTGTAGAGAAGAACAAATAGAAAAGCAATGAATTATTAATAATTTCAAAATAAACAATTTTTCCAGCAAGAAATACAGTTTAGTAGCTTAACTCTTTGTATCAAATACAAATCGAATTAAGAAAAAAAAAACAACCTTACATTCAAAAAAAGATTCATACATTGTTTTCTTCATCAGTTATTAATGAAATTCACTATAAAAAGTTTTTTTTTATTATTTCTTATGTCTAAAAAAAAATGAAAAAGAAAAAAAGACGAGAACAAACAAATAAACTATCAAACAAGCAAATAAACAAAAAAAAAAAACAATACATTAATTAATTGATATTCTGAGATGTTTTGGTGGGCAGTTGACATTTAAAATGTTTTTCTGCAATGTGACATGCTATCTTAAACTATTTTACTGTTATTATTATTAAAACGATTTTACTGTGATTATTAAAACTTTTACTATTTAAAATGTAGGTCCATTGCATGCTGTATATTAGCTCATTTTAATTGAAGGTCTACATGGAAATATATAGTACGATTTATTTTTTCAGTCAGCAGGACTATTTAAAATGAATAAATGATGGCAAAAGATGGTTAAAAGTTTTTAGGGAAAGCTGAAATGTTCCCATATAAATTTTAACTTAAAATCTGTTTTTAAATAAACATTTTAAGTGTCAACGACTTAAAAGCTTTTGATAATCAGATTTTCAAATGGTTGACTTCTAAATGAATGATAAAATTAAGATATGGGACTTACCAGTCATCATAAAGTCTTTTTGTTGGTCAAGTGGTGTACGTGAGAATCCACGGGATAAAATGTTAGACTTGTGTGCTGAAGGTTCCTTTATCTTTGAAGGGATGTTGATATATCCTGTTTGCCTAAGTCCTAAAAGTTACCTAAAGTGCAACATCTCAACTACGATGCTCCAATTTTTCTGAAAAAACATATTTACTCATGATATATCTGAATAATCTTTCACAGGAGACAAGCAGATCTCACATTTATGTCTCCAATATCTGAATGGGATACGGAAGATTAGGATGTTTGGTGATGTTGCTTTTATGTGGCGACAAGAAAGCAGAAGATAAGAGATGTTTGCTGGGGGGAAATTTGAGACATTCGAATGGTCACAAGATCCTCACTCGTGTTCAATCTGACATAAACATGATCAAAACACCAAAAGTGAAACTAAGAATCATGTGGACTAAAATCATAATATTTATGATACAAAGTCATGAGGCCGCTTAATAAGAATTCTGAAATCCAGTTTTAAATAATTATTTTGGTTTTGAATATTAATAGGTTTCTTTCTATACTACATGACAGTCTTAAAATGGTTATATTTAAATATATTCTGTGATGCATGTGCATTGCAAAATAAACTATTTAATTTTTATTTAGATATATTTATTTAAATCTAACTAGGAAATCAAACACATTTAAACTAATAAATAATTTCATTATTTGTTATATTGTGTGCTTGTAAAAAGTCAAGAGTATAACATTTTTTAAGTTTAATGAATCACTAGAATGTTATTTGACAATGACAAGGATTTATCTGATCAAAGAACACCATAAACATCATTTAGAAAAACCTACAATACGTAATATGGAAGTGATTGTTCAACATCGGAGGAAAGATGCGTCACATGTGAAGAGATGCGAGGCCACAAATCATCACTTACCAACATTTATTCAGGAAATTGAGCAACTCCATCCCACTAGGTTTGTCCTGAAGATGATTTCTTACATGAGAAGCGACCAATTTATTCTATCTATAAATTACAGGAACGTCTGTGTGTGTGTGTGTGTGTCTGTCTGTTATTCGCATATCTCTCGAACCGTTAGTCCTATTAATTTCAAATTTGCCAGGTGTCTTGCTACGGGCACGAGTAAGTGCAGTGCCAAGTTTGGATGAGAAATGCAAAAGATATTGTTAAATATACCTGTAAAAGAAGCACTCAGAAGGTTGTGGTTTAAAAATAAACATTCTGACATTATGGTTTGTGGTTTAAAAATAAACATTAAGTCAGCTGCACTGTTTACTTCTGAATATTGTAGTTATTCAGAAGTAGTTAGTTGTCAGTTAGTTATGTAGTTCAATTTTCCATATTTATTGTATGTCATTATGTCAGTATCAGTATTTGCTTTCAACCATGCACAAGTAAAAATGTCACTGAACTTTTGCTTTGTAATTAATGAGCACTCAAACACACCAAACCAACAATTACTAAAAAAATACACAACCACAGATTTTGCATGGGCATTGCACTAGTTTCTTAAATGCAGAAAAAGTAACCATAAACTGGAGATATCCTGTATTTGAGGATTTTTTTTTTTTTTTTTTTTTTTACATCTTTTGACCTTCATCTTTTGATACTGATGTGGTGTGTAAACAAACATGCAGAGCAATCCGGTGTAGCCTAAATGATAAAATGTGTTTTTTATATTTTGAGGTGTAAGAGTGGCTATAGTAAGTGTGAGTAAACCTCACTCCCCTGGCCTCAGGAGGCACACTATTATATTAGAAGCTGTGGTCTTTAGTGTCCTTGTCAGTCTGTCCACATCCCATGCCGGTGACGCTGGTTTGAGCCTCAGAGAAGTGCGAGTAGATCCAGAGGGGTTACACTGGTGCCGTGACCCGGATGGGAAGGAGGTATATTTAAATTCATTGAAAATCTATTTTTGGCACTGATCTTGTATTGACAATGTAAAAGTCCAGCACTTTGTAAAGTGTCCTCCAGCACATCTCAAAGACTTTCAATGGACTTAAAGTTGCAAATTCATGTGTGAAAATGATTCTTCATGCTCCTCCCAACCATTTTTTCACAATTTCAGCCTGATGAATGAGACTGGGTTGCATATGGCCATGATGTGTCTTCCTACAGTGTTGTTTAAGAAAGGAAACGCTACACACTCCATCAATTAGAGTTAGAAGAACTGTTGTCAAACATATTTGATATATAATCAAGGCAATAATGATCCAATTGTCACAATTATGTTCAGTTTAGTTTGAGTGTTTCTTTGTTCAGATTCCCGCCACTAATCTGTCTCCTTGGTTACCGTCATTATGAGTTCATGTGTATCAGCTGTGTATTGTCATTACCTCGTTTGCATTCAGTACTCAAGTTTCCATCACTCAGTGTCCGGTGACTGTTATGTTAAGTTGTGCTAATGACTGTCTGCCTACTCTTGGATTACCTGTTAAATAAATGTTTCTGTCTTTGTTTTCCTTCTAGCACACGCACTGACGCACATGCACATGACACCAAGACTCTTAAGCATTTGCCTATTTAAATCCGAACAAAAAGTGGGGGGTGGGGGTGGGGGGGGGGGGGGTATAATGCGTATAAATGCGTATAGGCATATTTATATACATATTCAACCAAACTTGAATATTTGAATGTAATAATTGTAAATGACTTAATGCAAAGTTATTCTAAAATAAGTGCTAATTCTGTTTAGATTTACCTTATTGTCAGCAAGGTGATCAAGTGCAATGAGATATGAGCTTAAATTAGATGACTTTGTGAAATTTAAAGCAGCGTGAACCTAGTCCGGCCCTTTTTGACAAAGACCCCTATCTGCTTTGTTCAGTACAGGAAGAAACACGTCTCTCTGTGAAGAATAAGGCAAGGAATGCAAGATGAGATGTAAAGTTACATTGGAATGTTATAAGTTCAGCATTCATATTAAAATATGGTAAGCACAAGTTAACCCATTTAGGGGCATAGATACTAAAATTAGGTATTTTTTTATATCTCAGCAATCAAAATATTGTGTGCAATCAAACGTCAGAGATTTCAACATTTGAACTCAAACATTTTTCATCTATTTCTTCCAAGTCCAATATAGCCTATACATTTTATGTTGAAAGATCAAGTTTCTTTGTAAACTGTAATAACCTGTAAATAGAGATACACCCAACCCCCACTTCATTCCACGAAAGTAAAAACATTTTATAGACAGAGAATGGAAAAGAGTGTCCTTCTCAGATTACAGTGTGTGTAAATGGAAACAAAAAGAAAGAGGTGAAAATTCTTGCCTGAAAACTCAGCCTCAGGTTATAATCAGTTTTCTAGCCTGCTACTTTCCAATTAAAAATAAAGATGTCTGCAGTGTCACCCATGAATGTTAATAAGCCAATGATTTTAATGGGAATATATAGAACAAGATAATAATTCTTAAAGTAGCCTAATAGTTTACCCAACTATTTTGTCATTGTTATACCCTCATGTTATTCCAAACCTGCATGCACATAAAACACAGAAAGGGAACTTTGAAGAATTATCTTCTTGTAACACTCATAAAGGTTCCAAAACAAGGTTTTCGATGCCATAGAAGAATCATTCTTGGTTCCGCAAAGAACCTTTCAGTAAACAGATCTTAAAGGGATAGTTCACCCCAAAATGAAAATTCTGTCAGTAATTACTCACCCTTATGTTGTTCCAACCCCGTAAGACTTTCGTTCATCTTCAGAACACAAATTAAGATATTTTTGATTAAATCTGAGACCTGGCTCACTCCTCCATAGGCTTCTAAGGGATTGAAACTTGCCGGCCAACAAACGTTATTAAAGAAATCGTTAAAATAGTCCAAGTGACTACAGTGACTCAATCTTAAGTTTATCAAGCGACGAAAATACTTTCTGTGCGCAAAAAAACAAACAAAAATAATGACTTTATTCAAGTATTAATTTCCTTCTCTGTGGGCCTCTAGATAGTTCACGTATAATTGCGTAGAGCTTCTGTGTTGTATACGTCACACGTAGGCTCACTATTGGCCGACGCTGGTCATGTGTGTGATGATTGTGATGTTTCAATCCCTTAGAAGCCAATGGAGGAGTGATCCAGCTCTCAGATTTAATCATATTAAAGGGCACCTATTATGGATTTTTGAAAATTGCCCTTCATGTAGTGTGTAACATAGATCTAAGTGAACGAAAACATCCTGCAAAGTTTTAAACATGAAAGTTCACCGTATACAAAGTTATTGTCTCTCAAAAGTAAGAGTCGACTCTGAGTCGCTGATATGAATCGTTCGACGAACGATGCTTTTCCTTTGTCTAGTTGACGTCAACTTGACAAGTTATTTGAATAAGATACGCCCACTTATTGCGTTCGGAGACGCCAGGGAAATCTAACATGTCGATTGAGACGCGGTGTTCTGAAGTGCGAATCAAAAGCAAACTTTTTTCATCTGCCCAGTGAGGAGCATTTGAAGACTAAGTGGCTACAGTTCATATATACAACTATACCACACAAGTATAGCCGAACCTGCCTAAAAGGACTTCGACCTTGTTCTGTGTTCGCATCGTTTTGAAGAGGATTGCTTCAAACCTAAATGCTATAAAATATGGATTTGCGAGCCGGCTGATACTGAATGAAGGTTCAGTACCGAGTTTATTTGGATCAGCTTCCTGCTCCGAATCACAACCTGTAAGTATTATTAATATTAATTGTTGCTTTTATGGGTTTTGTAGCGTCGGGGGCGCGATTAGGGAAGGCGCAGTAAGTGTGTGTGTGTGTGTGTGTGTGTGTGTGTGTGTGTGTGTGTGTGTGTGTGTGTGTGTGTGTGTGTGAGTGAGTGAGTGAGTGAGTTAGCTTCTAGGTCTCCAGTGTCAATTTTTTTTAAATATGTGAAATGTTTGTCGCTGTTATTGGAGTTATCATAAAGAATAGAGCAATACCTTGTAGTACTGCAGTGCTTAATCAATATGTTTATGCGTTGGGCTAACACAAACAATAACTGACTGGGTCATATCATATGATCTGACCAATCACCGCAGATTAGGGTCACGCAAAGGAGGGGTTTGAAAAATGAGTTGAAAAACTAAACATTAGGGAGTCGGTGAGCAAGGTAAAAATAAATGCATATTATAAGACAACAAAAGTGTTTTTTGTCATTGCATGCATGTAAAACTGTTGTTGGGGACTCCCAGAACAATATTAGGAACATTTTAAATGCCATAATAGGTACCCTTGTGTTCTGAAGATGAACGAAAGTCTTATGGGGTTGGTACAACATTAGTAATTATTGACAGAATTTTCTTTTTGGGGTGAACTATCCCTTTTTTTCTTATTGTGAAGAACAGTCTTATCTGAAGAAACTTTTTTCCACTTTAAAGAACCTTTTGTGCAGTGGAAAGATTCTAAAGTTGTTAAAGTTCCTTCATGAACCATCGATGGCAATAAAGAACCTTTATTTTTAAGAGTGAATGACACAAAATACACACTGACACACAAACCATTTTGCCACTGCCTTAACTGGATGAAATTATCTAAACATAAAACTCACTCAAATTTCAGGCAAGACAAATTTAGTCTTACAATAAAAAAACAACCTATAGCCTACTAGATAATTGCAACACTGTCCAAAATTTTCCTCATGAGGTACAAAAGATCGAATTTTAGACACATATTGTTGCAAAATACATAATTTTCCAGTTTTCTTGAATGTGATTTAATTTTTTTTTTAACTGTAACGTTAACTGGACGGCCAGCTACAGTACAATAGCCTAGGATATTTGTATCAACAGGCCTTTCACACTCAACACTTGGAAATATCAGAGAATGCCCCCAACAGCGTGATTTCAATAAACTAATAAATGTAAATGTTATAATATAAAATAAAATATCTGTAGTATTTCAGAAAGAACGAATAAAGAGTAGAAATCTCTTCCTATTTAATTTCAGGATATGATTAGCACAAACGAACAGGCAGTGACGCGGGCAGCCCGCGGGTCTTTCGAGTCAATGCGGAAGCGGCCAGAAGTCTAGGAGCAGGAAAACCAAAACGATTGTAGTAGGATTCTAGAACAGCAATATCTGCTCTTATATTTTTAATTCCGCATAGCCATTAAACAGTCATTTAAATCATCATGATTTTGTTGGAAATCAACAATCGGATCATAGAGGAGACCCTCACCCTCAAATTCGACAGCGCGAGCAACGGGTAAGAGAAAGATCTTCCTGTCTGAGTCAGAACTCACATCAAACATCGCTCATCTGATGCATGCATGCGTTGACAAGAGACATATTTTATTTTGCACGGATAAAATAACATAACGCATGCATTCGTGTTCGATTGATTCGGTTCTGTGAGGTAGTTTGTTGATTGTCCATGTTCGAGTAATGAAGTATCCTGTATGGGGTGTGTCCAGCTGTTCAGGTCACATAGATAACAATTATTTATGTGTGTGTGTGTGTGTGTGTGTGTGTGTGAGTGAGAGTGAATCAGTGGGTCAAGTGATTGCTAAAACAAATCTCGTGAGTGATTCTGACCAGTTCATACATGTTTCGACTGACCGGATTTCTATAAATGTTTAGTGCCAGTAAAGACTGAAGACACTTCCTGTTCATATCGTCTTGTGTAAATCAGTCGAATACATGTCGCTGCAAGAACAAGCAACTATCAGACCCGTCCATGCAGGATGAAGTTGCATTGCAGAATCCTGGGAACAACTTCTCTCCCCTTCATTTTTCTCCAATACGTGTGACTTTGCGCGTGCTTGCGCTCGGGTTGGAACGGCCACGCGCCTGCTGTGACTCATCATCAAAGCATACAAATATAAAGAAGTTCCGATTGGTTTCCGTTTTGTGTTTATTTAAGAAAAAAAAAGTTATTTTACTTACGTAATTGCTTTTAATGGAATATATCAACAAAACATTAAAATTCGGTCATTGTTTACATTATGGGATACTTTACAGTTCACCCAAAAATGAAAATTCCGTCATCATTTACTCACTCAAGTTTTTCCAAACCTTTATTAATTTCTTTCTTCTGCTGAGCACAAAAGAAGACATTTTGAAGGATGTTGGAAACTTAACAGTTGATTGACTCAATTGATTTCCATAGTAATTTTTTTTCTTCATATTATGGAGGTCAATGGTCCATCATGTTTGGTTAACCATATTTTTCAAAATATATTATTTTGTGTTCAGCAGAAGAAAGAAATTCGTACAGGTTTGGAACAACTTGAGGGGGAGTAAATAATGACAGAATTTTTCATTTTTGATTTCTGATTGGTCAATCACAATATTCAGGTAAAATATTTTTTAATAATGACCACTGTTCATGACCACACCGTATAAATAACTTCTATGAGCATTGTACTAATACAATTATTTCAACAATTAAAATTAATATCCATGTATTTGTTTATTTATTTTGGGAATTAGGTGTGTAGTAAGTGGAATAATGTATAGTCATTATTGCATAATAATGGATGACTGTCTATTATCCCTTACTTTTTCTCACGTTTTCTTATTTTTTGTTTGTGGAAAATACTATCAATTGGATGAGCTGTTCTTTTAAATATTAAATCATTCATATTCCTGCTCAGTTTTAATGAGGCAGAATATCTTGATAATAGTGATTTTCTCCTTATTGTTGTCCTGTATTTAAATCGACAGTACTTTGATTTTCCTATCTTAGTGCCCACACGGCCTATAGATTGTCATTCATTTCCAGATAGCAGACTCACAAAATGCTTTTTTCTTTCTTCCAGGAACAAGCCTGAAGCAGTAGAAGTTACATTTGCAGGTAAGGTTAAAATATAAATGACATCAGCAGTGGAAGTCTGTGTCTCTATTGTCCAAACTGTGTTATTACTATGCATGTATTTTACTAATCCACTGTAAATGATGTATCAATAACAGTAATATATGTATTATTGATAAAGTATATACAGTGTCAGTGATAAAAGCAAAATGAATGATTGTCATGGGACCCTATTATATTTTTGCTACAGACTTCGATGGTGTGCTTTACCACATCTCCAACCCCAATGGAGACAAAACTAAACTAATGGTCAGCATCTCTCTCAAGTTCTACAAGGAGCTTCAGGAGCACGGCGCCGATGAGGTACGAGCAGAAAATCACCAAACCTGTCAAGAACAGGGTTAGGGTTAGCCTAAAAATGGGCTTTATTTTTATGCAAAAAATACAGTACCGGTCAAAAGTTTGGGGTCGTTGTGCCCTTGCTGAATAAAAGTATCATTTTCTCAACAAAAAAAAATCTTTCTGACCCCAAACTATTGAATGGTAGTGTATTTTGATTCCTTGTTCCTTTTGATTTTGAATGAAAAATGACCTGGTTTATTGTTTTTGTGAGTTTTACCTATTTTCATTGCAACATTACGTTCAATGCAGTTTTTCACAAGAACATCATCGTAGCTTACTGAGCAAATGGACTAGTCGATTATATATTGTAATTCGTGTCTGTTACGAAAATACAGTTCAGGTTTCCTATGGACAATATGCAATGTGAAGTTGCAGAAAAGTTGCTTTATTTCACACGGCCTTTTGTCACTCTTTCATACTGTTGTTGTCCTATGAGTTTATGTGATTCAGTCCAGGGTCATCACATTTAATCACCATGTAAGGTTTTAAAAGGCTTGTGGTTTCACTATGAAACAGGAAGTGTCTATGACTCACTTTGGATGGAGGAAGTCACATGTTGTAAAAAAAGAAACATTGGTTCCTTGTCCTTCTAAGCCAGTGTTCAGTTGATTTGCTGTTTTGAATTTTCAATTGATTCATTATTTTCTGGCATATTTCAAGATCATTGCAGTTGCATCTGCAGGATTTTGAATGTGCTTTGAGAAAATTGATTCATTGTTTTTAGGGAAGGATTATTATGAATCTATGGGTTCATGGAGTTGAGGTTGATGGGTAGCCTTTTCCCTGCCAATGCAAATAAAATACAAAATATGTTCCAGCCCCATTCAGGACTGCCAATGTAAATCAAACGCATTACCAATGCAAAATAGAGGAACCAGTAGAAATGGCCCTCAGCTTCCTGTCTGCTCATGCCATCCACACAGATACAATCTCTAAGACTAAAAATAATTCAAATGAGGTTTTCTTTTTCCTGACAACTATTTTATTTGTTGATTTATATCGTGTCTACTGTCATTCAGGCTAAAACGAATGACAAAAGACAAATTACAGGGGACTTAAAGCATGTTAAAAATGCCAGGAATGAAACAAGCCAGTGCCTGTCGTTTTATACATGGTTAGTTGACATGAAATAGTGTTTTGGATATTGCTGTGCCCTGAAATGTGACATTCTATACTTTATTTAAAAATGCATTTTATTCATTCCTTTATAATTGTTACACATGCAAACATTTTAGGACCTGGTGTTTGTATTTCTTAATGAGCTGGTTTACCCTCTGGTGCTGTTTAAGATTTAAAATAAAGTAACAAATTGTTTCAATGAAATGATTGTACTATATTTTAGTTCGATAATGTTCTTTATTTAATATTTTAGGGAATTCTATGGTACTAAATTACAGTTATGCAGTAGTAATCCAATTAATTCACTTTTGAGCATGGACCTTAAAATGAAATTACCAACTTAACGGTCATAAATCTGTAGTGCTTTGGAGCACAGACTTAAGTTTGGTCTCTTTTTGATTTAAGACGACACTTGGCAGATTATTGCTGAAGTGTAAAAAAGTGAACATGAATTTTTATATGAAATATGTATTTTCCAAAACACGTTTTACTCTAAAACTGTGATAAAATCAAAGACATAAATCTAAAAGCTGTATTCCAAATTTATGGTTGATATCTCCAAAAAATAGTTTACAGAAAGAATTAGTTTTGGTGCAGTACCAAACATTTCCACTAAATGAAATTCACCTTCATCTTAATTTCCACAAAATAATACAATACAAGTGTGACTATTTTTTTTAAGGACCAATTAACCTTTTTTGAATCATGTCCATGTTTTTTTTGTTCGTTTACACAGCTTGTACTAAAACCTTTACCAACTTTCATACCATTCCGATGAAGTAAAAAAAAAAATAACGTTATATTTTTCAGTCAAAAATCACCAGGGTTTTGCCAAAAAGTGGGAAATAGTGACCCTAAGATATACACTTTCACTTGTACATTCATACAAAATTTCATCTAAAAACAACTTTGCATTAACTTTGCAGTTGTTATAATTCTTATAGAATAATTCAGTGTTTTTGTCCTTTTTCAAAATAGACATTGACTTTTTTTGTATTTGTTTTGTTTCAGTTGCTGAAGCGCGTTTATGGAAATTTCCTCGTGGCACCAGAAGATGGTAAGCCAAACGGCTGCTATTTTCACTTTTTGTTATACTGTAATCATTTTGGTTTGACGTTTTGTTGCTGTTCCTCTCTGAAGGGTACAATATTTCACTGCTCTTTGACCTGGAGGCACTTCCGCCCAACAAAGAGGAGGTGATCCACCAGGCGGGCATTCTCAAGAGAAACTGCTTCGCTTCTGTCTTCGAGAAGTACTTTAATTTCCAGGAGGAGGGTCGTGAGGGAGAGAAGAGGGCTGTTGTCCACTACAGGGATGACGAGTCTATGTAAGATACTTGATCTTTCTTCATTAGGCCTGCAATTGACAAATTATTGATATTCAACAAATCGAGTCTTTATTTGTCTGATTAATTGAATAAAAAGAGCAAATTTTGTTCTTTTGCGTTTAATTGACAAAACAGTATCATTTTGGCTGTAAGGGAAATGTAGAATGCGTTGAATGCATGTAATGCGTTTCATGCAGAACAATTTTTTTTCGTAAATAGCAATATATATATAATTTTTTTATATATTTTTTTTTATTATTGCGAATTAACAAAGGAGTACACATACAAGGTAGTGAGACACATATACAGTACAGAAGAGAGAAAAGCACAGAAATAGCAATATATATTAAATAAATCTTTTCATTGTTTTCATATTATAATTTTCTCCACACTGGAAAGCACCATAAATAACCAAATGATGAATCATAACTAGATTTTTACATTTTCTGAAGAATTGAGTGGTGCAAATCTTTTAACCATATTAATTACTTCAGATTTACATTTAGGTATATATATGACGCCCCTAGCACATGCTATGTAATCCAGCTCAAATCTCACCTGTGTTTGTGTTTTTCAGGTATATCGAGGCTAAGAAAGACAGAGTAACTGTTGTGTTCAGCACAGTGTTCAAGGATGACGACGATGTCATCATCGGGAAAGTGTTCATGCAGGTTCGCTCATTTTGTATTCATATTTCTATGGAATAGTTCTCAGGTTCAATCTCGACCATTTTTGTATTACTCACCATTCAATCATTTCTGTATGCTTAAAATGTTGAAACACATGCCCTCTGGGTGTTTTGCAAACCAGTCATTTTGTGTCATGGTTTTCCATTTAAATCACTGAATGTCATCACCCATGCTGTCGACCTGTTTATTTACAGAATGAAATGCTGTCATTTATTCTGACCTCAAACTGAGCTCATAGATAGAGCAGGATGCATGTTTCAACATTTTAAATCATTGTATAGCACTGTAAGAGATGTACTGTCAGCCCCAAAAGTATTTGGACAAATAAGCCACAATCAAAAATATTTGCTTTATATAAATAATCAGAAAAAGAATAGAAAGATACAAATAGAAATCAGCAAGCACTCATTTCAATCACAAAATTAAGTTTATATGTAATGCAGTGAGCTTTTCAAGTGTCCAAAAGTGTCCAGATATGTTTTGGGCTACTGTTTATATATAAATATATATATAATATATCATTACAATTTATTGTTTTCTATTTTGTATATCGTATAACGTAATTTATTTTGCTGGAAAGTACTATAATGTCCAAAAGTGATGTCCGGCCTTAAGAAAATTGACATCTTCACACTTTATTTAAATATTATAAATAATGTATTAAAGATTTTGTAAGCATATTGCATAATTGTGCCAAAAGTCAGTTGTTCTATTTGTGATAACTCAACGAAATTGTGCAGACATAATTTCTGGCCAGGCTGTCATACAAAGAAATTATTAAAACATGCAAAAACAAGAGATAACCAACAAAATATTAATAGCTGAATGTTATGTATTATGTATGCTTTTTATCTGAGCTTTTTTTTGCATAGTAAAATAAAACCTGTAGCTGTAGTTTGCCTTTTTTGCCAAATAATTTAGTCAGTTAAGTACCTTAACCAAGTTTAGTGTTTTGTTCTTCCCGCATAGTTCAAATATTTCTAAAATATAAAATATTTTCCTCATAATTTGAATGTTTAGTCGAACTTGCAGGGTCATAAAAACAAATATCCCCTCCAGACATCGCTTTTGGCCACTACTGTAAATGGAAAATTTACAATGAATGACCATGTAATAATGTCTATGTTTGGGATAATCGAATGACAAATGAAAGGCACTTCTAATGTAATTTGACTGTTTTCACAAAATCATCTGTACGTAATGATGTCAGCAGTGCAATCCCCCACCAGGACAGCTGCTGTGTTTGTTACGGTGGCGTTTTGACAGACCGATGACTGTTTCTCTCTGTGTTCAGGAGTTTAAGGAGGGCCGGAGGGCCAGTCACACGGCTCCGCAGGTGCTGTTCAGTCACAGAGAGCCTCCTCTCGAGCTGAAGGACACTGACGCCACTGTGGGAGACAACATCGGATACATCACTTTTGGTTTGTACCATGAGGTCACATACACATAACCATGAATTTAGTGTCGAGAATGGTTATTTTTACACACAAATGGCACTATGAAAGTGTTCATTTTGGACCCTGGTTAAACACTATTATCAAGCACATCTGCTAGTTGGAACAAAGTAAATTATAGACTCTTGTCAGGTTTACTTGGTGATGACTTGTACGTTAATACGTGGCCAGAACAAAGCGCTTCTGCTTACCTGTGGCAGGTGCACTGTATTTGCATTTGGTTCAAGAGAGCAAACGCCCAGCTTCTGTTCATGGCGGTTACACAAACCTCTTAATGAATAAAAAAAGCACCCCACCCTTTTATCAAAGCCAACAACGTTTACTAGCGCTACTCTACTTCAGTTTTTCATGGAACCAATGAAGTATTTGGAGACATGCAATGTTTACTAACTAAGTGTTTATTTATTTCATTTGTTTGTTCATTTTACTCTGGTAGCTTGCAGCAGTAACTGAAAATACTGTTATTTTAGTGTTAACCTATGCAAACGTCAAATTACAGATTATTGTAATCTGTGAAAATTGTTTTTAGTTACTCAAATTGGCGTTATACCTTTAGGATTACACATCTGTTTTCAAGTTTCATTGATTTAAATGTATTTAATTAGTTTTTCTTCCCTTTTTCCAGTTGAAATTCTTTGAACAATTCTTTTTAAACAGGATCAATTTACTTAAGAAGCAACACTGAATATATTCAGACTGGTTTTCATAGTATCTAATACGAGTGTAATCTGTCTTGCTGCAAAATACTCTCGTAATAAAGACACAACCTATGAAACCGAGTCAGAATGTCTTATGCAGTGTTGCTTAAGTAAATTTATCTTGTTTTAAGGATTTTGATACGAAGACAAAAAACATGTTTTTATTTTGCAGTAATACATAAATAAAATACTTATATATTTTTAGAAATAATAAATATGTATTATTTTATATTGGTAACACTTTATTTTAAGGTGACGTAGTTACACATTACTACATGTACTTACTATAGTAATAACTAGGGATGCACCGATACCGATACCAGTATCGGTATCGGGCCCGATACTGAGCTCATGTACTTGTACTCGTACTCGTAAAAATGCCCCGATACCAACAACCGATACCAGGCAGCATGTGTACAGTGTCAGAAATTATAATGGGGATAAAAAAAGAAGGCTGTATATGAAATAAATGTATCTTATCAGTGGAATATTAAACAGAATATATTAACGCGTCGTCTATTTAACTATATGGTGCGCAAGCTGATAAGAGAAAAACACGGAGAGGATTGAGCGCGCTACGACACAGACGCGCGAGCTGGTCGAGCGCAACCCTTTTTCACAGACGTCAGTGGAAAGTTTGTAGTTCAGTCGGATGTCAATGGCAAATCAAGTAAAACGAGGCATGTAGCTTATTAATAACGTTAACTGACGAGAGAGAGAGAGAGAGGAAGAGAGAGAGGAGAGAGAGAGAGAGAGAGAGAGAGAGAGAGGAGAGAGAGAGAGAGAGAGAGAGAGGAGAGAGAGAGAGAGAGAGAGAGAGAGAGAGAGAGAGAGAGAGAGAGAGAGAGAGAGAGAGAGGAGAGAGAGAGAGAGAGAGAGAGAGAGAGAGAGAGAGAGAGAGAGAGAGAGAGGAGAGAGGAGAGAGAGAGAGAGAGAGAGAGGAGAGAGAGAGAGGAGAGAGAGAGAGGAGAGAGACTTCTGTTGAATGCTGTTGATTGCGGATCATTCACTCAGCACGTGTTATTTGGATTAAAACTAAATCGTATATGTAAGTAAAACATGAACTGTTACCTCGCTTATGTTTAACGAGTGGTTGCCTACATTATTACAGGACATTTGCAGGTCAAGAATTTCCATGAACTTCAAACATCCACAGCGCGCGCCCCGAAAACCACCAGACAGCGCGCGAATACTGAATGGAAGTCTTTCACGCATTGCGCTTGTACGGACGAATTCACACAAATCTATGTAAAAACACATTGGCGAGTATCCTAGTAAAAGTCTGTTATATATCTCAAGTGAACGTAGACAGTATAATTCAAATGGCGTCAGTGCGTTCGGCCTTAAAGGGGCGGCACTTTAATAAATCTGCTGCTGTGTTTTAATGTTAATCAAACAAAGGACAAATAAATTACTCTCTGCTCTTGGCTAAATAGGCTACCTCTATCAACTTTACAAAAAGATCCATATATATTTAATTTATGCAGTAATAAATATGCGGTGCATGAAATATATATTTGTTGAACTAATTAAGTTTAAATTTATTAAACAACTAATATAATTGATATTATTTTGGTTTCTCTACCAATACATTTAAAAATTACAAATGCATGAATTGAAAATTAACTGAAAATTAAAAATACAGTTATCGGTTACCGTATCGGTATCGGCGAGTACCAAAAATGAAAGTATCGGTATCGGACTCGGTCTGGAAAAAGTGGTATCGGTGCATCCCTAGTAATAACAGTAAGTTATGCATAAATACAAGTAACTAACCATAACTCTATTGTAAGTACATGTAGTTAATTAATATTACTAAGTTCTTAGTACTTACTAAGTAATTTGATTAAGCACAATGTAACTACGTCAGCTTAAAATAAAGTGTAACTTTTTTTGCAGTATTTTTATTCATGTTACCCATATATCACATTTACACTGAATGTTATATTCTAGTTTAAAAATAAATCCTAAAATGATTTGAAATTATTTCCACCCAGTGCTGTTCCCCCGACACACCAACGCCAGCACCAGAGACAACACCATCAACCTCATCCACACCTTCCGGGACTATCTGCACTACCACATAAAGTGCTCCAAGGTGAGACCCTCCTCAGAAACGCCTCAGTCGACCCAACAACAACTTGTTGGCCCAGTTTACACATGTTTTTTTTTAATCCGTCTCTTTTGTCCACTTTTTAACCATTTCTGTCCTAATTTCTTTGAGGGGGGGGGGTTAGGGCTGCACGATTTGGGCTGCACGATTTGGGCCAAAATGATAATCACGATTATTTTGATCAATATTGAGATCACGATTAATTATGACGATTATTTGTTGATTTTAACCAAAACAAATTTTATTGCCACATAGGCTAATTATAACTGCTTTCACATCCATATTGTGCTACATTTCTGCTAATGTATGTGTATCTAAATAAAATAGGTCCTCTTATTCACCAAAATTCAGTGCATCTCCTTAAAGAATACAGAAAACAATAAAGAAAATGTAGCAAAACTTCAACAGGGCACTATTTTGCATTTTACATTGTGTAAATCTATTTTAGGAAGCAAAATATAAACTTGCATTGTACCTGCATAATGGATGTGAATAAAACACGCAAAATATACAATCAATAAAAAAACAAATATTCCATAACAGAATGTAACCAAATGAGAACATTTCAAGGCAGAACTGCACTATGGAAGTTCGATTAATGGATGAAATTCAGTCATTGTTATTTGACGCTTAAGAAATGTAAAATGTTGTGGAAGGCCTACAGTGTCAGTGATTAGTTGTGAAGTCTTACGGCATAAATTTAATCTATTTAATTCTCCATGTGAAAGTGTATGTGCTCAAATTATTTCTAGTTGTTAAACAATAGGTCAAAACAAGACGTTTGTAGGACTGATTATTGGAGTCCATTAATCGAACTTCCATGCCTCCTATATAGTAAATATATATTATGTAGTATGTACCAATTTACTAATGCTCACACTCGGTCTCTCACGCGCACTGTCACTCAGTCTCTCTCGCGCGCGACACAATCGGTAGGCGCGCGCTGTCGCTCGCACGCAGACACACTCGGTATCTCTCGCACACTTTTGAGCACACTCTGAGGACACTCGGTCTCTGTCGTGCACTGTCGCTCGCACGCAGACCGTAGGTCTCTCTCGCGCACCTGAGCTCATGAAGGCACGTGATCAGACACTGGTTTACTGCGCTAGATTGGCAAAAAAAACAAAACTTTGATATGGAGCTTTCTGTGAACTGAATGACGCATTTAAAATATCGCTCGATCACGCGAATTTGATTGTGGGAAGCCAAAATCGTGATCGTGATTAAAATTCGATTAATCGTGCAGCCCTAGGGGGGGTCTATGGGTGGGTCAATATGTTTTTTTAGATCTTTCGATCTAATGGACGAAATAATCTTGCCCAATTTACATATGAGCAAAAAACATACAGAGAGCTTCAGCTTTAGTTTCTGATCTGACAGCCGCAAGACCAGCCGAACACTGTGTGTGTGTTAGAAATCAGGAATGGTGAGAGAACGCTGTGCTTTGTAAATTTTTCATCTTCAAACCCAACCAAACATTTTTCGTTTTCAGCCGACAAAGTTTAAATCCCGTCTGGCTAGCGCGCTTCTCATAATGTTCACGCATTAGGCCAGTAGACGGAGAGTAGACTGTCTTTTTTGTCTGTTCGGACTCATTCCACATTACACTCATTACACTACAAAAGCAATCCGGTCGAATGCGTTTGACAACCTCTGGAAGTGGTCGAAAGTGGACAAGCTCAAAATGTACCTGTACAAGATTGCACCTGTATTTAGTGTCGTCCACTTGTGATCCGATCAACCGAAACGCATCTTAATACCAGGTGTAAACACGGCCTTTGTGTTTATGAGGGTTTGAGCAACGCCCTTGAGTTTGTAAAAAGCTTTGTAAAGGGCTTCTTACTTTGCATACTTGCCATTCGGCCCTTTGTTCGGTCAGATGAAACAAATATGCTGGGGGCTTTTGTCAATGTGAAGAAAAATCCTGTGAAGTTAATGAATAATCTGTGTTTTCTCCTGTGTTAGGCCTACATCCACACTCGTATGAGGGCCAAGACCTCGGAGTTCCTCAAGGTACTCAACCGAGCTCGCCCAGACGCTGAGAAGAAAGAGATGAAAACGATGTCGTAAGTGCTGTTTTCACAATTTTTCACACAATTACAAAGCCTTTAAAAAAGAAACCTTTCTCATGGGCTTTTTCCCCATTTGTGCTGATGTTGGTGCTTATCTCAGGGTTTTATTTGATACCAGAGGCACATACTTGCAAAAGATTAATTTGTGATAGTGTGTGTTTAACTAGCTCTGACTCTTCATCTTTATTAATTACACAGAGGTGTTGCACCATTCGTTGCCTTTTAAAGGTTGATCTTATCAGAGCAGATTAGCTTGTGCTTTTTAAACATACTGGTGGTTGTTTGAGCTTGTTTAAACCGAAACTTGGCCAAATGTTGCAAATTCTTTTTCTCTGAAATAAAGTCATTTGTTTACTTCTATGATGTTGGTTGGACAGAACCAAAAAGAAATTGATTTTTATCAATAACGTAAAAACCTTTCAAAACAGACGGACCATGAACTCTGATTATATTTGCTTTTCATCAGTGTGATTTTTACAAAAAAAAAAAAAAAAATCCTACATTCCTGGCTGGTGAAGATCAACACTACAGATTTTCATGAAAAAAGATCCACCATAGAGTGCAAAGGTTAGGTCGGGAAGTAAAAACTCCCCTCATTTTCTCCATAAGGAAATTTATTTTGAACGATAACTTATAAACCAGAGCCCTACTGTGAGCTATGAGCTTGTTAATCCATGGTATTATCATGAGCCCACATTATTTCAGCCTATTTTTTAAAACATAAAGCAATCATGTTTATCAGTGGGATTCCTAGTGAAAAACTACATTACCCATGATGCTATACGAATTATACCAGAGCATTGAAAAAAGCTAAATGCTCCAAAAGAGCTCTTTAGCTCCGCTCACTGCCATGAAACACTCCGTATGACTTAAAGGGATAGTTCACTTTGAAATTGTTGGTATGTTTTAGCTTACCTCAAGGGGATCCAAGATGTAGGTGTCTTTGTGTCCACAGTAGTTTCAATTTTGATATTTTTAGGTCAAACCGTTCTTGTCTGTCAGTCATATAATGCAGGTCTATGGGGTCCACCTCAAAGAGCATACACAGAGAAGTCCAAATTAAACATCATTTAATGACTTGTAAATGTAAGTACACATTGATGGCCTAAGACACGAAACGAGCGGTTTGTGTGAGAAAACGAACAGTATTATATCGTTTTTACCTCTTGTAATCACAGCCACGTCCAAGTGATCTGAGGGGGTGGCTGTGTTTACAAGAGGTAAAAACGATATAATACTGTTCGTTTTCTCACACAAACCGCTCGGTCATTTTACATTTACGAGTCATTAAATCATGTTTAATTTGGACTTCTCTGTGCATGCTCTTTGAGGTGGACCCCATAGACCTGCATTATATGACTGACAGACAAGAACGGTTTGACCTAAAATTATCAAAATTGAAAATACTGTGGAAACAAAGACACCTACATCTTGGATGCCCTTGAGGTAAGCTAAAACATACTAACAATTAATTTCAAAGTGAACTATCCCTTGATATGTATATGCATATTTTGTAATAAACTTAAAATGTTGTTTTTATACATATGATCAACATTTTAAAATTAGTATATTCCTCTGTTGTTTTTAGTTTGATTATGCTTCATGGGTTTGTAGTTTTTTCCCCTCAGTAAAATCCATTTTTATTACTTATGCATTTGTAGGAGTTTCTCTATCAGATGCAATATTTATGGGAGGAGAGTATTTAAATGAATCATGCAAGGTGATTTACTAATGTTTGCCCAAGTCAATTTTCTGGTATTTGCGCCATTATTTACAGCCCAAAAAAAACAGACGCTAATTTGCGCTGCTTTTGGTGAATTACGTTGGTCATTATGGAAATGATCTGGCTGCGTCTGTGTTCTTTAATTTGTTGTTTATTTCGTCAGTAGATCACAGTCAGAACTTTCCTCTCCCATCGGTGCTTTTATGGGATTGCACACTCAGGCTAATTTGACTTGTTTAGTAAATCTGGCCCATTGAGTATAACATTATGATTTGCCTCAGGCTAAAGGATAACTATATTTTATCACATTTATTCCACTGTTTTGACCTGGGAACATGAATCTAACCCTCACATGATCTGTTCAGGGGCAAGACCTTCTCTCGTTAAGGACATGATGTGCAATCACGAGACCAGCATCCGTGGACTCCATTATACACCTCTGGCCAGTGATGTCGATCCTCCACGTGGAATTTGCACCTCAACAGGGAGACAAATAAATTCCTCGCTTTGCATTTATAGGATAAATGTTATTTGTATGTTGGATAAACAGATTTTTTGATACAATCTTATGTTTCACTGTGTAGCTCTGTTGACTGACAGTGTTTTATTGACATAGTCATGCAGTATTTTCCTTTTCCTCTTTCCTTCGTTTCGCCAAATGCATCAATATTGGACATCATGAAATGGTCATGAATAAATCAGTCTTCTATACAAGAGATTCTTTGTCTGTTCCTTTGAGTTTTTTTCCTCTCAAATACTGTAAAAACAGTAATATTGTTAAATATTATGACAATTAAAAACAACTGTTTTCTATTTTACTATATTTCAAAATGTAATTTATTCCTGTGGCAGCATCATTACTCCAGTCTTCAGTGTCACATGATCCTTCAGAACTCATTCTAATATGCTGATTTTATGCTCAAGAAACCTTTATTATTATTATTATCAATGTTGAAAACAGTTGTGCTGCTTCATATTTTTGTGGAAACTGATTTATTTTTCCAGGGGATTAAAATAACCGACACCTTTAAATTTAAATAATTATAACCAAAGTTAAAATGCATTTTAATATGTTCAGATTCCTTGTTACATCTTAAATTGGTTGTTTGTCATGTGTTTTAATGCATTTCCATGCAATGAAAAGACAAGTATTATAACTGTGGTTATAATTATTCATGCATTACAAAGCATAATTAATGCATTAAAAATATATTGCATTATACAGGCTTTAAGTGTTACTGAAATCTTTTATAACATTATAAATGTCTTTACTGTCACTTTTGATCAATTTAATCTGCCTTGCTGAATACAAGTATTAATTATATATATATATATATATATATATATATATATATATATATATATATATATATATATACTAACCCTACATTTTCAAACCTAAATGTACATTATAAAATAACAACACTGACCAGAAAATGAGGCTCATACTTGTTTTAATGTGTCACAGTAGAATGATAAGAGAGTCATGGTCTTCACAACAATAAACTGAGCAGGAAGAAGGAAAGAAAGAGATGAAGAACCCCTCAGGCTGTAAGATTAGGAAGAGAAATGTAGGACACAGCAGTAGAAAGTCACTCGTTCTCCTCCACCAGATTTAGAGGATCTTCCTCCTCATGTTCAGCAGGTTTCTTCTCTTCCTCCACCCACACCTCTCGATCTTCTGACTCCTGCTGTTCTTCCTCCACTAACTCCTGCAGTTCTGCTAACTCCCCAGAAACATCCTGGCTGTTGTGATTAGTATGATTCTGCTCAAGTTCTCTCTGAGAGACCACCTCTCCGTCCACTATTTCTTGGGTGATGATGACGGCTTTCTTAAGACTTACGGAAGACGGAGGAGGAGGAGCTGGAGACAGAACATAGGCTGGATGTTAGTCAGGCTTTAATAATTCATTACGACATTTATGTAGCTTACAATTTTTTGAGCGTGTCATTTTTCTCTAAAAACATTAGAAGCATTAAGCACGAATTATTAAGGTTTAACACTGCGATATATTAGTTGAGAAAGCAACATTTGTAATTGACTAGTCAACATTATTTGGGTCATTCTATGAATCACGTGCCTATTGCAGTTTGAGAAGGTCATTTTGCAAGTGAGTTAAATTAAAAAAAAATATATCAGAAAAATTATAAGGACACAAATGGCACTTGTTTTGTAGAATGGCCCTTTTGATTCTTTAACATAATGTAAAGATGATTATCTTCAAGCATATTTGCATGAGGTTAGCAGTGAGAAAAAACTGTGACTGATGCATGTATATTTGGCCAGCGCTGCACTGTTTACTCGTCTGTGTTAGACTGTAGAGCAGTGAGTGAGGATTAGTATGAAGACAAGCTTGATGTGGGTTAGGCAAGCGTTTGTTAACTCAAACTGAACGATGCCTAAAATCTACACGTCACATACTCACCTGCATACAACGCCTGCTCTAAAGAAAATTCCTCTCTGTGGGAGGGAAGAGAAAACATGAGAGAGTGGCACAAATGTAGGTACTTGCTGGGAAAGGATGCAACTAATTATTCAAGACTGGGGTGGATCGAAGTTAAGATCTGAAAAACCTACATTTCTGCATATCGGGGTGGGGGTGAGGAGTGGGTGGGCTATGTGACCCTCCTCATTGTCTATGGTGTTTAAGTGATGTCTGTTTTAAAAAACAAATGCTTGCTGGGACATGTTTCTCACAAGCCTGTAGGGAAAGAGTTTGTGCCTTGTGTTTGTTACTATAGCGTGACTTCACCATGGAAAGATATGCTAGATTTGCATGGGCAGCTCACCAGGGAAAATGTGATACAATATTGTGTGATGTGGACATTGCAATCTGTGACCAAATGTTTTTCATAATTAAACATGCGTTTGTATTTGTTTTGAACAAACACCAATATTTACCTATATATATCTTTTAAAGAATAGTCCCATAATTATCTCCCCCTCTCAAGCCATCCTATAGTGTATATGCCTTTCTTCTTTCAGTCGGACACAATTGGAGTTATAAATAATATATTATATTAAATAATATAAAAGTATTAAAGGATAGAGCAAAAGAAAATGCCGGTCAAGAATTAGAAGTCTAAAATGGGAAGTTTCAAAGAAAAATTAAAGAAAAGAAAAAATGCAAAGAAAACATCGTATGGATTATTTTAATGATGCGATTTTTGGAGCCTAATGGAGCCCGAGACTAATGCACGAAAATGAATCAAACCAACCTAATGTCTAACTCTAATGTCATTTTAGTTGCAATGTTTAAAGTCAACATGAACATGCACTAAATTTGTCTACGGAATTTTATCAAATTATAACAATACTTTTATATCGCTAGTAAAATCATCTTGAACATATTGTGAATCTTTGCTTTCCTAACTGTTACATTCTTAAAAATAAAGGTTCCAAAAGGTTTTTTTTTATTGAAAAATAATTTTGAGTTCCACAAAGAATGCTTTTCCCCCCTTTGTGTGTGGAGAACTTTTTAAAGTAACACCAAGTAACTTTTCCTCTTCGGTCGCCCTACTGGTTGGAAACTAAATTGTCCATTGCCGCTGTCGTAAATAGTTTATCCTACCGTCGCACGCACGCTCGCTGTTTATCCAGCACCGGCTTTAGAATGAACGATGTCCACAGACAAGGTAGAGTATGTTACATGATTTCATGAAAGGATGATGTATTGCGACATCAGAAACGAAGAAAAACGAAATAATTACTATTGTAGCGCTTGACGTAAAGCAGTCAAATTTTGTAGTTCTTTTTTGTGCACGGGTTCCGACCCAAAACCCGAAGTTACATAGTGCCAGTAAAAGCGATACAGACCACATCAGGCTATGGTAGACGAGTCATTTAACTTATTTTAAGATGTATGTACCATCACAAGTGTCTTGGAAATATACTATGAAGGTTGAAAAACTACATAGTGTTACTTTAATTCCACTAAAGAACCTTTTGTGCAATGTAAAGATTCTATGAATGTTAAAGGTTCCACATGGAACCATAAATGCTAATAAGGAACCTTTATTTTTAAGAGTGTAGTATTCAAAAAACTCAAAAAAAAAAAAAAAATGGTACAAATGGGACAGTAGTCACAGTACCCTTTCAAAAGGTACTAATATGTACCATTTAGGAGCAAATAAGGTACAAAGGTCTACCATTTGAAAGGGTATCAACCCAGTGACAGCTTTTGTAGTAAAAAAAGAAAAGAAAAAGAAAAACAAATGATTCAGCTCATTAGGGACTTGAGTCATTGAGCTGGAATTTTTTTTTTCGCCATCCCTTTTTTTAATATCATCGCTCACAAACTTTCCATCTTACCTGTTTTTGTCCCCATTGTCGTCAACAACACCCTCCAAAAGACGATGATAGCTGGCGATCTCTGCCTCGAGTTTGGACTTAATGTTGAGCAGCGCCTCGTACTCGGCCGTGTGACGCTCCACCTGCGCACGCACCTGTCCCAGCTCACTCTCCAGCTGCTGGATTTGAGAGTTGAGTCCATTGACATCCTGACTGTAACGTGCTTCAGTTTCATGCAGTGAATCTTCGAGAGAACGAATCTGCAAGGCACCAAAGGCAGAATAATAAAAGTTTGGACACACTTGACTGAATTTATGTTTCTCATGATCTTAACCTTTTGAATCAATGGCCTCTGCTTAAATGCTTGCAATTAGTTTTATGGACAAAAATAACCCTTTTTTTTAATAAATTATATTTGATTAACGGTATTGTTATTTAGTATTTATTTATTTATTTATTTACATATATGGAATATCATATTTGTAATGCATTGAGTTAAAATGTATGTGGGAAATAATAATAAAGCAATTATAAAGAATATGTGTGTGTGTGTGTGTGTCAAAGTTATGCAATCATTTTTGAGCAGGATTGAGCTTCAGCTAAGTTCAAAAACAAATCTTGACAAACCACTGTATAAAAACAGCTTTTGTTTTTAATTTTGGACACACTTGACGGAAATAATTTTTTCTCATAATCTTAACCTTTTAAATGGCTTCCATGGTTTCCATTTGTGTTATTTATAGACATCTTCGCTATTATTCTAAACTGTGGGAAATAAAAAGTGCAAATTGTTTTTGTGCATGACTGCTTTAGGTCCAACAAATCTTGACAAACCACTTTACTTGTCACCTTATATTTTCTCATGGTTTAGAAAACACATGAGTGCACAAAGATAATGTGTAAATTCAGATGACACGCATGCATGAAGACAAGCATGGAACATTTCATAATCGTTTGAATGATGCACATGTCTGCCAGGTGAGAGCGCTGACTGTGTAAAACGCAGAATGATTCGTCAAGCAGATAATTAGTGTCATTTGTGTACCGTACCATGTTGTGCAGAGCCTGCAGGTCAATTTCTAGAGATTGTCTCTGCCTGCGTAGCTCATTCAGCTCAGTCTTTGCTGTCTGCAGGGCTTCTGTGTTCTGAGTCACCTCAGCTGTGATGTTGTCAAACTGGAAAGAGAGGAACAAGATATTCAGGACACATGATAATATAGGTCCGCCTTATAATTATGCACAAAGCTCTCCTAAATAGAAGGCACTTCCCATAGTGTCCCAACTCACGAAAATTAAATGAAAGGATTTGCTTAAGCTTCCTTTCTTTGGAGGTACAAATGTTTTAAATATATTTTAATGAGATTTTCCATTTTTTGCTGAATTTCTAAATATAAATTAGTACCTTATTCATAGTATAGACCCTAAGTTTATTTTGTAGCATAAAATAATATAATCATAAATCATTAGATAATAAATAAATAATTGGATGGATTAAAACATTAAAAAAAAAAATAGGTCAGAAAGGGTAATATGATTCCAAGCGCTAGTTTGACTGAGAGCAAATATTTGTTTAGAGATGAATGAGATTGCAAACAAGCCAACATCTACAAATTAATGGGAGATACAGACATATGTATGTGTTGAAAATGATCTGATATTCATGCTAGGATCAGTTTAATTTAAAAATAAGCAGTTTAGCTAATAGATCTAATAGTACCAACATCATAAAAAGTGCCTTCTAATGGGACACCAAAGCATAGTGTATTGATAGAAAGTGCCAACAATTTGAGACAACAAAAGCACAATACAACTGACTTTATTTTGATACCAGGCTTCAGTTTCCTCGCGGCTCTTCTGTACAGCTCGTTCATACTGCTTGCGGATGTTACTAATGGTGTCATTGAGGTCTGGACTGTTTTTATTCTCCATTGCACATTGACTTGACAGTCGCTGATCTGGCCCTTCAGGTTAGCAACATCCTGTGAAATAAAATGATAAATGACTTTAGTTATACAGTTTATAATAACAGGATCTGGAAACAGTGTGGCTACTAGATAACTAGGTTTGTTTAACGCTTGCCCCATTGAAAACCAGGTGGGAAGATCTGTTGACAGTAGGCTTAAATAATAGGTGTGTTCGACTTGAAACAACGCTGTGCAGACCGATAAGGTATCAAAGTATACTGCGAGAACGGTTAGAGAGCCGGCGGCTCTGTATGCTTTCCAATCTCTTAATGTCATACACCGATCGGTCTGCGCAGCCCTGCTTCAAAACGAACACACCTATTGATTTTATGGTGACTGCTAACTTTAGCACGTCTTAGTTTGGGAAGCATTTTGCTCATATATATATAATATTTCCCCATAGGCATTTCTAAATACATAAATAGGCCTACATTTAAATTAAATATTAAGTTAAAGGGGCTATATGAGGAATTTCCATGTATTAATCACTTTTGTGTTGCTAAAGTGTGAACAGCTTGTAAAAAAACTTAAAAAACGAGACCTTTCACAATTTCCTAAGTTGCCTATGGAAGCCTGTAGACAGATTTTTGTTTTGTGAAGGACGTTTTTGCCGCGAAAATCAAAAGGACGTGATGTTTCTGCTCGCTCTTTGACACATGAAACAAATGCATGTTCAGGAAAATAGCTATTCTGTCCTGTAATGTCAATGTGTCATCCAAAGAAACGAGATTCATTCTAACTAATTCAAATATTCTCACATAGCCAGATCTAGTCTAAAGTCTAAAAAAAATATACTCCTAATCAAACTATAAGCAGTCAGTCAGTGTAAGCTAATTTGTATTACCTCATCTGTCAGCATGATGCTGGTGAATTGCAGAGTTTGTACAAAGTCAAACATATCCACTTCGCTATGATCAGATGCTTTTTAAACTGCTGCTTTCTCAACACTGTCATTTTTGTTCTGTTTTTATTTTGTTATTCAGAGGAAAGCGCGCAACACTACATTAACATATTCATCTAATCGCCGCACTGGGATGTTAGTTAACAGTATATTGCTGCAAAGGTATTTCCAACTTCTTACTTCTAAGCAAAAAATGTGCATATCAGTGCATTGAATCACGTTCAGTCTCTTGTGCGTTACATGTGCACGCACGAGCAATACGTTCCTGGCTGCAGTTCACCTAATGGCCACCGGTTTCTAATAAACATGCTTTCTGAATTCTACATACAACCCCTTTAAAGGATTAGTTCACTTTTTAAAAAACTTTTGCTGATAATTTACTTACCCCCATGTCATCCAAGATGTCCACATCTTTCTTTCTTCAGTCGAAAAGAAATTAAGGTTTTTGATGAAAACATTCTAGGATTTTTCTCCATATAATGGACTTCAATGGGACCCAAACGGTTCAAGGTCCAAATGACATTCGTGGTCGTGACTCTCCTGTTCGAACTCGTTCATCAAAATGAACGAATCTTTTTTCGAGTCATTTCATTCATTCAACGAACAAAATGAACGAAATGACTCGAAAAAAAGATTCGTTCATTTTGATGAACAAGTTCGAACAGGAGAGTCATGACCACGCATCAGAGAACAGAGCAAGGCATAAAACTTCGTTTTTTATTTATTTATTTTAGAAATAACCGATCGTTTTGCTAGATAAGACCCTTATGCATCGTCTGTTGTCGTTTAAAGCAATTTGAAGCTGCACTGAAACACTGGTTTGGCTACCAGTAAAGTCGATTACATGGAGAAAAATCCTGGAATGTTTTCATCAAAAACCTTAATTTCTTTTCGACTGAAGAAAGAAAGACATGGACATCTTGGATGACATGGGGGTGAGTAAATTATCAGCAAAAGTTTTTTAAAAAGTGAACTAATCCTTTAAATAAAATAAATAAATCCTTCAATAAAGAGTTCTTGAATCAAACCAGATGAATCAACCTTTGATTTAAAACATAAAGAAATCAGACAAAAGTAGACCTACATGACTCATATAATGAATCTTTGTGAATGGCACATCCTAAAAAATGATGATGGGGCTATATTTTAATTTTAGTCATTGATTATACATATAAAATAATGTATTTTAAGTTTATTAAACATTCATGTTAAATATCTGTTAACTACTACAATTGGTGACTAGAAGGCTGTTGGAGTCTCATTAAACACAGATCAAACAAACCAACATGAGTAGTACATCTGTAGGTGTTTAATCAGTGTTGAATAGTGTGTTTAAGGCGTATACCTCCTCGTGGCTCTTCTTCAGGAACGCCAGCTCTTCTCTCATAGACTCGATCTGGCTCTCCAGCTGCATGCGGCCCATGTAAGTGTCGTCCAGCATCTTGCGGAGACGAGAAAGATCCTGCTCCACCCCCTGCCGCATGCCCTGCTCCGACTCAAACCTGCCCGGACGGGACGGTGCATTTACATGGGAGACTTCAGGGCGTATGTCACACTTACAGGATATTATTGACAGCTTTTTTTTTTAACATGATGTGGAATATCTGTGTATTTGCATTGAGTTAAAACTTAATACATTTCATAAATTGTTTTAATATAAGAGAATAAATCAATAAATATCTCACTTGACTTTGAAATCGTCAGCAGCCAGTCTCGCATTGTCTATCTGTAGAAACAGTCTGGCATTGTCCATATTCATTTCCTGGATCTACAAACACACTGATATCATTGTCTCGCATTGACTGTCTCAATAAAACAAATAATCCCCCCCAAGTCAATAGACTTTATGCTGATAACCAACAGAGGAAAATAAACAAATTTAATAATTAAATATAAAACAAATACACTTTTATATATAGTAGCTCAGTATGTTCTTCTTTTAAATCATTACATCTCTTAAAAAAATATATAAAAAGCTCCTGTAGTAATAAGTATATGCATTTTTTATTTTTGTAACATTTTTATGTATCTCTTCTGTGAATGCAGTTCATGCAGTATTTGTTTTTGTGGCCCTTTTTAACGCATCCAGTTTTTTTAAATTATATAAAAATGTTCTTATTAATTAATTCTTCCATTTGACAACAGTTATCTTTTGCTGCTTTTGGCGAGGTCACAAATGAAAAATGTGACTCTTTACTTGGTTAAATAAAGATTACTAACTAAAAATGTATTATAAAAATATAATATTTTATTAAACCAATTGAATATTCAATTCATTTAATACATTCTCATTAAAAAGTTTAAAGGTCGTTGCAGCATATAGTGTTAGCAAGTTGTTCTTACAAGCTTAACCATCCAAATGTTTAGACACACTTATATGCTTGAAATTACATTTTAATTTCAAATGTGATTTTGAATGGATGAGTTGGAGCAGATAGTGAAGGAAAAGCATCAACAAGTGTCCAGCGTTAGCTTGCATCTCATGAAGTTGAGAAAGTGAGCAGATCTGGAATCTAAAGAGATTTTGCTGAAGCTCAAATATATGAAAATCTTTTGGTCACTCCAAACTTCCACTGTGATATTTCATAGTTTTGATGGCTTTACGATCATTTTAAAATGAGGAAATTACATTCGGGTGTGTCCAAACATTGTCTGTGAACATTACAATAAAAAAGCATGCATGGATACCTAACAAAACTCTTTATTTGCTCACCTGGTTTCTCAGATCAGCAATGATCCTCTCATAGGGGCTCCAGTCTCTGCCGCTCTCAGCTTCTTTTCTCATCAGAGCCTCTTTGATTTGATCCTCCAGTTTACTGTTGGACTCCTCCAGCATTCGCACTTTGGACAGGTAATCCCCCAGACGGTCATTCAGACCCTTCATGGTCTCTTTATCATCTGCCGGGGGAAAAGTGCTGCTGTTGATCTGCACATGCGGACGCAGTGTGTTTGCCAGATTCCCTATAGCGGATGGGGAAAAAGCCCCAAACAAACTGCCCCTGGAGCCCATGCTGCCAGACAGGCTTGAGCTGGAGAAACTCCTGGAAGGGCCCTTGAATGACATGGTGAGGATTAGAGGTGCCTTTGAACAGCTTGCGAGACGAGGTCCGTTGTTTTACCTGCAGCAGGTAGTGGTGTGAGGGGGGGTTTGGGAGTAGTTATATATAGACTCAGCTCTCTACGGTGATTGGTCTGTGGGATGTGAGTCTGTGCGCCTGCACCTCTCTCATTTGTTTGCAAAATCCTAAAGACGATAAACAAACAAACTAGTAGAGCATTTTTTGCACAGTGCTGCTGGGTAGTAACTGATTATGTATTACATTAACAGATTCCAAAAATGGAGTACTTTTTTACTTTTACTACTACATTTACTTTTTTATATATAGATTACATGATTACTTGTCATTAACACAATGGCAGTAAATTGTTCATATAGATTTTCTGTAATTTAGTTAGTTTTATTTAGAGTTTGACAAGGCAGGAAATTGAAAAACAAAACTCTGAAATGTATCAAACATAACAAACTCAAGACAATTTTATGTAGCTAATTTAGAACTAAAAAAACAAACAAACAGGTGGAGTAAAACAGATACACAGAAAAACCTGAAATACAGGTTTCATACAATAAAAGCTGTAAGTTATTTATAAAACAATTTAAGAGCATGTGGAATAAAAGAAAGTTAATGTTTTTGTTTTACCCCTGGGCACAATTTAACTTTTTCATCTTCTAAAAAGCCGTTTGACTTCATACAATATAGCCTATAGGCTACGTAAAAAAAAAAAAAAAATTGGAAGGGGAAATTGGTCACATCTTTTTGTATTTTATTTGGATTTGTTTTTACTTTAACTTACTTTTACTTAATTCTTTATTTTATGATTACTTATTAGATTTATCAACTTATGAATCCCCTGCAGTTTCTTCACGAAACCTCAGGTTGAAAAGCAGTGTTGGGTAAGTTACTCTAAAAAAGTAATGAATTACTAGTTACTAATTACCTCTTCAACAGTGTAATTAGATTACTGTACTAATTACTCTCTCTAAAAGTATTTAATTACTTTCTAAATCCCATATCAACCTCAACCAGCTGAATAATACAAGGATAGACATGAAACTATTTTAATTCTTTCAAATAAATACTATAAAATTGCATGAATCATCCTGAAACTGACCAAACCATTTAAAGGGAGAAGGTTACATTATAAACATACTTTTTAACATCAGACAATACATTTTGATTTTAAACCCACTATTGTTTTATATAGAATTGTTAGTTAATACCAGTCTGATCTCATGACATTTCATACTTATTTTACAAGATTCGCATGAATTTGTACGAGTGAGGTCGTACAATTTAGACACCTCATAAAATGCATACGAATTGCTGTGAGATCAGATTGATCTATACACAGTATTTAGCTCAATTACATCAGAAGTTACTGTAATTAAATTACAGAAAAATGAAGAGTAATCCCTTACTTTACTTTTTCAAGGGAAAAGTAATTCAATTACAGTAACTAATTACTTAGTAATTAGTTACACCCAACACTGTTGAAAAGTGATAAAAAAATGTGTCATATTATAAAATGTGTAATGTAATTGCAATTTTAAATTCATCATGTAATTTTGAAATCAGTAACGGACTACAATTTGTATGTAAGTAATCTCAGAAATGCATAAGTAACCTGTAAGTAAATTAATCTGCTATTACATATAGGCTACAAGACATCAGAATAGTTCAGTTGTGAGTTCGCGTGATCATAGAATCATATGGCAAAATATAGGTAAAGGTTTGGCATGCTGTCTATGAAATGAAATGGAATAATACATAGAAAGATGGTGGTAAGGAGGAGGGATGTCTGCGCGAGTTCACCTGTTTATCTCGGTTTATCTACCTTTTGGAAAAAGCTCCTCCCGCCAGGCCAGAACTTCAGCTGCGCGTCCGTGCGCGTCGTGCGCGAGCTTCCTGTCGCATTATGACGTATGCCCAGGAGCTCATTGGGAATCTTCACGCAAGTGAACGTAAACTTTTTTTATTTTATTTTTTAAAATACCGGTAGGTTGCGGCATCCAGGAGTAAATCCCTCCATCCATATGTAAGTTCCACGATGATGAACAAGTAAACATGTAAACAAACGCAGCTGGTTACAGGTGAGTTTGCTCATTCATGCGCATTTCACAATGCGACAGAAAGCTCCCTCGTGCTTCAGGGCCCTGTCTGTGGATTACAGGTAACGTTAATAATGTTGTAAATAGTGGTCAGTGTTTTGCACAGACTGATCGTTTCGCTTAATAAGAAGTCAATGTATCCTAGGGTGACCATATTTTGATTACCAAAAACCAGGACACTCGCCCCGGCAAACAGATAGCCTACTCAAATGTTACTCGAAGTTTACTCAAAGCTGCATTATTAATTTCAATACATTTAAAGCAGTCTATTCCTTCTCTGTATGGATAGAAATTTGTTATATTACAAGACACAAATTCAGATAGGCTTCTCAGAGGTTACTCGACATGTTTTATTAAGGTTTCAAAAATAATGAATGAAATAATGATAGAAATAATGTCTCTTCTATATTAGAAAAATAAATATATAAATAATAAATAACTAAAAGAAATACCAAATTGAACAAAAATAGCTCTCACAAACTCACAAAATATATTTAGTTTTCTTCCTCTTTATCCTGTTTTTCTTCCTCATCCTCCTTGTTTGCCCATCTATATTTTGCTGTAGAGCTGATCTTTCCCTGCAGTTTTTTGAAAACCAGGACATTTTCATCACTTTATAAAAAACAGCCAGGACGGACAGGACGTGAAAACAAGACTGTTGGTCACCTTAATGTATCCTCAGGAGTCACGGGTATTCATTTTGTTTTGCCTGCATAGCCTATGTTTATTTAGGCTATTTTTTTTTAAATTCAAACTGACGGGAGCCTTTGACATCACCAAGGACCCTGGTTTCAGCTAAAAACGTCTTTACTCTTCTAGTAAAGAAAAAGAAAAAAAGACACCTACATCTTGGATGGCCTGAAGGTGAGTACATTTTTGAGTGAACTATCACTTTGGAAATTCAAAATCATAGAAGTAAACATTTTAAAATGCTATTTGAAAAGTAAATATAAACATGCTGTTTAAATAAGTCAAGAAAATGCCAAGGTAATATTTCATTATAAGATTTAAAGAAAGAAGAATAAGATTTTGCTTTACCTTTTGTGACAACGTGCAATAACTTATGGGTGAAGTTGTCACACCAAACAGCCTAACGGCTTTTCATCAAAATATAAACAGTAAAACAATTATGAAACAGAAAAAGTTATTACATATAGCAAAAATATAAACTGTAACTATAAACACATTAATAGTTTTTGTATATGACAATTTTTTGTAGGCTATATTTGATTGTCTATAAAAACCTGAAATATTTAGACCTACACCGTAATAGGAACAAATAAAGAGTTAATTGAACACACACTGACCTTTTGTAAAAACTAGCCCCAATATATTATGGGGTAAGTTGTCACACTAGGAACTTGCCATTAAACAGCTTAATGCAAGTACTCTCTAAATTATTGTTGGTTTAACTTAAAAAAGTAACCTAGTTGCCTTAAAATTTAGCTCATTGAAACTAAAATGTTTAATTAAGTTAATACAAAGAATGAGATTAGTTTAATCAATAGAAGCTCAACAGATTATGTTATCTGAACCACATTATCTAAGTTGATTTGACAAAAGAAAAAAAGTTGTGATAACAAATCATGAAAATATTTTTTTAAAGTGTAGAAAAAATGATGAAACACAAAACAATAATAATAACTACTGTTCCAGCCAACTAATATTTTTAATAAATTTTATGAATTTTTAAAATTTAAAATGTGTGACAGCTTGCCCCAATTTGCCATTTATGAAAAATCCTCTCGTCCTTAAACCATTCAGTTCAAATATACATTGATTATTTGGCTGGCTCGTGTTTGAATGTATATTTATGTAGCCCACATTCTTTTGTGCTTTCAAATAATTAAAGTGCTTTTTATATTTCTAATAATCTTTATAATTATGTGATCATTCTAAGAACTTCCCAAATCTTTATTTCATCTCTTGAAGTGTGACGTTTCCACATATGGCCACACGAGGGCAGCAGAGAACGCTTGATTTCTGTTACACACAAGCGCCCTATTGGCCGCTTTGCAACGTTGCTGCGATACGTCAACGGGTCCGCCATTTTGCGGAGGGCAAGACTGCACTGTAATCAAGGGTGAGCTGCGTTTTTTTCTGGATAAAAACAAAAACTGTTTTTATATTTATCAACCGATTTCAGTGGTTTGTATGTGGTGTACAAAAAGTTTCATCTCTAGTTATTTAAAATCTCAATAGTTACACTTGTAAAATATTTGTTTTAATAAAGAATGGTCAAACCTCAGACTTGTCATGTATCTGGCTTTTTATTCTTAGATAAGAATGATGAAGACCCCCATACTGAGATATAGCCTAATTTAAGTTTTCTTATTGTGGAAAATGCATTTGCTGTGATTGACCAGATTTGAGCAATAACAAAGATAACTGATGGATCCTTTATGATAATACATATGTTATGGTATACTGTGCAATGCAGTAAATATAACATTTGTGAGAAGTAATAGTAAATAGTTTAGTCAATTAAATAAACAAATAGTATACAGCAAATAAAATAGTAATGTATAATTATATAATATCATACAATAATACAATCATAAAAATATTGATAATAGCATATGGTTTATTAATAATACTATAATAATAGCAATAGAATAAGAAATATCAATTACAGAATATACACAAAAAATAAGTTAAATAGTGACTTATATTTAATATTTAAAGGTGCAGTGTGTAGCTTTTTGGCGACATCTAGCGGTTCGTTTGCGAGTTTACACTAAGGGCTCAGCCCACCGCTCACCCCTCCCTTTCGAAGAAGCTATGGTGGCTAAAACGGGACAAACATCGTCGTAGTGAGCCAGAGTAAAACAAGCCACAGCTAACATGGAGTACTACAGTCCATTATAAACCACATCATGGATAAAGTTTACAAAGCCATAGTCAGGTGAGGATCAAGGGTCTTAATACATAATATAATAATATTGGTCTGAGCTGTCGACACGACAGATCTCGTCACAGTTGTTGTAAATAATAGTAATCAGCTGATTGTCTCACGAACGTAACCAGCACATTCTCCCCACATAGCAAACCCATAATACAGCGAGGGAGTAGAACCACACGAAACTATGCAACTATAGATTTTTTCTAACAGGGTAGTAAAAGTTTAGCTGGCTAATATGAGCTGTTACTGTGGCTGAGCTGGTTAAAGCCTTGTTTATACTCGACACGTCCGCATGAGCCCAAAGGTGCGTGCGGCAAAAATGATGTGATTGTAATAACAGCACGCGCATCCGCATCCCTAGACACCACTTATTACACACAATAGCCTTTTTTCTCTGATTTTGGAAACTCGATCGACTTAAAATGCTTCCAAGATCGACGGGTTGGTGATTCCTGTAACTGTTTTCCGGTCAATGACAGCCTACTAATCAGCTGTCTCACGAACGTAACCAGCACATTTATCCCCACATAGCAAAGCCATAACACAGCGAGGGTGAAGAATTAAGTTACATGAAACAATCCAACTACATATTTACACCACTGACATGGGAAAACACTCACGGTGTTTATGACTAGCTTCTTCTAGCTTTCTGCGGCTTCTCTTTCAAGGTAGTGACGAAACGCGCTCTGTAACGCTGTTTGTTCGCTGTCGGCTACGCTAGAAATATGACGTCATAATATGGCGGCCTTCATAGACCAACGCTACTTCTGCGTCATCGAAGGCTTACGCCCCTTTTTGGGGGAAAACAAACAGATTCCCCTGAGAACAGAACTCGCTCTTGAGCTGCAAAGTTTCTTAAATGGCACAAACATACACACTCTCTTTGCCGGCCGAGGACCGTGAGCGGCATTTAAATAAGCTACTGGATACGGGGTTACAGAGGTGTCCTTTTGAAATGGTCGAAAACTGGATTAATGACCCAACGCAGTGGCCAAATATGGATTATTCAGACATCTACCGCTATATCGTGGAATCACCAAGTAACGTTAAGTAGCATTTTTTTTTTTCATTAACACACTCACAGTATGACAAACTAGACGATGAGGCCATGTCGCTTGGATCATATTTAACAACATAGTTTTGTTGTCGACTAGCTATAGTTACTAGTTAGAAAGACGAAGCTGCTAGCAGTTACGTGATTAGCTCTCACTAGGCACGCTACCTTGGCTGTTAACTGATTTTACTGTTGAAATAGTGGCAGGCTAGGACTAAAGTGGACTTGGCTGGTTTCTGCTTGTGTCTAGAAAGTGCTAGGACTTTGAAAGTTGTAAAAAGGTTAGCACTAGGCCTAACGTTATATGACCTTTCGACGACCACTGCTCTGGGCTACATGTAAGTTAACAACACGAACAGCAGTAACGTTAGATCAAGCCTTCTAGGCTAGATAGGATCCAATTTGACAGCCCCATACATACATATATTGGTCCTATACATATTTTGCCGTACACTGTAAACCTTTTTTACAGCTCTACCGCTAAGTTCAAAGTCCTAGCACTTTCTAGACAGAAGCAGAAACCAGCCAAGTCCACTTTAGTCCTAGCCTGCCACTATTTCAGCAACAGTATAGTATTGCTAGTCGACAACAAATAGCTTAAATCAAGTTAAATATTATCCAAGTGACATGGTCTCAAGGTCTAGTTTGTCATACTGCCGAGTGTGTTAATGACAACAAAAAAATAGGCTACTTAACGTACTTGGTGATTCCACAAGATAGCGGTAACGTTAATGTTAGATGTCTGAATAGTCCATATTTGGCCACTGCGTTGGGTCATTAATCCAGTTTTTGACCATTTCAAAGGGACACCTCTGTAACCCCGTATACAGTAGCTTCTTTCAGTTTGTGCCATTTTTGCTATCAAGAAACTTTGCAGCTCTAGAGCGAGTTCTGTTCTCAGGGGAATCCGTTTGTTTTCCCCAAAAAGGGGCGTAACCCTTCGATGACGCAAAAGTAGCATTGGTCTATAGAAGGGGATTCCCGCGCTAATGTAGGTATAAATGCCTAATTCTAAGGTAATAAAAACATTACGGTTTATTAAGTAAGTTCTTTATACACAACTGAACACATAGTTATGGATGTCATATTGCATTTCTGTTAATAAATAGTCAAAAATGTTACACACTGCACCTTTAACTATTTTTGTTAAATTTCAGTTGAATTGATCAGTAATAACCATTATAACAGAAGTAGCTTCAGTCAAACATACAGCAGGATACAACGTTAAAAAAGCCTAAATATAAAGTTATGAAACTTCACTTTGCCCTCAGCCAAAACGATTTACCAGGGAACCATTTATAGATTAATGAGACCAAAGATCGCCCGTTAGATATATACAAGACGCATTATATCTCATGTTTAACCACTAGAGACATCCGAGCCGGCGGCACACTTCAGAAGCACTCGCCGAGGTAAGGCTGTCCTCTGCTGGGTTAATGATCGCTGAGCGCCCGGTGATCGCATCTTACAACTCCGAAACCGTCAGATCAAATTTTTAAATAGGCGCTATCTTTATAAACAAACCACATATTTAAGCTTTAAACAACTACATTGTCGACTGAAAAACTATTAAAACTCCATTTCGTGACACAATAACAGTAGTATTTTTTAATTTATCCTCTGAACGTTACTATTACTAATTAAATAATGACCAAATACAACCAAAAACAAACGTTCAGTCTTGCCTGTGAAAAATAATTCCTCGAAAGCTGTTTTCAATTGTGTGGCGACTTGTACAGCCCCAAGCAGCGCACAAAACAGGCATTTTTCTCAATTCCCAGTATGAGAGGTATGGGAAAGTTGCCATCCCCAATATGGCGGCGCCGTTGACGTGCGCTCCAGCGGCCAATAGGGCGCCTATGTATTATATTATGTCTATGCTTGCACAACTACCGTACTTCCTGGTGTGATATACATAAATGGGGTAAGCAGCAGATATCTTCATTCCCAACCTCTATCTCCAGAGACGACATTACATTTGGATTGATGCTGCAAAGCAAAGGTGATGAGATGTGTACTAATACAATTGTATGTCTAGCTAAATTTTTCATTCACAAGTGTAGAATTGTGAAATCATCTCCCAAATTTGTTGTTTTTTTAAATTAATTTAAACTGTATATAAAATCCTTAAAAACTCTGAAAGGTCCTAAAGCACAAAAAATATATGATACCCTAAAAGACTTCCCAACTGAGATAAATGACTGAACAAAGTCTGAATTTTGTTTGTTATAATTTCTGCCATTTATTTATTTAAATGTTTCCTTCCTTACAAATCATCCATATTTTTGTATTAAGACATTTATATTATTTTCTGTATTAAGAGCTGCTCCCTCTGGCTATATTTTCTTTGTATTCTATTCAGAAGAAAATGAACTTATGCAGCCGTGTTTGTCTGTAAATCTTGATATTTGTATAATAAAAAATAAAAAATAATATGAAAAAAATAATATGAATGTTAATTATATTGAGCCTGCTGAAATGTTCCTATAAATATATTTTCTCTCCAACTGTGCATTCTAAATAATACATAGGCTAAATATATTTATCAATTAAGCTGCAGCAGTTTTTCTCTTTCTGACATTTCATACCTGTTGGATTTACATTTTTTAATGAAATTGACTATTAAAAGGATTGCTTGTGTGTGCTGGTGTTTATTCCAGTCTTTAAAATAGTTGAATGAAAAAGTGCTCGCGAGGGCCTGTAACAATGTTAAAGCAATACTATGTAACATTTTTTAGCTTAAAATAATGTTTCTAAAATCTTATCAGTGGTTCATCAAGTCGTAACAGGGTGAAAGGCACTTCTGCCATCGCCTGACGGGGTCTGTATCGCTTTTACTGGCACTATGTAACTTCGTGGTTCGGGTAGTAACCCGACCACAAAAAGAACTACAAAATTCGACTGCTTTACATCAAGCGCTACATTAGTCGTTATTTCGTTTTTCTTCGTTTCTGATGTCACAATACATCATCCTTTCATGAAATCATGTAACATACTCTACCTTGTCTGTGAACATCGTTCATTCTAAAGCCGGTGCTGGGTAAACAGCGAGCGTTCGTGCGACGGTAGGCTAAATTATTTACGACAGCGGCAATGGACAATTTCGTTTCCAACCATTAGGGCGACCGAAGAGGAAAAGTTACTTGGTGTTACTTTAAATAGGCTAGGATATTTAATCAATAACGTACACAGCGTAGAGGAGAATGAGTCAACTACGTTGAATATTATAGCGTTTTGGGCATAAACATGAAGTAAAAAGATTGACATTTAAAAATGTCACAGAATGATTAAAATAAAGTGGTCCATTGTAGTTCTCTGTGCAGGGATCATACAGGATAGGGTATACTCCACAGTGACTGATCTATATAGAATGACTATATCATTATGTCATTGGTACATTCCTACAATAAATAGTTTGAACTGGTTCTTAAAAGCGGTCTGAACGATGCGTGAACTGAATCGATAAAAGCGGTTCTCTCAAAAATCTTATATTTGCCTCTTGAAAGGCAAATTTCTCATCTTTCTTTTATGATATGTATTCATATTTCTGGTAGCGACTTTGATCGTTTTATGTGATCTTTTTCTTCTTTCCAGTAACTTATTTATGTCAGCAGAAAAACATATTTTGTGCCATGCTTTTGTGTTATCTGATCTCAGAGATCCATATCATACGTAATCTCACACAGTTTCACAGTTCTTAACAGCTTTCTGACACAGTTCTGTAGCTTCCCATGATTATAATGTAATTTGTAAGTATAACAATATATTTTATGGAAAGAGAAGTAGTTTCATGGTATGTAATATGACGACTGAATGTGTGATAAACCATTGTTTGCATACCATAAATGCCATACTTCTCACATCGTTTGTCACAGGTGTGTACAAATCAGGAGTAAACAAAGCACTGGAGACTAAACATTATAGAGCTTTAGTCTCACAAAGAGCGAAAAAGATTCGTCTGTTATGAACTGACAAACAACATGGAGCGGCCCATGAACATCAGAATCCACGACAAGATTATAGACTTCTGAACATATAAATGACTTAAACAAGACATTCAGGAATATATCAGACTTCTAAACTCCCATAAGCTACTGTTTGAGTCAAACGGCAAAACACAGAAGTTCATCTCATGTCTGTGTACACAGAGAGATACTAATGCATGCTCTCCTCAAAATACAGGCTCCATTTCTAGGAAAATGCATGATTATCATTTAGGAAAGGGTCTGTTTTAATACAGATCTCTGCACAGCTCTGTCTGGTTGTGCTCAGCTTATCTCAGAGGTGTAGATCTAGGCATTTGGTTGTATAAATCTGTATTAGTCTAGCGTAAATCATCCGACTCCAAAGATCCCAGATGCACAGGCCAGTCGAGATATGCTGTTTCTCAGGGAGATAAATCACATCCGACAACTTTTCCACCTGTCGAGTCCTCATGTAGCTACTGTGTATAATGACAAGCTGTGCAAAAAATCACCATGCACTTTCAATATATTTGAATGTTCTTTAAAATATCTTACATGACATCATGACTTTTGCGTAAACATACACGCCACTTTCAAGTCAAGTGGCGTGTTATCTATACGCATTTTGAGCTATCCGCGTGTATGCGTGTATGTCTACGCCGTTAAATGTCCGAGTGATTCCGCGTGTATGTACACGCCACTAAATGTCCGAGCGAAACGAAGCAAACAGTAGATCTGGGGAGCGATATTTTTTTTCCCTAGGATGGTAGGGGAAGACTCATAAATGGTATTAAAGGGTACCTATCATGGAATTTTGAAAATGACCTTTCATGTAGTGTGTAACATAGATCTAAGTGAACAAAAACATCCTGCAAAGTTTTAAATATGAAAGTTCACCGTATACAAAGTTATTGTCTCTCAAAAGTAAGAGTCGACTCTGAGTCGCTGATATGAATCGATAGACAAACGATGCATTTTCTCTAACTTTCGTACGTCACTTGTACAAGTTATTTGAATTTGACACGCCCACCCCGAGCAGACAGAGAAACCTGACAACAACATGTCGACGAGACGCTGTTCTGAAGTGCAAATCAAAAGCAAACTTTTTTTTTCACTGCCCAGGGACAAGCATGTGAAGACTCAATGGCTAGAGTTTATATTTACAACTATACCACACAAGTATAAGCCACCTTGAGCTGTGTTCGCGTTATTTTAATGACGATCGCTTCACAAACACAAATGCTTTCAAGTGTGGATTCGCGAGTCGGCTGATATAGGAAGGTTCAATACCAAGTTTATTTAGATCAGCTTCCTCCTCCGAATCACAACCTGTAAGTACTATTAATAATTGTTGCTTTTATGTGTGTGTGTGTGTGTGTGTGTGTGTGTGTGTGTGTGTGTGTGTGTGTGTGTGTGTGTGTGTGTGTGTGTGTGTGTGTGTGAGAGAGAGTGAGAGTTACGCTCAGCAGCTTCTAGGTCTCCAATGTCATTTTTTTGTTTTTTGAAATATGTGAAATTATGTGAAGCGTATTGTAGTACTGCAGTGCTTTATCAATATGTTTAAGCTTTGGGCTAACGCAAAAAATAACTGACTGCGTCATCTGACCAATCACCGCCGATTAGCGTCACGCAAAGGAGGGGTTTGGACAAATGAGTCGTCAAACGAATCATTAGGGAGTCGGTGAGCAAATCAGGTAAAAATAAATGCATATTATAAGACAACAAAAGTGTTTTTTTGTCATTGCATGCATGTAAAACTGTTGTTGGGGACTCCCAGAACATTATTAGGAACATTTTAAATGCCATAATAGGTACCCTTTAACCCCAGTGACGGGTAGGTTTAGGGACGGGGTTGGGGTAGGTCATATATTTATAGGCCTATATACATTATAGTAACGTAGCCTAATGTAACGTTAAGTCAACGGCGCTCATAAACACGCTGAAAAGCGATTATGCGTGTTGATAGCACGCCAAAAATGGAAATACGAATTGGCGTGTCATACACACGCCATTTCATGAGATCAGTTGACATAAGTGTGAGCAAATGAGTGAACTATTTCTTTCTTCAAGCAGAAGATCTGCTGAGCCGGAATGTTCTGAGCATGGAGACCCGGAGGAGCACAGAGACAGATGACATCCTGAAACTGAAGGCCCAGTATGAGGTTGCTGCCGCAATAAAGATGATGGAGAGCAGAACAAACAGGAATAAAAAAAGATGAGTATTGCTTTTGGTCAAGTGTATCTGATTTTGATCTAGTTATCTTTTCAGTAACAATACACTCATCCTTCTCTGATAAGTAAAATAATCTAATCTTAAAATCTGGTTTGTGGCTACCTTTCTGTTGTCATTGATGAAAGCACCGTTACAGTATTGGATCTTATTGGATGTGGTTTTCAGATGAAAGGTCATAGCACAATAAATGGCCTGAATTAAGCTGGATAGATAGGATGCACCTGCTTTTTGGGGCATCTATTTCTGTGCAGATGGATTTTATGATACAAGTGAATATAATATACAGTTCTCAACAGATGAAAGAAAACCTTTATATGGGGGAATCTTATGAAAGTTTTCTGGTCATCACCGCCATAAGAAAATCTCACCAATTTTTATTACCATGATGAATTACTGTAATGGGGAAAAATAGTAGTAAAATAATTATTCATCAGTATTATGTTTTTTTTGTTAAATTTGTTTCACTGCCTTTTATTTATGCTTTTTTAAATATTTATATTACAATATTTTTTAAAACATTTTAATATGTCACATTAATATGTCATTTTAAATATAATAAAATGTATATATATATAATTTTTCTTTTTTTCCTCATAAAAAAAAATAATTTTTTTTTTTATAAAATCCATAAATCTAGCATAATTCTGAAAACTTTCAAACAGAAACGAAAGGCCTGGTATTAGAGCACAAATGCAATGTGAAGCAAATATGTTCACACACATGAGATGTGACTGCCACAGACAGCATTTGTAGAGTTTAGCAGATAAAATAAGATATGAAGAGGTGAGAACACACACACACACACACACACACACACACACACACACACACACACACACACACACACACACACACACACACACACACACACACACACACACACACACACACACACACACACACACACACACACACACACACACACACACACACACACACACAAACAAACAAACTATTTCACAGCTTCGCTGGGGAGAAAGATCTATCAGTGACTATACAAAACAAAATAAAAACAAAACAAAATGACAAACGCAACACAATTACTAAAACTTTAAAATGAAAATATAGAAATAAAGACTAATTCAGACTATTGATTTAAAAATAATGACATTAAAAAAAACACTCTTCCACAGAAATAAATAAAGCATATGAATTTGAAATGAAATGAGCTTTTTTAACTGAAAGCAACGTACACTGATATATCTTAAAATATGTCACTGCCATTGTTTTGTCTCAAGATGCACACCAGTGATGTGTTTTTTTCTCACGTATTTTAAAGCAATTTAGATGGCCTAATCCTGGCTAATCTAAGCCCTGTCTGTGAAATCAGGCCTATAAGTGTATATACTGTGTGTGTATTATATATATACTGAAATGTAATAGTTATGATCAGGGGTTCCAGTTCCTAAATGTAAGTATGAGCAATAGTAATAATTTGTCTTCTGAAAGCTGATGCTCTGTGAGTAGTAAGAAGGAAGAAAGTGTTGGGTATCGAAAGTGCAAGAGATAAATGTGTGCATGTGTGTGTGGGTGGAGGGATGATGGTGTGTTTGTGGTTTTTTACTCTGTACACTATTGACCTTCCTTAGCTTCTATTTCAAAACTACGGGGAACAAAGAGTCAGACTTAAAAGCGTTAATCAAATACTTTCTTCTTTATATAAATGCTCTTCTTTATATAAATGCTCTTCTTTATATAAATGCACATGTGAGTAATGATCAACATTAGAGAGTCTTGGCCAGTGTTTGTTGTGAAGTTACTGTAATGTTCTCTAGGGACTGGACATATTTCACATTTTACCCTGCACATAAGGACAGCTCAGTTTGTCTTTATATCTCTTGTTTACAGTTACTTTGTGATTTTTAGCCTTTTGTCTTGTGGGTCATACAGACAGTATGCAAACACACAATATTCAAAAGACTTTCTCTAGACTCAGTGTATCATAATTCCCCACCGTGATGAATTCAATGTTAGTGCATTTGACAGCGGAAGGACAGTTTCTGGGAATGAGCGTATGAGTAAAGTGCTTCTGAAAAACACTCTTATCTCAGTCACAAAAATAGCTGACCACATCTATGATCACATCTTACACCATTGGTCAATTTAAAGTTCTCATATTTGTAAATTTATTTACTTTATCACGTCAAATGTATGTCTAATTGTAAATGCTTTATCTCTCTGGGAAATGTTTAGATTATGAATACGGTTAACAAATATGTTTTAGTTTACTGTCCTTAATGTCCTCAATTTGTAACGATAGAGAGATAGATAGATAGTTTTATGAATAGATTAAAAACTTTTTATGAAGTGAAACGAGTGCTTTGTTTGGGCAAAAGGATTATTGACCACTTTATTTACAAAAAAAAAAAATTGCGCGTTCACACAACAATGTCTACTCTAACGTCAACACAAAACGCATTGTGGTGCTCTCATGAACATGTGTTGGAGAATAATATTTTGTAAATAAAGTGGTAAATTATTTTAATCACAAACAAAGCACTGGCTTTGCTTCCTAAAATTGAGATTAAACCACTGGAGTCACAAGGATTACTTTCATGATGTCTTTATTACCTTTCTGGGGCTTAAACGTGGTAGTAGTTGCGTAGCTGTCAATGGATGGACAGAAATCTCTCAGATTTCATTTAAAAGATCTTCATTTGTGTTCTGAAGATGAACGAAAGTCTTACGGGTTTGAAACAACATGAGGGTGAGTCATTAATTGTAATTAGTGTAATTGATTCCCCATTTTCATTTTGGGGAAACTAACTCTTTACTGTTATTTTAAAAAAATACCTCCAGTTTTTTTTGTTGTTGTTGTACAAAATTAAGAATGTGTTTAAATATACAGCTATAATATCATTCTGTAAATTCATTTTAAAATGTGTAAAACACATTTTACAGCATAAAACATGGTTTGTAGTTTTCAACATATTTTTACTGATGTTTCATCAGTATGACAAGTCATTTTTGTTATCTTGGTGACAAATCAGCAAATTTGCAACAACAACGTAGAACACATCACAGAAAACGTAACATTTAGCAAGGCATAAAAATAAATGTACAAGATGAAATGTACGATTTTCAGTGGCAACACAAAACTCTCCGTCGTACATCCTGGGTCAAAATGACAAGCTTATTGTTGAGCCTTGGATAAATAGATGTGATTACTAACTAATAGAGTGTTTTGTTCTTTTACAAAAGTTTGGGGTCTGTAAGATAAAAAAAAAAAAGAAATTACTTTTATTCGGGACACATTAAATTGAACAAAAGTGAAAGTAAAGACATTTATAACTAAAATACATTTCAAATAAATGCTGTTCTTCTTTTGGACTTTCTACTTCTCAAATAATCCTGAAAAAATGTATCATGGTTTCAAAATATTAAGCAGCACAACTGTTTTCAACATTGATAATAACAATGTTTCTTGAGCATCAAATCATCATATTAGAATGATTTCTGAAGGATCATGTGACACTGAAGTCTGGAATAATGATGCTGAAAATTCAGCTTTGTATCACAGGAATAAATTACATCTTAAAATCTATTCACATATAAAACAGTTCTTTTAAATTGTAATAATATTTCACATTATTACTGTTTTTACTGTATTTCTGTTCAAATAAATGTAGCCTTTATGGGCATAAGAGATCTTACCAACCCCAAACCTTTAAACAGTAGTTTATATAAAGCATTCAATGCATGACAAAACCTTCATTTACACATTCAATTGAAACATCCTATGACTCATTGTCCACTCGTCAAAGCGCAATATCTCTGTTGTTCTGTCCTCCTCTCCAGCGGTTTCTCAGTTTGCGCATCACCATGCGGATGGGCTCAGTGTACTGCTTGTTGGCCAGTCCCAGTATGAGCGGAATGACGGCCATGCTCCCGATTCCCGTACAGGACATGATGATGTACAGAGAGGAGCTTGACAAGCTCACCCCGCTCTGCAGAGCCGTCACGGACATGAGTTGGTAGATGATATACGGCACCCAGCAGACCAAGAACGTGAGGGACACGGCGGCCACGCATTTGGCGTAACGCAGGTTAAGCTGCTGCTCGTGGTCCGTCGGCTGCTGCTGCTGGAGACGGTCCACGGCCCGGTGGAGCTTGCAGATGTTCTGCAGCTGCTTGCGTGCGATCCACAACACCCGTCCCATCATGCCCACGATGGACAGCATGGCCGGCAGAACCAGTCCGCACACTTCCAGATAAATGAAGGCCTTGGGAAAAACCTGTTTGTAGGAGCAAACCTCATCCTCTTTGGAAGTGTTACCAACTGTGATTGATCTCAATAACGTCTCGTTTGGGTTGTTGGAGCTCTTGTTGGCATTGGGTTCCACCCAATTGTTCCATCCAAAGGCAGGGAGGGATGCGTATAGCAACGGCGGGAGCCAAACTGTTAATAAGGCCAAGGGAAAGCAGCGGTGAACCCAGAACTGGCTGTGGTGGAGCGGGCTGACGATACACAGGTAGCGCTCGTAATGCACCATCACCAGATTGAAGAGGAACGACAAGAACAGAAAGTTGGGGAAGATGTACATGACCAAACAATGCTTGAAGTCCAGATGCCGGTCGAGTGTCATGCGGGGAATGAAAGGCAGGGTGATGCCCGTGCACAAGTCGGCCACCAGCAGACTCAAGAAGAAGTAGTTTGGGGTGTTGTGCAGCTGCCGGTTGCAGGCGATGCCTATGATAATGAAGAGGTTGGAGAAGATGATGATTGAAGAGAGTGGAACTGTCAGATAGAAGATCAGTTTCTCTTTGCTCGGCTTGTCGAGTGGATCCATGATGGAGAGCTGTTCCCCACTGGACTAAACCAGACTAAACCTTCTCCATCCACTGAGAGAGTCCTGAAAACACAAGTAAAATATAGTAAACAGGTCTTGCTTATTATATCAGTTCAGTTGCTTGGAGACATAATCATCTCAGTGCTACCGGTTTGTTTTACTTCCCTTTTATATAAGACAGAATGAGAGTTAACATCTGACCGACCTGAAATGAATTAAAGGAACAGGTCACACAAAAAATGAAAACTCTCATGATTAACTCACCTCCATTTCATTTCAAATTCAAATGCTTTTATTTATTTCTGTGGAAGAGTGTTTTTTAATGTCATTACGGTACCATTTTTAAATCAATAGTCTGAATTAGTCTTTATTTTTATGTTTTCATTTTAAAGTTTTAGTAATTGTGTTGTGTTTGTCATTTTTTTTAATTTCAATTTAGTTTTTAGTCATTTTTCTTTTAGCTTTAGTCATTTTAATACAGTTTAGGTTTTAAATATTCTTTATTATGTTCACGTTTAATTTATTCCAATTAACGTAAATGTTTTACAGTAGTTAACAATAACAACACTGTGTCCTGGCCAATTTTGCACATTGGCCTCTATCATCATGTCCTGATCACCCCCACATACACTAGCTATCCATCCACACATTTTTGCGTTAAGTGATATCGAATAAAAAAAAGCCTTATGGAAACAGTAAAATTCGATTGAATTTCATGAATATCGACTCAAATGAAATGCGTTCGGTCTCATCGGATTTTATCTTGATCTATATATGGCTTATGCGATAAACGCTGATGGAAACGTTATTATGGAGTGATCCATTTTGCCTAGTAAAACTTTGTTCGCTTGAATGTTGTGCAATTCAGTGCATAAATGAATGGAAACACCTTAACATGTCTCAAATCAATTCGATATACCAATTTGATCGCAAAACAGCATGTGACGTCATTACGCACAGGTTTTTATTCGCTTTAAAGCCGTTGGATGGAAACACACTTTCACCAGCTTTATTCGCATGAGGTTTTTTACCGAACTTCAGATAATTCGATTGACAAGTGAATGGAAACTAGGCTACTTATTGGCTTCATCACAGTCTCCTCTCCACCAGTAAGCTGTGTGTGTTGGGCGTTCGGATGCAATATGGCGTCCGTCGCATCATCAGGTGATGCTGCACATTGGTGGTGGTTGAGGAGATTCCCCCTAAAAGCACTTTGAGTACCTAGAAAAGCGCTATATAAATGTAACGCATTATTAATTATTATTATTGCTGTAGAACACAAAAATAAATCTTCCCACAACTCTTTTCCATTGTATGAGTTTGTGTATAGTATAGTGTATAGTCACTGAGATCTTTCTCGCCAGCGAAGCTGTGAAATTGCTGAAAGGTTCTGCTAAAAAACAGCATATGGTTTTGGAGCTATATGAGGGTCATTAAATAATTTTCATGCCTTTAACATCTGATCAGTTTGAATTCAAGATCTTTTTTAGTATTCGACCTTTCCACTGGATGTTTCTTTATAATGATGCACAGTTATCACTTAAAATTACTTTACTGCATCAACTCCAGCATTAGAAGTAGAGAATGCAGATACAAACCACAACCAAAGCTGCATGACCCCAAAGTATTAGAGAGAACATGTTAACCTTTTTGTAGGTCATAAAAGCCAGTACTGCACAATTGCATCCGGCTAATGTTCAAATATTTATATAGGTTCATGTTTCCGTTTGTATTAAACAATGGTGGCATGACCGCTATCAAATGTCCATCACTTGCACCAAGCAAACTTTCCTTCTCATTCAAGGTGTAAATGCACTGAAGCTCAGTGATGCTTTCTGTTGAACTTGGTCTTTAATTTTACTTTACCCTTGAAGATAATGATTCAATCACTAGAAATCAGCACAAAAAATATAATCATATTACATTGATAACTATTACAGATATAAAAGTGAAATAATACAAATAGTAAGCCATTCTGATTTTTTAACTCAAATTATTACGTTGATAATGTAATTGGATGCACAGATATATAAAAATGGCCGATACTGACAATTCTTTATATTTAAAAAGCCAATAACCAATATATTGCCCGATAAATATAAATCCAAGCCTGGTTACAAAAAAACAAAAGTTTAAACATTAAAAGCCATGTCCCAAGCACACAATTATAATGTTCTGGTCTCATAATTTCATGTAGCCTGTGACAGACTTCTTGTACTTTTAGTATTTTCTTTTTTGAAGTGATTCCAATCATATTTCAAGCAATTCAAAACCATCATCGAGAACAGTGCACATCTGAAGCATCTTAGCAGAGGAAAATAATTTATTATTTATCTGCTTTAATATATCGGCTACATTTGCTTATCGGAACGATAACATTATAAAATAACCCGGTACCGATATATCGTGCATCCCTAGTAATTTGTAATGCAAAAGTAGCGAAATCAGACTTTTGTTTCCAAGTGCACTTTAAATGAGGCAGTGAAACTAAAAGAAACATGCCTGTCAAATACTCACCTTACAAATAATGTTAATCTTCATACAGTAGACTCGCGTGAGATGTTCCAGCCATGTGTGTATCAGTGATCCTGTGAGGCTCTCTCACATGTGAACTCTTCTGTGTTCCTCTCCTCTCACCAGCATTTGCGGACAGAGATCGGAGTTGTTCACAGTAGTCAGCAGGATGCTTCTTAAAGGGACAGTGACCTCATTCTGACTTCGGCTGTGAAGCATCACAAGAGAGGTATTTCAACTCAGGAAGCAACAGTTTACACTCGATTTATGAGATAGATGTGGGAGGCATGGAAACATGCGATGCTGATATCTAATTGTATATTTCTATCATAAAAATAGTTTAATTAGATTGAAGGGGTAGTTTGTACAACTAGTATAAACTAAAAAGAGAGTGCTGAACATAACATTTGTACTACTATTCAGTAGAATATACTCTAACATTTAAGTGTTTTTAAAATGAAATTAATGGGTTAGTTCACACAAAAAGGAAACGTTTGTCATTTACTCATCCTTGTGTCATTCTAACCCTGTAATTCATTTTTTCTTCTGTGAATTACAAAATAAGATTTTAAGAAAAATGTATGAGCTGTTCTTTTATAATTTACAATGGAAGTAGATGGGGATTTACACTATTGTTCAAAAGTTTTATAAAGATGTCTCTTATGCTCACTAAGGCTGTATTTGATAGATCAAAAATACAGTAAAAACACTAATTTTCCTCCAGGATTCCCTGATGAAAAGAACAAGTTTATTTTAAATAGAACTCTTTTGCAACATTATAAACGTCTTTACTGTCACATTTGATTAATTTAATGCATCCTTTTTGAAGAAAAGTAATAATTTCTTAAAAAAAAAAAATCTTACTGACCTCAAATGTTTGAACAGTAGTGTATACTTCCAAAATGGACAAAAGTACACCATTAAAGTATCATAAAGTATCCGTGCACTATATTTCAAGTCTTCTGAAGCTATATGATATGAAAAATTAGGTTATTGTTCACTTGTGACATTTCAGTGACTTCAAACCTTTCAGATTAAATTTAACAAAACAACAATAGGCTGAGAAAAAGATGACAAAATTTTAAATGCTTGAAATCCTTTAGACCTTAGATACATACAAATATGCTTTACTTACTGGACATAGTCTGCAAGGTCTCTACTGTACTCTAACAGCAGTGATGCTTGTGAACAACATTCAGTTTGCTGAGAAAAAGCAGGCGGGCGGCAGTAAGGCTTGCTTTGCCTGGTGCCACAGCAAACACATCTATCAGCCTCAGTGTCATTTTCCAAAGGCTCCCCTCGGATGGCCTCATCCCTGAGATACGCAGCGTCACAAGTGCAGAAACACACAAACACATACAGACCTAGGAAAAACACATAAAAAGAAAGGCCTGTGTTACGCAATTAAATACACATTGTGGGATGAGAGACAGGAAATGGACACTTGGACATTCTGTGGCTGTTTTCCTGAGTGGTCAGAAGTGAAACAGTTATGGATGGAAGACATCGCTCATCTGATGTCAGAGTTGTCCAGACACATGGACAGAAAGAGTTATGGCCACATAACAAACGGTTTCCAAACTTGCATGATTGTTGGAAGTATATTTTTGGCCATGTGAGAACATGTAAAGCTCTTAAAGGGATAGTTCACCCAAAAAATGTAAATATTGTTTTCATTCCTGTCTTCTGTGAAACACAAAAGAAGTTAGTTTGAATACAGGTTTGGAATGACATGTGAGTAAATTAAACTATTCTTTTGAAAGCAAACCCCAACCATCCAATCGATTCCTGATGGACAAAATGTTTTCGCCATGAATTTTTTCATGACCAAAAAGCCATTTCACTTGAATAGACGTAACTATAGGGAAGAAAAGGCAATCGCAACTTCCGTTTCATGTCTACTTTCATATTTTTGTGGAAACCGTGACACAACCGTGTTGCCTTTTTCGCCTCTCTTCGCCATTGGCTTTTGGCTTGCTTAGTTGGGGACATTTAACATTTAATTTTGAATTTAACAATACTATTACAACATTATTTTCCTGTTATCTCTGTAAAGCTGCTTTGAAACAATTTGTATTGGAAAAAGCGCTATATAAATAAAGGTGACTTGACTTGACACATTTTTTTTCATGATCCTTTGAGGAATAGAAAGTTCTAAAGAACAGCATTTATTTGAAAGTAGTTAGAAATAGTTGACATTTATAAAAAAAAAATCGTTTTTCAGACAAGTTGGACAACACAGAGTTACCGTGTGTGTTTGGCCTCAGAAACGCCAGGAGCAAAAAGGTTGATGATCTCATCTCATAAAGCCTATTTTTCTTCCCAGTAGCTTTTTCAGTGGACCTCTGTAGTAAATATACGCCCAGGAGCTATAAAATGAGAAAAATGTTTAACTACAAATTTTATACATGCCAAATGCCTCAGTGACAAGCATTAAGAGCAGGAAATAGGGTAAAGGCCAAGCACTTCACGGCAGCCAAATGACTTTACCATGGCTTTTTGCAGTAGGATATACCCGTTTGACAAACACAAAACTAAGTAATTACTATAAAAAACCCATCATACAAAATATTCACGAGTGCAGAAACAATATATCCTACCGTTGTCTTTAAATCACATGTTGGCAGTGTGTACACTGTATGCTTCAATTATTTGTTTACAATATACTACACTGTAATGTCTGTTTGTAGTGGGTTGCACTTCCCTGTATTGCATGTGAATGTGTATTGCGTGTATGGTTGTTGGCTGGAGGTCACACAGGTTACAGAATTAACCCCCATTTTTCTGATAATGATATCACATTTGTGATAATATCATCAAACCTTTTTATGCTAGAGATTTTGTACATTGACCTCATTAGTGAAAATGTGTATATATTTCTAGCAGTGGTTGGAAGAATCATAAACACGGGACGTGATGGTAAACTGTCCATTGTGCCAATGGATGGTATGCACATGAGGTTTGCCTTGATGTTGAGAGTGGTGTGGGAGCTGTACCTCAGTCATGGGAAAGATGTAAATTTCGGGACACATCATCAGTAATGTACCTTTGAATCAGGGGTGTTTCGGCCTTTCAACAATAGACACCCTCATCAAATGTGGCTAGCTACATGGTGATCAAACCTGAGCTTGTGTCCCATGCCAAATCAGAAAAATGAGGAGTACCCTGACGTGCACCTTTCCAAAAATGTAACAACGTGTCAATTCTACGCGGACGCAAGCGCTGTGATTGGTCTGTTAGAACCCCTCTCTCGGGTTTCACATGCTCCGTCTGCATGTGTAATTGCGCGTCAATGCGGACAACGACGCAAAAGTATAAATGAAAACCAACGCGTAGTGTATAGCGTAGAGGCTCCGGCGTAGGTCCGACGCAGAAGTATAAATCGGCCTTAAGGCTGACCGCATACCTTCAGCCTCCTCATGGAGGGTTGTGACCTGGGTTCTCAAGTGGGTTATAGGATGGGGGGATTAGTGAGTGGGTCATGTTGATGCTCTTTGAGCCCAACAAGGGTCCTTCCTCTCAATCCATATCCACAGGCTGCTTCTTTCGGCCGCTTCAGAGACTGATCTAATAGTTTGTCGCAGAGTCCACGGATGCCAAGGTCTTTCAGCAGTCTGATGGTAGAAGAAGCCACAAAACCTCTGCATCCCACTTCAACCGGATAGACTATCGCTTTCCATCCTCGTTGTTGGGCGTCTGCTGCTAGTAGCGCAGTTTCTTGCATTCATAGGCCTCATCGGTTGGTTGTTTAATAGACTTTATACCCAAAGCATCTGAAACATCTTCAAGACAAATTTACTCAAAGGCATTTTTCGATTGAAGAAACTGATTTTGATGAGTGTACAGTACCATCTGGTGGATAGGTTAAGTACAACACCATAGAGCTGTGGTTAAAACCATCTCAGGGAACCGAGTGAGTTTAAGTTAGTAACCGAGTACGTTTCCTGGAATGTTTCTACAACAGGTAAATACATTACTTATTGTCTGTCAAAATGATAGAAATCACTTGAAAATATTATCACTCAATGTTCCAGTTAATGAACATTTTCGATTAAGGCAATAGCATAGCCTATATCAGCCTACTACAGTGATATGTAACATGTCCCTATTATAGCTGCTGAAAGATTCAATCTTTTTGGGGTTATTTGTGGTCTGTTGTAGTTGTTGCTTTTGCATTTTTAAAGGGTGAGTAGAATAATGCAATCCTACTGTTTTACAAAATGCTTGTTTACTGTTTCACGGAAGTTACTCCAATAATTCACGCTAAACGTCATGGAGCTTAAAAACAAATGCTGCCTTCGGAGGACGCATTCCACGGTAGGAAGGCCTCAAGACATATCCGAATCCAATGTCAGCTTCACTTCCTGTCTCCTGAGATACTTTCATCTGAACTTAAGCAGGTGAAGCTGCCAGAATTCTGAGCAGAACCAGAAAAAAATGAACATATCACACCAGTCCTCAGGTCATTACATTGGCTTCCAGTTACATTTAGGATTGATTTTAATGTATTAATACTGTTATATAAATCCCCCAATAGCCTAAGACCTCAATACATTGCTCATATGCTCACTAAATATAAACCTAACAGATCACTCAGATCATTAGTGTCACATCAGCTAGAAATACCAAGGGTTCACTCAAAGCATGGTAAGCTTTTGGTAACAACAAAGACATTTCTATCTTTGTTAATGTCAAGTTGTCATAATCTAGACATTTTTGTCTTTGTTAATGTCAAGTTGTCATAACAAAGACATTTTAAACAATGTCAACTTTGCATTAAAAGTGTCATAATTTACCGAATGACACTTAATGACAACAGTCATAAACGTTCATAAAGACTCCGTCATGTTCGTGACAGGTGTTATGTCATGTTTATGACAGTGTCAGTCAGTCTTATGCACACCCCTTCAAATAAAGTGTTACCGTCCTTTTATTATGCCAGTTGCAGCTGGAACCAGCTCCCAGAAGAGATCAGATTTGCTCCTACAGTCACATTCAAATCCAGACTCAAAACACTTCTGTTTATGAGTACTGTGCCAATGTGAGTACAACTGATTACACTGTATTTTATTTTCGCATCCTCCTTTTGATTCTAAACTGAACTCAAATGGCACTGAGAATTGGGTAAGATAGATGAAACCATGACTGATGACCTGGGTCTGTGTTGTAGTGAGTTTGACGAGTAATTACACTCGAGGTTCTGTGGGTGCGGACTGGATCGATTCCATTAGAGCTTCCGAACAAATCTTTGGAGTCCGGACTGATGTGGCAGTGAACCTGAGGTTACCCCGTGAGTCAGTCCCAGAGCTCCTGTCCGATTTTAGGGAAAAATCCGGTCCATCGGACGTCCAATAGATTTCTTAGGTGCGCCAAGAGAACACCACAGACACAGTGTAATCACCATGGGGAAAAACTGGGAGTTGTGAAAAATATGATACAGTTTGCCAGATGAGAAGTTTCATCTTTTTTCATCTTGATTGTACAAATCATATCATAACATTTGGAAATGAAATGTTCGTTGAGTGGCGCTAAAACGTTCTGGTCTGTCATAACGTTTGCTAATAACGTAGCTCCTTCACTAAACCCTATACCTTAAATGTAATTGATAGTGTTACAAAAGCAAATATGAGATACATTTTTTATTATGACTCATGTTTCACGCGAATCTTACGCGAGTGCTCTGTGTCACAAATGCAATTATGGTGCGTTCACGCCATGATGTCATAATTACCGTAATTACAAGATTTCAACTTGTAAAAAGCGTCATGTCCTCATTTAGTAAGCTGGAAATTTTCCAAGAGCTCTTGTACCACATGCAGATTAATTTATGTCGCTTTTCCACTGCATGATAATGCACACAATGGCGTCATTAGGCATTGATAGTGCTAATTGATATAAGTAGTGTTAATTGATATAAGTAGTGTAGAACATTATATAGAAACGGTGTCTATTCCTCGCTTAGTGAGGCCAAACAATAAATCTAGTGTAGGATCTAGCAAAAATCTTATTGTAATTAAACCAGAAAATCTAAATATCAGTGAACAAAAACATTTTCTAAAGCTAGGTCTTCTAAACATTAGATCGCTCACACCTAAGGCGGTTATTGTAAATGAAATGGTCACAGATAATAATTTCGATGTTCTGTGCCTTACTGAAACCTGGCTTAAACCAAATGATTATTTCGGCCTAAATGAGTCTACTCCACCAGGATACTGTTATAAGCATGAGCCCGCGTCTGATCGGTCGTGGCGGCGGTGTTGCAACAATCTATAGAGATATTCTTAATGTTACTCAGAAAACTTGTCATAGGTTTAATTCGTTTGAAGTACTTGTTTCTAAATGTTACGCTCTTAGATGTAAGAAAGAAATCCCTATTATCTAGCCTTGGCTACCGTATATAGACCTCCAGGGCATATGTGATTTCCTAAAAGAGTTTGCAGACTTTCTCTCAGATCTATTGGTCAATGTCGATAAAGCAATAATTGTTGGCTTTAACATACACGTAGATAATACAAATGATGCGTTAGGGGCTGCGTTTACAGATTTATTAAACTCCTTTGGGGTGAAGCAAAACGTCACCGGACCAACTCATCATCTTAATCATACACTAGATTTAATTATATCATATGGAACCAATCCAACTGATATAATATTATACCGCAAAGTGACGATCTCACTGATCATTACATGGTAACTTGCATAATACGTACTGCTGAAATTTGTCATGTTGCACCACGTTATCGACCAGGCAGAATAATTCTTCCAACCACTATAGATAATTTCTCAAATAGCTTACCTGATCTATCTCAGCTGCTCAGTAAACCCAAACAAACAGATGAACTAGAGGAAATGACTAGCAGTATGAGCACCGTTTTCTCTAGTACATTAGATATTGTTGCACCAATTAGATTAAAAAAGGTTAGAGAGAAAACTAAAGCACCATGGTACAACAGTGCTACGCATGCTATCAAGAGAGAAACTCGTAACTTAGAGCGTAAATGGAAACAAACTAATTTAGAGGTCTTCAGAATCGCGTGGAAAGACAGTATGTCACGTTATAAAAGGGCTCTAAAATCAGCCAGGGCTGAGCATATCCACAAACTAATTGAAAATAACCAAAATAATCCAAGGTTTTTATTTAACACCGTGGCTAGACTAACAAATAAACAGACATCACCAGAGCAAAATATTCCGTTACAATACAACTTTAATTTAGAAGGATGTCCTGTTACTTCATCCACTACAGTAAAAGACCTGGGTGTTATACTAGACCGCAACTTGACTTTCGAAAATCATATTTCATATGTTACAAGAACAGCCTTTTTCCACCTTAGAAACATTGCTAAGCTACGTAACATGCTATCTGTTTCAGATGCAGAAAAGTTAGTTCATGCATTCATGACCTCGAGACTAGATACTGTAATGCTTTATTAGCTGGTTGTCCTGCATCCTCAATAAACAATCTACAGTTAGTGCAAAATGCAGCCGCTAGAGTTCTTACTAGGTCATGAAAATAAGATCATATAACACCAATTTTATCATCTCTACACTGGTTACCTATTAAGTTACGTATCAATTACAAAGTATTACTACTGACTTATAAAGCTCTAAATGGTTTAGCTCCTGTGTATTTAACAGACCTTCTATCGCCCTACAATCCATCGCGCTCTTTAAGATCACTAAATTCGAGGCTTCTGGTCATTCCTTGGATATCTAAGTCCACTAAAGGAGGGAGGGCATTCTCACATTTAGCTCCTAAACTCTGGAATAGCCTTCCTGATATTGTTCGAGACTCAGACTCGCTGTCCCAGTTTAAAAATAGATTAAAGACGCATCTCTTTAACCAAGCACTCACTTAATGCTTACCTTTTATACTACTGCTGAATCAGTTCGAATGCATTAATATTATAAACATCAGCTATGCTAATTATTTCCCATCTGCCTTTCTGCTGGTATCTCGGGATGCTAGTCCCGAGGTAAATAGCGTTCGTCAGCTCCAGTTTGTATCCAGCCTCTCAAGGAGACTTCAGATGCCCCAACACCTGTGATGAGACGACTCGACGCCTGTGAAGAGACGACTCAACGCAGGCGATATGTTATGCCCTAAATTAATACATGATTAACTAACTGTATTTTTCTATGTACATTTCCGAAATGCACTTTCTGTAAAGCTGCTTTGAGACAATGTGTATTGTGAAAAGCGCTATACAAATAAATTTGAATTGAATTGAATTGATAGTGTTGCCACAGAAATGCATAATTCCCAATTTGAAGACTTGAAGATTTTAAAGTAGAACGTTACATGTCGTCATCTCAAAATTATGGCAATTATGACATGGTGTGAATGCAGCACAATGTGTGAGCTACCAAGCAAGTTTACTACATCAGAAAAAGCCAAAAGACTCAAAGTCACTTTACAGTGTGAAGGTTTGAATAAGAGTGGTTGAATAACTGTGGTTTGGCTTGAATTGATTTCAGAAGTGTAATGCCTTATGCACAAACCTGAAGGTTTGAGAAATATCAACATGGTAAGAATCAAATGTTTTGGCAATATCACTCACTTTTATATATATCATTGCTATTTTCCCTACATTTAAAAAACGTTAAATCAAAGCTTAATTGGCCTATATTTAAACTTCTTCAAATTCACCTGTCTGGATATGATTGCATCTGCCTCTGCTCTTAAATTACATTTGTCTAACTATTTCAACGAGATAAGCATAAGCCTTTAGCCCACACACTTTTACTGTATCTCTTCTAAAGGATAATATTTGAGATAATTAATGTATTTCACACAGTTTATATCTGTTCTGATATATTTATGACAAAATCAGTTTTGCTTTTGGGTTTATCAAAGGTGTAAAAGACACAAATGATGCCACCAAGTTGTTTAGAGCACGCGTCTTCCAGGAATTCTGCTGTAATCAAGTTTTATAGTTGTTTTAATGTTGAACAGGTCATTTCAGCAACACAATCACTGTTAGCAAGACATTATGTGTCAATATGCAGCATATTCTTGTGCAAAAGTGAGCTTTTAAACACCACACATTTCAAATCCATGCATATAAATAACCCAAATGTGTTCAGTGATGTTCAGGTCTGAAATTTGTACAGGTCAGTCCAAAAAAATCACTTCTATCTACATGTGTGCACTTTGTGTGATTTTCATGCATGATTTTTCTGCATCTGTTTGTAGTGAGTGAAACTTATAAGCAAATTAGAAGGTGAAGTCTTCATCCTTCCTTTAGCCGTTTGTACAGTAAGACAATGAATTAAAGAAGCTGTCTAATCCATGCACATACATAAAATAACACACGCAAATCACTGCATTTTTAACCTTATTCCCAGTTTTATTTTTTTTGGTACAATATTTCACAATATTACTTTTTAAAGGATTAGTTCACTTTTTAAAAAACTTTTGCTGATAATTTACTCACCCCCATGTCATCCAAGATGTCAATGTCTTTCTTTCTTCAGTCGAAAAGAAATTAATGATTTCGATGAAAACATTCCAGGATTTTTCTCCATATAATGGACTTCAATAGTGGCCAAAACGGTTCAAGGTCCAAATGAGTTTTCAGTGCAGCTTCAAATGACTTCAAATGACGATACCAGACGATGAATACTCAACTCAACTCTCAACTCAACTTTATTTATAGAGCACTTTCAAAACCACAAGTGGAACCAAAGTGCTGTACAGAAGGTATAAAAGAAAAAAGTAAAAACAAAGACATAAAAACAATGCAAACATATGACAAAAACTTACAAGGCATTGTCAAATGCTAACGAGAACAAGTAAGTCTTAAGCGCACTCTGAAAAGCACCCAATGAAGGACAAGTTTTTACAGACAGAGGAAGGTCATTCCAGAGCCTGGGAGCTGCAACAGAGAATGCCCGATCACCTTTACATTTTAAACGGGATCGCGGAACCATGAGAAGCAATTGATCATTAGAGCGCAGAGATCTACTGGATTGACAGCGACTGATTAAATCAGTAACATAATCAGGTGCTAGGCCATGCAGAGACTTGAAAACATACAACAAAGTTTTGTATCGAATTCTGTATCGTATGGGTAACCAATGTAATTTAATTAAAACCGGAGTAATGTGCTCTCTCTTCTTAGTGCCCGTTAAAAGTCTGGCAGCTGAGTTCTGAACGAGCTGTAAACGGGAGAGAGAAGCCTGACTCACACCCAGATACAATACATTACAATAATCCAAACGTGATGACACAAAGGCATGAACAACTTTCTCCATATCCTCAAAAGAAAGGATAGATTTCAATTTAGAAATTGATCTAAGATGGAAAAAACTATTCTTAACGACAGCATTGATTTGCCGGTCAAATTTAAGCTCAGAGTCAAAAATTACACCAAGGTTCCTCACGCTAGACAATTTTTTCCCAGGAAGCAACCCCAGGCAGTCATCATCCACACAGCCCTTATTTCCAAATAAAATCATCTCGGTCTTATCCTCATTTAATTGGAGAAAGTTGTTCGCAAGCCAACACTTAACTTCGGCCAAACATGCATGGAGAGACTGAATGGCACATTTATGCCCATGTTTCAGTGGTAAGTAAATTTGAGAATCATCCGCATACAGATGATACTGAATCCCAAATTTCTCAAAAATCGAGCCTAGAGGGAGCATATAAAGGGAAAATAAAATTGGTCCCAGTATAGAGCCCTGTGGAACCCCACACACAAGAGGGGCAACAGAAGAAAAATAATCCCCTAAACTGACTGAAAAGGTCCTATCCTTCAAATAGGAAGAGAACCATTTCAGGGCTAAGCCCTGAATACCAACCTGATTCCTAAGACGATCAATGAGAATGTTATGATCAACTGTATCAAATGCCGCTGTAAGATCTAACAAAAGCAAAACAACACGGTTTCCAGAATCAACACCTCGTAGGATATCATTAGAGACCCTCAAAAGAGCAGACTCTGTACTATGACCAGCTCTAAAACCTGACTGGAATCTATCTGCGATTTTATTCCTCATTAAAAAGTCATTAAGCTGTGAATGCACAATTTTTTCCAGTATCTTCGAAATAAAAGACAATTTTGAAATCGGACGAAAACTACTCATGTCAAAGGGGTCTAAGCCGTTTCTTTTTAGAAGGGGCTGAATAACCGCATGCTTAAAACTAACCGGAACAACACCAGATGACAAACTAGTATTCATAATAGACAGAATACTTGGGCCAATTGAATCAAGTACCTTCTTAAACAGAGAAGAAGGGAGCACATCACCAGGAGACCTGGTGGGCTTCATATGAGCAGTTATATCATTAAGCTGCTGCAGAGAAACAGGCATAAAACAGGTTAATTGGTTCGTAGGATCAACATGAGCAATAAAACCATTGTCAACAGATGAAATCTGAGATCTAATTCCATCAATTTTTCCAATAAAAAAGTTTAAGAACTCTTCACACATCTTAGCAGAAGGAGTGAATGAAGGAGTAGCAGTAGGATGAAGAACAGCATTTACAGTCGAGAAAAGTACTCTAGAATTATTACAGTTTCTGGAGATGATGTCAGAAAAGTAATTTGATCTAGCCAATTTAACAGCTCTTTGATATTCGTTCAAATGGTTCTTCAAAATCTCATAAGAGACTTGTAATTTATCTTTAACCCATTTGCGTTCAGCCCTCCTACACTCCTGCCTAAGAGCGCGGGTAGTACTATTCAACCAGGGCTGCGATCTGACTTTTTTCCCCCTGACTTTGACAGGAGCCACAACATCTAAAATCTCTAAACAAGAAGAATTAAACTGATCGACCAACTCTTCCAAACCCATACAGGGAGAGTGTGACTCGATCAATGAAAAAAAAGAGGAGACATTAAAAGCAGCTGAGAAACTACTAGATGTGCATGGATTGAGTATGCGAGATGAAACCAAGGCAGAAGCAATATTACTCAGCGCGCCACAAGGAAAGTTAGAACTTAAAATTACAGTCTTATGGTCCGAAAAGACAGTATCGACAATCTTCACGCTATCAACAAAGAATCCCTTAGATAATACAAGGTCAAGCGTATGACCACGTTCATGAGTTGGACCCAAAACGCATTGCAAAAAATCAAATGACTCTGTTAAATTTAAAAATTCTTTGACCAGGGGCTTTGAAGGGCAGCACACATGTATATTAAAGTCCCCTAAAATTAAAATATTGTCAAAAGAAGGGACAATACCAGATAAAAATTCAGAGAACTCATGTATAAAATCCCCATGAAAGTTTGGGGGTCTATAAATCAAAACACATAACACAGATTTAAAAGAACTCAGCGTAATTAGCTGAGATTCAAAAGTGCAAAAAGATGCAGAAGGTGAAAGTCTACACTTAAACTTGTCTTTAAAAACAACTGCAAGACCCCCGCCCCGGCCAACAGACCTAGGGGTACTAAAAAAACTGCAACCAGGAGGAGAAAGTTCAGAGAGAGAAGTCATCTCACCAGCCTTAAGCCAAGTCTCAGTAACAAATAAAAAATCAATTTCATGAGAAAGAAAAAGATCGTTCAAAATAAAAGTCTTATTTGCCAGAGATCTCGCGTTAATCAACGCCATTGTCACTGGAGTGGGAGTGGAATCGAAAGAGGATTGCAGAGAGGAATCACACAATGTTACCGGACTCCCGAGGGAGCGAAGATTCCGATGATTAACTCCCCGATCTGCAGACTGTCGCCTTACGTACACCATCCGCGAAGACCGAGGCATCAACGCCGAAGACGGGAAGACAGGCACAATGTATGAACATCTCAGGTTCACGACCACGGCCTCCGCCATCGAAGAAGCAGTTCCGATGACTGGAAACTTCCCGATCTTCTTCGATCTCACAAGGACTCCAGAACGCTTCCCACGCCTCCTTCGCCGTTTCCTCCACATGCACAGACATCCCGGCAGGTAACACATGTTCCTCAACGCGACCGGCACATAATGCGAGTGCAGATGCCAATCATCTCTGGGATCGCGAAATAAACAATCGGACATAGCCGATCGAATATTAAACAGCGTCATGCGATCATATACCAGAGGGGAGCAAACAGAGCGCGTGATAAAACAAACAAGAAACATTACAAATAAAAGAGACAAGGACAGACTGTGGCAAGCCGGCAAACATCCTGGCGCCATCTTGACTGTGGTTTTTGACAAGCAAACAAATCTTTTTTCGAGTCATTTTATTCATTCAACGAACGAAATGACTCGAAAAAAGATTTGTTCATTTTAATGAACGAGTTCGAACAGGATAATCACAAACGTACATCTCAGGACAGAACAAGGCGAGCATTTGTGCTAATAATACTTTAACTGTTTTATTTATTTTCGAAATGGCGCATCGTTTCGCTAGATAAGACCCTTATTCATCGTCTGGTATCGTCATTTGAAGTCATTTGAAGCTGCACTGAAACTCATTTGGACCTTGAACCGTTTTGGCCACTATTGAAGTCCATTATATGGAGAAATATCCTGGAATGTTTTCATCGAAATCATTAATTTCTTTTCGACTGAAGAAAGAAAGACATGGACATCTTGGATGACATGGGGGTGAGTAAATTATCAGCAAAAGTTTTTTAAAAAGTGATCTAATCCTTTAAGGCTCAATCTTTGGTCAAACAAATGCAGCCTTGGTGAAAATAAGAATATAAGAAGAAAATAAGAACATAAGACGAAGAATAAAAACATCAACTCCAAACCAGACACTTTTAAATGATAGTGTCCGCTATTTTGCAATCAATTTAATTTTAATCATAAAGCTATAAGTCTGAAACAAGAAACTAGTACAAAAGGTAATCTGAATACTCTTAATTACTCCGATCATTTGCCTGAGCCTCAGCTGGATGTTTTCTTGAACAAGGTTTGAACAGCTTGTTGGGTGTTCATTGTTGCAGAAATTCACTGAGGTGACAGTTAGCGATATCCTACAGAAAAGAAAGCAAGAAAAATTAACAGAAACCAATTTTAAGAAAAGTACAACATGCATGGATCTTGTGAATATATACGTGATCATGATCCTGTTATATTCAAATAATGAAAATAATAACTTAAGTTCTTATTGTATAACGTTTTGGAATTGTTAATACCAGGTTCCCAAACTGGCAGGGGCAGGGTCCATGAGGATTTTCTTCAAGATGTTTAGATTGTTTAGTATTTATCAAGTGAATGAATGTTGTTGCAGTAAAGTCAGCCTGTGAATATAAAGACAAATACACACATTTGTCATGTTTACTTTGTGGCTGTAATGAGATCAGAATGTTAACCTTCAAATGCAATTTGCAGTTTAGAGTTCACTGACAGAAAACACATACCTTGCTAAGTTCCTCCAACCAAGCATGTGAGAATTGATCAGAGATGTAGACTTTCAACTCGTCATTGTAATCAGTGGGTACGAGCTGAGTATATTTGGCACATGAAGTCAACGCATAGACTGTGTGACAGATTCAGAACATATCAGATCAGATTTTTTTTGGGAAAATGGATTATGGACACACAACTTTCGGTAACGCTTCCTTTTACAGTACAGTACTTACAGTGTACTTACCTAGAAAGTACTGGCTAATATAAGGTAAGTACATGGAACAGGGGGAGGTTTAGGGGTAGGTTCAGGTTAGTACTAGTTATTACCCAGTAATTGTAGTTACTAAAATAAGTACATAGTATTTACATGGGTAACTGGACTGTAAAAGGAAGCGTTACCCAACTTTCAAATAAAATCTAGTGTGACTTTGGTCAAATAAGGCAGGACCATTATTTGTGGTTTTCATATAGCCTAGCATCTTACCGTCTATATCATTGGGAAAGTCTGTGAACATCGTTGCAGAGTAATCGCTCTCCATGAATATCACCATCTGCAGCACATATACATGATGAGGAAATAGTGAGATATTTAAAAATACAGCCGACTCATTCCCTTTATTAAGCGGTTTTATGTTGCTGCTTTCAAAAGCTTGCAGTAGCAGTCGTGAAAGTAGTAGGCCTAATAATGTGACTGTAGGGTAAGATGGACCTGCTAGAAATAGAAGAGGAAAATTAATCATAAGGTCTGAATTTAAGATTGAGATTTGTTAAGTAAGGAATTTGTCACATTTGGCAGGATTAATTATAATTTTAATATAAAATTATAATTATAAATTTTTTTTTTAATTATTAAACTCTCTCTCTCTCTCTCTCTCTCTCTCTCTCTCTCTCTCTCTCTCTCTCTCTCTCTCTCTCTCTCTCTCTCTCTCATATACAGTACTGTGCAAAAGTCTTAGGCGTGCTAGTATTTTCGACCTTCAAAAATGATTTTAAGACAGTTATTTATATAATTTGCTGTAGTGTGTCAGTAGGACAAATCAGTTTACATTTCCAAACAGTCATTTTGCCATTAATTGTAATAATCCAGTGAAATTGTTGTATGCACAAGGAGTCTGACAACAGCCAGTATGATCAGGATCATCTGATCTCACCATCATCGAGTCCATCTGGGATTACATGAAGAAACAGAAAAAACTGAGACAGAATAAATCCAAAAGAATTGTGGCAACGTCTCCAAGGCTCTTGAAGAAATCGACCTGCAAAGTGTAGAAAAGTCAGAAGCGCAGACCAGGAGACGTTGAGGTATCTTTTCAAGCAGTGCGTCGCTGTAGCATCTCAATCTCGTCTAACTAAGGGAAACGTACGGTGGCAAAACAGAGGTGCAAAACAAATCACAATTATAAAAATAAAATAACAATTCAGAAAACACAATAACAATTCAGAAAACACAATAACAATTCAGAAAACAAAATAACAATTCAGAAAACACAATAACAATTCAGAAAACACAATAACAAATCAGAAAACACAATAACAATTCAGAAAACACAACGACATTTCAAAGAAAACGGAAAAGGTAGGTACATTTTGAGAATGGCAAACTTGTTGCTGATTGGACGAGACACCTGTCAATCAAGCTTTACAGGAATTAAGAAATTTGTGACCAACTTTGTTTTGCTAAATGCGAAAATGGAACACATTATACTTTGAAGAAGGACATTCATATGCCGTGATTGTGGACATGCTGGCGAAATACCACGATATTAAAACTATTTACAAGATTACTAAAAAATATTTACATGCTTCGTGAGGCACACGCATACATTTGCACACACAAGCAAGGTCTCTTGCTCTCTGTCTCTACCTCTCTGCCATGCGCTACACGGTTTGGAGCCAAGCGGCAACCTCCCCGTCTCTCTCTTGTAACCAATATTAATCTGCAATTCATCGACTGGCCGCTTGAGGCAGGCTGCAAAAGTGAGTCAAATCTGTATCTCCCCCATGTTAAAATGCCCAAATTTACAGCTGAAAAAAATATGTTTACAGCCTGGAGCAAAAAGTGTTTTTGGTCTATATAGCCAATTTTGCCCTTCATGCCAACTGTGAGGGGATTGAATTATTTTACAACTCATCCGTTTAAATTATATTAAGCCTTAAAATTCTGCATAATTAAGGGCGTGGCCACTTGAGTGACAGGTGGATTGAGGCTGCTGTAACTGCCGTTCGTCTGCTGTGTGTTAGCGCAGCAGCTGCTGTACTCGCCATCTCTGCCGTGTTTGTGCTTTTTTCGGAATTATTTCATACAATTTAATACACGAATTATACCTTCGCCCACGCCGTTGTTGGATTCCGTCGCTGCAGCGCTGTATTTCCAGTTGTTTTCCTCGCATGCACTAATGGATGTCTGACAATTTCGTTGCTTTTTGGTTAGCTGCTAGATTTAAAAACGTCTATATAGAGAGTGTAAAACTCGTTATGCGGTACCGATGCCCTCATGGAACAGATATTATGCTTGTTTACCTTTTTAGTCTTAAAATAAAAAGTACTGTCAGATGATTTCCTGCAGGTGTCAGTGCTTTCTCTCCGTCCATGCAATAGATGCACACCCTTGAACGAGCGCGGATTTCTAATGCATTTACTTGAACTTCTGAGGTAATATCTTTGGTTTAACCCATATGAGAAATTAAGAGGCGGCCATAATCAGATTTAAAAATGGGCTGAATCTTTACGAACTTGACGTGCGATGCCGCGCTGACTGACATGTATGACACTGACACTGTCACACGCACACAGAGCAATATTGTAAGTTACTGCATGATAATAAATGTTTAACTAGCAGAATAATAATGCATCACGATACACATTGTCCATTTAAATCACATCACACACATAGTCTCACTTTTAGTTACGGCTTTTAATTATTAGTATTTCGAAGGACAAAAACATGAGCTTGAACTGTTGGCTTTACTTCTTTAATCAGCTCTCACTTCAGCGCGAGGCCAGTAGCACCTCAGCTCCTCCCACGGCCCGCCTCTTTGCCCATTTCATTTTATCCGTGAGTGACGAGAGATGACGCGCTGCCAAGATGGCGACGGTTGGCCCCGCCTACTTTAGGCTTCAAAAACGCTCTTCAGAAACCTACGGGTGACGTCACGCACAATACGTCCATTCTTTTTTACAGTCTATGTTTGGAGCTCGCGAGCTCTAGAGCTCCGAGTTTTTAACTAATTTGCGGGCATCAGGGAGCCGCTATCAATGTGCGGGGAACTTCCGGGAGACTTGGGATGTCTGCATATCACTCCATGGGACCGAACTATCTTTGGCATGTTGATGGGTGCGATAAACTTAAGCCTTTTGAGCACAAGCTCATTTTAATGTCGTGGTATGTCGCCAGCATGTCCACAATCACGGCATATTATTGTCCTTCTTCAAAGTAATGTTTAATGTGTGTGTTCCATTTTGATCACAAATTACTTACTTCCTGTAAAGCTTGATTGACAGGTGTCTCGTCCAATCAGCGACAAGTTTGCCATTCTCAAAATGTACCTACCTTTTTCGTTTTCTATGAAATGTCGTTGTGTTTTCTGAATTGTTATTGTGTTTTCTGAATTGTTATTGTGTTTTCTGAATTGTCAATGTGTTTTCTGAATTGTTATTGTGTTTTCTGAATTGTTATTGTGTTTTCTGAATTGTTATTTTGTTTTTATAATAGTGATTTGTTTTGCACCTCTCGGCCACCGTAGAAACGTTCCCTTGCAATTTATACATTTAGGGGCTTAACATTGTGATGGAGCAAACTCGTATACAGGTTTAGGAAACCTGTATTAAACTGAGAGTGATAACTTATTCAAACACTGAGACTCAAGAAAGAACAGGAATGTCAGGACTCTCTCTTGCTGAGACAAAAGCTCACGAGAGTCCCCAAGAGTTTCAGTAATATGTTTCATTTAACTTACAATAATAAGAAACAGGTCTGGCGGCTGTATAGAGAGAAACAGAACAGGACAGGAATCTCGTGCTCAACAGCTGAATGCTAAATTCAATCTACAGAACTTTCTCAGTTTATATACTATGTTTGTGGAATCTAAATGAAACATTTTAATAAATTTGTAACACCACAAGTTCAAAAGTTTTGGATCATAAGATTTTTAATGTTTTTAAAGAAGTCTCTTCTGCTCAACAAGGCTGCATTTATTTGATTAAGAATAAAAAAAAAACAGTAATATTGTTATGTGACAATTTAAAATAACTGTTTTCTATTTTAATATATTTTTTTAAATGTAATTTATTCCTGTGATCAAAGCTACTTTTCCAGCATCATTACTCCAATGTCACATGATCCATTAGAAAATATTCTAATATGCGGATTTGATGCTCAAAAACATTTATTATAATTATCAATGTTAAAAACCGTTGTGTAATTTTTTTTTTTTTAGGATTCTTTGATGAATAGAAAATTTAAAATAACAGCATTTGTTTTAAATATAATCTTTTGTAACATTATAAATGTCTTTACTGTAACTTTTGATCAATTTAATTCATCCTTGATGGAGTATTGATTATTTATTTCCCCCCAAACTTTTGAACGGTAGTGTTTAATGTTACAAAATCTTTCTATTTCAGATAAATGCTGTTCTTTTGAATTTTCTATTCATCAACGAATCCTGAAATAAAAATGTAAATAACTGTTTTCAACATTGATAATACAAAATGTTTCTTGAGCATTAAATCATCAGTTTTTATTACAGGAATAAATTACACTTTACTATATATTCACATTGAAAACAGCTGTTTTAAATTGTAATAATATTTCACAATATTACTGTTTTTTTGTTGTATTTTTAATAAAATAAATGCATCCTTGGGGAGCAGAAGAGACTTCTTTCTAAACATAAAAAATCTTATAGATCAAAAACTTCTGAATGGCAGTGTATATATACTATAATACATACAAATTATGTAAATATTACTGAATACATACCTTTGAAAATTTTATTTCCTCATGCATGCTCTTGAGCGTGTTCTTGAGATCATCAGGAGAAAGCTGTCATAAAACACACTGAATTAATGGTCTAGAAGTCAACAAGTTGTCAGATTAAACACAACAGTTCTGTCCTTATCCCTGTAATTACATAGTAAATTTAGCTTATAACCATTAAAAGAACATAGATAAATAATAATAAATGTTTATTTGTCAAATGTATATCCATAGCTACACTTATAAATGAGTGATGATATTTTTTGTTTTTTACTATATAGATTAGTATTATTATAAAAATTTTTCATGTTCAGAAAAATTATTACTTATCATTCCATTTATTGTTTTAGTGCGAAATTTTGTGGGCAGAATTTCTTTCCCATAGGAATCCATGCGAGTTTTGCATGAGGGTGAAAGAGTTCCCCATAGATTTCGCTCAAATTCAAGTCGGTCGACAGAAAACTGCTTGGTTTAAAAGTGAATTATTTGAGAGCTGTGAGTTTTATACATGGCTAAACTATTGAGATAGAGAATTGGCATTTTTATATCATAATATTTTGGCTCATAATTATAAATATACCGTATATCTTGTCCATTCTGATAATCTCTTGAATCTTTTTATACTTACTGCCTTCTCAGGAAACTGAAACTTGCGTTCTTGTTCTTCTTGTCCCAAACCAGACATGTAGACGTATATGTTGTCATGGGGTCCACTGCATTAAATTAAAATAATAAATGGTACTTCATTTTAGCTGCAAATTCACATGAGCTGCAAGCATTGATTACAGAGCCAATCACTGAAGCGGCAGATCCGTTACAGTTATTTCATTGTACATAGCGTCCGTGGTGACTGTAACTGCAGGCAAAGTGGTTTCTAACATCCACATGTAGAATTATTTATAACGTCATACAATTGCTTTTTGACCAGTTGGTGGTGCGGTCACCTAATACATTTTTTTGTGTATTTTAACAAACACATTGGCTGCGTCCGATTTCGCATACTTTCCTGAGTAGGTACTTTTTTGAAAGTAAAAAAATATGTTCTATATAGGCCTAGTATGAATGTGTGTAGTATGAATGTAATAATCCATACATGCAGGATTTATGAATGGCAGTGAAGCGACGTAACTGGCGCTGGTAGGTCACATGATAATGACAACATTGCAAATGTAGTATGTCCGGATTGCATTCATACTACACGCATATATACTATATAGAACATACTTTTTTAGTGGTCGTGAAGTAATTACTTATTCAAAATACTTATTCTACTCAAGAGAGTATGCGATTTTGGACGCAGACAGAATGTTGTTGGAAGAAGTAGGTCATCTGGGGACTTTTTGCCAACTCTTTTATGAGTTCTGTGAAATTCGGACATACTTCTTTTGTCACATAGCCTACTGTTTTTTGCCTACTATTTAGTTCTGTCCAGGGTGCTTTCCCCTGACTCTGGCCTAGGAAATTGGGAAAGGCTCCAGCCCTAAGACTAGGGGTTCTGAGAGAGAGAGAGAGAGAGAGAGAGAGAGAGAGAGAGAGAGAGAGAGAGAGAGAGAGAGAGAGAGAGAGAGAGAGAGAGAGAGAGAGAGAGGAGAGAGAGAGAGAGAGAGAGAGAGAGAGAGAGAGCTCCTGTGCTGCCACATTCAGTGGTTGGCCCTTAATTAACTGCACAAAAGTGAAGATATTAATAATTAATAACATGACATATGGATAATTGAAAGTTTCTTCTTTACAGACAAACAAACCTGTGTATGACTTTTTTGTTCGTGTTGGTATCCCCTCGAAGAGCAGCCAGGAAGTTCTCTGGGGTCAGATCCTATAAGATCATAATTGTCATCATTATTGTTGAAAGTTATAATTGTGCACAGATATGGAATAAAAACATAAAAATAAAACTAAACATGTTACCCTGTCAAAACAAAACACATATTACCTTTCCAGTGTAGTCCTTTGGAACGCCTGAGTACACATTTGAATCATCAACTACACTGATAATCTCTCCATTTGTTGGGTTACTGCAGACAGTGAAGAAAAGGAAAGTGTTAAACGCGGTCAGCTCCAGCAATCTTATTGACACTTTTCTCTGATGAAGTGTTTCTATAATTATTAAATCTTGCAAAGTTTGGTAGCAAATGCTGTTATGAGGGTGTTTGTAATGCATGTCTGAGGAAATGACGGTCGATTTTACATCTTTCTTGTGTCCCCTTTTGCTATTGTGGCGAATGCAGAAAATCATTTACTGTATTGTCCTCCAGTCATCTCTGTGACAACCCTGTTTTACTTTTGAAAACCCCGTTACACTGTTGTTCCCTCACTACTAATTATGTTTAGCACAGAAGATTGTGAAACTATGAAGAACTATGGAACACATGATACTCACAAGCTTCGGCAAATGACTCACTTTGGATTGTTAGCGATGTCATCATACATCATCACCACAATCTGCTCATCAGGAATTCCATGTTTCTTAATTATCTGATATAATCCACACACATTGGCCTGAAACGCAAATGATAAAGATTATTTAAGTTACTGTCATCATTTATAAACTGAGGCACATCACACCTTGGGGAATTTATTAGCAATATGTCTTAAAAAACAACAACAAAAAAAACAACCACAAACCTGGTGTCTGTAATTTTCCCAGTTCTTTGAGCCGGCGACAAGGAGAATCCATTTTCTTCCAGTCATTTCTTGAGCCATTTCAAAGCAAAGTCTATTGGAATAAAAAATAATAATAATACTAACAATTTAAAACTAAATTAACATTGTTCTAATGCTTTTAATTGGCTAACATTATTTATTTTTATGACTCATACATTTATAATGTGTTTACACAGAAAAAAACACAAGTATTTGATATGTTATAAAGTTTAGGATGATGATATAACAAGAGTTCAAGTATTAAACTAAAGTGTTGCTTTCTATTCATGAAGTGCTGAAATGTCAGTCACTCGTCATGATGTTAAAAATAAAAAATGTTTCTATTTTACCCAATTATATACAGAATTAAATACAGTTGCTAAAAGTGTTTTGTGATTTAGATGATTGGGTCATCATACCTGTGTTGAGTATCAGGTGTTCCTGTGTGCCTGTCCTGTCGATTTCTGGTGCTTTTAGTCAGACGGCCTCTGTCTTTATAGGCAGTTTATCCCTTTCATTTGAGACTCATGGGCGGAGAGTTTGTGCTGGTGGGCGTGTGGATTTCATATTTTGCAATAATTTTCTTATTCATTTTAATTGATGGCAGTTGGTGACTTTGTGAACCATCTTAATCCGAGTTTTGATTAGAATTAAGTTGATTCGGTTTTAAACTTTTGAGGTGGGACACTTGTTACATTAACAGTTACATACAAGTAATCAAATTGGAAATATGAAGCTCATCCATAGGTTTTCTCCTTTTTTAAATTATTGAATTATTATTATTATTTGCGCGAGTTGCTTCAGTAAAGTTTTGTCAGAAAGGGGAAATACAAACAGCCACAATTTGATTCCACAGAATCACAAGTTTTACACTTTTTGTATAACTCAGTTACTAGAAAAAAACTGTCCAGATGAAATATTTTTTAAATATGCAAACACTTAATTTTGTAATGACTTAAGGACTTTAAATAACGCCTTTATGATTTTTACTTGATAATATGAGAGAAAATGATAACCATGCAACCATCTACTGTATTGCTTCAGACATTGTGCAATAGACCCCGAGGAACATTTCATTCTTCATTCTTTTTTATAGGAGAGGAAGAATTGTCAAAGTTTGTTAAATCATCAAAATCATCAAAACACAACATGTTTACCCTTACGAAACAAAAATATATTGCAGTATATTGGAAAATATCATGCGATATATTAAGCAATATATTTCCATATATGGGATTTAATATTTATATTTTCCAATATATTGCAATATATGCATAGACCATATATGTATATATATATTGATACATAGACCATATATGTATATATATTGATACATATAAAACAAATATATTGCAATCAAGATCAATATGAAATTGGTCTGTTAATTACGGAGCCCCTAAAGGGACGTGGTGGTGAAAAACTTTTTAGGATGGGGGATTTTTTTTTTTTTTTTTTTTTTTTTTGCGTTCCCTCGCAAAACTTTTGCGTTCCCCCGAGAAACTTTGCGTTCCCTCGCAAAACTTTTGCGTTCCCTCGCAAAGATATTTGCGTTCCCTTTTGCGTTCCCCCGAGAAACTTTGAGTTCCCTCGCAAAACTTTTGCGTTCCCTCGCAAAACTTTTGCGTTCCCTCGCAAAGTTATTTGTGTTCCCACGCAAAGGTTTTGCGTTCCCACGCAAAGGTTTTGCGTTCCCACGCAAAACCTGTTGTGAGCTCGGACAGACACTTCCTGTGTAATGTCCCGCTGCCAGTGCTTCAGAGCTCCGTACGTTAATGGAGCGTTTCATAGTGTTTGAACTTGGACTCAAATATAAAGAAATGCGGTCAAGGAGTAGTGAAGTTGGCAATACAGGCTATTCAAATAGGCTATTCGAACTTCCCGGATCAATATTCTTGAGCTAAACGTTTTTAAAACACAAACGACACCTATTTACAATCACAGTATCCCAAACGCATTCGAGACGGATTTAAATCCGATCGCTCAAACCACATCAGAAGGTGGTCTGGGCCGCATTCCAGACGAAACTGGACAAGTGTAAATGTATCTGGTTGTGGAAACCACATATGTAAATTTTACTCCTCCCAAAAATGATAAAAAATAAACGTGTGAGAGCGTGTTATAGGCTATATGTCATGTTATAGTCAGATATGACGACGCTACTGCAACACTACCGCAGATGAGCAGCTGAGCGTCTATTCATCAAGTCACAGACATATGTGCAAACTAACGCAAATCAAAGTGAAAGTAAGTAGCAGACGCTTAACACACAATCATCTTCATTAAAAGTAAAGAAACGAAATGATCTTACCAGGGCTGTTGCTGCTCTCTCTTATTGCTGTCTTTGATTTTGAAATTAGCCGATGAACAATAAAATGCAGCTCATAACTTTTGCTTTCAGTGACGTGCACTCCATTAAATCTGCATATAGCGCGGGAATTGAAGATCGGATTTATATCCGTTTCGCAAAACACACATTTATGTGACCAGGTGTAAATGGAATCGTTTTGATAAATCGGATATCCATCCGATCTGAGAAAACGCATGAAGTGGCCAGGTGTAAACAGCCCCTTAGACTTGTCCAGTTTCGTCTGGAATGCGGCTCAGACCACCTCCTGATGTGGTTTGAGCGATCGGATTCAAATCCGTCTCGAATGCGTTTCGGAGGGCATTTACACCTGGGGCCTGTACCATGAAGGTAGCTGAACAAACTCGGAGTTACAGGATTAGTTTTGAGTTGACAAAACCAAACCGATGCAATCAGGCTTTATTGGTACCATGACACAGCTCATCAACTTTCTCTGTCAACTCAGGCTTTGATCTTAACTTATGATTAATCCACGAGCGCGTGCACATAAAAGAGTGACGTCGGCACTGAACAACCAATCGCGTTCGAAATGGATAGAGCGAGAGCTATTTATTTTTCCGCGCAGGAGCAAGAGATAATTATTCAAAAATATGAAGAATATATAAAAGTGTTTTTCAAGCACGCAGTAACACTGTATCTGCTGCCAAAGCAAGAGAAGATTCTTGGAGGAAGATTGCTGATTGCGTTAATGCGTAAGTTAAACAATTAATGTAAAATGATGTAATCATATTAAAAATGTATTAAATGCTAAAATAAACATGTGTGCATTCGTGTTGATATACATGCATGCATGCATACTGTACATACGTGTGTGTAGATGTATGTAAAATGTGAATGTATAGGCTATTCCTAAGAAAGATTGATATTCATATATTTTTAGATCCAACTCCAAACGTTCTTGGCAGCAGATCAAGACAAAATATAAAAATATAATTCAAAGTGGTGAGTATTTACCACAACCTTTTATTATTTTTGTGAACATTTATTCATAAAAACTTGTTTGCAGCAAACAGAAAAAAAAGTGAAATCAGGAAAACTGGGGGAGGGCCACCTCCTCAAAATTACACTGTGGCCGAGGAGTTGGCGCTGAGTAATAATAAGGGACGGCCGATTATGGATGGCATTGCAAGTGCTGTACAGTCTGACCCTGGTGCTGGCTCCTCGAAGCAAGTGACACTGGGTATGTGTGTACAATGCATTACTAATGTTTTAAAAAGGGTTAAATTTGGCTGACTCTGTTCTGCAGTAGAGGGAAATACAGTGTCCCTGTTGAAGCCAGCACACATGCACACAAGTCTCCCACACAGAGGTCAGTATATGCAGCAGACAGAACACCATGAACATAGCCTGCTTTATAACAGTTATGCTTTATATTTGCCTTTTATTTATTAGGGTGAACCAAATGATGAAGACACTCTGTCTGTGTGTTCTGAGACAGTTGCTGAGGTGAATGCACTGGGCTTTTTATTATGGCACACATTTGAATGTCATAATTAAGTGACTGGCCCTTACACATCTCTTTTATTGTAGGATTTTCCACAACCTGCCCCAGAAACTGAAGCCTCTACCTCAATGGGCTACAGAAGGAATGTGAACAAGGTAATGCTTTAAACCCTTGACATAAATTACAGTCAGTCCTATGTTTGTAGATAGTCATGCCACTTTTTGTGATTTGATCAACCTCCAGAAAACTTGTAATGATCATGTTTGTGGTGGAATTGTTTCAGGTGGAAACAGACTCAGTCAGGGCCCTTTATAAAAGGAGCCTAGAACTAGACTGTGAGCTAAAGGAGCTAGACTGTGAGCTGAGGAGGCTCCAAATTAAAAAAATTAAATTGGAGATCAAACAGCTGGAAAAAACAGATCTCAGTATGTGAACTTTTTTTTAAACAAGTAACGCTTTAGTATGAACACTATGGATGTCTATTAATGTAATTTTTCTTGCTCTCTTTCTTCCTCCCTAGCCACATGACCAATAAAACAGTTTGAGTCCTATCTGCAGTGTCAGTGTGCTTTTATTAAGTAAAATATTGTGTTGTGATTGCATCTCTGACAGCTGCCCCAGCTGGGTGGTCAAGTGTGATGGGGTCAATTTCATCAGGAGAAGCTGGTTTTGTGGTGGTTCTCGCTCCTTTCTGATAGTGGCTATATTATGCAGAATGGCACATGCAGCCACTATCTGTGATGCCCGCTCTGGTGACACTCTTAAACGCCTAAGACAGTTGAAACGTGCCTTTAGGATGCCAAAGGTCATCTCGATCTTGACCCTGGTTTTACTGAGGGCCACATTGAAGCGGTTTTGTGGCCCTGTCTGGGGGTCAGGATAGGGGGTTAGCAAAAACCTCTGGCATGCATAACCGTCGTTATCTTCCTCAGACATGGCTTAATTGTCAAAAGGGCAAGTGATTTATCAAGGGAGATAAAGGGACCTAATCAAGCTAATTGTAATCACAGGGTGGGTCAGATTGTAAGGCCTATATAACTCTGAATCAAATGTGTTTTGCCAGTTGCCTGAAGAAGACCCAGTAGGGTCGAAACGTTGCCTTTTTTATTAAAATATGGGAGTAAATAGCAGTGTTGCGGACATTTAATTTTTTCAATTCAGTAGTTCTTTTTGTCCTGCACCTGCCAGAAGGTGGGATGTGCACACAACAACTTGATTAACACAATTTGTAACTTAATTTGTGTAGCACTCCCTTTATCTCCCTTGATAAATCACTTGCCCTTTTGACAATTAAGCCATGTCTGAGGAAGATAACGACGCCAGCCCAAGTGGAACTTTTGAATTTAACCAAGAGGATTATGACCGCATCATGCTGAAGGAGTCCATCTTTGATGAGGACACAACAGACCCAAAGGAGGGTGATGCATTGACTCAGAAACTGTTTAATCTACAGGAACGAGAGATTAGACAGCACTTGCACGCTGTAACATTAAGTGATTATTTAAGAAAAAAGATGATTCCTCGTGGTCTGAGACTGCAAAAAGCACCTGCTCTAGGCCAGGACAATCCTATTTTCTGTACACGTTGGTGCGAAATATTAAACAAATGCTCTTTTGATCTGATGGCCCTCGTTATAAGTGAAATCACTGTTCAACTGGAAACGACAAGGGAAGATTTCAAGCAAACAGAAATCAAATTGAAAGTGCTGTCTGACAAGAAAAGACTTGGGGAAATCAAGAAGGAGCTTGAACGCCATCGTATTGACTGCACCAGCGAAATAAGGAGTGTCAAGAGGACCAAGTTTGCACGGGATGCTGAGGACTACAAGCAGAGTAAAGTCTACTTCTGGAAGGATGGAAAACCAGAATCTCTAGCCAAACTGCAGCACAACCAGGGACAACGAGCACGACCTGTACGCCAACGACAACAAGGAAATAGAAAACCATGGTTGTCTTCCTCATCGTATGATTCAGGCTCAGATTTGAGTGGTCAATCAGAGCGGGGAGTGTCTTTTTTAGGATACGGCCTGAAAAAACCTCAAAACCTACAACGATGGCGGAGAGCAGACCCGTTTCCAAGAAAAAACGATGTCGAAGAAGTCAACGAAAAAGGTTGCAGACAACCCCGGATTCAGACCAGCAGGAGAGTACGGTAATTAATCTTTCTGAAAAAACTTTGTCTGAGGCCTGTACGTCAGCCTTAAGTAAAGGATTGAGTTTTGTTCCAACCACTCATACTAATGACTTTGAGACTATTATTGATTTCCAGAAGTTCTTTCGTAATCTTAGATTGAGGGAGTTTTTCCATTCTGATATGAAGGACAGTCCAACCAGGAGTGGTTCCTCTTTGGACCAAGTCCTGTTACCTGCTACCTCTCCCCCTAGTGACTTGTCCCATAATCATTTCAAGAAAAGATCGACATTTATTCCTCCTAAGCACCGTAATGCCTCTCTGGACACGTACTGTCGTTTGGTTGAGAATGATGTTAAGTGTCTACTGAAAAATAAAAAAGAATATAAATTGTACAATAACTTGACAAAAGAGGAAACAGAAGCTATACTGGATTTGAGTAAGGACAATAAGATTGTGGTAAGACCTGCTGACAAGGGGGGAGCTGTTGTTTTGCAAAATGCTGTGGATTATGAAAAGGAAATTAAAAGACAATTAAGTGATTGTACATTCTATGAGAGATTATCATCTGATCCCACTAATAGGTTGAAGAATGTGGTAGATTCCCATTTAGAAAATCACTTCAGTAATGGCGAGTTTGAAAAAAGTACCTTTGAGTTTCTTAAGATTGAACATCCAGTGATCCCGGTAATTTATACACTCCCCAAAATCCACAAGGGCTTAGATACCCCTCTGAAGGGAAGACCTATTGTCAGTGGCATTGGTAGCCTAACTGAAAATATATCTGCCTTCGTTGATTATTTTATTAAATCAGAAGTGGTTACCCTTCCCTCTTATATACGTGACTCTATCAATTTTTATAAATTCGCTGAAAACCTTTGATCTTAATTCTGATAATTGTTTATTGGCTACTTTTGATGTTCAGAGCTTGTACACAAATATCCCACATGATGGTGGCCTAGAAGCACTTCAGTATTTTCTTTCTTTAAGTAAGTTTGAGCCAAAACCTAGCACTGAGTGCATATTAGACTTGGCTAACATAGTTCTAATAACTTCTTTCGCTTTCAGGACGAGTTTTTTATACAAAAGAAAGGGACTGCCATGGGAAGCAAAATGGCCCCAAATTATGCTTGTTTATATATGGGTCTTTTTGAGAATCAATTTGTGCTGCATCGGAGAAATCCATTTTATTCTAAGATCTTATTTTATAAGAGATTTATTGATGATATTTTTCTGATTATTGACTGCACAGTAGATGAACTTAATGGCTTTCATGAGTATCTGAACTCTTGTAATGAACATTTGAAATTTACTTAGGAATATGATAGACATTGCATCAGTTTCCTGGATATTCGGGTATATAAAGATGGTACGTTCTTAAAAACTGATCTTTTTCGTAAGCCTACGGATCGTAACACTATATTGCATGGGGACAGTTTTCATCCCAGGCCGTTGGTCAAAAGTCTCCCAATCAGTCAGTTTAATCGTGTACGCAGAATATGAAGTGATAACACATCTTACTTAAAGCAGGCTGCGGACCTGACAAAAAGATTCCTCAACAGAGGCTATAAACAAGATTGGGTTGATTCGGCCAGAGAACGTTTTGATCAGATTACGCAAGACGAGTGCCTTCGATATATACGCAAAAAAACCCCAAATAAGTCTCCTTTGTGTTGTGTAAAATACTCTCCACTTGTGTCAGAATTTAGAAGATCTGTTTATAAACACTGGCACATTATTGATTCGGACCCTAAATTAACCAGAGTCTTCCCAGAAAAACCCAAGGTTATTTTTAAGCGTGCTTCTAACTTAAAGGACCATCTAGTTAAGAATGATATACGTCCGAAAGTTACAACGCCTTTTCTTAGTATGCCAGATGGAAATTATAGATGTGGCAGTTGTGCCCAATGCATAAGTGCAAACATTTTAATCACCCACACACTGGTAAAACATTATCTATTCGTGGTACTATTACATGTAGCACTACACATGTTGTTTATTTAATCAGTTGCCCATGTGGCTTATCATATGTTGGTAAAACAACGAGAGCGCTACGGACCAGAATCAGTGAGCACAGAAGGTACCATTAGAAAAGGAGATGAACGCAGTCCTGTTGCCGCTCATTTTAAATTAGCTGGCCACAATGTCAGCGCCTTAGATACATCGGGGTGGAGCGGGTCAATAAACCGTTTAGAGGAGGAGATCATGGTAAAAGGCTTCTCCAACGGGAAACGTTTTGGATTTACTATTTGAACACTATGTCTCCTTATGGTCTGAATGAGGATTTTGACATAAAGCCATTCTTATAATGAATGTTTTTTTGTCATGTATATGTCTTAATTTGTATTTATGTAAGTACATGTATTTGGTTGTCGGTTTATATATATATTTGACATGTATGTGAGTATGCACTGTTTCTTGTTATTTGCATGTTTCTAATTACAATTTGGTAAGTGATGTGCATATGGAATTGCAAGTGTTCTCTTAATTAATTAATGAGAGAGGTTATTAGGCTTGTTTAGACCCAATCAAGCTAATTGTAATCACAGGGTGGGTCAGATTGTAAGGCCTATATAACTCTGAATCAAATGTGTTTTGCCAGTTGCCTGAAGAAGACCCAGTAGGGTCGAAACGTTGCCTTTTTTTTATTAAAATATGGGAGTAAATAGCAGTGTTGCGGACATTTAATTTTTTCAATTCAGTAGTTCTTTTTGTCCTGCACCTGCCAGAACGTGGGATGTGCACACAACAACTTGATTAACAACTGTGGGATCTACATACTGATGGTAGGTAACATTTTAATTGTTATTGTAGTTAATTATTGTAAGTTATACCCTGCTCATTTTCTTGCACTTTGTGAATTGTAACAGCACACTCTATACATGGCTTTGGGGCTCCGATTTGATTTTACAGAGGTATGTCACAACCTCATTACATCTTTTAAGTTAAATAAACAGACATCCATAATTGTCTATATTATTATTGTTATTGTTATTATTATTATTATTATTATTATTATTATTATTATTATTATTTTTAAATCAGGATGACATGCCCCTGATCAGGAGGTGGTGGTGTGCGCTGATACTGGACAACTTCCCTTTGCAAACGTATGTAGCTGTTTGCATGTTCCTACATTAAACATGACTATATTATGTACTATATCTACCAATGTACCTACCTACCTCTTGTCATTTGTTCTTTTAGCGCTCAACCATACAAAAGGCAATGTCTTCAGGGAGATTCAGACAAAGCAGGTAATTTATTGTGCACATACATTCATTAAGAACTAATAATTGTATAATTGTTACAGCTATAAAGTTGTTCAGAAATGAAATTGGATAGATTATGTACTATATTGGTCGCCCAATAGCCATGTTTCCACTGTCACTTCTTGGGGCTTGATCGTGCCTCATTGGGGCTTCCTCGGGGCCAGGGGTTTCTGGTCCACTGAATACCTTGGTACAAAGCGGGGCCAACTAGGGCTTGAGTGGTCAAATGCAAAGGTGGGGTTTATCTGAGTCTGGACAGAGAGTCAGTGCCATAAATAATTTTATATCTATCAGTTAACATCAGCATTAAAGACATTTAAAAACATTTTAGCTCAACTTACTTTCAGGCAGCAGTGTGCCCTTGATGCACACTTTTGCTGAGGCCACACTGATGCGAGCTTCGCAGCAGACTTTTCCCGATAGTCAAAGCAGCATTGCGATGCGAAAGTTCTTAGGAAGGTAGACAGGAAGACCACTACTGCTAAGGGTACCATTTGGGACAGGGCCATTATCAGCGCAGACATTTAGATTTGTTGACTAAAAATATACATATGTTACTGAATGTCACTAATGCAATCCAGACACAAAATAATTAGGATCAATGTATCACTTTTTGTAAAACATCAATGCTTGGGTTTAAAAAAATTTTTTTGCAAACAATTGGCCGCATGTTTGTTTTGGTATCTTTCTAGTTTTGGCTAATGTGTGTTGGAGTTTTAAATTGATATTTATTACATTTGATAATTGATCTCTTATAACAATAATATTAATCTATTTATTTATTTATTATTTTATTCCGAGCTTGGAGTTATGACAACAATTTATCAGGTTTGTCTAAACCCAGGTTTATATTTTTTTCCAACAACATTTAAATCCAAAGATTAAATAAAAATGTTTTTTGTTTCAACAGCTTCCCCATGAAATAATTTCTGCGATCCTAAAGGAAGTTGTTTTAGCAACTGGTGACACTGCATATTTGACCCTTTCACTGGTATGCAGATGGTTCAGGGATGTGGTCACAGATGAAAGTTTCCGGAAAGCAGCACACTTTGCCTGGCTAGACAGTAAGATGTTTTTTCCTGTTCAATGCACATTTGTGGTATGTGACATTTAAACTTGAATCTCCACTCTTATCTCTTTTCTGTATTTTGTCTTTACATTTTAAGGTGTGGTCAACTGGAAGATTTTCTCAAAGTACTACTGTGAGGAGTTTAGACAGTTCTACAGCATCAGGGAATGCTCGGAATGCTTGGAGCTTTTCAAGGGCTATCCACCCGGGTATAGGGGAAGAGGAAGACGAGGGGAACTGCTCGGCTTTTACTCTGAAGATGATTGTACAGGATTCTGCTCGCAGGACTGTTTTTTTTGCTGCAAGAAATTAATTTCTGTTAAACTCATAAAACTTGAGAAATGGGGGGAAAAAAGAGAGGGAATTGAGAGATGACCTGGTTTTGATGTAGTAATTTATACATTTCAAGTTAAACTTTTAGTTGCATCGTGTTGTAATGAGAAACTGTGGCAAACTTTTGACAAAAACAGGTTTCACTCATTGTGCATAAGGTACCTTGGTTCTTGAAGGTTTTTGCATAAATTCCATTTGCTATTTATAGACATGAAGTCTAACTAATGAGTGCACTTTTTAGTCTATATAATAAAGAAAAAGTGACAGTCTTTGTTTTGTTCTTAAGAGCATGTATGGTTGCTCCCTTATAAGTTTATAGTACGGTAAAAGCATGGTTATTGATTACTGTTATGTAAATGTACAAATACTTTAATTAAACTTTTATAGCACAACCATGGTTAATGTGTGATTACCAGGGCTTTATGGAACAATAATCCGTATGATCAGGGAAGTTTAACAGCCTTATATATGTATTTAAAAAAAAAAAAGTCGTAGGGGCTAACGAAAACTCTTGGTTACAAGTGAGACTGGTGACATGTCCGCTATAGTTTGCTGATATACACACGTGTGTGATTTTAAGGTTGTGTACCATATATTATACTACTGTGTCATTAACTTACAAAAAACAGTGAGTAATGCAGAGGTAACGAACCATCTACGACAGCTGTTGAGGGAGTGATTGTGAATTAGACCATTCTTTCTATTCTCTTCGTATTTCTACTTCAATGGAATATTGTGGAATCGCAACAATGAACGCAAAATTTATAAACTTGTTTATTTCATTCATTCGTCTGTTCTGTTCAACTTCTTTCGGATTCCCAGCCTGCCCAAAGCGTCACACTTATCTGCAGTCTGCACCAATAATCTGTAATAGCGTCACACTTCTATGCACCAATAAGATGATCTTTATTATAAACCAATAAATGTTAAGGTGGGCGGGGCGACGCGTCACACTTCTCTGCACCAATAATCTGTAATAGCGTCACACTTCTCTGCACCAATAATCTGTAATAGCGTCACACTTCTATGCACCAATAAGAGGATCTTTATTATAAACCAATAACTGTTAAGGTGGGCGGGGCGACATGTGTCGCTCCGCCCAAAAGTGTCGCCCCGCCCCATCGTCCAGGCTGCACTCTGGGGTACTACCTTCACCGCCACTGGGCACTTGCTCAATAGGGGAGGGAGGTGTAATCAATGAAAAGGGAGTGAATGTGATGCTTCTTTTGGGGCAAGAGCATCAAAAATGTAGTCTGCCTCAACTCAGATTCAACTCCAAAGTATATTTTATAATAAGCTTGCCCCCAAAATGGCGTAATTATCCTAGAGAAGAAGAAAGTCAGTTATACTTTTTATGTACCATTTGGGTTGATTACATCCTGAGCAAATGGTCATTAATTGTACGATGGAATAGGTGTTGGACACCGAGAGTGTCTCAACTTCTTTAACATACGGACCACAGCTGCAACAGGAGCAACTTCATTTATATTACGAGTGGTAAACTGTAACAGTATGAAAGGTTTGAGATTTGGATATTCTGGTTCATTTTGACGCCGGTGAACCAAAGGGGCTTTGTGTACTTTGCCCCTGCTATGCTACAATAAGCTTGAGATCTTCAACGTCCTCTGCATTTTTTCTTACACATGGCATACTTTAATAAAAAAATACCTGTATTTAATACAATAAGCTGCCATCTGTCTCCAGCTCCTCCTGATTAATTTCTGATCATCTCATGCTTACACAGTCATTGACTGTTTCCTCTCCCTTCTACTCTACTCTATTTGGTAACACTTTATAACAAGTATAGGGTAATCAAGTACTTACAAATCATTTACAAGCCATTAGTTTATAGATTATTTATAGTTTATATTTTGTAGACTCTACATTGTTACTATATTAATGTACAAATAGTGATTTATTGTTTCATTGTCACTGTAATTTACAAATGATTATTGTTTAATCAGCTTATGTGTACAGTACATAAAATAATATTTTGTATGCTTTGTATCCTAACCCTAACTGTATTTTAACAATGTGATCTCAAGTGTATTTGTAAGTATTTTTTCAAACAAACGTACATTTTCTTAGAATTGCACAGTCGCCAAAACATACAGTATTGAGATTTATTCATTTATCTATTCATTTATTTAAGTGGTTATGTTTAGCTTTGAGGATATGGTTAAGGGATTGATGTGGAGATGTGATTTCCCGCCACTTTCAATTATTTTACTTCAATGAAATGTTCGATTTTTGCCATATTTTTTAATGAAAGATCAAAAGGATAAACGATGCAGATTTTATTTTTACAGCCATTTTTTTAATCATATTTACCAGGGGCATCATTAATTCTGAGCACGACTGTGTATATATATATATATATATATATATATATATATATATATATATATATATATATATATATATATATATATATATATATATATATATATATATATATATATCTGCCATGAAAACTCTCGGCATGGTAATGGATGTGGCAATGTTAATGTATTTGGTCTTGGCTGAATAGATATGTGGCACATACATAACATACAGTACATGTGTCTGTTGCTCAAGTGATCTTTGTCTTGCCTGCATGTTCGCACACCTCTGACTCCCACATTTGCATTCCATTTCTACATTATCTGTTGAGAAATCACCAAAGAAAGATAAGAATAAAAAAAAAAGAACAAAACAAAAAAAAAAACTACATAGAATTACGTTTCTGAAGAAAATGTAAAGGTTTTCAAAAGAGTGATTCATTCGTCACTGCTGCATGTGACACTGGTATTTTCTTTTGAAACATGTATGTTGCCGTTACTGACAGGAATTGTCTTTTAATCTATAGAAAATCAGTATATAAACAAAGATGTTTCAAAAGAAAATACTGGAGTACAGCAAAAAAAAAAAAGTACATTTAATGTCACTGAAACAAAGCCATTTAGTTCTCTCCTTATTTATGTTAATGCATTTTAAGATTTGTTTTTCTTTTGCAGTTTTTTGTTTACCTTGGTAATACTTTTTTTGGCAGCCTACATTAAAAAAACTCTACAGAAAATATCAAAAACACTTACAATGTTTAAATTTGACCTAGTTAAGTGTTAATTTGGTTATTTTGAAAATATTATATCTGGACTTCCTTTAAATTAATTGTTTAATTTTCACATTATAAAGAGCAGCTGAATAAAGGTCAAATGTATTCAAATTAATGAAAATAGAAGCAAATGAAATTTATTTTTTCCTATCCCTGAAAAACAGATGCTTATTACTTGGAAATTAATATTTTTATTTTTATTTATTTTTAAATCCTGTTTTTTGTTTTATATTGCTTTTATACTCCTTTTTTGTTGATGCTATAATTAAATACCTGTAATATTTTGTCATGCATGCCAATTATCAGACTCTCTTGAAGCTCCACCTGTGATAGAGTTGTACTTGTGATCATTAATTTCAGCTGATGACCTCGAATTACTAATTTACCAACAAAAGTGTGAATGTTTGTTGCAGAGTGAGCACTGAAGCAATGTGCTGAAACGTTTGCTGTTCATTTGTTTTTAACTCACTTTGCAATTGTTGCACTATGCAATCAAGAAAATAAAAAATAAAAATGTTTTGATAGACTTCTAGTCTGTGCTGAATTCAGTGTGCGGCCAGCAACATTCTTGCTCGTTTTGGAATTTAATCCATAAACACAAACTACACCAAACAGGTGTTTTATCTGGATTAATAGGTATATTTTTTATAAACTGTAATTTTTTTGAGAATTGCTTTTGTAGTGATATATTTTGATGAGTGAACTTTTTAACCATGATAAACTTATGTTGACCTGCTCTGTATTTCTCACGTAATGTAATATTCCAGTCACTCCTAAAGATTATGCTGTAGTTATGAATGCTGTCCCGTCTGGGTTCAAATGCTTCATAAAAATATCTACATATCCTCAGCTCTCTCTACATTCACTGGATATTACTAATGTTCCCTTTAAATAAATAAAAAAAATAATAATAATAATAATATTGCTCCATTGACTTTAGACCAGGTTTCAGTTCGTCAACGGCGCAGTATATTTCAGTTCCTCAAAATAGCAGCGTGCCGACAACGCACCTCAACACACCGCGTCTTCAGACCAGCAGCTCATGACCGCACAAAAGTCAGGCTGAAACTAGCAAAACACACACGTCTGGCGCCGCATTGTGCCGGGTGTGTGATCCCATCGTCTCCGGCACTAATATACTGGATTATTCTATTATTGGTATTTTAGAACGTCTGTGATTGTCTGTTGTGGAATTAAATGTGGAAATAAATATTTAATTCAATATTTATAAATATTTTATTCATAAATATTTCATTAAAAAACTAATTACTTTTAAACTCATTTAAAAATATTAATATTGTAATAAACAGATTTCATTGTGAAATTTATATATTTTGTACATTTTGTGGTTTACATGTTGAAACTTATTTAGTTTTTGGTCTGATTTGTTTTTTTTTTTTTTATTAAGGATTACATCATACCCACTTTCAACTGTTAAAAAAATTTAAATGCTTTATTTGTTCTTTCCCTATGACATGTCTTATAAGGAATATTATTGAATTAGTCTGCTATTAGCTAAATGTAGGATACATAAATGTAAGTATGGGGGAAATAAGTTCAGCTGCAAACATTAGATTATATCAAGTAACTATATGGTTAATTAAAGAATAAAAGACATTATCTAACTTTATAAGACCATTTTAAACAATAATTATTTTGTTAATTACTGTTGATTGAAGAACTCACTATTTGTATATAACATATAGAGAATACAGTGTGTGTGTGTGAGTGTGTGCGTGTGTGTGTGTGTGTGTGTGTGTGTGTGTGTGTGTGTGTGTGTGTGTGTGTGTGTGTGTGTGTGTGTGTGTGTGTGTGTGTGCTTGTTTTTGTGATATATGAGGACACAAATGTGTATAATGACATGGGTATTACACTGGTATTACAACTTACACGTGAAATATGAGGACATTGCATGCGTCCTCATATTTTAAACAGCTTAAAAAACATAAAAAACAATGTTTTTTTTTAAAATGTTAAAATGCAGCATGTCTCCTGTAAGGGGTAGGTTTAGGGACAGGGGCAGTGGGGGATAGAATATATAGTTTGTCCAGTATAAAAACCATTACGCCTATGGAATGTCCTCATAAGTCAAAAAAAAAAAAAAAAAAAAAAGTCCCCACAAGGTCAAAAATGCCCTTTAGGGACATTTGGTCCTCATAATGTAGGGATTACCAGCTACACACACACACATACACATACACACATTTACAATTGTTGAATGCATTCTATTTTGACATAATCTGTCAAGTGCATAATAAATCACCAAAGAAACAAAGGTAAGATTTTGACGAAAAAATGAATTGAAATAAGCGATTCATTCGTCATGAATTTGTGTGGGACAGGAGATTATCTTTCATCTGACACATTCATGTGACACCATTCATGTCTTAATCTTTTCCGTTTCATGCGAAAGTCAAAACGTACCTTTAATGTCATTGAACTGAAGTTTATGATACAGTCTAAATTCTGACTGGAAATCTCTCAAACACAATTTAATTTCTAATATTTTTGACTGAAAAGGGAGATTTGAGATTGGACTATAATTAACTAATTTTCTAGGGTAAAGTTGTGCTGTTCCCTTTCGTTCGTCACTCCGAGTTCCGTCGGATGACGACGAATGGGTTTTGCATAGAAAGCCTATCAACTTCGAGTATACAAAACGAGCCAATGGCAAAGAAATGCCATGGGTCTGCGGAATTTGCATGACTAAACTCCGCCCCACCTCGTGGGTATATAAGGAGGAAGTCCTGCAGCAAGCAGATATGTTTTCGCTTCGGAGCCAAGTTTATTTCTTCACTCCACAAGCCATCTCTGAATTGTCAGCTTCACAAACGAGTTCCTCAGTGTTGGTGTGATGGCGATCTCCGGCGGGCGCGCGCTTCCTGCTTATCTGTGCAGTGGTTTGCCAGAGAGTGTGTGTCTCCCCGGTCGCTTCAACATTTGAGTGTTTCTCTCTCACAAAAGAGCTTGCACGCGGCACGTCTTTTTAAAGATGCCTCGCCCGTGTACTTCTGGTTGCGGCAGGTCGGTTTCGGACTCTGATGGGCACGAGCGTTGCCTAGTGTGTTTGGGCATTGAGCATGCTAGAGCGGCGCTCGTGAGAATATGACCATCGCGTCATTACGGTCGAGACTCAATGACCTCGTAAGAGCGAGAGTCCCCTCTGCCACACCCCGATCTAGTGCTCCCTCGCGGGGTGCTACTTCGGCTGGTGGCCAGGGTGATCTGAGGGTCACGGTTTGGCAGTCAGCGCCGACAGTCTGTCCACGCGCCAAACCCCCCTGCATGACGGTGCCCGCTAGTGAACAGTCGATTTCCGCGGGTCTACTCTCGGGTGGCCCGTGTACTTCGGCTGAAGCTACAGAGGATGATCTGATGTCTGTAGCAGCATCACAAGGTGGGTTTGAATCTTCTGGAAGTGAAGATTCAGCGCAGCTGCCGCCCTCTGGTGTGCATTCGGTTGTGCCTGAGTCGGATCCGGAGATGACAGCCATGCTTTCCCGGGCGGCTGCGAGCATCGGGCTTGAGTGGCGGCCACCACCCTGCCCTGAGCGCTCGCGCCTCGATGATTGGTTTTTGGGCCAAGCCGCCGACCCGCGTCCACGGCAAACCCCAATACTTTTCTTCCCGGACGTGCATGATGAGATCTCGAAGTCCTGGAAGACCCCGCTGTCTTCTCGGGACCGCTCGCTGGTCTCATCCGCCTTTCCTCCCCTCGATGGCGCCGCTGCCCGTGGGTACACTGGGCTTCCCTCGGTCGAACGCTCTGTTGCGATGCAACTGTGTCCTCAGAGTGCTTCCTCTCGTGGCGAGCTTAAGCACCCCTCCAAAGCCTGTGGTTTCACCTCTAAAATGGTGGCTAAAACCTACAGAGCCGCGGGACAGGCAGCCGCCTCCTTGCATGCTATGGCCACTCTCCAGGTCTATCAGGCCCAAATGTTGAGAGACATGCACGAGGGCAGGACAGACCCAGGCCTCTTCAATGAGCTGCGCGCCGCGACCGACCTTGCCCTCCGGGCGACGAAAGTTACCGCGCGCTCCCTGGGTTTGGTGATGTCCACAGCTGTGGTCCAGGAGAGACATCTGTGGCTGAACCTGGCTGACATGCGGGATTCCGAGTGGACTCGTCTGCTTGATGCACCCCTGTCCCAGGCCGGCCTCTTCGGCGGTGCGGTGGAGGACTTTGCCCAACAGTTCTCCACTGCCCAGAAGCAGACTGAGGCCATCAAGCATATTCTGCCCCGCCGGCCCGCTGCTGCCTCCACCCGCCAGGTCGGGCAGAATCCTCAGCCTGCTCGCCGCCGAGGGCGCCCTCCTGCGGCTCCCGCCCCTCCCGCCCGGCCTACGCAGCAGCCTCCACCCAGGCCCCGGCGCGGAGGAGGTCGCAGGAAGGCGCCACAGCCCTCTCCAGCCCCGCCCCCGCTAAACGCCAGGCTAAGCGGCGCTCTTGAGACGGGCTGCTCAGGGATGATGATCATTTCTCAGGAGATGGTAGCAGGACCACTCCTTCCCCCGGTGGAGGGCCGGGGAGAATCTTTTGTTCTCCTTTCCCCGCTGCTCACCCACGGGTGGGCAGTACCCTAAAATGGTTAAAGAAAGAGAAAGAAATGAACCCCTCTTCCCTGAGCTCACAGAGTTCTCGGACGACACAGAGTGCCGCCCACAAGCCACGCTCTCCTCGTCCCCCTCTGTCCCAGAGGTGGTTGACACGGCGGGTCGCCCACGGGCCGCCTCAGCCCTGTCCCCCTCTGTCGCCAGACCCCCGACAGAGCACGCCCCCGTGGAACGCTGGTCCTTCCCTGGCCTCCTCTGTCCGGGCGCGCGGAGTCTAACTGTGCCCCCACACCGGGCCGCTATGCCACCCACGTCCGGGCCAGTTACTCCGCTTCGCTGCCCCTCCGGGGGGACGCCTGTCGCCCGCATGACCCCGCTGGTTCAGTTCCTGGGAGCCTGGCTAGAGCTTCCCCGTCTGTCCCGCTGGGTCCGCGCACACATCAGGTTCGGCTATGCGATTCAGTTCGCGCGGTCTCCTCCCCGCTTCAGGGGAGTTCGCTCCACTTTGGTCGGTGGCAATGCCCCTATCATGAGAGCCGAGATTGCCACCCTGCTGGCGAAGGGTGCAATCGAGACTGTCCCTCCAGCCGAGATGAGGTCCGGCTTCTACAGCCCTTACTTCATTGTCCCCAAGAAAACCGGTGGGTTACGGCCAATCCTGGACCTGCGCGTGCTGAATCGCTCCTTACACAGGATGCCGTTCAAGATGCTCACTGCCAAACGCATTTTCGAATGCGTGCGGCCCCAGGATTGGTTTGCAGCGATCGACCTGAAGGACGCCTACTTCCATGTCTCCATTCTTCCTCGACACAGACCGTTCCTCCGGTTTGCTTTCGAGGGGCGGGCGTACCAGTACGCGGTTCTCCCTTTCGGGCTAGCCCTGTCTCCTCGCGTCTTCACGAAGGTCGTCGAGGCAGCCCTTGTTCCCCTTCGGGTTCACGGGGTTCGCATCCTGAACTATCTCGACGACTGGCTGATCCTAGCTCACTCTCGAGACCAGGTTTGCGAACACAGGGACCTTGTGCTCCAGCACCTAGCTCGCTTGGGCCTTCAGGTCAACTGGGAAAAGAGCAAACTTTGCCCAGTGCAGAGGATCTCTTTTCTCGGTATGGACATCGACTCGGTCGCCATGTCCGCGCAGCTTACGAGCGAGCGCGCGCAGTCACTGCTGACTTGTCTGAGACAGTTCCAGGACAAGAGTGCGGTTCCACTGAAACTTTTTCAGAGGCTCCTGGGGCATATGGCATCTGCAGCCGCGGCAACGCCGCTCGGATTGCTTCATATGAGACCGCTTCAGCTTTGGCTTCGCGACCGAGTACCGAGGTGGGCATGGCAACAAGGCACGCTCCGAGTACCAGTAAAATAAAAAAGAAAAGAGGATACTTCGAGCTGCCGTCAGACCTTCACCCCGTGGTTGAGCATCAGTTTTCTCAGGGCCGGTGTCCCCCTAGAACAGGCTACGAGGCATGTTGTCGTATCGACAGATGCCTCCGCCACGGGCTGGGGTGCCATGTGCAATGGTCATGCTGCCGCGGGCTCCTGGACAGGACCCCAGCGCCTTTGGCATGTCAATTGCCTCGAGTTGCTGGCCGTACGCCTTGCCCTGCACCGCTTTCGAGCGCTGCTCATGGTCAACATGTTCTGGTCCGATCAGACAATACCGCCACAGTAGCGTACATCAACCATCAAGGTGGTCTACGCTCGCGCCGTATGTCGCAACTCGCTCGCCACCTCCTCTTATGGAGTCAGAAGCATCTGAGGTCCCTTCGTGCTATTTACATTCCCGGAGCCCTGAACTGCGCAGCCGACGAGCTGTCGCGGCTTCAGGCCCTCCCTGGCGAATGGCGACTCCATCCCCAGACGGTTCAGATGATTTGGGACCAGTTCGGCGACGCACAGATAGATCTGTTTGCCTCCCACGACTCGACCCATTGCGCCCTGTATTATTCTCTGACCGAGGGCACGCTCGGCACGGATGCACTGGCGCACAGCTGGCCGCGGGGCCGCAAGTATGCGTTTCCCCCAGTGAGCCTTCTTGCGCATCTCCTGCGCAAGGTCAAGGAGGACGAGGAGCAGCTCCTTTTGGTTGCGCCCTACTGGCCCACCAGGACCTGGTTCTCCGAACTCATACTCCTCGCGACAGCACCTCCTTGGCCCATACCTCTGAGGAAGGACCTTCTTTCTCAGGGACGGGGCACCCTGTGGCACCCTCGTCCCGATCTTTGGAGCCTCCATGTCTGGCTCCTGGACGGGACCAGGTAGGTTTGGGTACCCTACCACCTCCGGTGGTGGCTACCATCACTTCCGCTAGAGCGTCGTCCACGAGACACCTCTATGCGTTGAAGTGGAACCTCTTCGTCAGCTGGTGCTCTTCTCACCGAGAAGACCCCCGGAAATGCCCGATCAGCGTCGTGCTTTCCTTCCTTCAAGATGGGTTGGAGCGAAGGCTGTCTCCCTCCACCCTGAAAGTCTATGTTGCCGCTATCGCCGCACACCATGACTTCATAGAAGGTAAGTCTGTGGGAAAGCATGACCTGGTCATCAGGTTCCTGAGAGGAGCCAGGAGATTACATCCTCCTCCTCGCCCCCCTTTCGTTCCCTCCTGGGACCTCGCAGTGGTCTTAACTGCCCTGCAGCAGGCTCCCTTTGAGCCTTTGCAAACAGTGGAGCTCAAGCTCCTGTCAATAAGACAGTGCTCCTGGTTGCATTGGCCTCTATTAAGAGGGTTGGGGACCTGCACGCATTCTCCGTTGACGAAGCGTGCCTGGAATTCGGGCCGGCCTACTCTCACGTGATCCTGAGACCCCGGCCTGGATACGTGCCCAAGGTTCCTACCACTCCCTTTCGGGACCAGGTGGTGAACCTGCAAGCGCTGCCCCCGGAGGAGGCAGACCCAGCCTTGGCACTGCTCTGTCCAGTACGTGCTCTCCGCACCTATGTAGACAGGACGCAGTGTTTCAGGACCTCAGACCAGCTCTTTGTCTGTTATGGTGGGAAGCTGAAGGGAAGAGCTCTCTCCAAGCAGAGGTTGTCTCACTGGATAGTGGACACCATTGCTTTGGCTTACCAGCAGCAAGGCCGACCGTGCCCCCTTGGGTGACGGCCCACTCCACCCGGAGTGTGGCATCCTCTTGGGCGTTAGCGCATGGTGCCTCGCTAACAGACATCTGCAGAGCTGCAGGCTGGGCGACACCCAATACATTCGCCAGATTCTATAATCTCCGAGTGGAGCCTGTGTCCTCTCGTGTGCTCGCTTCAACCAGCCGGCATTAGGACCCGCTCAGGTGTCTTCGCTTGCTCGCCATTTCACTCCTCGGACTGGATGCGTGCGATATTTTCCTCAGGTGAGCTTCCCCGAAAGCCCTGAGTTCCTCCTGCACTCCTGACGTCGACCCAGTGTCTTTGAACCTGTGCGTCGGCTAGGTGCCTCCCGTGTGCATGGTCCCTCTACGGAGCAACCCCCACATGTGTATTCCCACTGTAAGCCTCTCTGAGCATGTGTCTTCCCTTGGCAAGCCACCTTGCCACTTCCTGGGGTTTAAAACTTTTCCACCTGCGGCTGGATACCCCAGTGTATTCCCCATATGCATCCTTCGGGTCATATGTGTATTCGAAATCCCCCCCCCCCCGTTGGGCTGGGTATATCCTGCATACTCCTCTATATCTTGGGATATGCTCCCCAGTGTACCTTGGTATTCCTGTGTTAAATAGGAGTCCCACTTGTCCAGTATGACCGGGATCTCAGATTTACGCAGGGCACTGGAAGACAGCTGTGAAGGTGGCGTGATTAGACTGGTAACCCCATTCGTCGTCATCCGACGGAACTCGGAGTGACGAACGAAAGGGAACGTCTCGGTTACGTATGTAACCCTCGTTCCCTGAGAGAGGGAACAGAGACGTTCCGTCTTCTTGCCACTTCCGCTGTATACCGCGGGGATCGCCTGAGCTCAGTCTTGGCTCCTCAGCGAAGAAACATATCTGCTTGCTGTAGGACTTCCTCCTTATATACCCACGAGGTGGGGCGGAGTTACGTCATGCAAATTCCGCAGACCCATGGCATTTCTTTGCCATTGGCTCGTTTTGTATACTCGAAGTTGATAGGCTTTCTATGCGAAACCCCATTCGTCGTCATCCGACGGAACGTCTCCGTTCCCTCACTCAGGGAACGAGGGTTACATACGTAACCGAGACGTTTTTAGTGAGAGGCTTAACAGTAGCTTGAAAGGTTTTGTTACATATCCTAATGACAATGATGAATTAATCATATTAAGTAAATGTATGACTTCTGGAAGCATCTCTTTCAGTAGCTTAGTCGGTCTAACAAACATGTTGATTTTGATAATTTAACAAACGTTGACAATTCTTCCTCTCCTATAGAAAAGAATGAAAAGAATGAAGAATGAAATGTTCCTCAGGGTCTATTGCACAATGTCTGAAGCAATACTGTAGTAGATGGTTGCATGGTTATCATATTCTCTGATATTATCAATTTTGCAAGTAAAAAAATCATAAAGGCATTAAGTCCTTAAGTCATTACAATATCAAGTGTTTAGCATATTTTAAAAATATTTCACCTGGACAAGTTTTCTCTTTAAAGTGAGTAATAATAAAAAAAAAAATTTTTTTTTTTTTTTTTGTTATTTTTGTGATTGGAATCAAATTGTGGCTGTTTGTATTTCCGCTTTCTGACAAAACTTTACTGAAGCAACTCGCGCAAATGACATTCAATAAATAATAATCATTAAGCAATTTTAAAAAAGTGAAAACCTGTGGAAGAGCTTCATATTTCCAATTTGATTACTTGTATGCAACTGTTAATGTAACAAGTGTCCCACTTCAAAAGTTTAAAAACAAATCAACTTAATTCTAATTCAAAACTCGGTTCAAAACTCGGTTCACAAAGTCACCAACTGCCATCAATTAAAGTGAATATGCAAATTATTGCAAAATATAAGATACACACTCCCACCAGCACAAACTCTCCGCCCATGAGTCTCAAATGAAAGGGATAAACTGCCTATATAAAGACAGAGGCCATCTGACTAAAAGCACCAGAAATCGACAGGACAGGCACACAGGAACACCTGATACTGAACACAGGTATGATGATCCAATCATCTACATAATCTAAATCACTAAACACTTAGCAACTGTATTTAAATATGTAGATAAGAAACATTTTTAACCAGTATTTTTAATATCATGACGAGTGATTGACTTTTCAGCACTTCATAATTAGAAAGCAACACTTAAGTTTAAAACCTGAACTCTTGTTATATCATCGTCCTAAACTTTTAACATATCAAATACTTGTGTTCTTTTCTGTGTTTTTTAAGATGCATCATGAATGTATGAGCCATTAAAAAAATAATGTTAGCCAATTAATTAGAATAATGTAAATTTAGTTTTAAATTGTTATTAGGGCCCAAGCCCAAAGGGCGAAGGCCCTATTGTTTTCCTAAGGATTATTTATTATTATTATTATTTTTCTTCTACCTTTTGGACACTTTTGGAGGCCTTAACATGCTCAAAAACTCCTGAAACTTTGCACACATGTCAGAACCCGCGGCCATCAGGGCCGGGCTGAAGATGGCACCCGGGCGTGGCAGGGGGGCTCGACAGCGCCCCCTGGAACGGGGTCCGAAAACATGGTCCATAAATCAAACACGCTTGCATGTAATAATATGAAACTCGGTACACATGTAGATCTCATCGTTTCATATATACTTCGCACTCTAACTTTTTACCCCAGCCCAACAGGAAGTCGGCTATTAAGGGTTGTTTGGAAAACGCATGCAATGGAATGTGAAACACTCCTCCTTGAGAATTCAAACACACGGCACGAAACTCGGTGTGCATGAAGTCAAGACACTGAGGATGAAAAATTGCCAGGGGATTTTTGATATCTCGAACGGTTTGGCCGTGGCGAGGAAACGAAATTATGGCGAGAAACGTGAAACAGGAAGTGTGTTATAACTACTGCATACATTAACTAATCTTGATGAAACTTCAGCAGTGTGTTCGTTGTAAGAGCCCGATCACATGGATGTGACTATTGTGAGTCAAAGTTATAGCGCCACCAACTGGCAGCAGGAAGTGTGTCACTTCCAAAATGCTTTTAAATCACCCTCTTATTTTTACCCGATTTGCTTCAAACTTCATGTGCATAATGTAGACACATGCCAGATGTAGACCTGTGAAAGGATTATTGATATCTTAGACACTGTTGCCATGGCAATGCATCAAACATTAATATTCCTTTTTTTAAGCTTTTTCATGCTTTTTTATGCTTTCGGGCACTTTTGGGGTTCTTAACGTGCTCGAAAACTCTTGAAACTTTGCACACAGGACAAAACCCGCGGCCATCAGGGCCAGGCTGAAGCTGGTACCCGGGCGTGGCAGGGGGCTCGACAGCGCCCCCTTGAACGGGTCCGACAATTTGGTCCATATATCCAACACGCTTTACCCTATTTGCTTCAAACTTGATGTGTATAATGTAGACACAGCCAGATGTAGACCTGTGAAAGGATTGTTGATATCTTAGATGCTGTTGCCGTGACAACGCATCAAACTTTAATATTCTTTTTGGATACTTTTGAGATTCTTAGCGCACTTTTGGGGCCCTTAACATGCTCAAAAACTCTTGAAACTTTGCACACGGGTCAGAAACCGCGGCCATCAGGGCCGGGCTGAAGCTGGTACCCGGGCGTGGCAGGGGGGCTCGACAGCGCCCCCTGGAACGGGGTCCGAAAACTTGGTCCATAAATCAAACAGGCTTTACCCGATTTGCTTCAAACTTGATGTGTATAATGTAGACACACGCCAGATGTAGACCTGTGAAAGGATTGTTGATATCTTAGATGCTGTTGCCGTGACAACGCATCAAACTTTAATATTCTTTTTGGATACTTTTGAGATTCTTAGCGCACTTTTGGGGCCCTTAACATGCTCAAAAACTCTTGAAACTTTGCACACGGGTCAGAAACCGCGGCCATCAGGGCCGGGCTGAAGCTGGTACCCGGGCGTGGCAGGGGGGCTCGACAGCGCCCCCTGGAACGGGGTCCGAAAACTTGGTCCATAAATCAAACACGCTTGCATGTAATAATATGAAACTCGCTACACATATAGATCTCATCGGTTTATATATCCTTTGTACTTTTACTTTTTACCCCAGCCCAACAGGAAGTCGGCTATTATCGTTTGTTTGGAAGCGTATGCCCCTGGAATTCGATATACTAATCCTAGAGAATTCAACCAATCGCCACGAAACTCGGTGTGCACGAAGTCAAGACATTGAGGATGAAAAATTGCCAGGGGATTTTTGATATCTCGAACGGTTTGGCCGTGGCGAGGAAACGAATTTATGGCGAATAATGAAAACAGGAAGTGTGTTATAACTTCAGCATACATTAACTGATCTTGATGAAACTTCAGCAGTGTGTTCGCTGTAAGAGCCCGATCACATGGATGCGACTATTGTGAGTCAAAGTTATAGCGCCACCAACTGGCAGCAGGAAGTGTGTCACTTCCTAAATGCTTTGAAATCACCCTCTTATTTTTACCCGATTTGCTTCAAACTTTATGTGTATAATGTAAACACACGGCAGATGTAGACCTGAGAAAGGATTATTGATATCTTAGATACTGTTGCCGTGACAACGCATCAAACTTTAATATTATTTTTGGATGCTTTTGAGACTCTCAGCGCACTTTTGGGGCCCTTAACGTGCTCAAAAACTCTTGAAACTTTGCACACGGGTCAGAACACGTGGCCATCAGGGCCGGGCTGAAGCTGGTATCCGGGCGTGGCAGGGGGGCTCGACAGCGCCCCCTGGAACGGGGTCCAAAATATTGGTCCATAAATCAAACACGCTTGCATGTAATAATATGAAACTCGCTACACATATAGATCTCATCGGTTCATATATCCTTTGTACTTTTACTTTTTACCCCAGCCCAACAGGAAGTCGGCTATTATCGTTTGTTTGGAAGCGTATGCCCCTGGAATTCGATATACTAATCCTAGAGAATTCAACCAATCGCCACGAAACTCGGTGTGCACGAAGTCAAGACATTGAGGATGAAAAATTGCCAGGGGATTTTTGATATCTCGAACGGTTTGGCCGTGGCGAGGAAACAAATTTATGGCGAATAATGAAAACAGGAAGTGTGTTATAACTTCTGCATACATTAACTGATCTTGATGAAACTTCAGCAGTGTGTTCGCTGTAAGAGCCCGATCACATGGATGCGACTATTGTGAGTCAAAGTTATAGCGCCACCAACTGGCAGCAGGAAGTGTGTCACTTCCTAAATGCTTTGAAATCACCCTCTTATTTTTACCCAATTTGCTTCAAACTTTATGTGTATAATGTAAACACACGGCAGATGTAGACCTGTGAAAGGATTATTGATATCTTAGATACTGTTGCCGTGGCAACACATCAAACTTTACCATTCTTTTAGAATCTCTTCGGGTGAAACTCAAAATCATAAATAGGGCTATACTGCCCTCTTGTGTCAAATTGTGTCCTATTGTTCTCTTGATTTTAAAGCTTATTTGCCCTTTCTAGTCATCCCCAATTTTGGCTAGTGATGCATTCCTGACATATCCAAAATAAAAAGGTTTCTGCTCATAAGTCATTCTGAATAGACACATAATAACACATACATATTTAGAAAGCCAACCCTTGAGAGTCCAATTCAAGGCTCAAAATAAAACAGACTGTTATAAATATTGATTATTGATCAAATTTAGGAATTTAAAATGAAAGATGAAGCATAGACTACTGTTACCCTAGGTAGGGCTGATCAAATTAAATCATTTACACTGAAAAATTACAATTGCATAAAATAATGTTATGAAATTGATTTAAATGTACAAATAACAAACAGTGGAAAGAAGTATACTAGGCTACTTATAAACATAACACTAAACTGCCAATAGGTGGCGGCAGGCGGCCGTATTAATGAGTGAGTCATTTATTCATTCATTCAAACGATTCGTTTAAACGGTTGATTCATTCAAGAATGAGACAGATGTTTAAGAATGGGTCATTGAATCTTTGACTCAACTGAACCGATTCAAGTCAAAATGCTGAATCATTCAGTAATGAAAACAATAAGTGTTCCTGCGAGATGTGCCGTGGTTCTGCTGTGATTTTTGTTTGGAACTATTTTCGCTGCTGGAACAGAAGAAAAACAGCCAATATTACATCTAAAATGTAAGTGACTAAATTGTAACTGTTTATTGAACTGTTGTAGGAAATTAATGTCACATTTTGATATGGTATTCAGGAAAAATAATTGAGGCTGCTTAACACATATGTTAAAATATAGAAACTCCACATTTAGATTTTTAGAGGCAGTTACACTGTGTTGTTAACTGAGTGTGTGTGTGTGTGTGCTGCGCTCATATAGATTTCTCCTCGAGTGGCTGCGCGAGCGTCAACAGCGCAACCTATTTATTATCCACAATCGATCGCAACAACATACAATAAATGTAATAAAATCAGAATCATTCTCTCGGTTTAGTGATTCCCTAGTTATGTATTTTGTTTGTTATTGATGCTCTAATCAGGCTACTTGACTTGTACGTTCGGGCAAGTAAAATTCTCTTTTACTTGTCCTTCAAAAATCCATTTGTGCCGGACAAGCGGACAAGTTAGACAGGCTCTGGAGATACGAAACGCGGCAGGTTAACGTGGAGTGTTTTGGATTGCATAAAATAATAAAAGAAACGAACAAATACATGGCGAAAGAAGTGGAGCAGAAGAGGAGATTGGGGATGATTTTTAATGAAACTAGGGAGGCGGATGGAGGTTAGGCTACTCTTTAACGTATCATGTGGTGTGTGCGTGCATGAATGCATACACTTGAATGTGTGTGTATATGAATAAAAGTGTCCTAAATGACAAAAAAACAAAAAAGACTTTTATATGTATTATAGTTCAGTTTGACGAACGAGACGATGAACGATGTAGCTGCCTCGTTTGTTTTGCTGGAGGACAACAGGCATCTTGCATTGTGTGCTATCTTTTTTTTTTTTACAAAATATGCATAGGCTACAACCCATATATTTTAAATGTATTGTTTGCTTTAATTTACGATTGTATGTTTGGTAATTGAACCTACATGAATTTTAAATTAATGTGCTATATTTCAGATCAATATGTTTGTTTCCCTTCATTTTAATCAACACTAACTTTATTCTCATCTGAATTATAAATAACTTATTTCTGTATAAAATAAAAAATCCAGAATTATCCAGACCAACCAGAGTGCACTATTTCTACAACATCATCAGAAGTGGAACTACCAGAGCCGTTGGCCAGATAGCGAGCAGATATTTTGATATTTTGTGTCACGTCATGCACAATAACCCTAAAGGCACCAAGGTGGCGGTGCCACCGGCTTATATATATATATATAATCTCTTATATATATATATATAATCTCTTATATATATATATATATATACAGCGATGAAGGGCCATAGCCGGCGGTGCCACCGGCTTGGGCCCGTAATCGCTGCTCGCAGCTATATTTATTATTATTATTTTTGATTCCAATAGACTTTACTTTGAAAAGACTCAAGAAATGTCTGGAAAAAAATGGATTCTCCTTGTCGCCGGCTCAAAGGGCTGGGAAAATTACAGGCACCAGGTTTGTGTGTGTTTGTTTTGTTTTGTTTTTCTAATTTTTCTAAGACATATTCCTCATAAATTCCCCAAGGTGTGCTGTGCCTCAGTTTATAAATGATGAGAGTAACAAATCATCTTTATCATTTGTGTTTCAGGCCAGTGTGTGCGGATTATATCAGATAATTCATAAACATGGAATTCCTGATGAGCAGATTGTGGTGATGATGTATGATGACATCGCTCAGAATCCAAAGTGAGTAATTTCCCAAAGCTTTTGAGTATCATGTGTTTCATAGTTGATCTCAATCTTCTGTGCTAAACTGCTAAATAGTAGTGCGGGAACAACAGTGTAACGGAGTTTGAATTTCTGGGTTTGCTAAAAGTAAAACAGGGCTGTCACAGAGGGACCACTGGAAGAGACAATACAGTAAATGATTTTCTGCATTCGCCACAATAGCAAAAGAGGAAAAAGATCAAAAATACATGATACCATAGCATTTGCATGACTTTCCAAAAGAGGTAGAAAATAGAGAGATTGATTATGGAAAACAGAAGAGAGAAAGATGTAAAATCGACCGCCATTTCCTCATGCATTATAAACACCCTCATAATAGTATTTGTTAGCAATCTTTGCAAGATTTAATAGAAACACGACATCATAGAAAAGTGTGGATAAGATTGTTGGAGCTGACTGCGTTTAACACTGAACTTTTCTTCACTGCAGTAACCCAACAAAAGGAGAGATTATCAGTGCAGTTGATGACTCAAACGTGTACTCAGGCGTTCCAAAGGACTACACTGGATAGGTAATATTTGTTTTGTTTTGACATGGTAACATGTTTAATTTTGTTTTGATATTTTTATCCCATATCTGTGCACAATTAACTTTCAACAATAATGATTAATTATGACAATTATGATCTTATAGAGTCTGACCCCAGAGAACTTCCTGGCTGCTCTTCGAGGGGATAACACGGGAAAAAAAGTCATAAACAGGTTTGTTTGTCTGTAAAGAAGAAACTTTCAATGATATCAATATGTCATGTTATTAATTATTAAAACCTTGACTTTTGTACAGTTAATTAAGGGCCAACCACTGAATGTGAGGAAGCAGCACAGAGTTATAACTTTGAACCTGAAATCACATAATCTCTCTCTCTCTCTCTCTCTCTCTCTCTCTCTCTCTCTCTCTCTCTCTCTCTCTCTCTCTCTCTCTCTCTCTCTCTCATATTCTGTCACATCCTGTTTTTCGCCTACATATGCGATTTCGGATGTATCCAATGTGTGCATAAATACATAATTATCTATGAATTAGGTGACCACACCACCAACTGGTCAAAAAGCAGTCGTATCACGTTATAAATAATTCTACATGATGATTTTGGAAACCACTTTGCCTACAATTATCACCAGGGATGTTATGTACAATGAAATAACTGTAACGTATCTGCCGCTTCAGTGATTGGCCCTGTAATCAATGCTTGCAGCTCATGTGAATTTGCAGCTAAAATGAAGTACCATTATTATTTTCATTTAATGCAGTGGACCCGATGACAACATATACGTCTACATGTCCGGTTTGGGACAAGAAGGAGCGTTTCAGTTTCCTGAGAAGGCAGTAAGTATAAAAAGATTCAAGAGATTATCAGAATGGACAATACAGTGTATTTATAATGATGAGCCAAAATATTATGATATAAAAATGCCAATTCTCTATCTCAAGAGTGTATAAAACTCACAGCTTTCAAATAATTCACTTTCAAACCAAGCAATTTTCTGTCGACCAACTTGAACATTTTCACCCTCGTGCAAAACTCCCAATCGCACAGATTCCTATGCGAAAGAAATTCTGCCCACAAAATTTCACGGTAAAAAAATTAATGTTAAGGAATCTTTTATCTGAACATAAAAAAATATAATAATAATACTAATCTATATAAAAAAAACAAAAATTAGCATCACTCATTTATAAGTGTAGCTATGGATACATTTGACAAATAAAACAATTTTATTTAATTTTTTTACATTTATTATTATTTATTTATTTTCTTTTAATGGTTATAAGCAATCATTTTAAAAATTTATTTTAGAATTTACCGTGGAAATACAGGGATAAGGACATATAGGAACTGTTGTGTTTAATCTGACAACCTGTTGACTTCTAGAACATTAATTCTGTGTGTTTTATGACAGCTTTTTCCTGATGATCTCAGATAACGATCTTCGAAATGATTTCCTGCAGCATATTTTCAAAGGTATGTATTCAGTATGTTTACATAATTTGTATGTATTATAGTATATATACACTGCCATTCAAAAGTTAAAAATGTTTTTAAAGGAAGCCTCTTCTGGTCATCAAGGCTGCATTTATTTGATTAAAAAATACAAAAAAACAGTAATATTGTGAAATATTTGGATAACACTGGGAAAGCGTGCCCAACCCGTAGGAGGGAACGCTGCGGAGCGCCTGCCCGCCCGAAGGGGGGCACTGGAATGCACGTATGTACTAACCCGTGGGGTAGTGAAACATACGGGAGTCCTTGAGGTAGTCCCAGCCCGAGGGGTGGGAGCGTACTCAGCAAGGACGACAGAATGGATCTGTCGAGGGAAGACACGGAGCTAACCCGGGGGTTAGCTGGAACGTGGAGAAATGGGTCACCGAAGGGACCACTGTTAAGGCCACCCAGTCTAACAGCAATTCGCCTTCGCTCCAACCCATCCTGCAGGAAGGAAAGCACGACCCCGATCGGGCAAGTTCGGGGGTCTTCCCGGTGGGAAGAACACCAGTCGACGAACAGGTTCCACTTCAACGCATAGAGGCGCCTCGTAGAGGGGGCTCTTGCGGAAGTGATGGTGTCTACCACACCCTGTGGTAGGCCACCTAGAACCTCCGCGTCCCGTCCAGGGACCAGACATGAAGTCTCCAGAGGTCTGGACGCGGGTGCCACAAGGTGCCCCATCTCTGGGAAAGGAGGTCCTTCCTCAGAGGAATCGGCCAAGGAGGGGCTGTCGCGAGGAGTATGAGTTCCGCGAACCAAGTCCGGTTGGGCCAATACGGCGCAACGAGCAGGACCTGCTCCTCGTCCTCCCTGACCTTGCACAAGGTCTGTGCAAGAAGGCTCACTGGGGGAAACGCATACTCGCCAGTGCATCGATGCCGAGAGAACCCTCGGACAGAGAATAAAACAACCGGCAATGGGTCGTGTCCGGAGAGGCAAACAGATCTACCTGAGCAGCTCCGAAGATTCCCCATATCAGCTGGACCGTCTGGGGGTGGAGTCGCCATTCTCCCGGAAGAGGTGGCTGCCGTGAAAGCTCGTCGGCTGTACGGTTGGGCACACCAGGGATGTGAATGGCACGAAGCGACCTCAGATGCTTCTGACTCCACAGGAGGAGATGGCGGGCGAGTCGCGACATACGACGGGAGCGTAGACCACCCTGACGGTTGATGTACGCAGCGGTCGCAGTGCTGTCCGTACAGACCAGTACGTGCTTGCGCAAAAGCAGCCCCTTGAGGCGAGACAAGGCTAAGCGTACTGCTTGCAACTCTAGGCAGTTGATGTGCCAATGCAGCTGAGGCCCCGTCCACAGACCTGAAACTGCATGCCCGTTGTACGTGGCCCCCCATCCGTTGGCAGAGGCATCTGTGAATACCACAGCATGCCTGGAGACCTGGACTAAGGGCACTCCGGCCCGTAGAAACGCAGGGTCTGACCAAGGACTAAAGGTTTGGCGACAGTGCGGGGCAATGTTGACCCGGAACGTGCCGCTCTGCCACGCCCATCTCGGGACTCGATCGTGAAGCCAGCGCTGAAGCAGTCTCATATGGAGCAGACCGAGCGGCGTTACTGCGGCTGCGGCTGCCATATGCCCCAGGAGCCTCTGAAACTCTTTCAGTGGGACCTGCTGACCTGCCTTGAAAGGACTTGAGGCAGTTGAGCACTGACTGGACGCGCTCCTCTGTGAGGCGCGCAGTCTGAGCGACTGAGTCCAACTCCATACCGAGATAAGAGATCCTCTGCATTGGGCAGAGTTTGCTCTTGTCCCAGTTGACCTGAAGACCCAAACGGCTGAGGTGCTGGAGCACCAGGTCCCTGTGTTCGCACAACAGATCCCGTGAGTGAGCTATTATGAGTCAGTCGTCGAGATAGTTGAGAATGCCAATGCCATGTTCTCTCATGGGAACAATGGCCGCCTCTGCGACTTTCGTGAAGACACGGGGCTACAGGGCCAGGTCGAAGGGTAAGACCTTGTACTGATATGCCCGACCTTCGAACGCAAACCGAAGAAAGGGTCTGTGTCGAAGGAGAATCGAGACATGAAAGTACGCGTCCTTCAGGTCGATCGCTGCAAACCAATCCCGGGGACGGATGCACTCGAAGATGCGTTTCTGCGTGAGCATTTTGAACGGGAGCTTGAGCAGGGCCCGATTCAAAACTCGCAGGTCCAGGATTGGTCGTAACCCCCCGCCTTTCTTGGGTACAATGAAGTAAGGGCTATAAAACCCCGACCTCATCTTGGCTGGAGGGACCGGCTCGATCGCGTCCTTCGCCAGCAGGACGTCGATCTCTTTCCTCAGGACAGGTGCATCGACACTCCGCACCCGAGTGAAGTGGACTCCCCTGTACCTGGGAGGTCGGCGGGCAAACTGAATTGCATAGCCGAGCCGGATAGTACGGGTGAGCCAGCGGGACGGCCTCAGAAGCGCTAGCCAGGCTTCGAGAAACGTACCAACGAACCCACCCGGACCACCGGCGTACCAGCGGAGGGGCAGCGAGGTGGAAGGCAGGGACCAGACTCCGGAGGCATTACTGCGGCCGAGAGAGAGGTCTGGGTGTGCGGGGGCAACACCTACCTGCTTCCACCGAGGAACAGACGGCAAGGAAGGCTCAGAGGCGTTCGGCTGCGGGCTGTCCCGAGGCGAAGAAAGGAGGGGAAACGAGGAGCGAGGCCCGAGGGCGTCGAGTCCAGGTTTTCGCACCTCCTTGCCCAGCGGGAGATGAGAGTGACGAGGCCGTGGCGGCGTCACTGACATCTAAGAAATGGAAGAGGGGGAAAGGAGTGGCAAGGCATGGGAGCGTTGCTCATTGCAGTCCGCACCCTCGTGACCCAGAGATGGAAGAAACTGCTCTAGAAAATGAGGGTACCACTGGACTCCGGGAAGCCAGCGGCGGAACAGAATGAAAAGATACTCCACCCCGTCCTCCTCTGGGGGAGGGAGAGGTGCGTGCACCATCTCCGAAGAGCAATTCCCTACAACGCTGGGTCACCTGTCTCAGGGCTGCCGAGACAGGTGGCGCCGTCTTCCTGCGAAGCTAGACGTCACAGTAGAGCTAGCTGTGACAGCTTCCACAGGGGACTGACACCCTTGGCGACAAATAGACTGAGGAGGAGCATGAGTGACTCGGAAACACATCGAGTCAAGCTCGTAGTTTCCTCAGCCTGCTTCTAAACTGTGGAGAGCCGCTGGGCACAGTCTCCAACAGTGTCACCGAAACAGGGAAAACCTTGAGAAATAGGAGCATCGAGAAAGAAAACTTTGGCGATGTCTCGTACGTCTACAAGGTTAGCCCTGGGAAACTTCTGGACCACAGTGTGGACATCGTCTGACCGAGGGCCAGTGCTGTGACTAAAATCACGGTAGTCACTACACAGCTCAACCCCGACTCAGAACTACCCTTGTGCACTGCGTGTTTTTTGGTCTACACTGACCATCACATGCGGGATAGAGGTGGTCTGCCATTAGCAAAACCACCATCAAGGGTAGTGAGAGAGGAAAAATTTTCACAGATTTTGGCACCAACATGCCTCCATACTGCAAAAAGTTTTTCACACACATCCAGGCAAGCACGGGGGCGGGGCAAAGCGACACGCGTTGCACTGCGCCCCCAGAGTAGCCCGGGAAGTGTGGCAGTCAAGTCTGGACCTGATTTAGCATGAGCGCATACACCATTATAGTGGGAACTCAGTATCACCATAACCAGAGTGTAACAGCCCTCTCTCCGATGCAGCGATCGACATCTGATCCTCCCCTGGAGCCCCGAATGAAACACTTGGTTCCTCATGAGAACCACCAGTAATTCCATCCGTAAGCTGCCAGGCATGCACAAAACAGTGAACGTGGCCATCAAGCTTGATGACACACGGCACGTTGAACGCTCTTTCAAGACAAACAACGCGCCGACGTGGTCATGCTCTCACAAGAGAGCATAAACCACCCACGAACACAGTTTCAGCATGTTTGCGATGCGCTAGAGGAGTGAGGGGTACCCTCACTGTAATCCTCAGATCACCAATGCTATTAGCCAAAGTAGGCCTCTTCTGGTGCAGAAGAGGAACTAGATCGGGGAATATGCAAAGGGACTCCACCTCGTTTGAGGCACTTGAGTCTCGACCGCGCATCTAGAGCGCCGAATGACGCGCGCTGGGTTGCCGTGACAACCCGCTGTCAGCCGGCGGCTCGACGGCACACGGCACGCTGAACGGCTCAACCCCTTACGAGAAAGGGGAGACGAAAACGCGCCGACGTGGTCATGTTCTCATGAGAGAACATGAACCACCCACGAACGCAGTCTCAACACGCTTAAGCCCAGGCATGTGAAACAGTGATCGTGGCCGTCAAATGAGGACAGGAAACGACCGCATCCAGAAACACACAGGTGAAACGTCATCCTGAAAAGGACGCGATCTTCACCCGTGTTGCTCTTTCAGAGAAAAATACTCTCTAGTTGTGCTGAAGCACACAGGGATCAACGCGGCAACACAGCGGGGAAACTGCAAGCCCGCTGCGTGCACTCAACCGTATACCAGCTGTTAAAACAGCTCTTTGTAAACACAGCGCGTGTAGTAACAGACAGCAGACGGGAGATCGCGAAGACCGCTGAAGCGCCGTCACACCAGCACAGAGAGACTCTCAGGAAACAGCAGACTCGCAGTCTACAAGCTCATTCCACTCAGAGGACACAACTGGTCGGCTCCGAAGCAAAAAGCATTGTGTATGCGTTTGCTTCCACCCTTTATACCCGCACTGGCAGGCGGTTCGCGGAATGCAAATCTTGCATGCCAATATTATTGGCTCGTTTTAGTTCACTCGAAGTCGATTGGTCTCCCTAGCATGATCCCAATTCGTCAGGGAACTCCCCCGACGACACGTCGGAGTTCCCAGGACGAAAGGGAACAGTTATTTACATTTTTATTTCAGGATTCTTTAATGAATAGAAAATTCAAAAGAACAGCATTGATCTGAAATAGGAAGTTTTAAGATTAAACACTATACCGTTAACAAATTTGGCGTCAGTAAGGATTTTATTTTATTTTGGGGGGGAAAGAAATAAAATAAATCAATACTTTTATTCATCAAGGATGAGTTAAATTGATCAAAAGTTTCAGTAAAGACATTTATAATGTTACAAAAGATTATAATTAAAATAATTGCTGTTCTTTTGATCAACGGTTTTCAACATTGATGATAATAATGAATGTTTTTCGATTATCAAACAGCATATTAGAATGATTTCTGAAGGATCATGTGACACTGGAGTAATGATGCTGAAAATTCAGCTTTGATCACAGGAATAAATAACATTGTAAAATATCCAAAACTTTTGAACGGCAGTATATATATATTGGGATTTGATAAGGAAAGGAAAAGTAAGGAAAGTGTAAGGAAAGTGGAAAGTGGTGTTTTTACATTTGGAAGGAAAGTATTTTGTTATTATTATTAATTATTATTATTATTATTATTAATATTAATAATTATGAGAGAGAGAGAGAGAGAGAGAGAGAGAGAGAGAGAGAGAGAGAGAGAGAGATTCTGTTTAATAATTTAACAAAATACTTTCCTGCCAAATGTCCAAATGTGAAAACTCTTCCACCTTCCTTACTTAACAAATCAGATTCAGATCTTGCGATTCTTTTTCCTACTCTTTTATTTCTAGCAGGTCCATCTTACCCTACTACAGTCACATTAGGCCTACTACTTTCACGACCGCTACTGCAACGCTTTTGAAAGCGGCAACAACAACCAGTAGTGATATAAAACCGCTTAAGTAGGGAATGAGTCTGCTGTATTTTAAAATATCTATACTTCCTCATCATGTGTATGTGCTGCAGATGGTGATATTCATGGACAGCGATTACTCTGCAACGATGTTCATAGGATATCCCAATAATGTAAACGGTAAGATGCTATATGAAAACCATAACTAATGGCCCTGCCTTATTTGACCAAAGTCCCACTAGTTTTTTTTTGTTTGTTTTTTGAAAGTTGTGTGTCCATAATCTATTTTCTCAAAAAAATCTGAACTGAACTGTTCTGAATCTGTCACACAGTCTATGCGTTTGGCTTTATGTCAGAAAGATGTCCAACTCTGCCCATCTGATTACGATAAAGAGAGGGGCGTCTACATCTCTGATCAATTCTCAAGTGCTTGGTTGAAGTACCTTAGCACGGTATGTGAACGGTATGCCCGGACATCTTACAAAGAAATTATGAACACATGCAAAAACAAAAACATCAACAACAAAACAAGATGGCTGCGTGAGCGACGTGCTCGTCAGATGTAGTCTGCTAAACTATATAATTTTGGCATTCATGCCCTAATCCTATCTCATTATTTTGCAACAAATCGAATACGAACTGAACCTTTGTCTGTTGCAAAGTTTTCAATCACTCAAACACCATCTCGTTTGAGCTACCCACAGATTTTATAGTAGTGCCGATGCAGTGTATTGACTCTGTAGGAGAGTTTGGAGGTCTATAGATGTTCCCTATAATCAGCTGTTTATTTACATGAAAACTAATTTTAACAAAAAGACATTGAAAGTATACAGGGTTTTCCTTAGGGGCTATAAACTCAGATAATAAATTTGAGGAAACATAAGTGGCTACCCCTCCTCCACGAGTAGCCCTATCAGCTCTATACAAGACATAACCATCCAGTTTAATTTCATCATCCGATGTGTTATTATTCAACCAGGTCTCAGACAATGTTATAACACTTGGTTTATTATAGACCAACCAGGCCCTTAAGAGATAAATTTTGTGTAACAAGCTCCTAATGTTCAGATTAATGACAAATAAGCCTTTACCCATGTTAACTATTCAGGGACATAGAAAAAAGGGTTGATGGGTTGGGGGAGAGAGCGGAAGTGAAAGAGAGCAGCATACACACCCACATACAAACACGCGCACACAGGCACACACGCGAACACACACAATCACAAACTGGGTGGGCCAAAACATAACAAAAATGCAGATACAGTCTGCTAAGTTTCTCAATAGAGTTAGATGAAGTGAAAGGTTAATGTTAAGAAAAAAATTAAAAAATAAAATAAAAACATGCACAATTAAACATTTGAGTCAAGCAGAATCCCAGCCATTAATGGTATAAAATAAAATAAAATAATGTATTGGCTGATATCACATACATACACATACATACATATAAAAAAAATAAAAGACAAACGGCCAAAATTAGGCTAATCGGCTCAAGAGACAGATAGCTCACTTCAATAAATGTATAGCCTTTCATGCCACAAAATAACATCAGCATCAAGATGCACTCAGTTAGTCATATACCTCAAGTACAATGAGACGAATGAAATCAGTCATTATCCTTGGTGATTTTAACATTAACTGGTTAGATCGGTCATCTCTAAATGATAGAAATTATTTTGAAAGCTTAAATCTGACTCAACTAATTAGAGAACCTACTCGGGTCGACCACAGATCCAAATCCTTGTTGGACTGGATTTTGGTCACCCACTCAAACAGAATTATTGAATCTGGTGTTTTACCCGATTGCTTTAGCGATCATTCCATGGTTTTCTGTGTATGGAAAATTAGATTACCTCGCCTACCACCCAAGGTGATCAGGGTAAGGCAGAGTAAATACTTTAACACTGAGCTTTTTATCCAAGATCTACTAGATATAAATTGGAACCGGTTTAACCTTATTCCTTTTGTTGAAGATGCTTGGAATTTTTTCTATACTGAAGTGCTTAAAGTAATTGATAAACATGCCTTGGATATCTGTCAAGGTCAAGGGTCGACATTTACCATGGATTGATGCTGATTTAATTCATCTTTTTAAACAAAGAGATAAGGCATGGGAAAAGTACCGCCTGTCAAAGGATCCATCAGAAGGGGCTGTATATAAACAATTAAGAAATAAGTGTACGACTAAAACAAGAAATGCCAAATCGAATTACTATACAAACTTTCTGTCGAATAATTTAAATGATCCTAAGAAGTTTTGGAAAAGCCTTAATTCTTTATTTAAAAATTCTACTAAAAGCATTACTACCAAAATTAAAGTCAATAATGATCTTCTCAGTGATCCTTCTGCGGTTCCCAATGCTTTCAACCAACACTTTTCCTCTATTTGTAGTTCACAATTTTCTAATTTTTCCTACTCCAGCAGATGAGCTTAACAGTTCCTTCTCATTTGCTATAATAAATCCTACTGAAGTTCAGCAAGCAATCTCCGAACTAAAGTCAGGTAACGGTACTGATCCCGATGGCCTGGAGATTAAGTTCATTAAGCTTGCGTCTCATGTATTGGCGTTTCCTTTATCAGATTTATTTAATTTATCATTATCCACCTGTGTGGTTCCATTAATGTGGAAGTCTGCCAGAGTTACACCAATACATAAGGGTGGCGATGCACTTGATCTTAACAACTATAGACCTATCTCTATTATCAGTAGTATAGCAAAAGTGTTTGAAAAAATAATATTTAATCAATTATTTAAATATATTAATGATTTCTCTATTCTATCTCCAAATCAATCTGGTTTCAGACAAAACTTTTCTACAACTACTGCTCTTCTAAAATTTACCAATGATGTTTCATCTTCCTTAGATAATAACAAGTCAACTGGTGCAATATTTATAGATCTCACTGAGGCATTTGATATGGTCGATCACTATTTGCTTCTCGATAAATTATATGCGATAGGCCTTGCTAAAGATTCTCTTCTCTGGTTTAACTCCTATCTTCACTGTAGATATCAGCGTGTCTCTTTTCATGGTTGTGTATCACAGTCCTTAATAATGGACAAAGGTGTCCCTCAAGGCTCTTCTTTAGGGCCTCTTCTATTTTCTTTATTTATCAATGATCTTCCTCTAATTTGCTCAGACTGTTGTATCCATCTATATGCAGATGACACAGTGATCTACACATCTAATATGTCTGTCTCTAAGATTCAATCCTCATTGCAATCAAATTTTAATGCCATTCAACTTTGGTTCCAATCAAACCATCTTCTATTGAATAAGAAAAAGTCATATAGCATATTGTTTCCCACCAGATCAGCTTCAACGAATCAAAATAACAATCTTTCACTCAAATTTCTAGACGATACTCAACTTGTACAAGTTAATGAACTTAAATATCTGGGCCTTTGGCTTGACTCACAACTCGGTGTCATATAAATTCTGTTGTAAAAAAGATGAATTGTAATTTACGAATATTGTATCGCTCTATAAATTGCTTCACTCAAATGATCAGACTAAGAATTGTGTCACAGTTAATATTTCCCATATTAGACTATGCGGATGTTGTCTATCAAAACACATCAGAATCAAACTTGAAGGTATTGAATGTTGCTTTCAATAACATATGTAGATTTGTGCTGAGATGTTCTTTTACTACTCACCACTGTGTAATGTATGACTCACTGAACTTATTATCACCAAAAGCCAGAAGACAGTATAACTGGTATCAAGTCATTTTTAAATGTGTGTATTATAATTATCCTTCTTATTTGAAGGAATATTTACATCCATTTAGACCCAGTTATAGATTGAGACACACTGACAATCTCTCCTTCACTGTGCCAAACATTTTCAAAGAGAGTGAAAATTTTTTTTTTTAATTCAAAGCCCCCTCAGACTGGAATAGCTTGCCCGGGTCTTTTAGATCTGTCACATCATTGTGTTCCTTCAAAATATCTCTTTTTACTTACTTGCAAGCAAACTGTTCCTGTAAATGTTTTCCTCATGTGTGACTTGACTTCGTTTCTTATACCCCTTATATTTGGGATACCTATTTTTTTTTATTTTTTTTTTTTTATTTTTTTTTATTTTTTTTTATTTTATTATATGTTTTATATATGGATTTGTATCCAATAAGGAGTTGGGGGCCTGGTGGACTGGGTGTGTAGGGCGAGGCGGGATGAGGTAGAGCTTTAGTGTGAGTGAATCTATATGTGTTGTATTATCTTTGTTTTTGTCTCGAGGACCCCCTCGAAAACGAGATGTTTCATCTCAAGGGGTTATCCTCAACAATAAAATTCAAATTCAAATTCAATTCAAATTTTCTGTCAGTGAACTTTAAACTGCAAATTGCATTTGAAGTTTAACATTCTGATCTCATTACAGCCACAAAGTAAACATGACAAATGTGTGTTTTCGTCTTTATATTCACAGGTTGACTTTAATGCATCAACATTCATTCACCTGGTAAATACTAAACAATCTAAATATCTTGAAGAATATCCTGATGGACCCTGCCCCTGCCAGTTTGGGAACACGGTATTAACAATTCCAAAACATTATACAATAACTTAAGTTATTATGTAAAACTTAAGTTATTATTTTCATTATTTGAATATAACAGGATATGAACACGTGTAGATTATATATATATATATATATACATACATACATACATTCATGGATCATTCATGGATATATATATATATATATATATATATATATATATATATATATATATACACAAGATCCATGAATGTTGTACTTTTTTCTAAATGGGATTCTGTTCATTTTTCTTTCTTTCTTTTCTGTAGGATATCGCTAGTTACTAGTTTCTTGCTTCAGACTTATAGCTTTATGATTACAATTAAATTGTTTGCAAAATAGCATACACTATCATTTAAAGGTTTCTGGTTTGGGGTTGATTTATTTTTCTTCATCTTATGTTCTTCTTTTTTTCTTATATTCTTATGTTCACCAAGGCTGCATTTGTTTGATCAAAAATAGTGATAAATAATAGATAACAGATAAAAAAGTAATATTGTGAAATATTGTACCAAAAAAATAAATAAAAGTGTGAATAAGGTTAAAAATCCAGTGATTTGCGTGTGTTATTTTATGTATGTGCATGGATTTGACAGCTTCTTTAATTCTACATTGTCTTACGGTGTAAACGGCTAAAAGAAGGAAGAGGACTTCGCCTTCTAATTTGCTTATTTAAGTTTCACTCACTACAAAGAGATGCAGAAAAATCATGCATGAAAATCACACGAAGTGCACACATTTTCACACTTCTGTACAGAAGTGATTTTTTGGACTGACCTGTACAAATTTCAGACCTGAACTTCACTGAACACATTTGGGACGGTTATTTATATGCATGGATTTGAAATTTGTGGTGTTTAACCCTTATGCTGCATTAGGGACATTTTTGGTCTTTTGCAGTTTAATTTCTTTGACCATTTTGGCTGTTTTAATGCAAATGATATGTAATTTGGCAAAATTGTGACTTTTGGGATAAATGTAAAAAAAATGATCCCATTTTGCAAAATATGTATAACACACTTTGTGTAGAACAAATAGTCACACTCAGCACCATAATGGACAAAAATGTCCCATTGAAACCCATTAAAACCTTGTTTAAAGCCGGGGCCGTCATTAATACACAAATCATGATTTATGTTGAAACATCCTTTCATTTTGAAGCAAAAGCATTATATTTGCATTATATAGTGTATTCCACCAGATGACGTCACTACATATGTATTCCCTATGGGTGGAAATGCACGTTATTTTCCTGGTTTCCACTAGGGGCACTATGGAGTGTTTTATGAAGTATTTTAATGGCTCAATGATCTAAAATGATGTTTCTGAGTATGTGTGGATGTCTGAGAGCAATGTGTGTCTGTGTTGACAAAAGTGTGTGTGTGTTGACAAAAGTGTGTGTGTGTAGGGCCTAAATATAATACATGGTGTTTAGGCGAGTGACAAATCACAATATCCTAAAGGTCATATTTTACCCTTTCTGTCTACTCTCTCACTCTTTGTGTGTGTGTGTGTGTGTGTGTGTGTGTGTGTGTGTGTGTGTGTGTGTGTGTGTGTGTGTTTAGCAAGAGAACGCGCTTCTCACTGCATTGTTTTCTTTCGGTATTTTACGCACAAACATGAATCTTTTGAATTTTATGCATCTTTGACACAGCTTCGTTTTTTTTTTTTAGCAGTCTATGTTTCAAAGTTAATTGATAATTGTAGAGGCACAAACACAGCCATGCAGTCATTCCTTAGACAATAATAACACCTTTCATCTTGCGGCAACACAAAGATGTAGCTGCGAGGGATCTAAAACAAAGTCTGCCTTTCATACAAGTGTGGTTGATGCAGAAGTTATAAAGCTGTGCACATCTTGGGTGCGGCAATTTTAAACTGGACAAGATGAAGAAAAGCTAGTGGGTCTGCAGACACCCATGACAAGAGCAGGAGGGGGTGCAGTTCATGCCCTAACAAAAAAAGAAAAATCTCTACCACCTGCTCAAAATGTGGCATTTACATCAGTAAGGAGCATGCATTGCAATTCTGCAGCTCCTCCAAATGAGCTGAAGAATGACCCCATTTTGTTTTGAAGTTTTGATATGTTTTATATGTTTATACATTTAAATTGTTTATAGAAAAATTTTAAATTCATGTTCATGGTGATCTTGTAGTTTTGCTTTAGCAAATTATATGTGTAGTGAGACAGACACAGGTTATAATCACCTAGTAGAAATCAGGAAAATGTATGCAGTACTACAGATGTTTGCAGTATGTCAATTATATAAAAAATGGTACCAACTGGTGGAAAACAGTAAAAAGTAAATATTTTACCCCAAGGCTTGGTAATGACAGGGTATTTGAATAGAAATGATGATTTTATGATATTATGACAGTGGGTTCAAAAATGGGTATTTTAATGGGTTCAAATAGGACCAAATTTGTCCTTGCGCCATGTGCGATTTTTAAAAAAAATCTGCCATAGCAAAAAAAATAAAAATGCACAAAAAATAATGTTGCTGCTAATCTTTGGCATATTCAAGACTGTGATACTCCAAAGCCAAGGGTTTCACTTTGCGTTTATTATATGGAAAATAATAAAATTTTTGTGTTTTTTCCTCTGATACAAATTGATGGTATCGCCACCAAAACTGGTATTTAAAGGGTTAAAATCCTGAAATAAAAAAAATATTTGGTAGTTATGATGAGGACTGATGCTGGTTAAAAGATTTAACTTGGTAAAAGTGGAAAATAATAATAATATATAATAATTTAGGCAGTGTTTAATATGTGGCCATTTTTGTCCCTTAATGCGCTAAGAGGGATTTTTTTTAAAAATCTGACATAACACAAAATCTTTAAATGCACCAGAAATAATGTTGCCACTAATCTTTGACATATTCAAGACTGTGATAATCCAAAGCTAAAGTTTTCTCTTTGCATTTAGTGTATGGAAAATAATTACATTTTTGTGTTTTTTTCCTCTTATACAAATTGATGGTATCGCCACCAAAACTGGTATTTAAAGGGTTAAAATCCTGAAATTAAATAATTATTTGGTAGTTATGATGAGGACTGATGCTGGTTAAAAGATTTAACTTGGAAAATGTGGAAAAGAATAATAATATATAATATTTTAGGCATGTGTTTAATATGTGGCCATTTTTGTCCCTTAACGCGCTAAGAGGGATTTTTTTTTTAAATCTGACATAACACAAAATCTTTAAATGCACCAGAAATAATGTTGCCGCTAATCTTTGACATATTCAAGACTGTGATAATCCAAAGCTAAAGTTTTCTCTTTGCATTTAGTGCATGGAAAATAATTACATTTGTGTGTTTTTTCCTCTTATACAAATTGATGGTATGTCCACCAAAACTGGTATTTAAAGGGTTAAAATCCTGAAATTAAATAATTATTTGGTAGTTATGATGAGGACTGATGCTGGTTAAAAGATTTAACTTGGAAAAAGTGGAAAATAATAATAATATATAATATTTTAGGCATGTGTTTAATATGTGGCCATTTTTGTCCCTTAACGCGCTAAGAGGGATTTTTTTTTAAAATCTGACATAACACAAAATCTTTAAATGCACCAGAAATAATGTTGCCGCTAATCTTTGACATATTCAAGACTGTGATAATCCAAAGCTAAAGTTTTCTCTTTGCATTTAGTGTATGGAAAATAATTACATTTTTGTGTTTTTTCCTCTTATACAAATTGATGGTATCGCCACCAAAACTGGTATTTAAAGGGTTAAAATCCTGAAATGAAATGATGATTTGGTAGTTATGATGAGGACTGATGCTGGTTAAAAGATTTAACTTGGAAAAAGTGGAAAATAATAATAATATATAATATTTTAGGCATGTGTTTAATATGTGGCCATTTTTGTCCCTTAACGCACTAAGAGGGATTTTTTTTAAAAATCTGACATAACACAAAATCTTTAAATGCACCAGAAATAATGTTGCCGCTAATCTTTGACATATTCAAGACTGTGATAATCCAAAGCTAAAGTTTTCTCTTTGCATTTAGTGTATGGAAAATAAATACTTTTTTGTGTTTTTTCCTCCTATACAAATTGATGGTATCGCCACCAAAACTGGTATTTAAAGGGTTAAAATCCTGAAATTAAATAATTATTTGGTAGTTATGATGAGGACTGATGCTGGTTAAAAGATTTAACTTGGAAAAAGTGGAAAATAATAATAATATATAATATTTTAGGCAATGTTTAATATGTGGCCATTTTTGTCCATTAATGCACTCAACGGTGTCAAAAATCTAATGCAGCACAAGGGTTAAAAGCTCGCTTTTGCACAAGTGTGCTGTGACTTTAAATATGCTGTATATTGACACATAACATCTTGCTAACAGTGATTGTGTTGCTGAAATGACCTGTTCACCATTAGAACAACTATAAAACCTGATTACGGCAGAAGTCCTGAAGACGCGTGCTCTAAACAACAACTTGATGGCATCATTTGTGTCTTTTACACCTGTGATAAACCACAAAGCAAAATTTTGTCATAAATATATCATAACAGATATAAACTGTATGAGATACATTAATTGGCTCAAATATTATCCTTTAGAAGAGATACAGTATAGTAGAAAGTTTGATTGAATTTGTTTCTCATAATCCTTAAGACCTTTTGGCCTAAAGGCTTATGCGTAACTCCTTGAAATTAGTTAGACAAATGTAATTTAAGAGCAGAGGCAGATGCAATCATATCCAGACAGGTGAATTTGAAGAAGTTTAAATATAGGCAAAATAAGCTTTAATTTTACTTTTCTTAAATGTAGGGAAAATAGCAATAACATAAAAATTAGTGATATTGCAAAAACATTTGATTCTTATGTTGATATTTCTCAAACCTTCAGGCTTGTGCATTAGGCATTAAACTTCTGAAATCAATTCAACCCAAACCACAGACTCTTATTCAAACCTTCACACTGCAGAGTGACTTTGAGTCTCTGTTGATTTTGATATTCACATCACATAACCAGCTCCATATGTATGGCTTTTTCTGATGTAGTAAACTTGCTTGGTAGCTCACGCATTGTGCTGCATTCACACCATGTCGAAAATGCCGTAATTTCGAGATGACGACATGTAACAAAATCTTCAAGTCCTCGAACTAGGAATTATGCATCAATAATTACTCGTCAAACTCACTCCTCCAACACAGACCCAGGTCATCAGCATGCTTTCATCTCTCTTACCCAATTCTCAGTGATATTTGAGTTCAGTTTAGTATCAAAAGGACGATGCAAAAATAAAATACAGTGTGATTAGTCGTACGTAGAGTGGCACAGTACTCATTCAGTAAATGCACAGGTTTTTTTTCTCCATTGGGTCACTTGATGAAGTTTTTCGGTTCCTTGCCACTGTTGCCTTTGGCTTGCTCAGTTGGGGATATTCAAATTATTAACCAATCATACCTTTGATCAGCTCTACCAAACGTAGATGTGTTTTTTCCAGTAATAAACAAACATTGTTGAGTTGTTTTGATTGATACTGTGAAGCAGCTTTGATACAATCTGTATTGTGAAAAGCGCTATATAAATATATTTGACTTGACTTGACTTGACAGCTAAACAGAAGTGTTTTGAGTCTGGATTTGAATGTGACTACTGTAGGAGCACATGATCTCTGGAAGCTGGATCCAGCTGCGGCTGGCATAATAGCTAAAAGCAGACTCTCCTTGATTTATATAGCAGTATTAATACTTTAAAATCAATCCTAAATGTAACTGGGAGCCAGTGTAATGACCTGAGGACTGGTGTGATATGTTTTTCTGGTTCTGCTCAGAATTCTGGCAGCTTCGCCTGCTTAAGTTCAGACTCACATTGTGATGTAAATGTACATTTTTGACCAACAAAATAATTTCTAGCAAGAAAGTAGTAGGCTAATTAGTAATTCATATATGCTTAGTTATCCCCAAAGCTCTCTTTATTTTGCTGTAGATCATTAAACCGTTACGCTGCACGTATGAAATCAGTTTCGTGAGGTAACTTGGTGCCTAAACGCTGCTTTCAAAGTCATTGTCAGCGAGGCAACAGCCAAAGTTATCGTACACAGCCAAGGCCTTATCCACCTTTTTACGCTCGATGGCGCTTAGCGTGAATTATTGGAGTAGCCTAACTTCTGTGAAACAGTAAACAAGCATTTTGTAAAACGGTACAATGAGATGAAATTATTCTACTCACCCTTTAAAAGTGCAAATGCAACAAATTACTACAACATGTCACGAATAACCCCAAAAGATTGATTCTTTCAGCAGCTATTAGCCTTTAATAGGGTTGTGTGTTGTTACATATCACTGTAGTAGGCTGATATATGTCTATATTGCCTTAAAAATGTTCATTAACTGGAACATTGAGTGATAATATTTTCAAGTGGTTTCTATCCTTTTGACAGACAATAACTATTGTATTTACCTGCTTTAGAAACATTCCAGGAAACGTACTAACGTAAACTCACCCGGTTCCCTGATGCTGTACTCAATCTATCCAACAGATGGTGCTGTACTCAATCTATCCACCAGGTGATGCTGTACTCAATCTATCCACCAGATGGTGCTGTACTCAATCTATCCACCAGGTGATGCTGTACTCAATCTATCCACCAGGTGATGCTGTACTCAATCTATCCAACAGATGGTGCTGTACTCCATCTATCCACCAGGTGGTGCTGTACTCAATCTATCCACCAGGTGATGCTGTACTCAATCTATCCACCATATGGTGCTGTACTCAATCTATCCACCAGATGGTGCTGTACCCAATCTATCCACCAGATGGTGCTGTACCCAATCTATCCACCAGATGGTGCTGTACTCAATCTATCCACCAGATGGTGGTGTACTCAATCTATCCACCAGGTGATGCTGTACTCAATCTATCCACCAGGTGATGCTGTACTCAATCTATCCACCAGATGGGGCTGTACCCAATCTATCCACCAGATGGTGCTGTACCCAATCTATCCACCAGATGGTGCTGTACTCAATCTATCCACCAGATGGTGGTGTACTCAATCTATCCACCAGGTGATGCTGTACTCAATCTATCCACCAGGTGATGCCGTACTCAATCTATCCACCATATGGTGCTGTACTCAATCTATCCACCAGATGGTGCTGTACTCAATCTATCCACCAGGTGATGCTGTACTCAATCTATCCACCATATGGTGCTGTACTCAATCTATCCACCAGATGGTGCTGTACCCAATCTATCCACCAGATGGTGCTGTACTCAATCTATCCACCAGATGGTGGTGTACTCAATCTATCCACCAGATGGTGCTGTACCCAATCTATCCACCAGATGGTGCTGTACTCAATCTATCCACCAGATGGTACTGTACTCAATCTATCCACCAGATGGTGCTGTACTCAATCTATCCACCAGATGGTGCTGTACTCAATCTATCCACCAGGTGATGCTGTACTCAATCTATCCACCAGATGGTGCTGTACTCAATCTATCCACCAGATGATGCTGTACACTCATCAAAATCAGTTCCTTCAATCAAAAACTGCCTTTGAGTAAATGTGTCTTGAAGATGTTTCAGATGCTTTAGGTATAAAGTCAATTAAATAACCAACCACTGTTAGAAATAAATACACATTTTCACTAATGAGGTCAATGTACTTTAATGTAAAAATCTCATAAAAAGGTTTGATGATAATATTATCACAGATGTGATATCATTATCAGAAAATGGTTAATTCTGTAACTTGTGTGACCTCCAGCCAACAACCATCTACACACCCAATACACATTCACATGCAGCTTAACAAGCTTGTGCACAATACGTATTTGGTTCTGATTCTCTGCAACAAAGTTTATTTTACGTTTATTTAGATTTTGACTACAGGCTCTTAGTAGTACTGTACAGTAAGAAATATAGTTCCTTCCCCGGGAAATTTATATTTCTTAGAATTAATAAACAATTAACGCTGAGTGTTCACGGGACGAACAGGTGGGTTGATTGGAATATACATTTTACTACATTAAGTTAATTCTATTAACTGATCCAAATATTCATAATCAATTATAACAAGTTATGATTAATTATAAATATTTCTTTAGAGCTAATTTGCTACAGTCTGTAAACCGTGCATTGTTGATGATCTGAAACTAGTAGGCTAACAGTTTAGAAAAACTTGAAGCTTTTTACTGTAAAGCAAAGTTATGTGCAGATGAAATACTTAAAATATATACAAAATATACGTTTTGTAAATTAATATGCATTTTAATTTAAAATCCGCTGTCGGGACGGTTGAAACAAGTGTTCAATCTTGAATAAATTGAATTTATCGTCTTCCGGTTGACCTCATTTTCGTCATAATAACAGGCTATTTAACTAGGAAACACTCAATATGACTCAAGGAAGAAATGTAAGAAAATGAATTGGAAACGGATTTGTCTGTCTTCGTTAAAATAGCCTATTAAAAAGATTACGTAAAATGCGCATAGGCTTATCGCCTATTGATTAGACTATTTAGTGACAGATTTTTTTTTTTAAATTATGAACCTTTAAATTAAAATAAATTACTAAATATGTTTGCAACAATATGTAACGTTACATACATTACTTGTTGTCAGGTATTGTTCATAAAAACAAGCATTCGATGAATATTTACCATTTAAACTGTTATGTTTCTTCCGTCCCACCCGTGTTTCAATCGCCCCGCTTAGGCGACAACTATCGTTCAAAGTAAATTTTTCACTTAAATCATTCTATATTTGTACTGAATAACACATGATACTAAGAGAACACATATGTGAGTTGTTGATCACAAAAAAAAAAAAAATCTATCTGTAACCTTATCTTAGAAAACGTCTCGGTTACATATGTAACCCTCGTTCCCTGAGTACAGGGAACGGAGACGTGTCGTCGGGGGAGTTCCCTGACGAATCGGGATCACGCTAGGGAGACCAATCGACTTCGAGTGAAACTAAAACGAGCCAATGAATATTGGCATGCAAGATTTGCATTCCGCGACCCGCCTGCCAGTGCGGGTATAAAGGGCGGAAGCAAACGCATCCAAAATGCTTTTTCGCTGAGGAGCCGAACAGTGTCCAGTCCTCCGCGAAGGTACAGCCACATGGCGAGGGGACGACACGTCTCCGTTCCCTGTACTCAGGGAACGAGGGTTACATATGTAACCGAGACGTTCCCTTTCGTCCTGGGAACTCCGACGTGTCGTCGGGGGAGTTCCCTGACGAATTGGGATCCCTAACAACACGCCATGGTGCTGACCCCTTCCAGCGCCCAGCTAAGCTACCCTGCAGCAGTTTCTTGAACAAGATGCGGGAGCTAGCTAGGAAAAATCACACTGCTGTTCCGCAAGACCCACTCAGTGGATTTGGATAACACTGGGAAAGCGTGCCCAACCCGTAGGAGGGAACGCTGCGGAGCCCCTGCCCGCCCGAAGGGAGGCACTGGAATACACGTATGTACTAACCCGTAGGGTAGTGCAACATACGGAAGTCCTTGAGGTAGTCCCAGCCCGAGGGGTGGGAGCGTACTCAGCAAGGACGACAGAAGGATCTGTCGAGAGGAAGACACGGAGCTAACCCAGAGGGTAGCAGGACCGTGGAAAAATGGGTCACCGAAGGGACCACTGTTAAGGCCACCCAGTCTAATAACAACTCCTACGAGAGGTACTAGACCTGGCACCGGGCGACCGCCTCGCCTGGTGCCGAAGGGGTGATGGAGGAACTCACGAGGTTAACCGTATGTTGGGGAACCAACGGAGTAAAAAGACGCACGTATCCGGCCCATGGGGCGGGAATGGCGTAGCAAGCCGACATAACCTAATTCCTCGCACTACCGGCCGTAGCGAGTACGCGGGAGGAAACAGGTTCAACACGGAGGCTATAAAACCTAGCGAACGTGTTAGGTGTCGCCCAGCCCGCAGCTCTACAGATGTCTGTCAGCGAGGCGCCTTGCGCCAAAGCCCAGGAGGATGCAACACTCCTAGTAGAGTGAGCCGTCAACCTAGGTGGGCAAGGCATGCCCTGGGACTCATAAGCCCGGGCGATAGCATCCACTAACCAGTGGGATAACCTCTGCTTGGAGACAGCCTTCCCCTTCTGCTGGCCTCCGTAACAGACAAAGAGCAGGTCTGAGGTCCTGAAGCTTTGCGTTCTGTCCCCGTAACAGCGCAGGGCGCGGACGGGACAGAGAAAAGCTAGGGCTGGGTCTGCCTCCTCCAGGGGCAGCGCTTGCAGGTTCACTACCTGATCCACAAACGGGGTGGTAGGAACCTTGGGCACGTATCCGAGCCGGGGTCTCAGGACAACGTGAGAAAGGCCCGGTCCGAATTCTAGGCACGATTCGTCGACCGAAAATGCCTGCAGATCCCCTACCCTCTAAAAGAAGCCAAAGCCAGCAGGAGAGCTGTCTTCATAGACAAGATATTTAACTCGACTGTAGGCAAGGGTTCAAAAGGGGGCCTCTGGAGTGCGCTAAGCACCAGAGTTAAGTCCCAAGAGGGTAAGGGGTGCACACTACGAGGCGGATTCAGCCTACTAGCACCCTTAAGGAATCTGATGACCAGGTCGTGCTTCCCCAAAGACTTACCTTCTACTGCATCGTGATGAGCGGCTATTGCGGCAACATACACTTTGAGGGTGGAGGGAGACAGCCTTCGCTCCAACCCATCCTGCAGGAAGGAAAGCACGACTCCGATCGGGCAAGTTCGGGGGTCTTCCCGGCAGGAAGAACACCACTCGACGAACAGGTTCCACTTCAACGCGTAGAGGCGCCTCGTAGAGGGGGCTCTAGCGGAAGTGATGGTGTCTACCACACCCTGTGGTAGGCCACCTAGAACCTCCGCGTCCCGTCCAGGGACCAGACATGAAGTCTCCAGAGGTCTGGACGCGGGTGCCACAAGGTGCCCCATCTCTGAGAAAGAAGGTCGTTCCTCAGAGGAATCGGCCAAGGAGGGGCTGTCGCGAGGAGCATGAGTTCCGTGAACCAAGTCCGGTTGGGCCAATACGGCGCAACGAGCAGGACCTGCTCCTCGTCCTCCCTGACTTTGCACAAAATCTGTGCAAGAAGGCTCACTGGGGGAAACGCATATTTGCGAAGACCCAGAGGCCAGCTGTGCGCCAGCGACTGGGGGTGGAGTCGCCATTCTCCCGGAAGAGGTGGCTGCCGCGAGAGCTCGTCGGCTACACGGTTGAGCACACCAGGGATGTGAATGGCTCGAAGCGACCTCAGATGCTTCTGACTCCACAGGAGGAGATGGCGGGCGAGTCGCCTTGACATACGACGGGAGCGTAGACCACCGGTTGATGTACGCAACGGTCGCAGTGCTGTCCGTACGGACCAGTACGTGCTTGTGCATGAGCAGCCCCTTGAGGCGAGACAAGGCTAAGCGTACTGCTTGCAACTCTAGGCAGTTGATGTGCCAATGCAGTTGAGGCCCCGTCCACAGACCTGAAACTGCATGCCCGTTGTACGTGGCCCCCCATCCGTTGGCAGAGGCATCTGTGAAAACCACAGCATGCCTGGACACCTGGACTAGGGGCACTCCGGCCCGTAGAAACGCAGGGTCTGACCAAGGACTTAAGGTTTGGCGGCAGTGCGGGGTCATGTTGACCCGGATAGTGCCGCTCTGCCACGCCCATCTCGGGACTCGATCGTGAAGCCAGCGCTGAAGCGGTCTCATATGGAGCAGACCGAGCGGCGAAACCGCGGCTGCGGCTGCCATATGCCCCAGGAGCCTCTGAAACTGTTTCAGTGGGACCGCTGACCTGCCTTGAAAGGAATTGAGGCAGTTGAGCACTGACTGGACGCGCTCCTCGGTGAGGCGCGCAGTCTGAGCGACCGAGTCCAACTCCATACCGAGATAAGAGATCCTCTGCACCGGGCAGAGTTTGCTCTTGTCCCAGTTGACCTGAAGACCCGAACGGCTGAGGTGCTGGAGCACCAGGTCCCTGTGTTCGCACAACAGACCTCGCGAGTGAGCTATTATGAGCCAGTCGTCGAGATAGTTGAAAATGCGAATGCCATGTTCTCTCATGGGAACAATGGCCGCCTCTACGACTTTCGTGAAGACACAGGGCGACAGGGCCAGGCCGAAAGGTAAGACCTTGTACTGATATGCTCGACCTTCGAAAGCGAACCGCAGAAGGGGGCGGTGACGAAGGAGAAACGAGACATGAAGTACACGTCCTTTAGGTCGATCGCTGCAAACCAATCCCGGGGACGGATGCACTCGAAGATGCGTTTCTGCGTGAGCATTTTGAACGGGAGCTTGTGCAGGGCCCGATTCAAAACTCACAGGTCCAGGATTGGTCGTAACCCCCCGCCTTTCTTAGGTACAATGAAGTACGGGCTGTAAAACCCTGACCTCATCTCGGCTGGAGGGACCGGCTCGATCGCGTCCTTCGCCAGCAGGACGTCGATTTCTTTCCTCAGGACAGGGGCATCTACACTCCGCACCCGGGTGAAGTGGACGCCTCTGTACCTGGGAGGCCGGCGGGCAAACTGAATTGCATAGCCGAACCGGATAGTGCGGGTGAGCCAACGGGACGGACTCGGAAGCGCTAGCCAGGCTTCGAGGAATCGCGCCAAGGAGCCGACTCGGACCACCGGCGTACCCGCGGAGGGGCAGCGAGGTGGAAGGCAGGGACCAGACTTCGGAGGCATTACTGCGGCCGAGAGAGAGGTCTGGGTGTGCGGGGCAACACCTACCTGCTTCCACCGAGGAACAGACGGCAGGGAAGGCTCGGAGGCGTTCGGCTGCGGGCTGTCCCGAGGCGAAGAAAGGAGGGGAAACGAGGAACGAGGCTCGGGGGCGTCGAGTCCAGGTTTCCGCGCCTCCTTGCCAAGCGGGAGATGAGAGCGACGAGGCCGTGGCGGCGTCACTGCCATCTAAGAGGGGGAAAGGAGTGGCAAGGCATGGAAGCGTTGCTCACTGCAATCCGCACCCTCGTGACCCAGAGATGGAAGAAACTGCTCTAGAAAATGAGGGTACCACTGGACTCCGGGGAGCCAGCGGCGGAACAGAATGAAAGATACTCCACCCAGTCCTCCCCCGGGGAGGGAGAGGTGCGTGCACCGTCTCCGAGAGAGCAATTCCCTACAACGCTGGGTCACCTGTCTCAGCTGCCGAGACAGGTGGCGCCGTCTTCCTGCAAAGCTAGACGTCACAGTAGAGCTAGCTGTGACAGCTTCCACAGGGGACTGACACCCTTGGTGACAAACAGACTGAGGAGGAGCATGAGTGACTCGGAAGCACATCGAGTCAAGCTCGTAGTTTCCTCAGCCTGCTTCTAAACTGTGGAGAGCCGCTGGGCACAGTCTCCAACAGTGTCACCGAAACAGGGCAAACCTTGAGAATAGGAGCATCGAGAAAGAAAACTTTGGCGATGTCTCGTATGTCAACAAGGTTAGCCCTGGGAAACTTCTGGACCACAGTGTGGACATCGTCTGACCGAGGGCCAGTGCTGTGACTAAAATCACGGTAGTCACTAAGCACAGCTCAACCCCGACTCAGAACTACCCTTGTGCACTGCGTGTTCTTTGGTCTACACTGACCATCACATGCAGGGAAGAGGTGGTCTGCCATTAGCAAACCCACCAACAAGGGTAGTGAGAGAGGAAAAATTTTCACAGATTTTGGCACTAATATGCCTCCATACTGCAAAAAGTTTTTCACACACATCCAGGCAAACACGGGGGCGGGGCAAAGCGACACGCGTTGCACTGCGCCCCCAGAGTAGCCCGGGAAGTGTGGCTGTCAAGTCTGGACCCGATTAGCACGAGCGCACACACCATTACAGTGGGAACTCAGTACCACCAAATCCAGAGTGTAACAGCCCTCTCTCCGATGCAGCGATCGACATCTGATCCTCCCCTGGAGCCCCGAATGAAACACTTGGCTCCTCATGAGAACCACCAGTAATTCCATCCGTAAGCTGCCAGGCATGCACAAAACAGTGAACGTGGCCATCAAGCTTGATGACACACGGCACGTTGAACGCTCTTTCAAGACAAACAACGTGCCGACGTGGTCATGCTCTCATAAGAGAGCATAAACCACCCACGAACACAGTTTCAGCATGTTTGCGATGCGCTAGAGGAGTGAGGGGTACCCCCACTGTAATCCTCAGATCACCAATGCTATTAGCCAAAGTAGGCCTCTTCTGCAGAAGAGGAACTAGATCGGGGAATATGCAAAGCGACTCCACCTCGTATGAGGCACTTGAGTCTCGACCGCGCATCTAGAGCGCCGAATGACGCGCGCTGGGTTACCGTGACAACCCGCGCTGTCAGCCGGCAGCTCGACGGCACACGGCACACTGAACGGCTCAACCCTTTACGAGAAAGGGGAGACGAACAACGCGCCGACGTGGTCATGCTCTCATGAGAGAACATGAACCACCCACGAACGCAGTCTCAACACACTTAAGCCCAGGCATGTGAAACAGTGATCGTGGCCGTCAATGAGGACAGGAAACGACCGCATCCAGAAAACACACAGGTGAAACGTCATCCTGAAAAGGACGCGATCTTCACCCGTGTTGCTCTTTTAGAGAAAAATACTCTCTAGTTGTGCTGAAGCACACAGGGATCAACGCGTCAACACAGCGGGGAAACTGCAAGCCCGCTGCGTGCACTCAACCGTATACCAGCTGTTAAAACAGCTCTTTGTAAACACAGCGCGTGTAGTAGCAGGCAGCAGACGGGAGATCGCGAAGACCGCTGAAGCGCCGTCACACCAGCACAGAGAGACTCTCAGGAAACAGCAGACTCGCAGTCTTCCACTCAGAGGACACAACTGGTCGGCTCCGAAGCAAAAAGCATTTTGGATGCGTTTGCTTCCGCCCTTTATACCCGCACTGGCAGGCGGGTCGCGGAATGCAAATCTTGCATGCCAATATTCATTGGCTCGTTTTAGTTTCACTCGAAGTCGATTGGTCTCCCTAGCGTGATCCCGATTCGTCAGGGAACTCCCCCGACGACACGTCGGAGTTCCCAGGACGAAAGGGAATGACGTTTATCTGAATAGTGTTTCAACTGTCCCGGCTATCCCCATTAGTGAGACTATGTGTGCAAGTTATCTCTAAACTCTTAAGAACTTTATTACCTTTTGGTTTACTTCTTTGGGAATGAGACATTTGTACCAGTCGCACTAAGACATTTCAAATGATACCAAAACATGTATAATACTGTATGATAATTATTCACATTAAACCATATAGATTTTTGGGTGAAGTTTGGTGATCTCACCATGAGAGAGAAGGAGTGGGGGAAGAGGGGAAAATATGTATTCTGAGGTGAGACTTGCGTCTCAAATGGTGATGCTAACTTCACAAGAGAGAGTTCAAATGTTAATTTCCTGTGTTTTCTCGGAGAGTTGCCCTCTCTTCCAGTTCTTCCAGTTTTCCAGTATTACAATATAATTTTGGCTTTAATAAGATCTTCCCAATAAATAGGCAAGAATAAACCAATAGTCACTGTGAGTCACTTCATGTTACCCTCAATTCTCTGATTGACAGCAGCAAAGCAAACCATCTACACTTCTACAGTTTATAGCAGTGTGTTGTTGTTTTAAGTTTGACACTAGAGGGTGCTGTGACTTTTTTTTATTTTTCAACAAAATTGATTTGTGTGGAATGCTATGTAGTTTGGGATATTTGCTGGATTTAGGGCAGTCTCTTAACATTAGCTGCCACTTTAGTCAGTATTTCAGTAAATTCTTAACCTTTATTAGAAAAGTAAAGATTCAGAAAAAAACTGACACTAATTTTTCAATCCATCAGTTGAGAATCATTACAAGAACGAAATTCAGTTCATTTCGGAGTTTCTACAAAAATAGAGTTTCTACTTGTGTTCAGTATGATGGGGTGATGGACCTACTCTCAGTATTATGCAAGGTCTCTCTCTCTCTGCCGTTCGCGCGCCCTACGTGGTTTGAACATAGGGTTTGAAGCACAGTCTCTAGCTGCGTCCCAATGTGCATACTATCCATCCTAACGGACTTTGGACTTGAGCTACGCGAACGGTGACGGACTTTGGACTTGAGCTCCGCGAACGGCAACGGACTTTGGACTTGAGCTTGGACTTGAGCTGCCTCAGGCCCTTGTACTCGGTACCCTTTATCCCCCCGGTACCACGCCCCTGCATGGCATCCTTTAGCGTCAATATGAGACGCAGAACCCAAGGCGTCATACAGGTTGACGCTCGTCTAAATCCGACGCACATGGCATCCTTTAGCGTATGAGAAGCAGATCCCAAGGCGTCATAACTGTAACCCTGCTCCAGACCTAAACCTGCTACGTGTTATATTGACGCTAAAGGATGCCATGTGCGTAAGATTTTGGCGTCACCTATATGACGCTAAAGGATGAGAATGCGTTGGATAAACTCATCTTTCAGGCATTTGACCGACCGGTTTGACTCTTCAGCGTGAGAAATCGGGGGTGTGGCGTGTGCGCGTGTGAAACCATTCAAATGCGGGTGTCTCACGGCCAATGCGTGAGAGTTGGCAGCTCATTACATGTGCACAGCCATGTGAGTGGTGTTATTAAGAGTGAACACGGTCAATCTGACTGCAGTAGATGTGAAAGATAAAAGAATAAAAATTATGTTATTCAGCCAGCTCACATTCCTGTATTTTCTTCCTGTTTTCGGTCGAAGTCCACAGTAGTCGATTGTCGAGTTTGCATGCGCGATATTTAGTTATCTAGTTACCAATGATCGCGCGCGCGAACTCGACAATAGGGAATGGGGAGGTACGTCACACCGTGTTGCATTATGGGACGTGGCCGCCATCTTTACAGGCACGATCTCTGTTTACCTTCGGTATAATAGTGGGTGTTAAAACGAGGTAAAATTGAAGAAGAACGGAAGAAGTGGAGATGTTTAAAGAAACAGAGAAAAGACCCTACTGGTATTAACTAAATGCCACTGTCAAAAAAACTATTTGGACAAACTATCCGCGATAAAAAACGTTGATACATCATCTGATTTAGTTTTGGTATTCGAAGCCTATGCTAAGTTGATTACCATTGTACATAAAGTTCAAGCTATTTTACCTGAAACGCAGCTCTCGTAGTTAATGTTAGCTTGCTATTTTCAGCATATGTTAAGTTTTCATAGGTTGTGCAAGAAAAAAAAAAGTACATTGCTTTATAATGCCACAAGATGTGGTAACTTGTTAAATACAGCTGTGCCTTATTGTCATCATTTAATGTTGACACGTGTAAAAATGAGAGTATTTGGTCGTTTATTTTTAAATTTTTATGTATCTTTGCCCAGGGCTGGACTGGAACGAAAAATCAGACCGGCCCACTACAAGATCATAAACACACAACCGATCTTTGCACGTCCTTGAATATGTATATCATCTCCTATTCCTTAAAACCAATAATGCCATACGAGTGAGTAAGAATGAGTGCAATTTAACAGATGGAATAACTACTATTTGTAAAATACAATTGAAGTAGGCTACACTACACAGTGATGAATCCTAAAACAAGTGTTTCATAAAGGATTTTTTGTAAATCTGTGGTGGTTGTACCTTGATCTGTCTAGGGGGGTTTGGGGGAATGCTCCCCCGAAAGAAAATGTTGTGCTTTTTAATATTAAATTCAGCCATCTGGTGCACTTTTAGAGTAAAAAATTAAGAGCTCCAACCCATATTCAGTCTGCAAATTAAACAAAGAAAAACTCAAACCTCTTTTAGTTATGATATAGTGTCTGTCTACATTACACTACTACATAATAATAGTTATATTAACCCCATGACACTAATATACATGTATTGTAAAACAAATGCACTGAAAAAAATAAAATAAACTTTCATAATTAATTTATAAGAGAAACACGTGATATTTTATTTTGACAGAAACTGCATCAAACTTTTATTTTGGCGGAAAACATGGTTTCCAAACGTGTGGAAATAACGTAATGGGTTCTACACAGCCTATAGCCTAGTTCTGCTCAGCACAATCCTCTACACCTCACTCATTTCTCTCCTGATCCTCCTCACTCCTCATCAGCCACTTGAAGGGCTTGATTCTTTATTCACGCTATTTCCCTGCACTTTTCTTGCGTTTCTTCTCCATCGCTCTGACGATTTAAACAGATACTGCCGGCTCGCTCAGCTCAGAGCCCAAAGGGTGAGGTGTTTCGAGATGTGATTGGACCAGCCCAGTGTCAATCAAGAAAATAACCAATGGGCCGCTGATCTACGCGTTTCATGGGCCGGTCTGAGAGAAAAACAAAACCTACTGACTTTTTTTGTCCAATGCATTACACCGGTACAAAGATCCCAGCGCCGCCAATTAATCAAAACTAAACAAATGGGCCGCCGATGTACGAGTTTTATGGGCCGGTCAGATGAAAAAAAAAAAAAAAAATTAAGTTTGAGATGTATCGGCCCAAATAGCACGTCGGCCCATCGGGCAAATGCCCGAAATGCCCGATGGCCAGTCCAGCCCTGTCTTTGCCCATTATTATGTGTAACGTTACTTAAAGGGTCTTTGTGGATGCAATCAGTAGAAACAGGGAAGTCACTTAAAGAAAAAAATCCTGTCCAGATGAAATATTTTCAAAATATGCAAAATACTTGATTTTGTAATGTCTTAAATAAGCCTTTATGATTTTTTTTACTTGCAAAATTGATAATATCAGAGAAAATGATAACCATGCAACCATCTACAGTATTGCTTCAAACATTGCGCAATAGACTCCCTGAGGAACATTTCATTCTTCATTCTTTTCATTCTTTTCAATAGGAGAGGAAGAATTGTCAAAGTTTGTTAAATCATTAAAATACACATGTTAGACCGACTAAGCTCCTAAAAGAGATGCTTCCAGAAGTCATAAATTCACTCCTTAATATTATTAGTTCATCATTGTCATTAGGATATGTCCCAGAAACTTTCAAGCGAACTGTTAAGCCTGTCAATAAAAACAACACAACTTTACCCTAGAAAATGAATTACAGACCGATCTCAAATCTCCCTTTTCAGTAAAAAATACTAGAAAATAAATTGTGTTTGTGAGATTTCCAGTCAGAATTTAGACTGTATCATACCTCAGTTCAATGACATTAAAGTTATGTTTTGACTTTCGCAGGAAACTGAAAAGATTAAGAATGGTGTGACATGAAAGTGTCAGATGAAAGATAATCTCCTGTACCACACAAATTCATGACTAATGAATCATTTTTTCACATTTTTTATTTTTTTTTGGGTCAAAATCTTATCTTGTTTCTTTGGTGATTTATTATGCACTAGACAGATTATGTCAAAATAAAAGTTAAAGTTATTTTTTTAATGCAACAAAAAAACTGTATTTTCTCTCAACAATATTTTGATGCACATCAGAACTATATAATTTGGTTTTACTCATTGTGATGGATGATTAAAGGAATTTGGCCCTTGTGTTTCCTCATAACTCCTGTGAAACATGGCTGGACAATTTCATATTCCTAGTCACTCTGGTGTGCTAAAAAAAGGTAAATATTAATGGGAATATACTTCAGAGATATTTTACTCGTAAATAATTCTAGGGGTACCAATAATTGTGGCCAACTTGTTTTGGAGATGTGATTTCCCCCCACTTTCAATTATTTTACTTCAATGAAATGTTCGATTTTTGCAAATTTTTTTAATGAAAGATCAAAAGGATAAATGATGCAGATTTTATTTTTACAGCCATTTTTTTTATCATATTTACCAGGGGTACCATTATTTCTGAGCATGACTGTATACTATATATATATATATATATATATATATATATATATATATATATATATATATATATATATCATCATTGGCCGGGTCCCCTGGTATGGAGCTCGACAATATGTTTCCACAATTCTCTATTCTTGGCGATGCTGATGATCACTTTAGTTTCCTCTTCCCTTTCGACATGGGTGAGTGACTGGCTGCTCTTCGCTGCGAGGAGAGCTATTTGATTCCGGGCTTTTAGACTTTTGTTGTACTCGTCGATATAGCTCCGGATTTTATGTCTGAAAGTTAAGCGAGGAGCTCCTCGCTTGTTCTTATCACGGACTTCTGAGTGATAGATGGCATAGATGTGGACTGGTTCGCTCTCTTCCATGCGAAGACAGTGGCCCACGAACTCTAGCTGTCGCTTGCGGATGGTCACGCTGACCGGACGTTGCTTGGTCAGTCTATAGAGTTCCTTGTTTTTCATGTGGACGTCTGCTTGTCTAATTCCCAGCATGGTTCGGTAGCACTTTCTCGCAAACACATCCAGTTCTTCCTCTAGAGCTTTCGTTAGAACCCATGTCTCGCAGCCATAAAGCAATACAGATAGACAAGTTGCATTAAAGAGCCGAGTCCTGAATTCTATCGTTGGCTTGGGTGGTGGAGCGGTAAGCAGATTCTTTAACTTGGTAAAGGCCACCCATGCAAGAGAGATACGATTTTTGACGTCTTTCTCTGTCGATATGATGTAAGATCCAAGATACTTGAATTCGTTTACGATTTCCACCTCCTTTCCGTTTATTAGTAGATGTTCATTGTCACTGGAAGCATTTATTTGCACTTGGACAGTCTTCTCCTCATTTAATTCTAGCCCGACTGTGCCAGCTTTTTGTTGTAGTTGGGTGAGCTGTTGTTGTGCCCTAGTAAGATCATTTTCCAGGAGTGAAATATCGTCTGCAAATGCTAAATCGTTAAGTTTGCGTTCTGCTCTGGATTCTTTGGCTATTGCTGTACCGCGTTGCGGTCTCGTGTTACTCCTGTGTGGAGGACCTTTATGTGTAAGGTATCCGAAACTTCCAGCAGATATCCTGGAGACGTAATCTATTACTATGATGAATAAAAACGGAGCTAGAACGTCACCTTGCAATACTCCAGTTGTGACAGCAAATGGCTCTGAAAGCTGGCCCTCCAAGTACACCTGGCTCACCGATGCGTCGTACAAGACTTGGATAGCATCAACAATCTTTTGAGGAATGCCATAGTGTCGCAAGATTGCAAACATCATAGGTCTATCTATCGAATCAAATGCCTTCTTGAAATCGACGAAAGTGATGTACAACGGTAGTAGTTGTGCTCTTGCTCCTTCGATGACTCTTCGCAGGATGTGGATCTGCTGTGCGCAGCTGCGCCCACTCCTGAAGCCTGCCTGGTTGTTTCTGAGCAGCTTATCAATTGGATTCTGGATGCGGTTAAGGAGAATGCGATTGTATGTTTTTGCTGCGATGGACATCAGGCTGATTCCTCTAAAGTTGTTCATCAGCTGTAGGTTGCCCTTCTTGGGCAGTGGGATGATCAAGCTCGATGTCCATTGTTTCGGTGCGCAGCAATGCTTAAAAACGAGATTGCAGAGTTTATGCAATTCATTTACTATGAATTCTCCGCCGTCTTTGAGGACTTCTGCTGTCATTGCATAATCGGGTCCTGGTGACTTGTTCCGCTTAAGCTGTTGAATCGCTCTCACCCCTTCCTCTCGTGTTAGACTCGTTGTTAAAATAGCGATGTCTGGGCTTGGTTCTGGAAAGTTGACTGTTTCCACCTTCGCGCTCTTGTTGTTGAAGAGTTTGCAGAAGTACTTGCCCCAGTCGCTGATGAGCTCAGTCTTCGAGTTTGGTTGAGAGCCATCAAGCATTTGGACTTTGCTTGCTGCAGCATTTTGCGGCTTCTCTGAGATTTTATCGATTAAAGTCCACATTGTGCAATGCTCGTGTTTCTGATTTGCCAGTTCGAGAGCTTCTAGTTGAGTGTTGAAATATGCCTCTTTGTCAGTTTCTAGAGCTGTCTTGACACTCGACTGCTTGTTTCTCCACTGATCTCTCTTTTCTCTTATTTGATTTCGCATGAAATCGTCCTTCGCCACTTCTTCTTCTGAAATGAGCTGCAATGTTGAACTGCTGACCCAGCTGGGCTGTTTTAACTTCGGTCTTTTGCCCAGGACCTTTTCACTCGCTGCTATCAGCGCAGTGTTGAGTGTGTCTGCTCTTTGCTGTATTAGGTTCTGGGCGTTTTCTGTTTGACTCGATTCATCAAGAAGAGCAGCGAATTGATTGCGAAGTTCCAGATCGAAATTCGCTTGGATGTTCAAGTCTTTCAGCTTGTCATTCTGAAAGGTGCACCTAGCGGTGGATGAGCTTCTTGCTGTTCTTAGCGCCAGTTTGAATTTAGCGCTCACCATCTTGTGGTCTGATCCAATTGCGCAGGTGTTGTAAGCGCGACAGTTTTTGACTGACTTCCACCACTTGGTGTTGAAGACAATGTGGTCTAGTTGAGAGTAGTCTCCTTTTGGGCTCTTATATGTGCGTAGTCTCGTCGGTCGATTTCGGAACCAAGAGTTCGCTGGGCGCAGACTGGAAAACTCGCACATGCTGATTAGTCTTCGACCATTGTCGTTCGAGATTGCGTGGTAGCTGAAGTTGCCTACCACTCTAGGATTGGTGTCGTGACTGTCCTTACCAATTCTTGCATTCAAGTCGCCGGCAAGAATCGTGACTGTGTGTGGCGGAATTGACTTTATCAGCTCATCAAGATCGTCATAGAACGTGTCTTTTGCTGAAGAATCTGATGTCTCCGTCGGGGCGTATGCGGACACAAAGCATATTTTAGGATTGCCTTCTAAATGCATGGCAATTATGCGCTCTGATTTAATGGTGACAGCGATGATCGACTGAGCGATTCTGGTGTTATATAGCAAGGCTGATCCGTGGCTTTCCAATGAGTCTGTATGTGCCATCGTCCAGCTGTTGTATTTCTTATAGCCCACCAAGTCGGGTGTTCGGAGTCGGTGCTCTTGAAGTGCTACGAGGTCGATGTGGTGTTTCTCGCAGCCGGCTATGATTCGATCAACTTTGTGTGTGATGATCTCACCTGTTTCGCTACAGATGGTGTCGTTTAGGGTTCTAACGTTGTAGGTAGCAACGCAGAACTGCTTGATGTTGCCACTCTTCGCTGATTTGATGTAACCGGTGGCGGGCAAAGTGGTCAACCTACCACCGCGGTCCTTTTTCGACTGGGCGACGACCGTGCCAGCATCTTTTGAATTGTGTTGTGGTTCCATATTGTATTCTTTGCTAAATTACTCCACGAAGGGTCGCAAGTCCTCAAGCATGGAGCGCAGTAGACTACGCCTTTCAAGGGTCTCCCTTTACTTGCCTACGTCTTGTCCCTACCAGCCTTTCCAGAGTTGAACACTGTACTTGCCACCGTGGGGTTAATATATATATATATAATTTTTTTTAAGTGGTTATGTTTAACTTTGGGGATAGGCTTAAAGCACTTAATGAAATTTCCCCATTTTCCGTGGCCTGATGTTAAGAGAACTTTTTACAGTCAATAAGTTGTTAAAGCATTTCCTAACACTTTACATACCATATGATTAAATGATAACACTTTAATTACAGTGACACTTAAAGAAAGACTATCTATAGTCTATTAATGTATTAACTAGTTTATAAAATATTAATTAACTTTAAACTTATAGTTTGCAAATTATATGTAAATAGGCTACTTATTATAAAGTGTTGCCTTTTTTCCTGCTTGGCACTGATTGCACAAGCAAGTGTAAAAATGAACTATTTCAGCATATTTTCAATTGTTCGTGTGTGTGTGTGTGTGTGTGTGTGTGTGTGTGTGTGTGTGTGTGTGTGTGTGTGTGTGTATGTACATAACCATATTTTCAGGGGTGGTAAAAGTACTCAAAATTTATACTCAAGTAAAAGTATATATACCTAAAAAAAAAATGACTCCAGTAAAAGTAGAAAGTCCTCCATTCAAACATCACTTGAGTAAAAGTACAAAAGTATCCGATTTAAAACGTACTTAAGTATCGAAAGTAAAAAGTAAACAGTAAATATTCAAACTGTAAATATCAATAATTAAACAGGTCAATTGTTTTGGGAGTGATATGCAATGTTTTAATTGAACAAATTATTAGATACTGCAATTAAGAATCAGTTAGATTTGCAATCATAAGAGACAATGAAGCACCTTGCATCAATTCTAAACAATTTCATTAAGTTTAGTGACAGCATATTATGCTGCAATGACTGGTAGGCTATTGCTTTTATTTCTTTGATACAAATTTTACTATTTCAATTCAATTATTGTGGTTTGATTCCAATCTTCAATATAGATTCATTTTGATAAATATTTGGTACAGTAGATACATGTTAATTTTTAAATTAAGAAAATCTCACCTAATGCTGTAAACATAGGCTACAGAGAGCCCTGTCAGCTGGTATTATTAAATGTTAAAAATAAATGCAGTTTTTATTATAATAACAACTTTATAATATTTTAATGATATAAGTAAAACTATAATAAATATAAATATATAGTGCACATATTTAGCTAAATACTAATTTATACTAATATTAAATATATTATAAAAGGCTAATTTTTCTAGCTAACTAACGTGCTATGGTCATTAAATGTTTTTTTTTTTTTCTGAGGTAAATGTAACGTTATGACATCGTTCTCCAGCTGTTATATTGACCTCTTTCCGCAGTTGAAAAACACTGATTTATCTATATTATGTATGAGGCATTTCGGTAAGTTGTAGGCTACTGTATCTTTCAACATAGGCTAACTATTATTGTTAATTTGTGTTTATTTACAATTAACTAGTAGGCTAGTAAAGAGATTAACGTTAACGGCACCCCATAGCAGGCGCTATATCTGTCAAGTCACATTTAAAAGCGCCAAAACGGTATTTATTGTTTGAATTTTGTAATAAAATTGACAGAATCTGAGAGCTGAGAATTTGTTTCATATCAAAAGTAACCTACTCTGTCTTGTCTGTCGGTGTCAATGTCCTCTTTGCTTCGCGATTTGTGAGAAAATGGATGTGTCGACTCGTGAGAGCGTGTGGAAAGTGTCAATTGCGTGAGTCTCACACTGAATGAGTGAGAGTTGGCAGCTCTGCAATAGACATGAACCTGTTTTGGTAATATATTATAAAGGTTGAAAAGTTCCACAGTGTGCCTTTAACTTAAAATTTACAGTAATAAACCGTATTTCATTATCTGATACAATGTTAATTTACCAGCCTATTGAAGTATTATTAATATCTATTTTGTACCATTGTAATACACTGACAACCAACAATCACAGCAGTGATGAGAGTCATGATCAATCAAAGCTGAACACAAGCAGCCCTTCCACAATAAAGTTAATACTATTGTATAGAAGCTGCACGTCATTCACACAAACATTAAACACCATCATGGTAACACACATGAAATTTTAAAATGCAATAAACATTAATTTAACAACATTAAATGTAACATAAAACCAAAATGTACATAACTGATTAGAAAAAAAAACTAAGAAAACTATGAAGAAACAGTTATTTCAACAAAAATACATCAAATGTGAAGTGTCACAGGGAATTGTGGGAATGTCAATTTACGTTTTTTCACTGTAAATTATACAATGACTTGTTCTTTTTCACTTTCAAAAACTGTATTTTACAGTAAAATTACATTAAATGTATATTAGATCTATCACAGTTTTTTACCGTGTATAGTAAGGAAACTTTCTGTTAACCAATTAACAGTTTTTCACTGTAGCATTTTTACGTTTTTTTACCGTTAAAATCACGATCCTTTTTTTTTTTACAGTGTATATAAAAACAACAGAATTCTATGCAATGTACTGAAATGTAAATGTGTGTTTTTTTGTTTGTTTTTTTAGTCCCATTGAGGAAAAACATCTTATAAATCATACTAAGTGAGGTTTTCTGAAGATGCAAATATGCAGAAGGTTTCCTCCTGTGATTATGGGTAGGCGATAGAATATACAGTTTGTAGAGTATAACAATCATTATGTTTATGGAATAGAGGGTAGCGCTTTAATAATATGTAATCATTCTGCTTCGGGTTATTGTTTTAAACTGAGTCGCAGTGCGTCAGACTCATTAGTACAACAGTTGTATAGTGACCACGATGCATTGGGTCTATCCATTTAATTTAGAATTTCTGGAAAATTATAATTACAGTTTCAATTACATTAGAAACGCACAACTGGACAACTTGTTTTAGTTACTTTAGAAACAACAGATCTAATAAAACTCTGTAACACTTTACGGTAAGGGTACATTAATTATCATGAATTCATGTATAAATTCATGCATTAATTATGCATTCATTCATGCATTGATATCTCATGAATCATCAGGAACTAACACGAGTTCAACGTTTTTCATTCATGACTTCATGGATGAACAACACCTTAATTAACTAAGATGACTACATGTCATTAAACATCATGACCATGCGTTAATCATAATTCATGATGATGCATCATCATGAATTATGATTAATGCATGATCATGATGTTTTCTTCGTTCACAGTTATGCCACCATTAATAGCACATCGTTCATCAGTGTTTCAAAGGTCACCACTTTAGTTGAGGGGTCACACTAGGGTTGCCAACTTCCGAAAAGAAAAATGCGGGACAATCGTGTTTCTTTACAGGAAAATAAGGGACACTCAAAATATTTGTACTGTATCACACACACAGTATGTCATTTCAGGTTTGCATGTGTTTAAAAGGTTCTCAGACATAAACACATTTGTTTTGCTTAACCTGTTTATGTACAATTTAATTCTAAAACGAATTTTAAGGTCACACAAAACAGTCACATTACACACAAAACATAGTTCAATATAATAGCATTTATCTGAAATAGAAAGCGTTTGTAACATTATAGGCTACTACACTACATTTTAAAGAAAGTATAGCCTATTCAGCAAGGACACATTAAATGAATCAAAAGTGACAAAGATATTTATAATGTTAAAGAGTAACTAAACACTAAACCAACTTTTTTTAGTTAATGATCTGTAAGACTGGGGCTTTATTAGTGCTGATCATTGATTCAAGTAACTTTTTTGAAATTTGGGTATAAAGTGTTTTAATTCTACAATATGTGGTGTAAAAACGTCTGAGTGCTGCCCTCTTCAGGTTGAACGGTGGCTACTGCAGTTAAATTTTCCTATTGGATCTTTGCGGTGGTTCGTGATGTAAGCGGTGAGAGCTGATGTAAGCAGGTTCCAGCTAACCACGCTCTTGGTACGAGCTACCACGCCCTTGGCAGTGTAAAAAACCATCTTGTTTCGTCAAAACCGCTGTAGTGAGTCAGGAGTTGGAATTGCGAGTATTGAAAACGATCAGGATAGAGTATTTAACTGCCCTCAGTTCATCCCCTCTATCTCCGCTAGGCTCTGCCCACTTTTTCAGCATTTTCAAATATTGCCAGTGGGTGGAGTCAGGCTCTGACCAGGGGTTTATGGTGCGTTCTATTATAGCCAACGAACCGACTCGGACCTCGGATATGACGTCATGTCCACACTTCAAGCGTTCTATTATGTTTTGCGCGTCCGAGTCGGAGAAAAAAATGGACGCCACCCGGAAAGCTGTTGTAATGGTAGCACTGGCCGAGTACCAGTGTAAAAACATATTATGACTACACCTTACCAAAACGCAGCCATTTGAACTTGAAAATGTTCACTTTATTTCATGTTTTTCATTTTAATCTTCCGTTAGCAACGCTAGCAACGTTAGTAATTGCACTCACACAACAACCGATTCCAAGTCTACAGGGGACGCAGTAATACGAGTGATTATAATCGTCATTAAAAATACCAACGGGGTTCAAAAACAATGAAAACAATTCATTACAAGTCATACAGGGCGCAGCCATCTTGAATTCCGAAACGGAATTCTTGCTCGGTGTCCTTGCGGTTGTCCGACGTCCGAGAGGAGAAATCCGAGGAAAGGGGGCGTGTTGCTAGGCAACGTCTGTCTTCCGATTCGGATCTCCGAGACGGATAAATAATAAAACGCACCATTAGTTACCCTTTAAAAAAGCTTTTTTATTTCGGATAAATCTCATTTGAATCTTCTATTCATCGAATAATCCTGACTTAAAAAAAAAAAACATTACTGTAATAATAATCAGACATGTTTCTTGGGCAGCAAATCACATCAGCATATTATTCCCTCGGGTAGATTGCATGTTTTCTTGCGTGGCTGGATGTTGGACTCATGAACAATTATCCCGTTGTTTAAATTCACCAAAACTGATTTGCCGAAATCAAAACACGGCCGGACAGTGAAAGGGATTTGCCGTTAGCGCGAGTCCGTGGATCGAACCGGGAGCGACCAGGCAGACAGAAGAGGATTCTGTTCGCAAATTAAATTATTTTTCCCAAAAGAATTATACATTTTTTAATTATAGTTTATTGGTATGGTGTGATGCGCGTGATTGGATGATGACCGGTGTCGTGGTCATTCTCAAGTGTCGTGTTGCTGTTCGTTGTATCAGTCAGATCAGCGTAGCACTCAATAAATGGGGCAAGAGCATGGTTCGAATTACGTGGTAGCTGAGCTCCCATAAGCCCCTTTCACACAGAGATTCCGGAAAATACACGGATAATGTGACCCGGGATTTGACCCGGGTTCGTTTGATTTTGCTTCATTCACACTGCCAGTGATTTGCCGGGATCTGTGAGTGCGTTCACACACAACCCGTTAATGTCCCGGAAAGCCGCGTGACGTCAGGATGAGACGTGTAACGTACGCGTCGGAAACATGTGCACGCGCGCACCTTTCCACAGAGCTGGCGAACGATCGCAGCTTCAGCGCGGATAGTGAGGAGCTCCTGTCTCTGCTTCATTCCAGTTTGCAGACATTTTTTCGTTCTTTCTTTGTTGTTGACGAACACAAACTTTCTTCTAAGAGCAACAGAGTCGCGCTATGACACATGCGTCATCACTATGACACACCCCTTACGGCATTGGTTCTGGCTTTTGTTCACACAGCGCGCGTTCCGGGTCTGAACACGGCAATGTTACTAGGTCCTCAACCCGGGATCGATCCCGGCATCAATCCCGGGTCGTGTTTGCATTCACACAGAAGGCGTTCTGGCAATTTGCCGGCAATTTGCCGGGTTCAAAGTGCTGTGTGAAAGGGGCTATAGAGAGAGGATGAGCTCCCATGAAAGCAGTAAAATCATACACCTGGGGCCTGTACCATGATGATAGTTGAACAAACTCAGGGTTAAGATTTTAAACAAATTTACACAGCAAGAAGAAAATAGCCTTGCTGTCTATGAATGAGGACAACTAAAAGAAAAGTCTCGCTACTGAATATCAGTGCAAGTAAAAGTTGTGATTTGAACATTTAAGCTCACATGCAGTCATTGTATATCTATTGATTCTAAAGCATATTTATATTACCTTTATATATTTATTAATTTAAACTGTGCATAATAAAGATTGTTTAACTAAAATTGTACATGGGTGATCGATTAAGGTTATAATAATTACATAAATAATATCTAAATCATACAACATTTTTATTCTAAATAAGTATTAGTAAAAGCCAGACAATTTTGTCTTCAAAAATCATTTGCCATGTAGTGACCTTAATTTGGAGTAAACAGGTGCAGTGATTTTATCATATCAGACATGTGTCACTTTGCTCACAGCTGATTGGTCCAAGTTCAGTTTAAGATCTCTTACCTGGAACATAACCTGCCCCGGACCAGGTTAGCCGTGGAGTGTGAGTTACTATTGCGATGAACACTGCTAAAAGCCAAACCACTTTCATGGTGCCTAAAACCCTGGGTTGGCGCAAACTAAGCTGAAACATAGCTGGCTAACCAGCAGAGCATTCATTTTGTTCGTTTGTTAAATAAGAGGCGATCTAGCACTGAAATGTGTTTTTTTTTTTAAATCAAGTGATCAAAGTGCTCATGCCGCTGCGATCAGTGGCGCAGATAAAGTGTTTTCTCTTGTGGCTCGTGCACACCGCACTGTCTTCAAAACAATACGAATGCAGATTAGAAGTTAGAACCCATAACCTTTGACATGCTTGACGAAAGTTCTACCACTGGACCATTTAAATGCAAAGAATTGATGTTGCGGATACATCTCATTAATGATAAATTAAACCCCATGTAGCCTACTATTTAAAGGGGTGATGAACTAAGAAATCAAATGTTCCTTGAGGGTCACCGTGATATTGCCAAGTAAGACATGGTCCTGGATCAACATTCCTGTCCCAAAATGTAGTCCTTACCCAATTCCTACCCCTAAACCTACCTCTACCCATAACTGTTCCCTAAAATCAGAGGGTAATGATAGGTGAATAACACTGATGTTTAAGTACTTCATCCTAGTTCTAAGCCTAAATGTGACATAAACTGTAAACTTGTCCTTCAAATCTGATTGGTTGATTGGAAAGTTGATCCAGGATCAACAAAGATGTTGATCCTGGATCATGTGGTAGTTGGTGAAATCACATTCACCATCAAGGTCTACATCAACACGGCCGGTTTAGCCCCGCCCACCGATTAGCGCATTTTACACGCATAGCTAAATAACAGGCCTACCTCGTGATGACAAACCGGATCGAACTACCGAGCAATACAAAATATTGTGCAGTGCCTGGTTGTGGAAGAAGACAGTCGCTGCATAAGCTTCCTCTGGATTCCAATAGGAGTGCATGGATAAACTTTATTTTTCATGACGTTCCACTCCAGCTGATGAGGTAAAACATTGTCCGTCTGTTCGCTTCATTTCACTGAGGATTGTTTAGTAAACAAGACTGGATTTGCAGACCGATTAAGAAGAGTAAAGAACGGTGCTGTGCCGTGCCGTCTATATTGGATCTGACAGGAATTATGCAACACCTGGACTCTGGGTCGAACATGTATGGGCGAATCATTCCGGTTGCCATTTTACAACATTGGACGTTTTCGAAACTCATTATAATATGCAAAACTGTTATCCACTCACAGCAGTGGGCGTTTACTTCCAAGTCTTCAGTGCGAGACGCCCTTAAAAACCGAGCGTTTTTCAGCTAGGCTCAAAACTAGGTTAGAAAATAGCGTATTACTTATTCATTTTTATGTTTTTGAATGCAAGAACCAAGCGAACGTCATAAGTTTACCTCAGACAACAATATAATAAGATTTAAAAAGCCAGTTCATGACCCTTTTAAATAGATTGTTGGCCATAGTAATTTTATTGTACATATATCTGATTTAGCATTGTTATGTATTACCAACCCCCACTCACACACTTTTTAAAACAAAGTTACGCCAGTGTTAAGCAATTTATTTATCACACATACCGCGCCTGCTCAAAGGCTACTTTTTTCTCTTTTTTTAAAGAGACCCCCACAAAGATGAAATTATAATTCGAACCCAGGGAGAGACAACAAATAAATTAGGGCCAATAATCTGGACGTCCCATCTAATTCGGGACAGTTGGCAACCCTAGGTCACACACGAAGTCATTGATAGATAATGCTTAGTTAATGATGACTACTGTATTCGAATGAAAATGTGTGTGCTATGAGCTGTGATTGGTCTATTGTGGGGTATGCTCAATTACCTGCAGGCTATGAAGAAGACATGAACATGCTGGATAACCCTAACCATATAAACAATATTAAAAACTTGATTTTCACTACAGGGGGATTTTAACAGAATTATATAAGACTAACAGCATGTTTCAGTCACTTTAGAAACAACAATTCCAATACTCTGTCACCACTGCGTTGGGCTGATCCAGTTCCGTTAGAATCATATGATCATACTAGTACAACTATGATCAGTTTTGGAGTGTTGTACTAGATTTTTAAAAGTTAATCACTTGTGTACATTAGGCTATAGTAAAGCGAATAAGTAAGGCTAGAACGTTTTGATGAATTCTCAAATTACTTTAAGAATGATTTTTTTCAGTTTCAGAAATTGCAAAGCAGTTCTATCGAATGTATATCTGTGGAAATGTAAAGATGTTCCAAATGATTTATTAATTAACCATTAAGATTAGCTGGATTAAAAATTGATAAATGTATTAAACTGAACCAGAAGAGATGCAAATTAAAAGTTTGATAGTAATAAGCATTATATATCGATGAAACACTCATTTTGTGTTGTGAAAAAGATGCAATTGTGTGTACTGGACTAACATAAATGAAAATCTGCTAGAATGTCTGTAAACACTAAACAGTGCATTTTTGATGACCTGAAACTAGTACCAACAGTTGAGAAAAGCTTGAATATTCTGAGCAAAGTTATGTGCAGATGCAATACTTAAAATATACAAAATATACATTTAGTAAATGAATATGTAATTTACAAATGAATTATTATTATTAATAATATTAATAATAATTTGTATACAGCAAAGATATATATATATATATATATATTAATCAGGATCTCAGTATCTATCTACAGTTTCATTTTTTTCTTGGGACATGTGTTGGTTGACTTACTGTACTGTGGCAAATTTTACGGATTTCTAATAATTTCCAATGAAACTATACAAAAAATTATTATTAATCACATTTAGACCCCATTTCTTATTGTTGATGTATTTATTTTGTGTTGTCATACTTGATGCTGTTATTATTAATTTTCCCCCTTTAGGCCTACTTTTACTGCTATGGGAAATACCTCGCCGCAGTGCTATAGTTTTTTAACTAGGCTATTTTCGTTGGCGAAATAGAGCTTAAACAGGCAATATGGTGTCTAAAAGTCACTTGATATTAACATTTTATTTATTTTACTTGTATAAAATCAAACTCACATTTGTTATCATAGCCTACTATCTGGAGAAAAACTGCAATCTTCGTGTGATATTATATTAGATTAAATATATTAAATGATATAAACCGACTAAATCACACAGTGAAAGTGTGAAAAATTTGTCTGCCTACATTGTGATCATAAAGACATTTTTTGTCATGATTTATTAATGATGCATCATTAAAGAGAAAATAATCACTTCATGATTTATTTAATTATTTTTAAAGAATAATATATTTCATGATTTATTAATGACGCATCATTAAAGAGAAAATAATCACTTCCTGCGATGTTTAAAGTGAATAAAATAGTATTGACTTAGTGGATTTCCACAACTACTGAAAAACTTTGTTCTCTCCCACCGGACTGTGTGTGTGTGTGTGTGTGTGTGTGTGTCTGTGTGTGTGTGTGTGTGTGTGTGTGTGTGTGTGTGTGTGTGTGTGTGTGTGTGTGTGTGTGTGTGTGTGTGTGTGTGTGTGTGTGTGTCGGTGGTGGCAGTGGACCAAAGCACTGTGAGGCAAGGGAGGGGGATTCAAAATGTTAAAACAATTTCTTTTTGCTGTTGCCCCGTTTGCATTTGTATTGTTTTAGTACTTACATAATTATCTTAAGTATATATCATTATATTATTTACAATATACATATTTTAAGATACCTCAGATAGGTAGGCCCTATCTTAAAATATTTCCGCATATGTGATGTGCACAAGAATAAAACTAATGTTATGCCGGTTAATGCAATTCCTTCCTGCAGCGTTAATGAAAGATCATGTCAGGTAAAAGGATTCTGCAGATAATATTTAATGTTGTGTCTGCTGGCTTTATTTGTTCTACAGTTTCGCGTTCATTTTCATGCACCGCTTACTGCGCCTATATTGAGACTTTTCTCTGCGATTCTCAGTATTTAAATTAATATTTGTGCTGTCATTGATGGAAAAATCTTTTTGCTTTTAGAAGTACATTAACAGTAGCCTAGAAAGAACACAAAGTAACCCCAGTTTCGGGTGATGCATCTGCGTGGAGGCGCAACTGGTAAAACTGGTTCTTCTAATCCAGTCTATAGAGTTTCCTATATTCAATGTACATTAACTCAAAGTGAGTTAATGGTATACTGGGGGCTTCAGTAATGGCAAATTATTAAACTGTGCCATTATTTTTAGAGATTACTTTATTGTATTTGAAGCACACAATAACGATTCCATTGTACACTTCAAGTTTACTTGGAATTCTATTGGAATGTGTTTTAAATTCACTAAAAGTAAAGGATAGTATAACCTCAGTTGTTATCAGTATAATATTAATATGTTCAACGCTCTTACAGTGTAATTGAATTGCAATTTTAATGTCACCAAAATACATTTGAAGTTTATGATGAGTAAATTCTGCATTTCAAAATTTAAATACAAGAGTAGTTATTTAAAGTGTAAAGTATACATGGAATAGTTCCACTTTAGCACATACAAGTATATTAAATACAACTTTAGTTGAACTTCAGCACTGCTTTTGGACAAAAATGCATTTATTACAAAATTAGTTGTTCCAATTGAACCGACTTTAAGTAGCCTATTTAAGTATATTTTATAACATGCATCAAATACATTTAGTTATACTAAAGTACATAAGAATAAATTGTGCTTAAGTTTACTATTTTTTCACTATAGAAGAAAAATCTGAGCACAGAGTGATGTTGTTGAGATCTCTTCTGAAACTTTAAAGGAGACCGTTGTGAGTGTTCAAGTTTTTGTCCCAGGAGACAAGTGTGAAAAGCAGGAGACTCAAGCAAAAGTCTCCATTTGATGCTAAAGTAACCTCATTTTTGTCTAGGAGAAACATTTGAGATGTTTAAGAGATTTTATTTTTCTTTCCTGGGTGTGTGTGTGTAGTCCTGGTTTCAGGACCAAATTCACTTAAAAAGATGGCAATACCTGTAATTTTTGATCTTGTGGGGTCATTTGTTTGGTCCCTATGAGGAAAACAGCTTCTAAATCACACAAGGATGTTTTAAGAAAATGTAAAAATGCAGAAAATTTCTGTGGTGGTTATAGGATAGATTCAGTTTGTACAGTATAAAAATCATTATGTCTATGTAATATCCCCACAAAAAATGAAAGCCCAACATATGTGTGTGTGTGTGTGTGTGTGTGTGTGTGTGGGTGGGTTACTTATGAGGTCCAATATGTCCTAACTATTCAATAATGTCCTCACTAATGAAACCCATATAAATCTGTCGAATCACATATCTAGTGTTTTGCACAGGTTTCTCTGAGGGTTATGTTTTGGGGTATGGATCGGGTTAAATGATAGAAAATGTCATTAATCTGGGAGTAATATGGGATGTCCTCACTAATGTAGTGAAACAAATGTATGTGTGTGTGTGTTTGTATGTTTATGTTCAATCGCATATCTCCACCTCTTACTCCTCCCGTATTGAAACCTAAAACAAATGAACAAATAAACCCATTCAATATGTTTAAATCTTGGTTTTATCTGTATTAGTGCTCATTTTTTAGATTTTTGCGCATGGGGTTAATGATCATTGTGCCCTGTAGTACACAGCAGTGATTTTACAAATCAAGATCGTGGTTTTAATGTCACCTGCAGTCTGTTGTAGCCTGTATTCCTGTCTCATCTATGATGTATATAGTTTTATAGTATGTATATAGTATGTATATAGTATGGGAGAAAGTGTGTATATTAGCTGTGGAAATTCCTTCTGCAATATTGCCCAGTCTGTCTGACAATAATAACTAACTAGAAAGTAAATTCTTGTTTCTGTAACTTTCTTAAAACACCTTGTAGCCACGACTGTGGCATGTTGTCACAAATGCTTGTTTTATTTCTTACTGGTTCAAACTCTTCCCTCATCCTATAATAACAATGATAAAATAAGAATTGATGTACACTGCAATTTTTTTAAATAATTATATATAAATAAAACAAATATTGTTGGAGTACATTTTACTAGAAAATGCTATTTCAGCTATTTCTACTTCAAAATTGAATTTAATGTTGTTTTATTAAAGGAGAACTCCGGTCAATTTTAACATTGAGCTCATTTTTTTGGACATTTGGAGTGCTGTCAGTACAGACAAAAACGACAAAAATCAGTGTTGCCTACACGTGTTATCCTCTTTTTAAAATTCGCACCCTGTTGACTATTGTCGAGTTCACGCGCGCGATCATTGGTAACTAGATAACTAAATATCGCGCACAGCAAACTCGACAATCGACTACTGTGGACTTCGACCGAAAACAGGAAGAAAATACAGGTATGTGAGCTGGCTGAATAACATCATTTTTATTCTTTTATCTTCCACATCTACTGCAGTCAGATTCACCGTGTTCACTCTGAATAAAACCACTCACATGGCTGTGCACTTGTAATGACAAATCAAGGATGTTAAGAGACTAAAAGCAGGTTTAAAACTTGCCCCGTTTCAACAGGGTGTACATTTTAAAAAGAGGATAACACGGTGTAGGAAACACCGATTTTTGTCGTTGTTCTCTGTACTGACAGCACTCCAAATGTACAAAAAATGAGCTCAATGTTAAAATTGACCGGAGTTCTCCTTTAACAAAGTTCGGGAGGAGCACGTTCATAATTAACAGTTTAATTGTCAGTAAGATAATTAACACGAGTGGAGTGCACTCAGCAATCAATGGTAAGAGGTATATATAGATTCAGCAATCTCACCTCAATCCATTGACAGTTTAGCAGCATCCATGAGATGAAGTGAGAGAAACAAAGACAAAACTGAACACAAGTAGAAACTCTATTTTTGTAGAAACTCTGAAATGAACTGAATTTCGTTCTTGTAATGATTCTCAACTGATGGATTGAAAAATGAGCCACAGTTCTTTTCTGAATCTTTACTTTTCTAATAAAGGTTAAGAATTTACTGAAATACTGACTAAAGTGGCAGCTAATGTTAATAGACTGCCCTAAATCCAGCAAATATCCCAAACTACATAGAATTCCACACAAATCAATTTTGTTGGAAAAAAAAAAGTCACAGTACCCTCTGGTGTCAAACTTAAAACAACAACACACTGCTATAAACTGTAGATGGTTTGCTTTGCTGCTGTCAATCAGAGAATTGTGGGTAACATCAAGTGACTCACAGTGACTATTGGTTTATTCTTGCCTTTTTATTGGGAAGATCTTATTTAAGCCAAAATTATATTGTAAGACTGGAAAACATGGAAGAACTGGAAGAGAGGGCAACTCTCCGAGAAAACAAAGGAAATGAACATTTGAACTCTCTCTTGTGAAGTTAGCATCACCATTTGAGACACAAGTCACACCTCAGAATACATCTCTTTCCCTCTTCCCCCACTCCTTCTCTCTCATGCTGAGATCACCAAACTTCACCCAAAATCTATATGGTTTAATGTGAATAATTATCATACAGTTTTATACATGTTTTGGTATCATTTGAAATGTTACAACTGTTACAAATGTCTCATTCCCAAAGAAGTAAACCAAAAGGTAATAAAGTTCTTAAGAGTTTAGAGATAACTTGCACACATAGTCTCACTAATGGGGATAGCCGGGACAGTTGAAACACTATTCAGATAAACGTCATTTTCTAAGATAAGGTTACAGATAGATTTTTTTTTTGTGATCAACAACTCACATATGTGTTCTCTTAGTATCATGTGTTATTCAGTACAAATATAGAATTATTTAAGTGAAAAATTTACTTTGAACGATAGTTGTCGCCTAAGCGGGCGATTGAAACACGGTGGGACGGAAGAAACATAACAGTTTAAATGGTAACTATTCATCGAATGCTTGTTTTTATGAACAATAGGCCTACCTGACAACAAGTAACGTATGTAACGTTACATATTGTTGCAAACATATTTAGTAATTTATTTTAATTTAAAGGTTCATAATTAAAAAAAAAAAAAAATCTGTCACTCAATAGCCTAAACAATAGGCGATAAGCCTATGCGCATTTTACGTAATCTTTTTAATAGGCTATTTTAACGAAGACAGACAAATCCGTTTCCAATTCATTTTCTTACATTTCTTCCTTGAGTAATATTGAGTGTTTCCTAGTTGAATAGCCTGTTATTATGATGAAAATGAGGTCAACCGGAAGACAATAAATGAAATTTATTCAAGATTGAACACTTGTTTCAACCGTCCCGACAGCGGATTTTAAATTAAAATGCATATTAATTAACAAAACGTATATTTTGTATATATTTTAAGTATTTCATCTGCACATAACTTTGCTTTAAAGTAAAAAGCTTCAAGTTTTTCTAAACTGTTAGCCTACTACTTTCAGGTCATCAACAATGCACGGTTTACAGACTGTAGCAAATTAGCTCTAAAGAAATATTAATAATTAATCATAACTTGTTATAATTGATTATGAATATTTGGATCAGTTAATAGAATTAACTTAATGTAGTAAAATGTATATTCCAATCAACCCACCTGTTCGTCCCGTGAACACTCAGCGTTAATTGTTTATTAATTCTAAGAAATATAAATTTCCCGGGGAGGGAACTATATTTCTTACTGTACAGTACTACTAAGAGCCTGTAGTCAAAATCTAAATCGTAAAATAAACTTTGTTGCAGAGAATCAGAACCAAATACGTATTGTGCACAAGCTTGTTAAGCTGCATGTGAATGTGTATTGCGTGTGTAGATGGTTGTTGGCTGGAGGTCACACAAATTACAGAATTAACCATTTTCTGATAATGATATCACATCTGTGATAATATTATCATCAAACCTTTTTATGAGATTTTTACATTAAAGTACATTGACCTCATTAGTGAAAATGTGTATTTATTTCTAACAGTGGTTGGTTATTTAATAGACTTTATACCCAAAGCATCTGAAACATCTTCAAGACACATTTACTCAAAGGCAGTTTTTGATTGAAGGAACTGATTTTGATGAGTGTACAGCATCATCTGGTGGATAGATTGAGTACAGCACCATCTGGTGGACAGATTGAGTACAGCACCATCTGGTGGATAGATTGAGTACAGCACCATCTGGTGGATAGATTGAGTACAGCATCATCTGGTGGATAGATTGAGTACAGCACCATCTGGTGGACAGATTGAGTATAGCACCATCTGGTGGATAGATTGAGTACAGCACCATCTGGTGGATAGATTGAGTACAGCATCATCTGGTGGATAGATTGAGTACAGCACCATCTGGTGGATAGATTGAGTACAGCACCATCTGGTGGATAGATTGAGTACAGCACCATCTGGTGGATAGATTGAGTACAGCATCATCTGGTGGATAGATTGAGTACAGAACCATCTGGTGGATAGATTGAGTACAGCACCATCTGGTGGATAGATTGAGTACAGCACCATCTGGTGGATAGATTGAGTACAGCATCACCTGGTGGATAGATTGAGTACAGCACCATCTGGTGGATAGATTGAGTACAGCACCATCTGGTGGATAGATTGAGTACAGCACCATCTGGTGGATAGATTGAGTACAGCACCATCTGGTGGACAGATTGAGTACAGCACCATCTGGTGGACAGATTGAGTACAGCACCATCTGGTGGACAGATTGAGTACAGCACCATCTGGTGGATAGATTGAGTACAGCACCATCTGGTGGACAGATTGAGTACAGCACCATCTGGTGGACAGATTGAGTACAGCACCATCTGGTGGATAGATTGAGTACAGCACCATCTGGTGGATAGATTGAGTACAGCATCATCTGGTGGATAGATTGAGTACAGCATCAGGGAACCGGGTGAGTTTACGTTAGTATCAGAGTACGTTTCCTGGAATGTTTCTAAAGCAGGTAAATACAATAGTTGTTGTCTGTCAAAAGGATAGAAATCACTTGAAAATATTATCTCTCAATGTTCCAGTTAATGAACATTTTAAAGGCAATATAGACATATATTAGCCTACTACAGTGATATGTAACACACATCCCCAAAGGCTAATAGCTGTTGAAAGAATCAATCTTTTGGGGTTATTCATGATCTGTTGTAGTAATTTGTTGCATTTGCACTTTTAAAGGGCGAGTAGAATAATGTCATCTCATTGTACCGTTTTACAAAATGCTTGTTTACTGTTTCACGGAAGTTACTCCAATAATTCACGCTAAGCGTCATGGAGTGTAAAAAGGTGGATAAGGCCGAGGCTGTGTCCAATAACTTGGGCTGTTGCCTCGCTGACTTATAGGCAATGACTTTGAAAGCAGCGTTTAGGCACCAAGTTACCTCACGCAACTGATTTCAGACGTGCAGCGTAACGGTTTAATGATCTACAGCAAAATAAAGAGAGCTTTGGGGATAACTAAGCTTATATGAATTACTAATTACTACTTTCTCGCTAGAAATAATATTGTTGGTCACAAATTTACATTTACACACAAACTGACCAACTTTCAGACCCCATTTTTATTTTTTATTTATTTATTTTTCAACTGTCACTAAATGGAACGTGATTGTGAGATATTAAAGGCAGTGAAGGATAGGCTATGATGCCAGTCTCAGGAGACAGAAAGTGAAGCTGACATTGGATTCGGGCGGGCCTTGATGCCCTGTGCTGCTCTGAATAAGAAAGGCCTCAAGACACGTCCAAATCCAATGTCAGCTTCACTTCCTGTCTCCTGAGAAAGCTTCATCTGATCGATTTTTGAAGGCAGCATTTTTACGTTTTCGGACGCAGCCCTTATTCAGTGCAGCACCATGACAGATATGAAAGTGAGGCTGTGATTCTGAACTTAAGCAGGTGAAGCTGCCAGAATTCTGAGCAGAACCAGAAAAAATGAACATATCACACCAGTCCTCAGGTCATTACACTGGCTCCCAGTTACATTTAGGATTGATTTTAAAGTATTAATACTGCTATATATATCAAGGAGAGTCTGCTTTTATCTATTATGCCAGCCGCAGCTGGATCCAGCTTCCAGAGATCAGATGTGCTCCTATAGTCACATTCAAATCCAGACTCAAAACACTTCTGTTTAGCTGTGCATTTACTGAATGAGTACTGTGCCACGGTGCGTACGACTGATTACACTGTATTTTATTTTTGCATCCTCCTTTTGATACTAAACTGATCTCGAATGGCACTGAGAATTGGGTAAGAGAGATGAAAGCATGCTGATGGCCTGGGTCTGTGTGGAGGAGTGAGTTTGACAAATAATCATTGATGCATAATTCCCAGTTCGAGGACTTGAAGATTTTGTTACATGTCGTCGGCACGAAATTATGGCAATTTCGACATAGTGTGAATGCAGCACAATGTGTGAACTACCAAGCAAGTTTACTACATCAGAAAAAGCCATACATATGGAGCTGGTTATGTGATGCAAATATCAAAATCAACAGAGACTCAAAGTCACTTTGCAGTGTGAAGGTTTGAATAAGAGTCTGTGGTTTGGGTTGAATTGATTGCAGAAGTTTAATGCTTAATGCACAAATCTGAAGGTTTGAGAAATATCAACATGGTAAGAATCAAATGTTTGGGCAATATCACAAATTTTTATGTTATTGCTATTTTCCCTACATTTAAGAAAAGTAAAATCAAAGCTTAATTGGCCTATATTTAAACTTCTTCAAATTCACCTGTCTGGATATGATTGCATCTGCCTCTGCTCTTAAATTACATTTGTCTAACTAATTTCAACACGATAAGCATAAGCCTTTAGGCCAAAAGGTCTTGAGCATTATGAGAAACAAATTCAATCAAACTTTTGACTAGTACTGTATCTCTTCTAAAGGATAATATTTGAGATAATTAATGTATCTCATACAGTTTATATCTGTTATGATATGTTTATGACAAAAACAGTTTTGCTTTGTGGTTTATCACAGGTGTAAAAGACACAAATGATGCCATCAAGTTGTTGTCACATATGCTTGTCCTGTCTTGTGCTGCACATGGTGTTTTTTTATTTTGGGCCATGTGCTCTTGTCTGATC